>CM062279.1:6614196-7814196 GCA_031216635.1 Dissostichus eleginoides
CAGTGAATTCAGTGTACGTAAAGTTTTCCATATTAAAATGTAGAGTTATTGAACACGGTTGATTTAGATCAGGAATTTAACTACTTGGCTAAAAGTGTGTGTGTGTGTTTTTGTGTGTTTTTTGTGTGTGTGTGTGTGTGTGTGTGTGTGTGTGTGTGTGTGTGTGTGTGTGTGTGTGTGTGTGTGTGTGTGTGTGTGTGTGTGTCAGAGTGATTGGGGCTGACAGCAGCCTCTGTATTGCTGGCTGCTTGCAGATTTATCCGTCCTGTTTTAGACACTCTAATCTGGATTAACAGCAGCAGTGTGTTAGTGGGGACGAGAACAACCGGAGCCCCCCCCCCCCCACTCTGCCCCTTCACCTGTTTCTCCAACACACTCCCCTCCCCTCACTCTGTTCCTAAACCCCCCCATCCACCAGGTGATTTTCATCCCTCCATCCTCCTGAGTTTTAAGGCGTCAGTCGGCATGTTGAAAACAACTCTCTTTAGTCTTGAAATTAAAATGTTTGCTTGCATCATGCTGAATGTTTCTCTGTTAGTCCAGCATTAGGGGGAGGGGCAGTCGGGAAGGGATTATATACCAGCAAAGTCCTGTTTCCCACTTCCCTACCTGCTGTTGCAGCCTTGAGCGGCGCCATTAGAGTGCATCGCCATCATGAAGTGTTCACATAATGATATTTGTAACCAAAATAAAATAAATCACAACAAAAATGTAAATATCCTATCTTAGAATCTTCATTTTGGACAGTATTTGCATTGCCTTCTATCAATAGTTCAACAATATTTCAATAAAACAAAATGTCCTTAATGAAAGATTATAAAAGTAAGGCATTTTTAATCAAATGAACGCAGCTAGAGTGTAAAAAATAAGGTTTGTCAAATTCTTTCAGAATATGACATCTATTGTGTACACAACAATGCATGCACATAAACAGGTATTTCAAACCATTAGCAATTATAGTGAAACATTTAAACTGATCAAAGCCTTTCTTAATATAATTTAGACCTACAATTTGCACAACATTGCATATACAGAGTTTTCTTAAAGTCACAATGCATCTCAGACTCCTTCAAAGTCTCTCATGGCAGCACTTTAGTCCACAAAATCAAAGTAGAATAAATGTTTTTATTAATCCATTTCTATGTTAGAGTGTCCATTTGTAGGTTTTGATCAGGTGACGCTGCTTGCTCTGAGTCCTCGCTGCTCTCTGTCCTTCCTCCCTCCATGTTCAGTTATCCTGACGTCTTCATCTTCTGCATTTGATTTCTATTTCATTCTTTCTCTCAGTCTACATATTAACCCGTCCTTCTCCCCCAGCGTGCGGCTGTAGTACCCTGCTGCCTCCTCTCCTGATCCACCACTGACAAACTGCTGTGACTTTCCTCCCTTTATCTGGAGATAAGATACTTACTTTTCAGATAAAGCATATTATGATAAATCAAATGAGCTTTGTCGGTGTTATGCATCTGTGTGTGTGTGTGTGTGTGTGTGTGTGTGTGTGTGTGTGTGTGTGTGTGTGTGTGTGTGGAGCTGTTTTGGAGATAACTGTAATCTCCCAATTATGTGTGAATGTATGAGCAGCAGCAGATATATTGCTCATCAAGAGGAAAACAACTATTTGAAGGAAGACAAATGAAGAACTCAAGGAAAAAGGCTTTTTAATAAACAAAAACATTTCTGAAATAAAAATGATTTTTTTTGTCTCACATTGTGATATAATAAAGAGTATTTTTTCAAAATCATCCAAAACTGATTACTTTTTGGAGTATTTTTCTAAATAATAATAATTTAAAGATTTTCTTTAAACTATTTTATTACTATTTTAAAGTTTGTATTTATTCCATACGAGTGGATCAATATACGAATCAATACAAATTGATGAAAATACCTTTTGTAAGTGTGGTTTGTCTTATTATAGCCTGTTGCTTTGGACACTTTACAGTGTCTGTGGGAGGGATTGGGGTAGGGGGGGTGGGAGGGGTTTGCCGAAGCCACTTGCTCCCTCTAATTAGCAGCGTGTGCCGGTGAAGAACTCAGTTAGAGCGACCTCACCAAGGCGCACAAGCACGCGGGGCCACTTCACCTGAGTGATGACCTAACGGAGAGAGCGGCAGATCGGAGAGTCAGAGCTGCAGAGAGCCGCTGCTGAGCTCACAACCAGGAGGGACTCAAACTACAGGTAGATAAAAACACTTGGAGGTTCCTCCGGTGAACTCGGCGCGGGTTGGACCAGGAGCCGCGACCTGTGGCCCCGTGGAGCTCTGAGGGGCCCTCGGTTGTCGTGTTGCGTGTCCAACATACAAGTCCCCGACAGGACTTAAAAGCCTGCTGTCAGGATGATGTCCTACATAAAGCAACCCCATTACACCATGAACGGGTTAAATTTGCCTGGCCAGGGAATGGACGTGCTACACACAACCATCGCTTATCCTTGTAAGTATAAACTTATGTTTTCTTTCATATTTGGTTTTCATTTACTTTGAAGTATGTGTTTCCTGCTGTTTTAGTCATTTAAAGTATATTATTCGAGTCAACATGGTGCGTAAAGACGCGCCGGCTGTGCGTAACGCTGTGGCGAACGACAACTAAATGACAGGATAAACACTTTGTTCATAAGAGCCAATACTAACAAAAAGTAATGTCAGAAATAGTTATTGTACGATAAAAGTATCATTACTATATGGATTTTAGCCAAATAAATATGAGTGTAACCGCGGTTATGAGAGGTCGATGATTTAAATGAATTACTCATTTTTATATTACGTTGTCGTGAGTAACATTGCTTAACACATACATTTGTTAATTCGCAGATAAACTGAATATTGTTTAAAGCTTTGAAACTCACATAAACTGACAGTGGCTGTCGGGAACCACATATAGATTTGAAAGAGATTTGTATTACTTTATGTTTTTCACTCTTCCTTTCAAAATGTAATGACGTCGGTGACGCTGAGATAAATTTAGATCGATAGATGGTATACAAGAGACAATTAATGTGCTAATTGCTACATTACCATGACTACATCTATTAACTTTTCACTAATCTTTGATGAAAATTTAACATATGGCATATGAAATCTGAAATATTTAAAAAATATTAAAAATTAAAAAATATATTTAAATACATTAAATGCAGCGTAATGTGTCTTCGTTTTTGGGAAAACTGAAACTCTTGAAAGGACCAGTATCTATCAATTTAACAAACAAAAACACTTCTGTCCTCATATTGATGATAGAACACAGTCAGGATTATAAAGAATATCATAATGTACTGTGAAGTTTAAATTAACATGTTCTTGTTGTCATCCACACATAGTTGGAAAACATCAAACCACCTAAAAAAATGACTTAGATGACATGTCGTGTTGCCTCTAGAATATGAGCCTGAGTGCTGCACATAATTCAGGTCAGCTCTGCTGCAGAATAATAATAATCCCCTCCGTCTCCTGGGTTTGCAGCCACTCCCCGGAAGCAGCGCAGAGAGCGAACCACCTTCACCCGCACACAGCTGGACATCCTGGAGGCGCTGTTCTCCAAGACCCGCTACCCCGACATCTTCATGAGGGAGGAGGTGGCGCTCAAGATCAACCTGCCGGAGTCACGTGTGCAGGTAATGGAGAAGAAGGCTACTGCCAAGATGGAGGCCATACAGTTAGGTGTCTGTGGGTTACATACTGATGTACCCTAAAGGAAAGACATTTCCTCTAAAGAAGGAGAACAGCAGCATATTGATGCATTTGCATTTACAGTATAACTCTTCAGTTACATAAGTCATTCATAAGTCCGTACCCCACAAGTCATTTACACCTTCAGGTATCAGCATGTCTGACGTTCTCTGTACTTACACGTTTTATCTTTTCCTCTGCTCCTCCAGGTTTGGTTTAAGAACCGCCGTGCCAAGTGCCGCCAGCAGCTGCAGCAGAGCAGTGGCCAGTCCAAGCCTCGGCCCCCCAAGAAGAAGGCCTCTCCCCTGCAGGAAGTCAGCACCCCTGATCCCGGCCCTAACCCCTCCGGCTCCTACAGCCCCTCCTCCGCCCAGACAGGGCCCAGCCTGATCCCGGGCTCCAGCAATGGAAACACGTCCGTGTCCATCTGGAGCCCGGCCATCTCCCCCCTGCCCGACCCTCTGGCCTCCTCGGCCCCCTGCATGCAGCGGCCCTCCCCCTACCCCATGAGCTACGGCCAGCCGTCGGCCTACTCCCAGGGCTACGCCAGCACCACCTCCTACTTCACCGGCCTGGACTGCAGCGCCTACCTGTCCCCCATGCACTCGCAGCTGTCCGGCACCGTGGGGGCCCTCAGCCCCATCACAGTGCCCTCCATGGGGGGCTCCCTCAGCCAGTCCCCGGCCTCGCTGTCATCACAGGGCTACAGCACGGCCTCCTCCCTGGGCTTCACCTCTGTGGACTGCCTGGACTACAAGGACCAGCAGGCCTGGAAACTGGGCTTCACCACAATGGACTGCCTGGACCACAAGGACCAGAACTCCTGGAAGTTCCAGGTCCTGTAATCTCTCAATTATGCTGCGTGATAAAGGTGGCGTTTATGTGTATCAACGCGCTGTGTGTCAGCGTGAGAGATAGTGAGAAGAGGTCTGCCAGAGGACTCGTTCTCTTTGATCTTCAGTTTCCTGTTTGTAACATTCTGTTTTATTTTCTAAAGGTGTCCTCTGTAGAAATGCATTTTATTTGAATGACTTTGGAGAAGAAGGCCCGGTGTGTGTCATCACGCTGCCTCTCTGCAAATCATGCATGTTCTCTTCTTTATGCTATGTTAAATAAGAGAACAGAAGCCTCAAGAGTTTGTAAAAGAAAATCCCCGAGACATACAGATGAACACATTGAGCCACGTCTTCTGTGCGTTTGATTTTGTTTTAATGTGCATTGTCATAGAGTGAAGGGAGAGTCATCTCCTCCTTCAGCGTTAATCATTTTAAGATATTTATTATTATTTAATGCTACATTCAAATATGTCATTTGGTTTAGATATTGTTGAGCATTTGTGTTGCGTATTACAGTGTTAGCCTTTAGTGTTATCATCCCAAAATGTGTGATGGAAAAAATAGAGTTTCTGTTTAAGTTGTGTCATTTATTAAAAGGATCTATACTTCACACTCTGTGCACCGACAATCATTGAGATTCTTTCAACTGAATTATAGTTTGTGTTTGCAGGGTTATTACTAAGTGAGTTATGAGGATCCACAGTGAGAGGTCATCATGGAGACGGGACGGTGGATGTTAAGTGGCCATGTTCATGTTGTTCATGGCTCCCACTGCTCCATCTTGGTTATTTTAGTTGATCTCATTCTGGGAGTGTTCTAATCCTCTTAGCCTCCCTTCAGCAATGCCCTAAGTGAATTAGTTGGGATTATGGCCCTATCACCCTCTGTCTCTCTCTGTCTCACCCATCACACCCACTTGGCCTTCTCTTCCTGTCCTGACCCCTTTCTTTTTGTCCTCCATCTTTTCTTTATCTACCTTTACTTCTTCCCTGCAGTATGACTTGACTCTGCCTGTTTTCTCTCAGGGTGCCTGCCTTTATCAAGTGTATCCACTCGTCCCGTGCACCACCAAAAATAACATACTCTGGAAAAACTGAAACGATGACTTTAATTCAATGTATTATGTCAACACATTTCACATAACTGTATAGGTCAGTTGAAAGCAATATTATTAAGTTGAACCTAATATTTGTTATTTAAATCTGTTGACATAATACATTTAATTAAAGTCAACAGTTCATTTTTTCCAAACCAGCCAAATCAATGACAACAGTGCAGTTTATTAAAGCATTTCACTGCAGCTGTATTCATTATTGTTCCAGTTTTGATCTGTCAGTTCAGTGGTTCCCCATCCTTTACCTCCTCCTGGACCCCGCCCCCACCCCCCCACCCCCACCCTACCAATCTCCCCAACTCCTCTGACTGCATGGTAATCCCGGCATGACCTGATTACTGCCACGCAAACTTAAATGTTTTATAATAATAATATGAATAAATATGTGAACATTTTTCTTAAGGGTTTCTGTTGAGAAGGAAAAAGAGAGGATTGATTCTCGGTACAAAATGAACCTCCCTCTCATTGAGTTCCAATATGTTGTCATTTATTTATAGTTAAATTAAGTAGTAGGTTTCCATAAAATGACCAACCTTAGGTATTATTATTATGGCATGGTTGGTTACGATAGAAGATTTTGTGCAAGTTACATGATAATTGTCAGCTGAATCAAAATAAAAGTTTGGATAAATTATTACTCCTGATTTCTCTCATGTAATTCTGATAAAGGCGACAAAAAAATAAAAGATGTGTTGCTATGTATATCCTATTTTATATCTGCCCTCAACCATGGAAAATGTCACAACGGTTCCATCATAAATGCAGCTGTAGTGCTCTGAGAGTTGAAAGGGGTAGCGGGACAGATTTAAAAGCATTTCTCTGCACTCCGCTCTGACCTAATCCCACTCTGTGCTGCTGTAATCCCTCTGCCCTCCCTCTCTGCCGTGCCATTGGTTAATCCCTGCGTCCGTGCACCCTCATTGGTTAACCTCTCGGAGGGTGCAGTGCTGTAATCTCCCCCTTCAGCACTGAGAGTTTCAGACAGACATTTGTGCTGTAATCCGGGGAGGAGCAGATGTGATGGGGGAGGGAAAGAACCAGGCAGACCTTGAGGAAGGTTAGCTGCAGAAAACAAAAACAGGCACACCATCTGACGAGGAAACACTCGTTGTTGCTGTGTTGTCTTGAATGTATCAAGAAGTTCTCTGATCTGGAACTTCAGTAAAGGGAGAAATACCACAGACATGAAAATCTATTTGAGTTCAACAGGTTGCCATAAAAATGTACTTACAATACAGAAGTTAAAAGACATTATGAAGAATAATATATAATATCACTGGATTGATATTATTGATGCATTTCTGTGTCAGCATCCCTAATGTTGCACCTGGTCAAGGTGGAGATCATTTAGACCACCTGTTTTCTGATGAAAAGCTTAATCCATGAAAATACATCATCATGTATTAGTTGAAGTAAAACATTGCCTTCCAAAATGTACAATTTAGTAGAAATTCAAAATACCCAAGTAAAGTACAAGAGTAATGCAAAGTGTTTACATGTACTGTTTAAAAAAATAGAAATGTGGTAAAAAGTTTGTCTTTGATCACATTCACGATGTATAGCAATATTGGGGAAATCAAGACACAGTCTGGACCACATCATTATCCTGTATTATACACTCATATTGCCAGATCTGAGTTACTGTGTGGAGATTAGGGGAAATACTTACAAAACCAACCTACAGCTGCTATGCATATTACACAAATGTGCTGCCCGGGCGCTGTGCAATAGCTGCCCACTGCTCCTAGGATGGGGTACAAGCAGAGACCAAATGTCACTGTGTGTGCTGTGTGCATGAATGTGTGACCAATAAAGAGGGTTTCATCCTACGATTCTAAAAAAAAAGCAATACGAATTATCCACAATGTTGGATATCTTGCACACACCAATTCATTATTCTTAAAGTCTAATACACTGAAGTTCACTGATCTGGTTAAATGTAAAACTGCACAAATCATGTACAAAGCAAGACATAATCTACTCCCGGGGAACAGGAAATGTTTATGGAAAGACAAGGGGGGTATCATTTGAGAGGAGAACTTCATTTTAAACAACTCAAGGTCAGACCAACTCTGAGAAGTATGTGCATAACAATCTGTGGGGGGGTTTGGAGCGGGAGTTAAAGCATAAACATAAATCACTTTAAAAGGATGTACAAAAACACTTTCCTAGAAAGATATGGGAATGACGATAGGGGATCTAAGATGAACAAATAATTATAAATGTATGTATACATTTAATTATCAATGTATGTATAAATGTAATATATATGTATAAACATATATATATATACAGTGCATCCGGAAAGTATTCATACCCCTTAACTTTTTTCACATTTTGTTATGTTACAGCCTTATTTCAAAATGGATTAAATTATTTATTTTTCTCAACATTCCGCACACAATACCCCATAATGACAAATAGAAAACGTTTTTAAAGAATGTTTTGCAAATGTGTTAAAAATAATAAAAGGAAATATCACATGTACATAAGTATTCACACCCTTTGCTTTGACACTGAAAATTGAGCTCAGGCGCATCCCGTTTCCACTGATCATCCTTGAGATGTTTCTATAACTTGACTGGCGTCCACCTGTAGTAAATTCAATAGATTTGACATGACTTAGAAAAGAACACACCTGTCTATATGAGGTCCCACAGTTGACAGTGCATATCAGAGCACAAACCAAGTCATGAGGTCCAGGGAATTGTCTGTAGACCTCAGAGACAGGATTGTATCAAGGCACAGATCTGGGGAAGGGTACAGAAAAATGTCTGCAGCATTGAACGTCCCAACGAGCACATTGGTCTCCATCATTTGCAAATGGAAGGTGTTTGAAACCACCAGGGCTCTTCCTAGAGCTGGCCGCCCAAACCAAACTGAGCAATGGGGGAGAAGGGCCTTAGTCAGAGAGGTGACCAAGAACCCGATGGTCACTCTGACAGAGCTCCAGTGTTCCTCTGTGGAGATGGGAGAACCTTCTAGAACACATGTGTCAAACTCAAGGCCCGGGGGCCAAATCAGGCCCTTGGTGGATTTAATTCCGGCCTGCATGATAATTTCTAATTACTATTAGATCTGGCCCGCCGGTATATTGCACGCACACCTTCACTCAATGCTGAGGATCTCCTGAGCTCAGAGCCTGAGCCCAAACATTGATGAACTTGCACCCAAGATGAGAGGCCAAGTATCTGGCTTGAACTAGCATCACAGAGCAGCACACTGAGTTCAATGGATGTTTCCTTTTGCACTTTTTTTCTTGAGACAACAGGGCATGTTTGGTTTTTTCTTTGAGGGAAATAGTTTTTTTGAAGCTGTTGTTGGCCTGTGGGAAAATGTAATCATAAGAAATGACTCTGGAAAAGCTGCAGATAGAGCCATAAGAAATGAATGCAACTGATTATTTAATGTTTAATGTTGTTTTTATAGGCAATAATTGAAGCTTTGTGAGTTCCAGGTTTAATATGTGCAATGAGTTCATTTCAATAAGTTTTGCAATAAACATTGAACCAGTCCGGCCCTCGGCTAGTACCGATTTTTTAATTTTGGCCCACTGTGTATTTTAGTTTGACACCCCTGTTCTAGAAGGACAACCTTCTGTGCAGCACTCCACCAATCAGGCCTTTATGGTAGATTGGCCAGAAGGAAGCCACACCTAAGTAAAAGGCACATGAAAGCCCCCATGGAGCACCTAGAGGACTCTCAGACCATGAGAAACCAAATTGTCTGGTCTGATTAAACCACATTTGGCCTGAATGCCAAGCATCATGTCTGGAGGAACCCAGGCACCGCTCATCACCTGGCCAACAGCATCCCTACAGTGAAGCATGGTGGTGGCAGCATCATGCTGTGGGGATGTTTTTCAGCGGCAGGAACTGGGAGACTAGTCAGGATCAAGGGAAAGATGAATGCAGCAATGTACAGGGAGATCCTTGATGAAAACCTGCTCCAGAGCGCAATGGACCTCAGACTGGGGTGAAGGTTCGCCTTTCAACAGGACAACGACCCTAAGCACACAGCCACGATAACAAAGGAGTGGCTTCGGGACAAGTCTGTGAATGTCCTTGAGTGGCCCAGCCAGAGCCCAGACTTGAACCGGATTGAATATCTCTGGAGAGATCTGAAAATGGCTGTGCACCGACGCTCCCCATCCAAGCTGATGGAGCTTGAGACGATCTGCAAATAAGAATGGGAGAAACTGCCCAAAGATAGGTGTGCCAAGCGTGTAGTATCATACTCAATCAATCAATCAATCAATCAATGTTTATTTATATAGCCCAATATCACAAATGTTACATTTGTCTCAGTGGACTTCACAGTTTGTACAGAATATCAGTAGACAATACGACACCCTCTGTCCTTAGACCCTCACATCGTACAAGGAAAAACTTCCAGAAAAAGGAAAAACCCCACAGTTTAAAGGGGAAAAAAAATGGGAGAAACCTCAGGGAGAGCAACAGAGGAGGGATCCCTCTCCCAGGACGGACAGACGTGCAATAGATGCCGTGTGTAATTGAGAAGATATACATTTACAACATAGGTAGTCCAAATGTTTGGAAATGCATGTGTCTATAATAAGAAAGATATCCACGAGATATCCATCCAGGACTTATGATCCAGGACCACAGCCACAGGCACAGCCACGACTCAAGATCCAGGGCTCGCGATCCAGGACTCAGGACCACAGCAACAGGATCAGCCACGACTCAGGGTCCCGGCGGTAGATAGACACCAAAAGAATTTGGGGAAGCTGGGTTATTCGGAACATGAGAGTACACAGGTACAGACAGAGAGAAGGAAGTAAAGTAAAGTGTCCCCCGACAAACTAAGCCTATAGCAGCTAAACTAGGGCTGAATCTAATCAGCCCTAACATAAGCTTTATCAAAAAGGAAGGTCTTAAGCGCACTCTTAAAAACGGATAGGGTGTCTGCCGCCCGAACACAAACTGGAAGCTGATTCCACAAATGTGGAGCTTGATAAGAAAAGGCTTCTGGCTCCCATTGTACTTTTAGAGACTCTAGGAACAACCAACAACCCTGCATTCTTGGAACGCAATGCCCTAGTAGGACAGTAGGGTATAATGAGTTCTTTAAGGTAAGGATGGCGCCTGCCCATTAAGGGCTTTTGTAGGCGAGAAGAAGAATTTAAATTCTATCCTATGTTCTATAGGGAGCCAGTGTAAGGCAGCCAGAACAGGAGTAATGTGGTCCCTTTTCCTAACTCTGGTTAGTACACGTGCTGCAGCATTTTGAATCAGCTGAAGCGACTTAACTGACTTCTTGGTACACCCTGATAATAGAGAGTTACAATAATCTAGCCTTGAAGTAACAAATGCATGGACTAGTTTTCTCTGCATCGTTTTGAGGCAAGATATGCCTGATTTTTGCAATGTTACGTAGATGGAAGTAGGCGGTCCTTGAAATAGATTTTATGTGGGCGTTAAAGGATAAATCCTGATCAAATACTCAAGAAGACTTGAGGCTGTAATTGCTGCCAAAGGTGCTTCAACAACATATTGAGTAAAGGGTGTGAATACTTATGCACATGTGATATTTGAGTGTTTTATTTTTAATTCATTTGCAAACTTTTTTTTTGTTTGTCATCATGGGGTATTGTGTGTAGAATGTTGAGAAAACAAATGAATTTAATCCAAATTGAAATAAGGCTGTAACATACAAAAATGTGGAAAAAGTGAAGGGGCATGAATACTTTCCAGATGCTCTGTATATAAAATGTAATAGCAGTTATTTATAACGGCAGTTATTATTTAACGGACTATTAGCAGTTGATTAAAATGGTAAAAATTGCTCCTTTTCTGACACTTTATTTTTGTTAAATATATAAATATTGTTGAATGTATCAATATAGTTTGACAATTTATATTTAAAAAAAATGTTTCTAGCATTCGGTATTCTGTTTAACATTTGTTTCTGTCTTTTGATTTTTTTTAATCTGTTCGAAATAAAGATGGAAAAGGAAAATGAAAAACACTAGAGGGTACACATTTGATCTATTTTCCTAAAGAACATTTAGCAGAAGGTATGATCACTATACAGGAAGTCATGCATAACTCAGTGACATTTCCACTGAAAACATCATCATTATTCCAAATGAACTGAACAAACAAACAAACAAAAACAAACCAACAAACGGAGTTACCCCTGAATGAGTTCTTGATACCTGAGGTATTTGTCAATACAAATGTATGTCAGTGGCATCTTAGCACTTATTGACTTAATGTGTTGATATGTGAATGTGCTCTTTATTGTGAGGACTGAGATTTACAACACCCCACAAACACAACACATGGTTCTATAGTCGGATTTATCCATATAAATCATCCAAAGGTACTATCTCAGGCTTTACTGCCAAATAACAATAATGATATCAATTATAATTATATCAATTATAATTGAATGGTGTTGAAAAATGTATCGTATTGGAAACATTTTATGACTCAGAAATGAACATCAGTAGCTTTGTAATGCTGTGAACTTTAACTGTTAAATACACTATTAAGTTTTGTTTGTCATTTATATGCTCATTTTATTTTTTAAATCTTAATCTTCAGAGTGAAACTAACAAAATAAATACTTGCTGATGTATAAGGACTTTTTATTGCTGACATGCAATCTGGTTAAAGTGGATGAGATGCTTCCACTAGAGGGCATACATGTACCCTTCCCTACTCATTGGAGTCCCTTCAACACGTCAGTGTACACCATCTAATGTTATCTAATGTTATTTTGGATACTAACACAAATCAGTGCCTCAGAGAAACCATGTAGAGCAAATAAATCACACCAATCAGCATTAGTTTGTTTTAACACCTATTTATTACCACCATAATATGAGACATTTGGAAAATACAAAGATCAGCTTATTTATATTTTTGAAAATCTCCAGGAATAAGAAAAATATAAAAGAAAACAAATATGAGGTTATATTGTGTATCACAAATTTTGAGAAAGGGACAGATTATATGTTCAGATCTACAGAGAGACAAAGACCATAACCATGCAGAGTGAAATGTTCACTATAATGTCAATTCATACTGCGAGTGTGAAGCGAGAGAGAGATGGAGAGAATGTGAGACTGATCTACAGAGCGTTGAGGAGGAGACGGGGGGCAGCGCCCCCCTGTGGCTGCCATCAGAATCGTTGCATTGGAGAACAGTGGAGCCCTTACTGATATTATTACGCAAATCAGATCAGGGTAAAAAAACAACTGAAAACCGTGTGGAATACATTTGTTTTTCTCCCCCTTAATTTGATGATTTTGGAAGTGGTACGAAAAGAGATGCTTATCCATGATTTAAATGCGTAAAAAAAATAGACACCATATCCACAACGATAATCAATATTCTTAAGCAACCAAAATATTTCTGTCTGTTGAGCACAAGAGGTTTACAGATCAGAGCTACACATACACACAAACACATGGTGAGGGGGGGCTGGGGTGTAGAGGGACGGACTGGGCAGGGGGACAGGTGTTCTGGGGGGCAGGTGGGCCTCAGGACTAGCTTTAATAGCACCCTGCTGTGGAAGTTGCAGCTCCCCTTAAGCAGACTAGCCCCTCGGCCCCACCCCTCTGCATCAGCTCTGTTTGCCACACTAACCACACCCCCTGGCCCCCACCCTGGAAGAATCCAGTGGAGCTGAAGGGTGGGCTCCCCAAAGTCAGTGTATGTGTGCACATGTGCGTCTGATCTGACAAACCTTTAACATGCACTAAAAAGGTACCCTGAAAACATTTGGTGAAGACAAAAAACCTATCAGAGACCAGACTTCAACAAATTTCTATCTGTTCATAATCAGGATTACACCAAAGTCTACTGAGAAAAAGGGAAGGTAGGGAAGGTGGGGGAGGGAGGGGGGGAGTGGGATGAAGGAGTGAGGGTAGGAACAGGTAGAGAAAAACAGAACAGACGAGAGGGGGGCCGTCTAGGCGCGCTCCCCACGGATGCGGCGTGCCAGCTGGATGTCTTTGGGCATGATGGTGACCCTCTTGGCGTGGATGGCGCACAGGTTGGTGTCCTCGAACAGACCCACCAGGTACGCCTCACTGGCCTCCTGCAGGGGGAGGGGTCACACATGTTAGCAAAAGAAGTCTGCACTTTTGTCTGAGGGGACTTTACAGTTTGTACAGAATATGAATACGACACCCTCTGTCCAAGACCCTCACATCGGACAAGGAAAAACTTCAAAAGATACCCCACATTAATGGGGAAAAAATGAAAAAACCTCAGAGAGAGCAACAGAGGAGGGATCCCTCTCCCAGGACGGACAGACGTGCAATAGATGTTGTGTGTAAATTAAAAATATATCACATTTACAACATAGATTTTGTGCACACACACACCTGCAGGGCTCCGATGGCGGCGCTCTGGAAACGCAGGTCAGTCTTGAAGTCCTGAGCGATCTCCCTCACCAGGCGCTGGAAGGGCAGCTTGCGGATCAGCAGCTCAGTGGACTTCTGGTACCTACGAATCTCTCTCAGAGCCACGGTACCGGGCCTGAAACACACAACACAGCTCAGGTTAATTCAACCTCCTACATGCTACATGGGTTCCATCTACTGAAAAAATAATGCCTCTATGTGACACTTAGTTCTGTCACTGTGATCAGTATATTTAACCTGCTGGGGAACAACATGCAACCCAAGAACAGCAGCAAAACAAAAATCAGAATTTAAGATTTTCCAGTTAAAATGTATGTTATAAATTATAATAAACAAACAACCTCAGCATCCATCTTACAAAAATGATATCTATTTGGAGGGAAAGGTGTTACCTGTAACGATGGGGCTTCTTGACCCCACCAGTGGAGGGGGCGCTCTTGCGGGCAGCCTTGGTGGCCAGCTGCTTACGAGGAGCCTTTCCTCCAGTGGACTTACGAGCAGTCTGCTTGGTACGAGCCATTTCTTCTGAGTATCACCTGAGCACAATATCAAAAATATAAAGTCATGCCCGGCAATGATCATCCTTGAGTTCATACTGGCATTGCCGTGTTTAAGAGCAGCGTTTTTGAAAATAATGTGTTTATTGTTTAACACAGTGTTTATTCATACATTTCTATTCATTTGGGGTTTAAAGAAGTGTTACCATAGGGTCTGTGATTTTTTTTCCCTTCTAAACCAAAAGTCTGAATCATAAAATCTATAACTTAATAATCACAAGCAAAACATTTAGCCTAATTGTGATAGCCCTAAAACAAAAAAGGCAGTAATAGATGATAAGACAATTCAAATACATAACTAAATACTCATAGTTCTGTGTTAAAAAGTGAGTGTCAGCCACATTTTAAATGTAGAATTTAAAGAATGGTATTTCCTGTTTATTATTGGCACCGTATTTTTACCCAATTATCTTCATATGTATCACCTTATTTCTTATGTTTGTTTGTAGTCCAAACTCGAGCCAAACACATGTAATTAACGCCCCCCGAAGCCTGGGAAAACTTTCCCCTGGTTTCGGTTTTGTGTTCAGCTTCTCTTCCCACATCCACGGTGTTCACAGACACACCGAGCCAATCCGGGCCCTGTGGCTCCCCATCGCACCAATAACAGTCATAATTCTGAAATGCACCAACCCGTGTTTTCGGTGTCACATTTCAGCACCAATGGTGTTCCTAATGCGGAGTTTAGGGGCGGGACTTGCAGGTTTAGCCCCGCCTCATTCCGCAAGATTATGGCCGCAGACCGAAATTAAACTACCAGTATTCAGGCTATGACTGAGACGTAAACTTTGATATTTTTCCTTAAATGCATACAACATGTAAACAAAACAATACCAACAAAACGTGGAGGACAAGTGTAGCTATCAAACAAGCGCCAAGGCGTGTGAAGCGGTGCTATATTAAAGCGGAACAGCGAGGTAGAAAGGGCACATATGAAAGTGGAGCAGCTCTCTCGGCAGGGGAAGTACTGAGCCGTGTTTCTCCTGCCTCGACCTCGGGCAGCTGCCTTTTCTTTCCAAAACAGCGTCGAAATAACACGCTATTTCAGAACAAAAACAACTTTATTCTACTCATTTGCTATGTTAAACTATACATAGTATTATATGATTTTTAAAGTATGACCGAAATGTGACTTACCAAGTGTGATTTTAGCGCTTTTTCTTCGCAACGATAGAAGTGAGTTGTGACTGTCTGGCAGCTTCAGATATTTACTATCTCTCACACAATGGAAGCGAAGCAAAATGGCGGCCGTGTCAATCATCTTGTCTCCCACAATGCAACTGGCAGCATTTGTAAACACTGAAACTTTTAAGTCCCCACTGTAACTTTAGTTTTAGGTCCGATGACCTTTGTGCGGCAATATTCTAATAATAAAAAAGTTACACATATTGTTATGTAACTGACTGAATCATAATCATTTATAGTGGCATACACATTACAGAACTACACAAGGGAAACAAATAATAATGTTTAGAAATCAGGCCAAAGATAAAGATATGCTCTGAAATAATTAGGAGCATGCCAAAATAATAGGATTATCAAGACGCTAATAACATTTAACAGACAAAGACAATACGATGATATATCTTTTTTTGCAATCATTTTTCAATAGTTTTTTTACATTAAATGTCCAATTCAGCAAGTGGGTCAGTGGATATAAAACAAATTCCAATTTGTTCTGACATTTATGATTGAATTTTAGTTTTATTTCCCCCATCCCGTGATTGGTCATGATAATGAAACAGGAAGGACAGTACATTTAGAAAATATAGCAACACGTAAAGCTTTACGGCATTACATTCTACATATTCCAGTTCATCTGGATAAGATTAAAGCAAACTGTAATCTGTCATTCTGACAGGAAGGTTGTTCCAACACAGATGCTGAAAGATGCTGATTGATTAGCAACATTTATGTTGTTTTATGGATGTTTGGCCCTGGTGCACTAAATCATGTTTCATCTGCAGTGCCCCCTATGGGCGCCATATCAATAATCCTAATCTAGTTTCCCTTCTTAAATACATGGAAAAGGGGGGAAAGTGGGTTTTCGAACGGTTGCTCTATTTTAGAATAAAATAAATCCACAGTTCTACTTAAAATGTTCACCTTGTACAAGCATACCAAAAATATATATGTAGAAATGTGTAATAAAGATAAGGCAAAACAAATGATTTTGTATTGCAGTTAAAAAATTGCACAGGTTGAACAAGGTATTGTCCGTATTCAGCTGACCATGTGACCATGGGACTTTCTCATTTCACTAATTTCCCCTCCTCGACTCCTAACTTCGACTCCTATCCTTGTGTCTTAAAAGGCTTCTCAATTCTCTAATTTCCCCTCCTCGACTCCTACCCTCGTGATTTAGTCCCGCCCACAGGAGATGCAAGCGGAGGAGTCGAGGAGGGGAACCGAGAAGAGAAGTGGAAGCAGCAGGCGTTTAGAGAAATGAGAAATCCTCTCCTCTGAGCGCTCATTTTAAAGAGACGTCCATTAATGATGACAGGAGACACAGCAGCACTCTGTCTGATGGACAGATGTGTTCATGACGACTTATATATTTACTTTTAATTCATTCACAGTGCGGTATAATGAGATAATAACAGGCTACAGATGCGGACATATACACACACATATATTTATATAAATATATACTATATTATACACACTGCTCTGCTTTCTGCACGGACCTCACAGCTGTTCTCACTGTAAACATCGCTTCGCGATGAAAGCAGTTAATAAAATAATATCCAGGGGATGCATGCAGAGCTGTCATTGGCTGAGATAAGTCCAGCCGTGCGTCACGACCAGAGGCACGACCATAGACTGTATATAGAGAGGCGAAGTCCCGCCCATCTACTTCCGACCCATGGTGTACCTTATTTCGGAAAAATGATGTATTGAAGTCAATGGGGAGAGAAAACTTATCTTTCGATCCCGTTTGAATTGTGCCACGAATTACACATATGATGTTTGTCAATCTTAAAAAATAATTTCCATGTCAAAAAAGTCACAGTTTGTCGTAAAACTGTTGAAATATAAGACTATGAAAAATACGCAACTAGAAAGACTACAAATCCCAGAATCCCGGTCCCGCATGCTGGCTCTTACGGAACCGACTAGCTCCCCTTTTGTGTATGTACAGCTCTCAACATGCCCAGACTTGTAGTGATTTTCACCTCGTTTAATACTTTTCACCTCATTCTGAAAGAAAGAAGTGAAATGTGCCAACGTGATGGCCGTCTTGGTGTGTGGTGCGAGACGGGAGATGTAGTTCATTGAGCGGTTTCACACAAAAAAAAGTGTTACTTCACATTTTTACGACACATTTTTATTTTTTTACTTGCAAAATTATCTTTTAAATTGACAAACATCATATGTGTAATTCGTGGAACAATTCAAACGGAATCAAAAGATAATCTTTCTCTCCCCATTGACTTCAATACATAATCTTTCCGAAATAAGGTCCCATGGAGCTCCCCCGGAAAGGGAGGGACTTCGCCTCTCTATATAATTGGACGTAGTGTCCGTGACGTCACCCAAAGGATTCTGCAGAGTTGCCGAGAAGCCCTTAGTAGGCGGAGTCGGCCACTAACGTCTCGACGTGACGTCAGAGTCTAACTCCCGCCTGCTCCAGCCTGATCCAAATAAGGGCAAAGAGGCGGAGCCGAGGCGGGACCTGCTGCCACCAAGCTGGAAATAATGGCGCATTTCCACCATGGCGCGGAGCGCAGTTTAAGCGTGCCGTGTCGTGCCGGTCCCGTTTTTGGTTGCGTTTCCACTAGGCCTAATTCCGGCCCGGGGCTACTTTTTCACCTTTTTTCTGGCCCCACAAAATCGTGGTTCTATCGGGGCCAACAAGCGGGCTGAATATGCTAAACTAGTGAGAGAATCGCTGGCAAGGGGGCTACAACTACAACAAGATGAACATATTTGACCGTGATTTAATTGTAATACACGTTTCAAAATGATGCCGAAGTAACAACATACTGATACCGGTTAGTAAAAACCATGAATTAATGCTTTGACAAGTCTGCGGTGCGGTGCCATTCTGTGATTCTCCAGATTCTACAGATGGCCAGTCCGCCCCTGCTCACAAACTTATTAAGATCCAAAGCTTTAGTGCGTTTTGAATCAATGCTGAGTACAGCCAAACTCTTCTCTGTCATTGTAGACCGAATGCTTCTCGTTTTGCGCTGTCCCGTTCAAATGACAATCACATTTCCATGCTAGCACCAGGGCCGGGGGAGGGGTTTTAGGGCTCGCGTCTTGTGCTGCATTCACTTGCACTCGGACATTAGGGATTTTCTCTCATAAATGTCCGATGAGCCAAAACTTTGCTTTCAAAACAAAGCTGCCAACTGGGGTTGCTCCGCATCGGCAGGCCTCTCCCTCGGTGTGGAGCTGTCAAACTCGACCCTAACGCCGCTTACAGCCGGCCAACTAAAAGTTGTTCCGTTCACGTTGTCATTTTTAGACTCCTTCGCTTCTATGCTTGTGAATCCAAAAGCTGCGAGGCTTGGCTGTTTTCGTTTCGCCATTTTTTTCGCCGTTTTTTTATTACAAAGCCAGAGTTAAAAAAATATCAATATGAACATTTCAAATACCACGCCGGCATCGCCACCGTAACCATAGCAACGTAAGTACCGTAAAGAATCCAGCGCCGCCACGTACAGATGGCAACACCCAGAAATATTCACAAATATAAAAAATGTTCAGAAACTGTAATGAACAATGACTATTATTTATTTCAAGAACTTTTATTTACAGAAACTCAACATTTCTAATCTGTGTGACACAAATATGCAATATTCTTTTGGGCTCCCCCTATTTATCTCAAAATCGGCCTTCAGGGGAGCTCCCCCCCTCTTTAGGGGAGCCAAGCTTCCCCTGGCTCACCCCCATTTCGAACACTGCATATAAGTAAACATTACGTTTGAATTATTTAGTGAGCTGGTGTTATTTTTTTCAAACCACAAACCGCATGTTGGCACCACGCGCTGTCCACCTACTTATTGATCCACTATCAGCGTCAATGCAACCCGCTGCCAGATTGTGCCTGTGCTGTGTGTCATTCACTCTCAACATGGATAAAAGTACAATAAGCATTCTTCAGGTGTAGGTAGATTCTCTATTCGGACATTATAGCCTATATGTGCGACTGTCGGTCCGATATTGTAAAAAAATAAAAATAAAAAAATAATATTTTATTTTTATTCTCAAAATAATTTTCCGGGCCAAATATTATTGCTGGCGGGCCACCAATGGCCCGCGGGCCGCCTGTTGCCGACCCATGAAATACATGCATACCAAGTTACTGCGTGGCACTTTGGTTTTGATAAAACAGTGTAGTTCCACTATATAAACGTTACATTCATAATCAAACGAGACAATCTGCAAGAGAATTAGCTATTTTTTGTTATTCTTAATGGGCTCGGGTACGAGCTGACGTCAGCTCGTACCCGGAACCAAACGGACCCATCCGTGGAGCAAAGAAAGAAACTATAGGTTACTAACGTAACCCCAGTTCTCAGAGTAACATGAAGTGAGATGTCTCACTATGGGATGCGCCTCAACGCGTATGCATCAGAAGCATCAATCTCATTACGCCAATCCTGATTGGCTGGTGATATTGACGACTACGTCAGGAAATCCACCCACCCTTTAAGTAGCTTGCGCTACGTCGCAGCGTCATTCAAAATAAGCACCTCTTCTCGCTTCGCCTCAGCAAGAAGGGCCGTCTGGTGAGACATCTCACTTCATGTTACTCTGAGAACTGGGGTTACGTTAGTAACCTATAGTTCTCATTCATAACACTCCATTCGATGTCTCACTATGGGATATTGAGACTCCCGTATTGCTAGACATGCTTATCTCGAAAATCACCAAAACAAAACAGTACTTAACAGGTAGAACCCTGTCCCAACACAGGGCCCAGCTCTGCACGGGCCACACTTGGAGCAGAGACATCTAGTCTGTAAAAGCGGACAAAAGTGAGCGGTGAAGACCAGCTCGCCGCTGCACAAATGTCCTGGATGGAAACACCCTTGAACAAAGCCCAGGATGTAGCCAGTCCACGAGTAGAATGAGCACGCAGGCCCGTTGGTGCCTGCAAACCCTGACTCGTATAAGCCAGAGCTATCGCCTCCACAATCCAGTGGGAGAGCCGTTGCCTGGTAACGGGCTTGCCCTTATGAGGGTTAGCCCACGATACAAAGAGTTGGTCATTGCATCGAAACTCTTTTGACCTGTCCATATAGGTGCGCAAAGCACGAACTGGGCACAGCAAATTCGGCCGCTGTTCTTCAGAGGAACATAGCGGTGAAGGAAATGCCTCAAGGTCAATGGGGGTGCATGAGCCAACCACCTTGGGCACAAAGGCAGGGTTGGGCTTCAGCAACACTCTCGTTTGCCCCGGGGCAAACTGAGTGCATGAAGGATGCACAGAGAGCGCGTGAATGTCACTGACTCGCTTGGCAGATTCCAGAGCCAGTAACAACACTGTCTTCAGTGACACTTTTAATCGTAGAGAAAGCTCTGTGTTTATCAATCAGGTCTTGTAGAAATGATAGAATCACACCGACAGGGCATTGAAAAGAGATGTGTCCCTTTTGAAGGCACCACTCCTCAAACACCCTCCACTTACAGTCATAGAGAGACCTGGTGGAGGAAGCCCTTGCACTCTGAATAGTGTTTATCACCTTCTGAGGAAGCCCCACTGTACTCAAATTATACCACTCACGGGCCAGGCCCATAGTGCCAGGCGCTCTGGGTGTGGGTGAAAAATCATCCCCCCCGCCTGAGATAGTATGTCCCTGCGTAACGGGAGCTGCCACGGCTGCCCGCACAGCAGCTGACATATCTCCGCCAGCCAGTACAATCAGGATCAGTGTGTGGCGATGTTCTCTCACTCTGGCCAGAGTTGGAGGTATTAGAGCCAGGGGTGGGAACGCGTACAGAAGGACCGGGGGCCAAACGTGTGCGAGCGCGTCCACGCCTAGCGGTGCGTTTAGATCGCGCATTGAAAAGAACAGCTGACATTGAGCATTTTCTTTTGACGCGAACAGATCTACCGCGGCCCGGCCGTAACGCACCCACAGCTGACTCACAATTGTTGGATGTAGAGTCCAGTCTGCATATAGTGGTGCACCTCTGGACAGCAGATCTGCCCCGAGGTTCATCACTCCCGGTACGTGCGTCGCTCTCAGAGAGAGGAGACGTCCGCAGCTCCATAAAATCAGTTTGCGTGCCAGCATGTGTAACTGGAGAGAACGCAAACCCCCTTGGCGGTTTATATACGATATTGTGGTCGTGTTGTCTGTCCTCACGAGGACATGATGTCCTTTGAGAAAAGGCAGAAAGCGTTTTAGGGTGAGAAACACCGCTAGAGCTCCAGATAATTTATGTGTGACCGTTGGAGGTCTCTGCTCCAGAGACCCCTCACAGGTCGACCTTCGTATATACCCCCCCAGCCCGTCAGACATGCGTCCGTGGTGACCACTTTCCGCGATAGGACAGCACCCATAGGTACGCCCCGTACTAGAAAAGTCGGGTGCAGCCAGTGGCGCAGTGCCATTACGCATTCCACAGTGACCATCACTCTCCGCGCGCCATGACGCACGGGGTCCAGTCTGAGGGCAGCTACCCAGCGCTGAAATTCCCTCATGTGTAAGCGGCCCAGTCGTACCACCAGGATGGCTGACGCCATGAGCCCCAGTAACCGCAGACATGATCTGAAGAGAACATATTTGCGTGGCTGGAAATGAGCGAGGCAAGCCCTGAAGGCTTTCACTCTCTCTGCTGACAGGCGGGCTGTAAAGGGCACCGAATTTAGACGTAAGCCCAGGAAGAGTACAGTCTGGGCTGGGGACAACATGCTCTTTTCTGTGTTTATTACAAAACCCAGGTCGAGCAGGTGTTTCACGAGGGTATTCGTCTGCGTAATAGCCTCCTGCTCCGACTGTGCAAGAAGGAGCCAGTCGTCTAAATAGGTTGCCAGGCGAATGCCCTGTTGTCTTAACGGGGCTATTGCTGCCTCCGTACATCGTACAAACACCCGTGGGCTGAGAGACAGACCGAAGGGAAGCACTCTGTACTCGTAACAGACACCCTGAAAAGCGAACCTCAGATATTTCCTGTGTGGATAATATACTGGGACGTGAAAATACGCGTCTTTCAGGTCGATTGATGTGAACCAATCGTCCTGACGTACGAGACGCAGCAGAGATGTGTGAGTGAGCATCCGGAATTTGTATTTTCTGAGATACTTGTTCAGAGCCCTTAAATCCAGGATAGGGCGAATTCCGTTCCCTCCCCGTTTGGGAACGAGGAAGTATTTGGAATAGAAGCCGCTCTGACTCTGTTCGGAGGGTACAATGGATATGGCTTTCTTTTCTAGTAGCGAGAGAATCTCCTGCTCTAGAATATGAGCCGACGCTCCCCGGGCTTGTGAATGCACAATGCCCGAGAAGTGAGGGGGGGTGACAGCGAATTGGAGTCTGTAGCCCCGTGATATCGTCTTGAAAACCCAAGCAGAGCATGTGAGCATCTTCCACCTTTCGCTCTCAAAGCGAGTGGAGACGTGATCATTTCTCTGTTGTTTGCACTCTGTGTCTTTATTGGTTGTGTTATGGGGCCCTCTAGTGTCTGAACACGGTGGCATCCCAGGCTGACAACCTCGGTCGACACTGCGCATGCGCGCGGCGATGATGCGTTCACAGACTCGGTCACCGTCCGCATTCTGAGAGAGGCAACAGCCACTCTCAGAAGCGGAGCAGTCACCTGACTGTTTATTGTTTCATTGTTTTTCTTTTCATTATTTTTGACTGCGCCCTTGGCTTTAAGCCTGGAAACGACAGTGGAAAATATTTTATTGAAACCCAATGACATGTGTTTGTGCGACTTGAACGAGCAGCAGGAACTGCTGCCTTTGTCGTGAAGTCTATCTCCCTCATGGCGCGAACTGGAGGATGACGTTCTGACATCACTCGAGGCGGCGGGAAGATGGGGGCGTGGTTGCACCCCGGAAACACATGGGCTTTGAACACGTGCGGAACACGGTCCAGGGCTGGAAAACAGGGAACCTCCAGCCCTTTCACCGAGGAGAGGAGGGAAGGCTGTCAGGCTGCCCTCTTCTTCTTCCTCACCTGATGGCTGAAGGTCTGGGCCGGCTGCGCCTGTGCGGCTGCTGCCGGGACCGGGGACTTTCTTGGCCAGCTCGTCCTCGCCTCGTGTCTGGGCGGGAGACCCGGGGCGGGCTGTGGCTTTTGCCGTTTCGGGACCTTGAATGGGAAGGATGCGAGGCAGCCTGGGTGAAGGTCTGTCGCGGGGCCGTTGGAGGGGCGGCTGGGCCTTTCGGGGAAGGCAAAGCTGGAGAGCCTCATCCTCCTTCTTTTTGGCCTCACACCGCTGCTGCATGGAAGCCAGAGCGGTGCCGAATATGCCCTCGGGGACAATTGGCATGTCCAACACGTCCTTTTCCCGGTCCGGGAGGTTCGTCAGGTTAAGCCACCTGGCTCTCTCCTGACCACCATCATCCCCAGCGATTTGCCCGTGGCCTGGACTGCACAGCGCTGCACACGGAGGCAAATGTCCGTGATCGCTGTGATCTCGTCCCACACGGCCGGCTCAGGTTTATTTGTCATGTCTCACAGAGCTCCGCCTGGTAAGCGGTTAGCATCGAGGAGACATTGAGCGCCCTGACGGACAAAGCTGCCGCTTTGTAAGCCCGTTCGGTCATTGCTGACTGGAACCGGTCCGCTTTCGTCGGCAGTGTGGGGTTCCTGCTAGGAGCCGAAGACAGCCGCGGTTGGAGGTGGGCTGCCACAAGCGGCTCCATAGGCGGCATGCGGAGCAAGCCAAGCTTCTCCATGCCCTCAAAGTCCAGAGAGGAGACTCCCTGGATTGGGGCCTTGCTGCTGAAAGGGCGGTCTCTCCACGAGACAGACACCTCGTCCAGCAGCTCTGGAAAAACCGGGAGAAGTTGCCTCGTCAGCCTCGCGGCTTGGGGCAAGTTCTTTCCCTCATAGCGAGACCTGGAGGTCTCCTTGGCTACTTCACGCCAAGGGATGTCCAGTCTGGACGCAGCGCGTTGACACACGGCCTGCAAGTCCATGCTGAGGCGGGGCAGAGATGGCGCGCTTTCGCCTGGGGGAGCGGACACCGCCTCCGGCTTGGCAGCCTGAGCAGACGGGACGAAGATGTCATCTTCGTCCTCGTCCGAGTCGGATAAGAGGAACTCAGAGGTATCCTCTTCATCCTCCTCCACGTAGTCCAGCTCCAGGACATCCGCCGCGGGTGGAACCACGGTGAGGTCCAGTTGGGAGCCCCAGTCTGTCACAGCGCGGGGCTCCCTTCCCGCGGCTGCCGCCGGCGACCGAAGGTTAGCTTTGTGGTTCAGTCTGTGGACAGTTAAGCTAGCCTGGCTACTGATATTCTTTGAGATGTGCTCCGAAGCGAGAAGAGGTGTTTGAATGACGCTGCGACGTAGCGCAAGCTACTTAAAGGGTGGGTGGATTCCCTGACGTAGTCGTCAAGATCACCAGCCAATCAGGATTGGCGTAATGAGATTGATGCTTCTGATGCATACGCGTTGAGGCGCATCCCATAGTGAGACATCGAACGGAGTGTTATGAATGAGAACTGAGAAATCTTCAACGAGGCGTTTTGGGGAGGAATTTTCTATGTTAGAGTTTTACTCGCTACAGGGTGTACTTTGAGGGTTTGTGACTCTGCAGACCGTTTACATGCATAAAAACCTACATAACACACAAGGTGACGGGTAATAACCAGAAAAGCATGACATGGACCCTTTAACTAAAATATATGATGTATTTTTTGGATACTGTCTTGAGTTCAAATGTCTAGGAATCCAAACTAGTATTATTAGAATCACTGTTTTGTAAGCTACAAATATAACTAGCTAAATATGGGTCAAGCTAGCAATCAGGCAGGTTCACGGGGTGAAAGCAAGACTGGTGGTCCTGGGACGGTTGTAACGGGACGGTTGTAACATGGCACATTTACAATGATGGCTCATTTGCTTGAATGATCAATTGTTCATTCAAGCATACAGTTGTATTGTTGATTGGTGTGCATTGTCCCTGTAAAAATAAACAGAATAAAATACTGTACAGTAGGCCTAAAGTGTGTGTGTGTGTGTGTGTTTACAGTATGCCAAATGTCAGAAAGAGGAAGACAGACAGGGGAGTGCCACTTGCTCTGCTGCAGAGGGCCTCAAATGAAGTTGAGAAGGGCAAATCATTCAGGGAAGTGGCAAAGTCCCTGGATATATCTACTCGAGGCTGAGAAAAAAAGTTCTAACGCAAAGAAGTCTAAAGCGAAGACAAAAATCCATTTCTGCAAAAAAAACAAACCCAACAAGAAGCAGAAGATGCAGGACTCATCTGATGAAGATGAGGCCCAATACTGCATTGTGTGCCTGGAGAGCTACTCCAGGTCCAAGGAGATCTGGCAGCAGTGTTGCTCCTGTAAAGCCTGGGCACACAAGGACTGCACAGATGGAAGTGCCTTTTACACCTCTGCCACAACTGTGAATCTGATTCATTCTGGTGTTCTGTTTTAAGTTCTGTTCAAGTTCTGTTCATTGTTTGTTGGAGGATGTGTGAAACCCCATTCAAATCTTGTTGCCTTAGAATTTGACAGCTTTCCCTATTTTTTGTCATGTAGTGTGAAAAAAGGTAACCGTTAACATGTTACAACCGTGCCTGGCATGTGCTACAACTGTCCCTGTACACAAGGACAGTTGTAACAGTTGAGTTTTTAAAAAGAATACATTTTCCAACCTGTACTTATTTCATAAAAACATCTTAAATACATTGTTTCAGTAGCTGACATATTGATAATGTATAATATAGCAACATGGCTATCCTATTGTAAATGGTTTTTTACTTATTGGGGAAAAGCCCAAAAAGTGTTGCAACAAAGGGAACCACGAACCCAACTCTGGAGGCCGCCATAGTTTATGAATATGAAATTATTTCAGCTGGAGGGATGAGGTGATCTGGCGAATGTGCTGTAGCAGTGATGCTATGGATGAGAAACACTTGCATGAATCTGTTTGGAGGACTCTACTGCACCACTGCATGAGGCAAACTAAACAAACTTAAGACCCACTTACAGAAAAACATCTCTAGTAGTGGCAAACAACTCTGGGGAACATGACACCTTATATTTTTCTAAAAGCAGCATGGCATTACTGGGACTAGTAGGGCTGCACAATATTCTTTTTGTATATCGCCATGGCAATGTCAACTTGATGAACACTTTAAAAAAGGACTTTGATATTGCACATTGATATAGAATTATGAGTTAGTTGAAATGGATTATCAGTGGAAAACTGCACTTTTCTTATTCTATTTACTGTTTGTATTGATGAATGTTGTGTTCAATTCAACATTCAATATACAAATATTGGAGATCATTTGCTCTAATTTTTTTACTCAAGCACTTTTTTTGTGATTTAACAGTATACTGACAGATTGGTTAGAGCTGGTGGCCCATATGCAGTCACCGCTGCCTAGTAAACTGGTTCCAATCCCGAAGATTTCAGGCAATGTCCTCCCCTCTGTCTCCCCCTTTCAACTCCGAGAGCACCAGTAAAGGCCCTCTGGCCCAAAATGACCTACTGTTTAATAAAACAGTATACTGAAATCAGCAGAATACTAAAACTGAGTAAACTTTGAATTTAGCTTTTACTTTTCGCAAGTTATAGTGCATATTAGTGCTTATCAAATATTTTCCTCTAATCGTGCAGCTGTATTGACTAGTCAGTAATCCTTAAAAATACACTCTTAATGTATTTGACTCAAAAAAAGAAAGAAATGACTTTTATGCTTTACAGTCGACTGGTCTGAGGAAAATAAACCCTCATATAAATGAGTTCACACACGGCCATTGTGTTAAACCTGGTTCAATCTATAATTAATGACTTATGTTTTGTGCTCTTATATCCGAAACTAAATGGTCCAGTTTGTCCTTCAAGTAAATGTCAGACAGAGCCAATCAGAGGTGTATATTAATATCATGGACATATTAAAAGACATGGATTATAGCTATTCCTGAACAGTTTTATTTATTTCATATCTTACTGTAGATACCTAGTTTGACACAAGAGTGTTTTGTTTCACATTCAAGTACACAGTGCCTTCCTTCAGTTCCCCATCTGGAAAGGGAGAGGCTTTAGATAAGGCAAGAGGAGCAAAACCTGCAAGCGATATAGAAGTCAAACAGTTACAGAGTACAACCTGGATCAGGACAACATATTGTAATCCATAAATGATGGTGCAAAAGGTCACGTAGTACCAGATGAATGTATTAAACATTGATTTCAAGACAGAAATAAATGGCCCCAAATATCTACGGGTGCTCCCTCCTACACAAAACGAATGAACCCATTATGTCCCCTTTCAACCCTGACCTGTCAAAAATCATTAAAGTGATCTTTATCGAGATATCACAATGTTTGTGCATCACCAAGTGTTCTTTTCCAACTCTGCAGCAACATGTTCTTCACCACATTGTTTTAGAGGACATTGTTTTCAGCTTTATTCAAGTTCATGAAAGTACTGTGAATGTGATAGAAAAGAAAAGAAAAATAACCTCACACACATCGAAAAAGGTATAACAGGCATTCTTCCACGTCCCCTCTTTATCCTGTATGTGCAACAACTGCGCCAAGTCGTTTGGTCCCACATTCGATGAAGAACAAACAAGTACCAAAACATTCCTTAGAAGTCATTGAAATCTGTTTATAGCAAAGTTACATAAAAAAATGGCACAGTCACACAGAAAATAAGACATTGATAACCTCTGTATTAACTCAAAGTAACCCATTGTGGCTCCTTCACATCACATTTTTAACGTCTGATTCTCCGAGGCAAACAGGGACTCGTTCAATGACTTGTGTGCATGTCAGCAGGGGGGGGGGATGACGACGATGACCTACATGTCCCCCCCTGCTGTAACACACAAAGAATACAGGGGATAGTGAAGTACACAGAATTATTCTGTAAGAGATAGAGTGCATGCATTTCTGAAATGCATACCCTTAATCCCGACTCTGTGCTCATACCCAGCGCCACACCTAAAAAAGAAGTCTCTTTTTTCTAGTTATCCTAATATATATATATATATTGTGTATATATTTCACATTTTTGTGTTGCTGTTCAAAGTACCTCACATCGTTCATATCATATACATTTATGACCGGCTACTGTCTCAATCAATCACAACAATAGGACCTCTTGTACATTAGCTTCCGGTACATTCAGGACTCTTTAAAAAGTCTTACAATTCTTTAAAAATACAGAGGAGCAAAAATATTGGTGATACGACAGGCCGCTGTCCTGCAGAGGCTGCAACCATAGCTCAATAGTCTTTCTTCTACATAGCTAAAGATAATTTTTCTTTAGCTGTGTCCCCCCCCTTAAATGCTTTATTCTGTAAGTATCTCTATCTCTTGCCTCTGCAGGGCCAGCTCGGCCTGGATGAAGGCTCCCTGGCCCAGTGCTGTGGAGTACGCTGTGTTGCCGTGGCTCACTGTGAACCCTGGGGTGGGAAAGGAGCCCCCGCGGGTTTGAACCGGGGCCTGAGGCTGTGGTACCGGGTGGTAATCGTCCAAGTTATCATAGTGGGAGTGCACCGGTTTAGTGCCGTGATTCTGATATGAGTAGTCCCTGTCCAGGTCAGGGTGGCCCTGCTCCCGGACGCTGTGTGACCGCTCCAGGTTGGAGTGGCTGAGTTGTTCCCAGGGGGCCGACGGCTGCTCCTCTGTACCGTGGTAGCTGCTGGATGTTTTCACCTTTCTCTGGTTGTGTTCAGAATCAGGACATTCGTAACGTGGTTGGATGTTCCTCTTGCTTTGATACTCCTGCTGCCGGAGTTTGGGCCTGCCGCTGTCTCCACCCAGCGGCTCGTCTCCGGCCTCGTGCCGGCCGCCTTCCTGAGGGGACAGGCTGTGGCTCAGAGTCGCCGGAAGGGAGTGAGAGGATTGGCATTTCTTGGTACCGCTTTGCTTGGGGAGTCCATCTGACTTCTCTCCCACAGCGCTGCCCTGGAAGTGTTTATCAGTCTCCATGTACATGAGGACTTCCGGGTCAGACACCAAGTGTCTCGGGAGGTAGCAGCCATCTTTGCTCTCAGCTGCAACCAGCACAGCTTTTCCGGGGTCAGATTTACTGCGCAGGTGCAGCGTTTCATAGCCTGATATATCTGCCGGTGCAAACAAGCCAACATTGTCGTACTGAGAGAGGACAGGGCCTCTGATCTTCTGTCTGGCCCTGCTCTCCCTGCGGATTGAGTGCATGCGGAGCCTCTCTGACTCCTCCGGGTCCCAAGCCAGGTAAGTGGCACCTTCCTTGTTCCCATGACTGGGGGGCATGTCCCTGCTCACAAAGCTGTGCTCCATCCCAGGTGGGAGAACATGGCGAGCGAGGAAGTGGTACCCAGTCGCCTTTCCACCCGGTCGGCCAGCAGCGGCTCCAGGATCTCGGCCCCCATGGGAGGGCAAGTGCCGGACTCTGATGGTGCCGTAAGGATCGATGTCATAGAAAGGCGCCTCCAAAGGGCTTGAACCAGAGTACGGACTGTAGCGGTACTGAACCCGGCCATTCTCAAAGTAAGGCTGCAGCTGGGTTACGTGGTAGTCTGATTGAGAGGAGGACTGCTGGGGGGGTTGTTGCAGGGGCTGCTGTTGCGGGGGCTGCTGATGGGAGGGCTGCTGATGGGGGGGCTGCTGATGGGAGGGCTGCTGATGGGAGGGCTGCTGATGGGGGGGCTGCTGATGGGAGGGCTGCTGATGGGAGGGCTGCTGATGGGGGGGCTGCAGATGGGAGGGCTGCTGCGGGGGCTGCTGGTAGGCTTTGCACGGATACATGGGTCGATGGTAGAAGAAAATATCATCATCTGGAGGAACTTCAGTCCTGTGGATAGGCACGGTGCGAATAGTGGAGGGAACGTGGAGGGAGTGCACTCTGCGGATGGTGGGATAGCCTTGGGGTCTGTCGTGGCTGTAACCCTGATGCCCGGGCCCCGGGGACATGTACACACTGCGGGGGTTTCCTCTGGACTTCATGGAGTGGTGGTAGGACCTGGGGCCTAAAGTGCTGTATCTGTTGTCTAGTCGGGCGTTGTAAGGTATCTGAGGCTCCGACTTGGACACGTAGGAGAGGTGCGGGGGGACGCTGTCTGGCCGCATGTGGCGTTGTTTGGACTGTGGGCCCTTGGGAAGAGGCCTCTGGTGGTAGTATGCAGCTGCTGTGGGCTCAATTAAGACAGGTTCTCCTTTAGCGTGGTACAGATAGGTCGGCTGATGCGTGGATGATTTCCGAGGAGAGGGAGGGTGGTGAGGCGGACCTTCTTCCAGATGCCCCGGCACAGGGCCCTCCCCCAGGCAATGGTAGGAGGCTTCACTTTGGCTAAGTGCTGCTGTGGCCAGTTTGCTCTCGATGGTGCGGACTGGAGGGGCCGGAGGTGTGGCTCCGTACACGTCGTTGTACTTAGCAGACTCTGTACGGGGCTGCACTGGCTTTATGGCCTCCCAAGGCCTCTCAATAGGCTCCACAGAGGTGGGGGCCACTCGTGCGCTGGCCTTCGAGGGGGGCTTTGGTTGGGTTTGGACCTGTGATTGCATGTGTGGCTGTATTGGAAGATGAGGCTGTATCTGAGCTTGGCTCTGCTGCTGAGGTTGTGTTTGATGCGGGGGGATGGAGACAGCCTTCCTCTTAGGCTTTTGAGCTATAGGAGGGGGCTGCTCTGATGGTTTTGAAAGGATTGGGGGTGATGCAGTCTCCTCTGGTCTGACCTAAGACAAAGAACAAAGAAAACAACATTATTACCGATTAAGTTCACAGTTCTGCTCAGTGTCACCAGTCTGGTTGCTGGGTAGTTCCAATCCCGGCAGCAGCATGGCATACATTCTAAATGTCTGTTTATTTAGGTGTTTTTCTTATGTTCTTCCTTTTCCTCCTGGTTTTGGTGCCTCTCGTTGGCGTATTTGGCGTTTGTTGGCTTCAAAACACACAAAACCAGTGAATACCAACACATCTCTGAAGACTACACATGCAGTGTCTTCTACCACCTAGTATGTGCCTACTGTTTTGCCAACTTCATAAGTGCTCTGAAGCAGGTGCCTGACGTTTTTAGGCGACCATAACCAGCTGACTGTATCAACGGAACTTCCAGGTGTTGATTTACAGTTGGTATTAAAAGATTGTCAAATGGACAGCAGGTATTCCCCTAGACATACGATCTACTCTCAACGGATGAGTGGGTGCCCGACACCGTCACTCGAAACGTGTTTCCAGAGGATAATAATAATCGTGTGACATTTTAGCTGCGGCACAAGGAATACAGTGGATCCATTTGGATCATGCTTACTGCAGCCCACTATTACAATGCAAGAGCCTTCATCATTTTTAAAGCCTAAGTTACATATAAATTGGTGAGACTTACCTTAGGAACAGGATGTGGTAAGACTCCAGTAACTTTGTAGCTGTCACTGGGGGAGGGGGCTGGAGTGGTAGTAGGTGAGTTGCTACGGACTGGGATCTGTACTGGGATCTGTACTGGGATCTGTATTGGGACCTGCACTGGGACCTGTACTGGGACCTGTACTGGGACCTGTACTGGGATCTGTACTGGAACCTGTACTGGGATCTGTACTGGGACCTGTGCTGTATTCTGTACCTGTATTGGAACCTGTGCTGGGATCTGTACTGGGACCTGTACTGCATTCTGTACTGGGACCTGTACTGGGACCTGTGCTGGGACAGGCTGCTGCCTTTCTGGACTTTTCCTGCTTGGAGAAGTGCTGCTGGATGAACTGGGGAGGGGGGCACACTTGTATAAAGGAGTGTCCGGTGGTGTTGAGTCTGTTCCAGGCTGTGTTGCAGGTGGAGCTGTAAGGGATTTGGTGCTGTCTGAAGGCTTGGTAGTGATGCTGTCTAACTCTAGAGGCTGCTGTGTGATTGTAGGACTGGAGGTGGGGGCATACGATGAGGCCGTGGTGACACGGGGGGCAGTTCTGTTTAGTGGCAGGGAACATCCTCTCCCTGCTCCCTCAGAGGACGAAGTCAGGTAATGTGTGACCAGTGGATGCGGCTTGTCCTGGAGGTTAGAGGTCTCCTGTGGCTGCGGGGGGGACACCGGTGTGGAAGGCTCAGAGTGTCGGGACTGAGACTGAATGGAGACCTGCTGGGCAGACTCTGCCAAGGCTAGGGCCAACATGCGGGCAGTGTTTTTAGGAGGGGGAGGAGGAGGAGGGGCAGTAGAGGGAGCTGCAGAGCTGAAGGAACGAGGGGTGAGGTCCTTCGCAGAGTCCTGAGCTACGACTCCTAGCAGGGACACAGAAACAAAAGGGGTCTATAGTTGAAGAACAAACAAGTGAGAGAGCAGTAGGTGAAGAAGAGACATGACAGCAGGCAGGCTGGATTTAAGGAGCTTCAAGAGGATGGGAAAAGTTAAGCGTGGTGCTTGGGCAACATATGAAAATATTTACTTAAGACCAAATCCATGCAAACCTGGGAGACTAAACCTAGAAGAAAGCAGTCATATAATTAATGGAAGGACTTAAAACCTTATTCTTAAATAAGAATCTACATAGTTTAATGGAACAGGTAAGAAAGTACACAAATAAAAAAGGTCATAATCTGCTCCCTACCTTGGTGCTCGTGGCTGCTGGCAGCTGGCGCCCGCGGCAGGCTGTCCTCTCCCTTCAGCTCTCCATTGTCCACACTGTCAAAGGCTTCCAGCTTAGAGTGCAGCTCCTTTTGAAAAGCTTCACTGAGAGACGGCTCTGCTGCCCTCAGCAGGACACTGCCCATCAGGGGAGGAGATTCCTCCGCTGCTGAAGAAGGGGATGAAGGTTGTACAGCCGTATTCCTGTCAGGCACCTCAGTAGAGAAAAGCTCGTAAGTGGGAAAAGGCGTTAAACTAGTGGTCTTTCCACATTTAATAGGTGACACGGCCTGTGTGGGTTTGTCAGTGTAAGAATAGGAAGTGGTCAGTTTGTTGCTTTCCACCTTATGTCCAGCGGCCAGGCTGAAGTCTGTGGACATCAGGCTGCTCAGTAATGTGGCAGCGATGAGGTCAGAGCCATTGGTTTTTCCACAGGCGCTTCCATGGTTCCTCCTTAATGTGGAACTCTCAGCCCCCTTGGGTGAGTCATCTAAAGGGAAGGCGTAAGAGGTGTCGGGGAGACTGCACTGGAAAGACATGGGGTCAAAGTCCAAGGAGGCCATGCCGATGTCTGGCGGGCTGAGGTCCACGTCTTCACCTGCTGAGCGGGGGGGAGAGATGAGGGCAGGCACACAGATGGGCCCGTCGTCTCCGTCGCTGTCCTCTGTGGCGTCCAGGTTGTCGTAGGAGTTGCAGTGCTGCCGGCTGTCCAGCAGCTCACCGTTAAAGGAGGCTGACAGAGCGTCACTGCTGGAGCGCGGCCTCCGAGGACGGTACACCTTCGACTCTCCTGAAGAAAGAAAATAATATATTCAGAAACTATTTTTATAACAGGCTTTATTTACTACAGTTGGGGCAGCAATGAGTGATAGTAAACTAGAAGACACAAATGATTACCTTCAACATTGTGCAGGGAACTCAGTGACTCTTCACTCTTGGCTGATCTTAATGTTGCTGTGTCTCCTCTGCCTCCTGAAACAAAGCCATTTAAAGGATTAAGCATTGTTTTCATTGTTTAGTCAAATAAGCTCCTGTCTTTGTACAATTGGACTATTTTCCTTCTAATTGAGGAGGTAAGACTCACCGGCCAGGGCCATGGCCTTCAGTTCGTTGGGCTCACTGGGGTTGCGGTGCAGCTTGCGCTTGGACATGGAGGAAGACTTGCCCAGGTTGAAGAAAGAGCGCCAACTACCTACAGGAGACTTCTTTGATTTAATAGGAGGCCTCTTCCTATGATAATGGAAAAGCAGGCAAAGAAGAATTAGTTTCACTTCCTCACATAGACACCATAACTCAATGACAGATTCAGACACAGGGGACACATAATCAATCCCATCTCGATTTAAGCTTTTCTTTTTTACATCATCTCTACTTTAAGGATATCTTCCCAAGTCTGAAACTGGAGACAGCGACTGTCCTCTGAAATACTGGCAACCTGGTGCAGGTGGAAAAACTCTTCAATATAGTCTGACCAACATTAAATGCACACAGTAGACGTGTGATAGATGTCTGTGGGCCTAGAGTGTGTCTTTACTACTTAGATTGTATATTAAATGACAATTGACACATAGTGATTCAATGACAAATTAGACAGAGGAGTTAACAAACCTCTCAGTGGGGAACTCAATGACAGTGTGGAACTTCCCCTGCAGAGCAGCCGGACCCTCGCCCACCTCGATGTACTTGCTGTCCTCAGTGACCGGAGAGTTAATCTGAGCCTGGGTCCTGGCCTGGGCCTCCTCCAGAGTCAGGAGTTTGGTAGAGGGAGACGAAACCAGCAGGGACTTAGGCCGCGACAACGAGTTGTGACCTGGCGATATAGAACAGTGTTTAATGCTCAAGAAGAAGCAGCATTGGCTGGTGTAAAGATGTAGTGAGCAGAGGAGGTATCTGCAGACTGCCTGAACATACCTGCTCCCTCTCGTATCAGAGAGCTGAGTTTGGAGCTGAATAGAACATCCACGTGGTTGAGGATGAACTCCACCACCACTGACTGGATCCGGACCTCCATGAAGGCTGCTGTGCCGCTGAAGCACGCAGATTCAATCTGCTTTGACCTGACAATGACAGGGGAGGATATGTGGGTTAGATTTAGTCAAATGCCTGACTTTAAATAAGTAATAGCAAATCAGTTATAGGTAAACAATTCATCTTAATTAGTTAAAAATGACTTTTGAGATGCATTTCCAGCATTTGATGTTGTGTTGATCAGCACTCCCCGCAGAAATGTGCCTTCCACTAAGGCAGAATGACTGATTTAAAGCAGGAGACAGGAAACGTTATGCTGCACAGAGCTCATTATCATTTACAGAGAACATATTATGCTCATTTTCAGGTCCAAGTCCAGGCTTTAATGTTCAAAAAGCTCTTTACTTTTCTCACACTGCCTGTGCTGCAGCACCTCTTTTCACCCTCTGTCTGAAACCAGAGCCCAGTCTGCTCTGATTGGTTAGCTGTTGTGATTGGTCAACCACTTTGACATGTCCCGCCCCTGAGCATATCAGGTAAATGTGTTGAAGTGTGAGTGTTTCATTAAGTCTGAGAAATCTTTAATGTGAGAAGTATACAAAACCTACATAACCTAAACTACAGATACATCAAACTGTGAAGACCATTAGAATTATTTTGAGATTCATTGTTTAAAACATTAAGAAAACAACCAATCAAGGTGGCTTTAATGTGACGATAGACAGTGTATTCAACTCAATAAAACATGCATTCAGAGAACATTGTGTGGTGCAGGAGGCCCTCACCTCAGAAGGTTGGGGGCCCAGACGATAGCCAGGTTCTTGCTGTGCATGTTGGTGATGTAGCTGTAGGCTGCCAGGTGGGACAGGTGTCTCATCAGGAACTCCAGGGTCCTATGAATCAAACATCTATTAATTCACATAAATTGGTCCCCTACAAGTTATACGCACACTAATAACCATGATAGAGCTTATTCTTCAGAGCATCAATATTTCACCATGTGATCTATCCCAAAGGAATGTCACTTAGAAATGTGCATTTGTATGCTTTTGGAAAGCACACAGATGAGTATAACCTGTTAAATGATTCCCCTCAATGCATTGTGGCCGTAAAAAAAACAATTATTTTATCAAGACAGGAGCCACAACAGAGGATGCATTTGTATCTGGCAGTTCCTGAGTCTGCCACAGGGGGGCGGTGTGCCTCTACACTGACCTGTAATGCGGTGGAGGAAGCTGCTGTATGACATCATGGATTTTGATGAGTCGTTCCTCATCTGTTGCTGCTGATACAGCATCCTTCAAAGTGAAAAGAAAGGGAGGGAGATAAATAGTGTGATGAATCAACACAAGGCTAAATTAACTTGTTATCCCAGGTTCACGCCGCTACATGGAGCAGGGGGGAATCCGTCAGGAGCCACAGCCCCCCACCCCTCCTCTCTCCAGCTGCAATAACAACCAGCATTTACTTGAAATCTCTGTTATGCTTGGACAACATTGTTTTTCCAAGTCACACATAGAGTTAGGTACAATGCTTATACTGTATGTCAGTGGGGTCTATGACTAATACATGCAAGATGCACTGTAGAATTCTTACAAGATGTATTTATAGGAATTTCTATACATTTCATTACTTTACGCTAGAGACTAAGCACAATCAGTATCTTTCAGTAAGTCAAGTGTTATAATAGTAAGTAGACTTGTATATCCACACATTTGTGCTAGAAATTGGTGGTGAGAAGAGCTTGAGCTGCTCAGGCTTTGCTTACAGAGAATTTCTCGTAGAGCTGGTAGGTGAGCAGGGGGTTGGGCAGCTCTCTGAAGTAGAGCTTACACAGCGAGCCCACACAGTGGATGTCCTGGATGTACACATCTTTGGTCAGGTCGGGGATCTGCTCAGAGTCAAACTCATGCCTGGTGAAAGATAGGGGGCAAAGCAAGGTCAACTAAGTAATTTCTCCAGAGGGAAAATGCATCGATAAGAGACTTCTGTAGTTTGATGGATGAATATGACATTAGAATGCATTTCATTAGTGTTTTTAGAAGAGAACATTGTTGATATGTGCCTTCCCAACGTCATGTGGTCTATGGTGTGCAGTCACAGTTAACAATACCAAGAATACTAAAATGAGAATGCAATGTTTTTGCATGAACAAATATAAAACTAGAAAATATTGCTCAATAATAAAACAGGTCTACATTGCTCCCATGAGTCTAACAGAATAATTATAGCCTACATTTCTATATGCTCAAACGCTGAAATTAAATGCAGGGCATTTTTACATGTTCTTTTTTAAATTGTTAGCATTCTGAAAACTTGCCCCCCTGAATATTATAGTAGAATAGCCCTAGTCTCGGTGAAATCCAAGAAGATTTAGAACTAACTGCACTAGTTTACATGTAAGCACAGGATTATACTGACACTGACAATAACTACTTAAATGTCCACAACATATAAATTGCCTTTTAACAGTTACAACTGCTGTCAGAGCTCAGATGACTTAAGTTCTGATCCAGTGTAACTGTTGATGGGTAACACCTATTAAACTGCACCCCATCATGATTTTCTTTTACAGATGCAATCACCCTAGATGGAATTCATATGTTGTCAGCTTATAGAGGGCTACGGTAGGATACAGTTTGTAGGCTCCTCCTATGACATTTGAGGACATTTCTGTACAAATTAGTTAACTCGTTTTTTTACTGGGGAGATTCTAATTTGACCTTTGAATCACATGTTGTAATAAACAGGCATTGTCTCCTACCGTAATTTCTGGATATTTGAGGCAATTCCAGAAAGGCGGTAGATGCCATCCACCACACCGTGCTTCTCGAGGAACTCGGTGCAGCTCTTGAGGACCTGGGGCACTGTGAAGAGAAAAAGAGCCGTTCAACACTTCACACACAAGTCAATATTTGTCCAGTCTTCACTGAGAGATTCACGGTCAAGAATGTGATGACTCTTCTTTTGAAGAGTGAGGTCAAGCTAGAGCTCACAGGCTTTCTGGACAAGAGGCTGCAGGCGCTGAAAGACTTCTGAGTGTGAATTAACTGCATTTCTAGTGCTATCTGAGGAAAAAGGACTTTTGGAGCTGAAGGGGGAAACATTTGAACCAATATCCTGAGAGCTTTCAAAATATTCGATTTCTTTATTTGATGTTTTTGGAGTAAATAGTTAGAAAAACATGTCAGTGAATGAGGCAGCAAATCACATTCTTTAAAGCACAATGCCAGTGATTGTGTGTTGAGACAATGAAGAGAAACCTCAGAGCTTCTTAATTCTCCTTCAGCAACCAGGAATCATTCAGACATGCTATTTCTCTTTGTGAGTGTGTGTGTATATGGTAGATAAGGATGGTGTTTATGTGTGTAAGGAGGCTCAAACAGCATTCAGAAATGGCAGAGTGGGACATGCACTGAAGCAGCTGTCCAGACAAATTCCACACATAGCGAAAGAGCAAACAAGGCCAGATTTGAAGGAAATGTCACTCTGCAACAGAGAAGAGGACAGCGAGGGTGGATAAGTCCTCTCCAAGCTCTTTACGTAGGAAGATCTTTTTTATGAGGCTCTCTTATCGCAAAGATACACAACATGAATGTGGAGTCAGATTTGGACACAACAGTAGTGAACCCTCTTACATTTCAAACAACAGCATCCAATTTATTTAAGTGAAGAGTTTGTTACCTTACATTTTAGTTTCAAAGCTCAAGTGCAGTGGCAGAGTCACATTTACACTGAAAGTGGAAGCTGAGATGTTTGGGTAAATTATTTGACAGATGAAGGTAGTCTTTGAAAAAGTTATCACGTATAATGTGTTGGGGCCCTAGCCAGAAAAGCGCAAGGGGAAATCCCAACAAGAATAATAGGGCCCCTTTAATAATATTGTTAATAAGAAATTATATTGTCAAAGTGGACTTTTGTAGAACCAAGCTAGCAAGAGAAATGGTAGCTTGGAAGATCCCGTTGTCTTCAGCCCTGACTCTCCTTTGTCAGTATACCCCTCTGAAAATTGGATTAAAAAAAGCTACTTTTATTTCATGCAGCATAGGATTATGGCTTTAACTCTCCATTTTATGTTCTTTGTTGATGAAGCTTATAAGAGTACAGCAAGACGCCTGGCTGTCTGTTGACTGGACAACATTTATTTGGAACATTAACATTCTATGGATTATAATTTTAGTTTGAAAAGCTTTGTTTATGACTATATTTATTCATTCAACATCTAACCAACCGGTTATACAACTTTTTTGTCTAGGAAATATTGCATAGTAAGTCCAAAGTAGTACTTGTCTTCACCTACCACCGGTCTTTATAGGAGCAGACTCAGCACTCTACTTGTAGATGACCGCAAATGGTATTTCTCTTGTTCCATAAGATCAAAGTCCTCTTTCATTTCTTAAAGTCACTGAAGCAATCGTAACACGTCAAACATTTGACCCAGCAAAGTGTGACAGAGTGGCTTATCTCTCCATGTCAAGGTAAGGCAGGATGTACAGAGAGGGAGTGAATGCTTCACCCGTCTGTGATCACTGTGATTCAATGTGCTGCTACGACAAGAACAATTCATGTCCAGACACAGAATTGATCCATTAACATGAATGAATGGCTTTTTAAGTTGGTCTCAACCAGAAGTGAAATGAAGTCATTGGTTGCGCTTCAGCAGCAGAGAAGCATCATTACAGTGGTTGGAGCTGATGTCACAGGGTAATCAGGAAGCCATTCTCCTCCACCTCTGTCATTGACACCATCCCATCAGCTCACCTCACAGACAGCGTGCTGCTGAGGGATCAGAACATCAATGTAGCTACAGCAGGTACATGTAGCTATGTACTTAAGCCCAGCTATTATCTAACTTACAGGCAGAGAGGGCTGGCCGAACTGCTTTAACTCACAGTGTGGTGTGAATCTGAGGAGGCTCACAATGGCTCTTATCTAAACACCATTAGCTCATTATTTGAAATGGAGGATGCAGCAGGTGTTCGGGATTATATCGCTTTTTACAACAGAATATGATAAACATTGAGCAGTCTTATATGTTTAACATTATGGTAATAATTACGTTCCATAATTTGAGTCGAATGGATCATAATGCTCATCTGTCTTGGGCTTTGGCTCATTCTCTGCTGCTACCTGATGTAGTTTGTTTAAAGCATAACGACTGCATTCACGCTTAAAACAATCTTTAAGTGTTGTTAATATTTGGAGATTATCCCGCTGACCAAAATATGTAAGAATCATAATCGTGTGTTTGACAGAGATATTTTTTCTGCAATATTCTGAATTCAAATGCAAAAATCCCATTGCTTTTTTTAAAAAAATTTAAAGGGAGCACATGCGATGCTAACTTCTGGTTAATTCTACAGACAAATGTAATCTCTACCACTCCATTAACCAGGGAACAGAAATCAAAGCCTGTCTCTAATGGAAGCTTGTTGCAAATAATGGCCTGCACTTTCTGCCGTAAATCAGGCTCCAGGTAATTTAAGACCCTCGCCAGTCAGAATACACTAAGAGTCTGTTAAGAATAAAAGCCTGGAAGGATCCAGGAAACTCTGGCGCTCTCAGGTGTTTGTTCGTGTGTCTCACCATCATGTCCTGAGTTGAGGAGGTGTTCGCCCAGGTCGCAGCCGAACACCCTCTCCCGGAGGATGCCTCTCTGCTTCAGCTTCTGCTTGGTGGGCCTGGACTTCATGAAGGTGCGTAAGAAGGTGATCAGCTTCCCGTGCTTCTTAGACACTGAGGAGCGAGGGAAGGAAGGAAGGACACATGTTAGACCTCTTACACAACGGTTTACTACTCACCAGTGCCTGTAGGTTTCACACAGGCTCAGCTTTCACACAAACTCTATGGACTAGAATGAAACCCCATACAGGCTGCTCAGGCTTGTCCCACCCCATTGTGCATTTCACCTTCATTCTAATGCAAACCCTTCCTTTATGCATGTGTAGTTTCCATGAAGCGAAGGTTTCGTTCTTAAATACCACCTCCCAGGCAACTACAAAGGAATCCTTCACATCCAACACCAGGACCCTCTGCTCCCCTTCAAAACAAGACACAAAAGGAGCAGACCTTCTAAAATACCCAGATCGCATTTATCAGATACTACGTCTGGGTAAAGGGGATGTAAGCTTCTTAAAGTACACCAGTTGTTTGATCTGCTGTAGAGAGATGTGGAAAGGCTTTCTTGAATTGAACAAACCATGTTCTTTTGGGTGGAGGGGGGAACAATAAAGCAAGTTGGTTCAACAAATCTGACCTTCAAAACTGTCATTTACTGGTGGGATGAAAGCTGAAGAGTGTTTTTCCACTTAGGAGAACTTCACATACATTTTCTTTCAACGGAGAATTTGGTTCAGTTTGACCGACTATTGGTTGATTGTTGAACAATCAATGATATTATTATATTTTGTAATTGAATTATCCTGATATTAGAGTATTCTTCCCAGGTCCATTCTTTAAAATGCATTAATCACTTGTACCCTTTATTTCTTACCTTTGCTACATTTTTAAGTATTGACTGACACTTAACCAGGGTTCATACACTTTTTCACCAATGATTTTCAATGACTTTTCCATGACTTCTCCATGACCTTTACCTAATTTTCCATGACCAAAAAAATTACTATTTCTCAGCGGTACCACTGAAACATTTTTATTTTAACATGGTAAGCTGGAAAATAAGGTCTGCATATGAAACATGTTGTGTCTTTCTAAAACAAATCAAATAGTAGGCTTACTAGCTTCTACACGCTAAAGCAACTCAAATCTCTCACCAGCAAAATACCTCGTCAGTTAAAAGCCATTTTACGTTTCATTACTATACAGTATTTATTATCATTATAGTATTACTACTGTATTTGGCGATTAGTTAAAATATAAATTATATTTGATGCAACTTTGGTTACATTTCCATGACTTTTCCAAAACTTTGGGAAAAATATTGTTTTTCATAACTTTTCCAGGGCCTGGAATTTGCATTTTGAATTTCCATGACTTTTCCAGGTTTTTAATGACCGTAGGAACCCTGCTTAACACATTTCAAATAATTAAACATATCTCCAAATCCACTCTCTGTTCTCTGGCATGTGTCATTTCTTCGCCCTCCCTGTCACTTCTGTGTCTTTGATTCTCTGTAAAAACGTACATTGTGCTACACACCTTTCCCAACAAATCAAATTGCTCCACGCTCTAAAACATGGAACCTCACACGTGGCATCAGGAAATGAAACAACAACCGGGAACACTAGGTGAAAGTTTATAACTGCAAGGGAGAATATTAAGAACCTCCATACTTATCCCATCTATGATCATTGTGTTCTTTCCGCCGCAACATCTGGAACTTTGCTAAATCTTTCAAAAAGATCTCCTGGTGATCTGGGCTGAAATGGAAAATCTGCTGTTGCATCAGTTATCTATTGATATTCCAGGTCACATTCCTTTAACGGATAGCATTACAATAGAAAGCAGGCCAGTGTTTATCAAATTCCATCTCCAGAAACAAAGCAAGCTTAGTTAAAGAATGCTAAGTCTGACTTGCGTGTTTGGAACATAATAACAACAACACAATAACAGAGTCAAAGCAGTTTCTTTGCTCACAGCATGATGACAAGATTCATTTATAGAGACTCACACAGCATCATGAAGCAGCTGTTATGAATATTATTATTTAGAAACAGCCGCTGTGTTCGACTGGGCTCTCATGCCCAGAGACCATTAGATACAAGTTAATGAGGCTGCCTGTTTTGCATGCTAAACGTACGCTGCGGAGTTAACTGCGTGCAGCAGACTTCATTAACAGTCAATCAAGTGCATTTAGAGTGAAAAACATTAAGACCAAACTAACATTAAAGAGCTGTTGGAAATGGAAAGTTACTTTGGAGCTGAAATGATGTAAAAGTTTGTCCTTGCAGAATAGTAGCAAGAATATATTAAAAAGAGATATAAAGAAACATCTCAGAAATTCTGTTGGCAGGCAACTATTTTCTGAGATTACTTTCGCATTGTTGGTAATGTTTTTGGAACCTGGATTTGGAAGAAGACGATGTGTTGATTGATTTTGATATTTAAAGATTCCATTGCGAGTGGAATATACTTACAGAATTGAAATGCTTTCTGGTGCAATTGTGTTTTAAGGAGGCCCTATTTGCTCATGTGCCTCTACTGACATGTCTCCATGCTTTAATGTTCAAAAAGCTCTTTATTTTTCTCATACTGCCTGTGCTGCAGCACCTCTTTTCACCCTCTGTCTGAAACCAGAGCCCAGGGAGAGAAACTCCCTCTGGAGGGAACTTTGGGATTTTAGCACAAAAACCAATAGAACACACTACAGGAAAGAAAACCCCCAAAAAGTACAATAGGGGCCCCTTTAAATATCAAGGAATGAGTGACCGGGTAGAACAATTGGACACTGTGTGTAGACTAACACCAATTCACTGACAACACAGGGTTGTTGAAACTAACTGAAGTGTGGACGGCAGGCATGTTTCCTGTAATGAGGCTCAGCAAAGCAAAGAAAGCAGCACTCTGAATCAACAGCTGGCCTCTGCACATGCATCCACAGACATCTTCCATTTCAGGGAGAAGTGGAGCTACAATTCACCCCTCAGGGAGAAATTCCTTCTGCACTCCTATACCGCAGAAAAAGAATGCTGAGGCAGCTTTGCTTACTCATTGTTGAGGCATCAGATATGGCCTTCAGTATAATGTGGAGGGGGAAGGGTCTGACTGTGCAACTGTGTTGGCTAACATCACTGACACGTCACTTTTCATAAGGAGAGCAGATTGACTGTAGGATGCGGGGAAGAGGAGTGCAGTGACAGTATGACTCTCCAGAGAGGGACAGAGACTCCCATCTGCTGACTGTCACTCACAGTGTGAGGGCAGCATGCTCAGCACTGAAGCTGACACACTCACTGCTCACATCCAGCTGGGGGAAAGGCATTCAAGGTAAGGTTTGTGGGACTTATAAACCTTAACATTTCTTTCGCATTAATTTCCAGATTTATAGCTTGGAGCCGCTTCAAGGGGTTTTCCACTGATTTAGTAGTACATTTTAGAAGCAGGAATTCATAAAGTGTGCAGCAGAGGCTGAGACACTCGGACTTCAGAGTCCCTAGCAAAGGTCAAAATCCAAAAAGAAAGGGGGAAAAAAGGATCATTAATGTCCCATGATGCAACTGGGTAGTGTCATTCTATACACACTTCCTGCCTTGATAACATCTACGTCTTTCAAACTCCACACGTCCAGCTCTGAAAGCACGATTTCAACTTTGAATTGATCATGCCTAAATGATGTAATAACTAAAGACATCCCTATCTATCCCTCATACCTATGAGGCTGGAAAAAGGAGTCTTTTTTATTATGGTCCTTGGTCTTGGAATGACCTTCAATCAAGCCTAAAACTGAGGGCCCTTGTCTCAATAGCAGGTTTTAAATTGAAGTTGTCTGAAGTCCTTACCACCAGCTGCTCTTGCAGTAATAAGTAGTGTACCTTTATACTGTCCTAATGTGCACAATGTAGTGACTGCTTTTCCGTCTTTTGTTTTCTTAGTTATGTTCTCTGTATTTTATATGTTTGTGTTATGTGTAACGTTGCTGCCTTCTTGGCCAGGTCAGCATTGAAAATGAGATTTGATCTCAATGCTTTTATCTGGTTAAATAAAAAAATAAAAATCTGATGACTTCTTCAGGGTTCTTTTTCATCAGACTTGATGAAGTTCCTCCAGAGACAAAAAGACATTACAAAGGAGGGTGGGTCGGTGTAAAAATATTCAGACTCATTCGATATTAATTTGACAACATGTCACCTTCTGCCACTAAGGAGGCTCTCATTTCAATTCTAATCCAATAACAAAAGGCAGCGTAGCGCCCAATGGGAGTTTGTCATTGCATTCAGCTTCTACTGATTAGGGTTACAAATGATCCTCAGAGGTTTCCTCCTCTCCAGAACTAGATGTCCCAGAGAGTAAAGCTAGAAAAAACACAGCAGAGTTACAAATACTCTGCTTGTCTCTTTGATAACTTAAGATCCGGCCTGTAGGAAGTTTTTACTGGGAGTCGCATTATCTGTAGAAGTGTCCTCGTCACGGAAACATTCTGTCCCTGTTTTTATTAAAACGGATAAAAAAAACTCAATGCAGCAGTTTCAAATTAAAAATCGGTGTTTTCATTTGACACAGACCAGAGGGGCTGCGAGCCAGGTTTGCTCAGCTTGATTCTCTGAAAACTTTAGATACAGACATTTGATGAAAAATACGTTTTTCCTGTTAAAACATAGTTAGATGTTCACACAGCTGTGGAAAAAAGGAGAGCCAGTAGCTTATGCCTTGCATTTGCACAGATACGATCCTGCTAAAGGAAATGCTAAACACAGTGGAGGATGGTCATAACGCCTGTGGAACACCGACAGTCTTCAGCCCTGAGCTGACAGGGGGACTCTGATGAGTCGTTCCCCAGGAGAGCTCAGTGAGAGGCTGGATGTGACGAGTCGGGGCTGAGTGGAGGCCAAGCATTACAGCATCAATAATAACTGCACAATGGTTAACATCATCCTCTGTCTTCTCTCTCCAACTCTAAAACCCACTGCCTCATTCCAAAAAGTTAGCAATGAGCTTTCCAGAGGAGGCAAACTGGAGGAAAGTCCCAACTTCATAGCACTGCTTCTTAAAGTAGAGCAGTGACATTATAGAGCCGATCATTGGACTCTAGCCTGAGATATTTGATACAACTGCTGTGTGTGTCAGTGTTCCCTGAATACACAAGCAGCAGCGGGTGTAACCACAGCTCCTTGGGGCTTTACAAAGCTCTCATCACAGCTCAGCCTTTTCACTTCACCCAGCACCCCCCTCCCCATGGGACTCAACAGCCACCCATGCCCATGTAGGCAGCAGGAATTCAAACTGCCCTCCTCGTCGATTTGTAAAACCGGTATGTGAATGGGTTGGATATAATTACATCATCCTTCTCAGAAATCTACTTGCTGTGGGAATTAGGGTTTTGGCTGGAATGTGATATGTTTGTGCGCCAAATGCTTTTCTAAATGGACCAAAATCTGGGTTTTACTGTGGTGGGTCCAACATAATAAAGAAAGGTCTCTCTGGAAAGCAGCAGTGCTGAAAAATAGAGGAATTTGAAAATCATGTAAGTAAATATTGTGATTTCAAATGCCAGAGTAAAAGATCTTTTACCTGCCAATTTAAGAAACTCAACTAGCCACCTCAATGGCTATTTGATTGTTCATGCTTAGTGAACGCAGCCATAGGAAAAAGGACATTTGTCCATTGAGCGGTGGCTACTATAGAGATAATGTTTGCATTACTTATCAAACTGAGAAACAGCACATCACACTGATAGACACTGTGTTGGCACCCAGTAACACCCAGTTGTTGTTTCTGGATGGTTTGGTGAGTAAACAGCAGAGCAGTGTGTGCCTGTCAAAGGGAAGCCATGAGTGACAGCAGCCTCTGTTTGACATGAGAGCTGCAGTGTGTGGTGATCAGGAGCCAAATCTCTTATTGTTGGATCTGAAATGCATCACTGAACGCCAATTCAACAGGGCAGGACAGAGGGGTGATGTCACTGGGCCCTTTGAGGAACTTACCCAATAATCCTAATCAATTCCAAACTGTATACCACATCAGAAGAGAGAAACCCTACGAAAGTGTCAGGAAAGATCAACAAATATCACTATACCAATTTTTCAGTGGTGGAATGTCAAGTATTATACTTAAGTTCAAAATCATCCATTGCTTTAGTCATACATTTACTCCACTACAATTTGAAGGGAAATATTGTATTATGTTTTACTTTACTTTATTTAAAACGTTATTTACTAGTTAATACATATAATATTGTTGCATTTAAGAAAACAAGAGGTTTCATTAATTTAAAAAAAGATAGCCAACAGTTTATATACAAGAACAGCCAACTGTGAATTTACCAAGAAAATTGAGAGATAATTGTCATCTATAAACGTTTAGGTATTTTTTTCACTTACTTTGAGTACACTTGTCTTATTATAGTAACTTACTCTAATGTAACCTTTGCAGTTTAGCACTTTTACATGTATCAGAGTATGTTTACAGTTTGACTTGAGTAAACAATCTGAATACTTATTTTTCCACTGCCAATTTCCAGCAACTTCGACTTCCGGAAAAGGCACTTAACCCTTTTAAAATATACAATTATTAATACAACGTTTTAATTACCTTTGTTTGATTTTCTAGATGCACTGACTGACATTCACTGTAGAACAGGTTTGACTTTAAACCCCCTTAACAGCCTACAATCTTGTGGTAAATAGTTAATAATTGAGGAAATAGGCAAATATTAACACCTAAGTTATTTTCCCATTAGTTACATTTTCCTCTAAAGAAAAAGGGTGGAGTCATATGAGGAAGGAGGACATATTTTTTCACACTTCTTTTTGTCCTATGAGGCTCCTTTCATCATACTGCAGTCTGTCGGCATCATTTACTCCCACTAAAACACCATACTGGTAGAAAAAGGCTAGTCTAACTGTTAAATGTAAAATTATATAAATTCACTGCAGTAGGCTACATATAGTTATAACAGACTTTTAAAATGTCTTACCTTGGTTCCATAACGCTAGACTCGCTTTGAGGCTTTATGACAAGGCTTCAAAATAGGTCCAAAGTACAAATACGTAGTTATTTTCTGACCGTACAGCTAAGCTAAAGAGAGCTGAATGCTAACCGGCTGTCCCAGACACGGAGAGGTGCTTCGGGCAGAGAGAGAAAGAGAATAGCGGTGAAGTTTGGACAGAGAGGAGAGGCGTAGACTGTTCCCTCGCTCCGTCATCTCATCCATACAGCCCGCTGCGATCAACCACATCAGCATGCTGCCTTCAGGGCCCCCCGGGAAAAATATACTCCGGTAATCGCAGTCTACCAAAAGCTGCATATTGATGAAAACATTTGTAAATAAATGGAATATTACTTGATATATTAATCCAAAATGACTTACATTTTTCTGAAAAGATCTCCACTTCCATAAAAATAATCATAGAGTTCCTATGTTTGTTTTTGCTAAGCATTGTTGCCATCTTGGACGAAACAGCTTGAAACTACTTGGTGTTTAAAGTAACAGTACACGGTGGTGAAAGAAGTAACATTACACAGTGGTGAAAGAAGTACTAACATATTTTAATTAAGTAAAAGTAGTTATATCACAATGTAGAAATACTCTTTTTCAACTTAAAGTCCTGTATCAAAAATGTTACTCAAGATAAAGAACCAAAGTATTAGCATGAAAATATGCCTAAAGTACCAGCACTACTGGATTATTATTAGTGATGCATTCATGTGTACATCATTTTAATTAGGGAGCTAGCTTTAATGACTTCTTATACTTCCAGATATTCTAATCCATAATGGTACATCATATTTCATGAGTTGATTATTTTTGAATTAACAATATGAACTTACAAAGTCATTCATAATGTTAAATATAAATGTAGAGGAGTAAAAATAACAAATATAACTTTGAGTGGAGTAGAAGTGAAAAGTAGCAGAACCAAATTACTCAAGTAAAGGGCACCTACCTCAAAATTGTACATAAGTACAGTACTTGAGTAAATGTCCTTAATTACTTTCCATAGTACACAATGTACTGTGGTGGTAAACGTACTGATGTGTTCCCTATTGGTAATCAGTTGCTTACATAGTTTAAATGTTTTCTTCCGTTAAGCCAACTAGTCACATTTACATTACAGACTTGTGTATGTGCTTGAATCTTATATTCCCGACAGCATTTGAAGGCAGCACTAGAGGCAGCCAAGAGGCAAGCCTGTGTTTACACCTACACAGTGGGAAATATCCCTTTACACTGAACACACACACATGATACAAACACACTGAATTCTCTTCTACTCTGCCATAACAACATACAGGACGGCCTTCACTTGACTCTAAATAAGCTTTCCCTCTGAGGGGCCCCTTCCCCATGAAAGCATTATCTTAATAATTCCTTAACTAGAGTCTCTAAGCACACAAGTCTAAATAAAGTCAAACTAATTTGTTGTTGGTCCAGAATCACAAGACTGGAGTCGGACTTTTCCACTGCATGTGATCACCTAAAAATGTCACACAAAGACAGACATTTCTTATTAATGATCCTCAAATGTCTCTTTACACGTAGGTTCTGATAGTTAACTTTTTCACAAAAAAGCAAAGTATCAGACCAACATTTAAAATCATAAACACAAAGTTGTGTATCCTTAATTCCTTACTCTCTTTCTCCTACCACATGAATCATCTGGAGATCATCCAGACTTCTCTCTATCCCTTAGGATGGGTAGCCACAGGACAATACTCACGTTATATACACATGCAAAAAACTTGATGCATTAGTATTTGCAATCTAATAATGTCATAACCCTTTGTTTGCTGAAACATTACTTTTATTTTACCAAACAAATGTATTTCTGCTGATATTTCTGCACTTACTTAATTCTACTTAGTTTTATTGTTTTTTTTTACTTGAGTAAAGAAACTGAACAATTATTCACTGTGCATGTCCCATGTGTATGTAATGTTGTACTCTATGAAATAGTTTTCCACCCTAAAATCATCCAGCAATCATTCCACACACTGGGGAAATGTCTGTATGTGTCCCCCACTATCACTTACAGAGCAGAAACAAGGTGGAGAGGTCACTTCTGAACTACTAATGATATACAGGGGCTGTAATAGATAGCATACGGTTCAATAAGCAAGTTCTCCCCTCTAATTCATTCGTCCACTTTGTATACAGCGAAGTTTGGTGTCAGAGTCAGTGAAGCAGTGAATGCCTTTAGTACAGAGGACCAATAGGGATGTGCTATAAGACACCAGTCAACCATACAGGAAGTAGCTACTGCCCTGACGTCATAAACCATAAAACAGCATGAGAGCCTTCTGTTAGATTAAGGATCATTAAGCTGCTATTTTGCATGGATGTGAATATAATCTGTTTTTCACTGGGATGTGGAAAGAAGGAGGAAGTGGTTTTAGTAGCTGCGAGCCAAGTCCAATTCACAGGAGTGGCGCGCCATGCTGTCTGAAACTAGTTGTAAATCCGAATTCCTACCTATTGTAAAAATGTCTGTAAGCTTTGTAGCTTTGCAAAAGGACCATACTTAATCTTTTGTTTAAGTAATGAGTAATGATTTATGCGACAGATTTTTATAATGATGTAACACAGTAGTAAAGCAACTATGGACATTACATAGAAAACATTTTTGCAAGAAGGAAGTAAAGGTGTTAAATGATATGTACACATTCAGTTCTTGAGAGTTGTTCACTTCCCCACACAAAGGTGCGGCCTACAACAACAGTGTCTTATTGAATCTACAGAGCAACAGGTTACAGGAGGCCTTGGCTGGTTTCACGGCCCGGAGCTTAAGCACCAGGAAATGATCGGAGATCCTCGGGAACAGGAGGACAAATATTACTCTGTCTCGCACATTCTCTCTCCATTTCCCCTCCTCTCTCCTTCACATCGCCAGCTGTCTTGGCTCATGTATGCTCACAGCTGCACAAATCACAGGTCCCCAGGCATGACGAAGGCCTGCAGTGAGGGGGGGGCAGAGCTACATCTGGCTCAGTGACTGTTGTGTTGTCTGGAGAGGAAAGAAGGCTGACTGTCCATTTCATCAAAAGCTCACAACTCTTTATTTTCATATTGATGTCAACATAAGAGTCTGAAGAGAGTTCCACTGCAACCAGAGAAGGGAGAAGTACTCAGATCTTGTACTTTAAAAGTAGAAGTACCAGAGTGTAGGAATACTATGGTTAAAAGTCCTGCATTCAAAATGTAACTTACGTAAAAGTACAAAAGTATTATCATCAAAATATAGTTAAAGTACCAAAAGTAAAAGTATTCATTGTGCAGATTGGTCCATTTCAGAATAATATATATGATATGTTTTATAATGATTGATCATTAAAGTGTTCTGAAAGCTGGTAAAGGTGCAGCTGGTTTGAATGACTTTGTATACTGCAGGGTAGCTTGTGAATTTACTCCAGGTGGAACTAAAGTCTGATTTAAGACTTGATTATATTTCACATCATTCATCCAGATCTGTAAAGTAACTAAAGGTATTAAATACATGTAGTGGAGTAAAGGAACACCATTTACCTCTGAATTGTAGTGGAGTAGAAGTACAAAGTAGCATAAAATGGAAACACTCAAGTATTGTACTTAAGTATAATTTGCAGATACTTGTACTTTACTTGAGTAAATGTACTTAGTTACTTCCCACCTCAGACTGCAACACAACACACACATGGACCGAATGACTCCTGCTTCTATTCTATCGTCTCCGTTTTAATTGGAGAAGTGCAGCATGTTAACAATTTCCATAGTTTCGCCTAAAAACAGCAAAGGTTAGCGGTGAGCGGAGTGGATCGAGGGCAGAGCAAACAGATTTTCCAAAGCCGTGCGGCTCCCTGCAGGAATGTGCTCTTTCAGTCACCATGGAGAGGGAGACAGAGATTCTTACTGTTGCAGGACAAAGCTTAACGCTCAATGGATGGATTTACAGGCCCTCTCATTGTAAAAGGATTAAATAAATCAAGGCCGGTCGAGACCTAGCACCACGGCGGGGGAGCCGCGCGCCCTTTCAGTCGCCACCGAACAGACACACAGACAAACACAGCTGGCCCCCGTCCACACACACCCAACATTCAGCGGCTTTGAGAAACGCTGTAGTAACCTGGCTCACCCCTGAACTCATTTGCATACACCTTTTGGGGTGAAACAGAAGAAAAAAACTGCGGGCTGGAGGGATACAATTGTTCTCTTTGTAGAGCAACATTTGAAAAGTGGGGTTTCATTTTTACACCACTGCATCTAATCTTGAAACCTTTATATATCGTTTTCTTTAGTCTTGGAGAAGCAGCGTTCAGTTATTATGCTCCATCTGTCTGGAACATACTCCCAAAGACCTCCGCTGTAACTCACCTCTTTTAAAACAAGACCCACGACTTTTCATTTGTAAAGCCTTGTGTTGAAAAGTGCTTATATAAATAAACTTGCCTTGCCTTCGACAAACAGATGCCATCAAATGCCTGAAACAAATAACGCGTTATATGAAAAAAAGAAACAAGAAAAATACCACTGTTTCATTACACACACCTTGTCTTAGATAGATGTTTTGTAATTTAATTAAGGAAAGTTCACACCAACACACATACTAGAAAAAAAACGGCACAGTCACAGGCATGCATGCTCAGACGTGGCTGTTGTCTTATTGGTCCACCGATAGAGTGTGGAGATAATGTGTTAAAGGTCATGGATGGGGCAAAGTGTGAGAGGTCCCTCTGTGGTAAAGTAACACCAAAAAGTGTACAAAGTTCTCCTGTGTGAAAAGTGAAGCCTTTTCCCAATCTTCACAAATACATACTATGTTAGGGTGGGAACAGTGCAAACACATCCCTCAGGTTGTGGAGTTAGTTTTTGGTTGGGGGGGGGGGGGGGGGGGGGGGCAATGCAGCACACCAAAGGATTTTTTGTCTACCTGAACTTAGGCTGTAGTGGTTTAGCGGGTCGGCCACCCATGCATTGTCCTGAATTACACTCTCCATCTCCAAGTCTGCATGCAGCCCGATGGACAGATGGCCCCACAGACAGATGGATGGATGGATGGTGGAGAAATGAGAGAGTCGGCAGGGGAGAGAAGCACTTCAAGTTAGAGAAAAGAGCAAATGTGTACTGTGATGATGCTAGAGCAATACACATTGCAGAATAAAATGTTTAGCACTGAAGTATTCTTGGCATTCATCAATAAAACAAGTCATTTTTCATGAGGGGAATTTAAAGTTATAATTCTGAAGACATTCATGAAATCAAACCCTGTTTTTAGTACTTTTAATGGTATGCATTTTTTCGGCATTATCAAAGCAGTGTATTTACATTCTGTGTAATCCAGGATTATTGTTTATAATTTGATCGGATGATATCAGTGTCATTGTTTACTGTTGACACTGCATCAGAGCTAATGCTAAGTAACATTTCACAGACGGCACACCTTCAGATTGTCAACAAGCTAATCCACAATGTGGAAGATAAAATCAGCTGCAGGTTGCTAATGGCATGAATTAAAAGGGTAATTATTGTCCAACTTCTATATCATCATAATGCAAATGTTTAGGCGCTACTGTAAAGAAATGTAACAGTTGCTCTTATGTTGGATTTATGACAAATAAGCTGTTCATTTATTGTTTTCTGACCCCAGAATTCTGAAATCTTAACCTGCAACTGCTGTTACTACTGGTAACCATAAATCAACCAGTCCTAAATCTTAAGGATTATAACTTTAATTGCATCCAAACTCAGATAAACAATATGTCGTACAAGTCTAAATGTGGAAAATGCATTTTTGTGTAAAGGTTGAGTGAGTGGACAGGTGAATGGAGTGTGTATACCAACACGCACAAGGAGGGAAGAGACTCCAAGAAGCAGGCTGCAGGCCAGAGCAGGGGGAGGCTGAGGCAGAGGAGTCACAGTCAAATGCAACCAATCAAGACACATGCTAATGCTAATGCTACGGTACATCCAACAGCAGGATTAATGAAGCATCGCAGTGGAGAACACACAGGCAGCTCAAACCACATTACAGTCAGATATGTGTTCTGCTGCTGATTATAAACTAGATGCAGGATGTGCTCATTTAGAGCCATGTCGGTATAACTGATAACATCTGCAGGTTATAGAAGATTCCATATTACACTGGTTATGGCTAACAACATATTTCTGATTGAACATAGTTAAAAGGACATGACTACTTAATAATAAATGTATATAAATAATGAGCTATACAACAGAAAAACATTTATGTGTACTCATAACTATAATAATATTCTTGACCTGCGGATACTCAGTAAATAAAGAATGCATGATTAACAAATTAAGAACACATGCAAAAATACAAACAGAAAAAGCAGAAGCATTGGGTCATTGCTCAGCAGCGGGGAGTGGGGGGGAAGGTTGAGTGGGGGCCTGTCTGTGGATTGTGCTGTGCGTGCACTGTAACAGTAAACACAGCGTTCCAACCTGGGTTTGAAACTGGATTGGCACGTCCAACAGGACCGAAACCCTGCCTACTGATATTCTGTCCCTCACAAAAGTGGATTCTTGCAGGGGGTGGGTTTATGTTCGCCGTGTCATCACTTAATGTGGACCCCGGAGTCTCCAGAGGCTTTTTGATGGGGAGGAACCCTGGCTCCACGCGCTCACCCCAAAGCCAGCGGGTTCTTGTGATAGTGAGTCATATTGTAGGATCAGTCTTTGGATCAGAAGACACGGGACTGGTACAACACACTGCTGTCGATCTGACTCACTCACAGTAATTAACATGACAGACATGCCAAGTGTTGTTCCAAGAGGGTTTATGTCAAACATATGTCTTAGATTATTATTGATAATCTTGATACAGATGATGTATTGCGATTCAGTTCTAAGAAAAAAAGTGAAAACCTTGAGCATGGATCTGTGAATAAGTTTAAGTTTGGGAAATATATATACTTCCAGGGAATTTCACCCACTCAAAATGATGATATGTTGAGTAAAGATGATAAACTTAATCAAATAAATACCCTTTAGAGCTCTTTTTAAATACAAACTGAATTCCATGACACAAATCATTTAGACCAGTGAAATATTTGTTTGCAAGGTGTATCTCTCAAACACACTCTCACGCACTGACAAACACACGCACACACCAAGCCATATCGTATTACCAGCCCTCAGTGATAATGTATTTCCAAAACATTTCCTTACAATGGATAAAGAGGAGGAAGAGGAGGAGGAGGAGGAGGAGGAGGGGGGGGGGGAATACCTGGTTTTGGCACAGTGTTGGTCATGGACTGCGGCACTTTATCATTTATGAGCTCCACACACTCGCTGGGAAAGAAGCCAACCTGGAGAGAGAAGAGGAGTGAAACACGGCAGGGTGAGCTGGGAGGAAATAAAATCTAATAAAGATAGAGAGAGGACAAGAATCCTATGCTCAGTGGTGGTTGTCATATACATCATATGATTGTGTGACAAACTGTGACAGAGACAACATTTAGGGCTTGGTATGGACATTTACTTTTCATGTGGTATGAAAATGACCGCATCACACATGTTCAAACTACCGCTAAGAGTATCTGTGTATCTGTGTACCTGCTGCTCTAGAAAATAGCAGTTTGGTGCTGATGATTTTGTGATTTCTTAAAAACCCTATATCAAATAAGACAGCCGAATCAGAGTTTTTTGGACTTTGACCGGAAAAAAATCTGTTAGAAATGTTTTATGATGGAAATTCTGAGCCAATGAAGCACAGTGTCAAATGTCACAAAAGCAGAAAAAAAACCACTACCCTCACTGACCCCCTCTAACGGATACAGGTGGTACAGCAGGTGTGTTTGTGTCCCCTCACTTTGGGCATTTCAGTTAGTTCCCCAACTCACAAGGGCATAGGTTTTGCTTCAACACAGGTTCAAGGCTTTTATTGGTCATACGTGCATAGCTACAGTGTAGTTATGACGATGAAAATCTTAGGTCACAGGCTCACTCCAACACAATACAACAGAAAAAGAATAGTGCAAGTAAATAGTAATACAAAAGAAAAAATAGTAAAAAAGTGAAATATTGAAATAGTGCAATAAGAGTCTATATATACACAAGTGATTGGAATATGATATATTAGACACAGGGGGGACACACTGGGTTTAAAGTGTGTCTCCCCTGAAAAAAAGTCTGTACTGTGGTCAACTTTTATGAGTCAATGTATGGTGGAAATGTCGCAGGGGTCTCAAATGCATGTGCATTATTAAGGGGGTTGGGTCCCCTGTAACCGCCCCCCCCAAAAAAGGTAAGGCTACACAAGGGTGCTTTCTCCATGTCTCTGTATACTTAGAGGCAGAAGCTGTGTGATCCTAAAGAGGGCAGTGGTCTCCAGCCACTGACCACTCATCTGAAAAATAAGTGGAGTATCAGTAAAGTGCCTGCCAGTGAGCCTGACTGGCAGCACTACTTCTTGAAGGCAGTGAGCCAAAACACAAGAGGAGCTGGGGCAGGATGGAGAGGGTGCAGCGGGTCAACGGAGGTTCAGCCAGACCTGAGCATCAAACCAGGTCACTGCAGTAAAAAGATTCAGTTTGGAAAACATATCATCTGTACACTAAGGTCTTCAAAGACTCAACCAGTTCAAGCGGCTGACCTTGAGGGACAGGGCCTCTATTGTTGACCCTCCCTCTGAAACTCTCCCCCCTCAGACCCTCAGACTATATAAAGCCGCTTTTAATCTGTGATTGCTGCTACTGTTAGCAAAGCAGCAGATCAGAGTGGAGTCGGCTTCTCTGACTAACCTGTTGATCATTTTGGAGATGATCAAGCTCATCAAGCTCAGAAAATAAACGACAAGGAATCTTCAAAAAGTCTCATCTTCACGTCTTAGCATTAGTGCAGTAGGATTCACAGAAAACAAAGAGGACAGATGTCTGATTTATCCAAAGTCAGTCTTTTTATGAATTCGCTCTTTGTGTTCCCCTGGACTCTGCTTAGCTGCGGTGGGGATGGAATTGTGTTCTTACAAGACTGAAACTTTGGATGATGCTCACTTCATTAGTCTTACTAAATAGTGGTGAAGTCTTATGTTATTCTCAAATACAATTTTGTGTCAGAATAAATCAAATCTGTGACAGAAAAATATACCCATAAGCTTCAAAATGAATCAATGTTTCTGTCTTCCTAAAAAACAAAAGAATGTCTTGCAATACCACAAATGCTGCTCCCTGTATTTGCTTTAAATCTCTGGAGGCCCACTTAGTAAGTCTGGCTGACTGTTAGCTGTTTGTTTTTTTATATAACTCAACCTGAAGTCCTAAACAGCCCTAGTTTCACTGTGTTATAGGATGGGACTGAAGCCCGTGAATATGAATCAGTCCAACCTGTTATCTGCTCACAGGCTTTGTCTTTCAACAAACTCTGACTATTTGAAATCTGTTTTACAAAGCATATTCTCTTCTCGTCCTTGAAATACCTCAAGTGCAAAGCTAATCAGAAGTTGACAGCGAGAAAAAAGCCAGAGAAAGATGAAGCGTGTGTGTGTGTTTTTGCTCACAGTCTGCATAGTGTTCTGTGAAGCTGCGTACCTGAAAGCCATGCTTGCCCCTCCACCATGTGGTGTCTTCTTTAGGGGGCATGTCAATCACTGACACGATGTCCCCAACCTGCACAGAGGGGAAATATTAGAAAGTGCCGATTGTCCTTTTACCTTTTGTTGGAAGAAGACATCAGTGATGACTACAATTAAAGGCCTGTTTATAGCCAGGCTTTACATTTCAACTGAAAGAGTATCTTTTAGCAAAGGATTGTTCCGAGCAAAATGACTTGTGTAGTGTTAAGTGTATAACAATAAAACATGTACTAAAAATAAAACATTAGAGGAAAAAGCATAAATCATAAATTATAAAAGAGAGTATTATAAAATATACGGTATGATACAATATATTCCGGTTTAATAAATGAAGAGCTAAAACAGTTTGGACCGTTTTAACATAAGTATTTTAACTTTATTATATCGGCAGTTATTTCTTTTTTAAATATCCGCAAGGTTTTTTAATAGAATCTCTATATATCTGTAGACAGAGACACAGAGAGAGCATGTGTGTTCCCCTGTGTGTGTATGTGTGTGTGTGTATGTGTGTGTGTATGTGTGTATTGTCACCTCGAAGGACAGCTCGTCTGAGGCCTGGGCGATGTAGCGCTTGATGACGTGCGCAGCAGCAATAGCCGGCACGTTGATGGACGACTCTTCATGAACCAGCAGATGATTTCCCTTATTGTCAACCTGATACACACACACAGGAAAAACACACACTGCATTCAATAATGGATGGTGGCTATCATCTGACTTAGAAAAGATCATGACAAAGTACGTCATGCCTGTCTGGAATTAAATTGAATGTTTACAAGAAATATAAATGTACAAGTAACTATGAACAATAGAATATCACATTTACTCTGAGTATACAAAATGTGCAGTAAATCAGAATTTAAAGTGGCGGAGCTGTGCAGATATAAAAGACGTGGCATTGAACAAAAATGGGCAATGTACACAGAGGAAGTATGGAATATAAGGAATGGCTCGTATGATGTGCTTTTATGTCTGTTTGGTGTGTCTGTGTCAACTGGCGCTTTACTGGCATTTATATTTTGCCACATGAATAATTGTAATCAGACGCAAACAAAGGGCAAACTGGTATCTGTAGCTGTTACAACTGGATTCTCAATTCATTGAGATATGCTGTGTGCAGGGCAGGCTCACCTCCATCCATGTGAGGGCGGGCCCACAGTTGATCTTGTTGTCAGCGATTGCCGAGAGCCGGGAGAGGTAAGCCAACAACATCTGGGAAACTGACTAACAGGGCAGACAATACACAAACAGGTTAGAGTCATTACATTTATTTCAGATGGCAAAAAGGTTCAAATCCCTGTGTTTCCCAGAGGGAGTTTCCCTTCCACAAACTCCCCCCCCCCTGCCTGAATCATGGACTCTTTTGTTTACTTATGTAACGTAGTGACATTAGCTATTCTATTGGCTAGCGATCAAACACATTGTATGCAATAAGCATTTTTGACCCATCTCTAAGCGGTTGCCCAATCACAGCAGAGCCAACCAGCTATCCAATCAGAGCAGAGTGGTCTCTGGTTTCAGACCGAGGGTGAAAAGAGGTGCAGCAGCACAGGCAGTAAGAGAAAAACCTCTTTAAACATTTAAGCTAATATGAACCTGAAAATGAGCATAATGTGTCCTCTTTAATAACTACCATAAAAAGTCTCATTATGCCATTTCTGAATGACAAAGCAGCTAATTACACAGCTTAAGACTTGTGCATGGCAGTGCACCACTTAAACAGACATTGGCAGCTATAACTTTATATTACAAGGCCAATTTAGTTTTATAATTTCTTTGCCCAACACCTGCTTAGTTAATCATTTTATTGAGAAGAATGTAGAGACTTTAAGGCTGTAGTACACTTGTTTTAACCTGACCCACCTAACCCTCGTGCTGTACATCAAAACTGTGTATCAATGTATTCTTTAACCCTCCTATTGTCTTCGTTTCCCCCCCCTTACTTTGGTGTTCGCGGTCAAATTTGACCGGTCCTGTTTTAACTGCTATTACATTAACACAAAAAACATTAATCATCACCAAATGTCATTTAACACCCTTTCAAACTGTACACATTGTATCAGACTACTGGTATACATGAAAAACTGCAGTAAATATACAAAGAATAGACACTGAACATGTATTGCGTGTGCCAGGTTTGATCCATGTGGGGGGATGGGCACATAAGAGCGGGAAATGTATCAAATTGTTCTGTGTGTGTTTGTGTGTGCCATCTAGAGTATGTGTGTGTGATGTGTGTGTGTGTGTGTGTGTGTGTGTGTGTTTGTTTTATCTGATCCGGATGGTTACTAATTCCTTTTCTTTATGGCGGTCAGGAACCAGGAACACCATGGGTGTTACAAAGTTGACTAAATCATCCAAAATTCAATGAAAGTGGTGATCAGCAATTTTATATGTTCAAATGTCTACTGTGAAGGATATCATAAAGCCTTAATGCAATCGAATGTAAAACAAAAAAGTTATGATTGATGAAAGTAGTAAATCGGTCAGATTTGAGCCGAACACAACAGGAGGGTACAGCTACAAGTGAAAGTGTGCACTGTGAAAGTGGAGTACCGCAGGCAGTTTTGAGTGTCCACCAAATGCACAATAGCCCTCTGTGATGAACATGTTTTACCAGTTCTCTTGATACCTAACCCTTGTATTCTTCTTAGAGCCTCAGAAAGGTTGTCTGGCTCACAATACGTTTCACATGCACACAGTAGTCGGCAAAATATCAAGCTGTAGATTCCAAGAGCAATGAAATGTAGATCATATAGGATATCAAAGCATGGTAACAGCTTTCATATATAAACTGCTACCCTGTTGTCTAGTTACATTACATTACATGTCACTTGTTAGACGCTTTTATCCAAAGCGACTTACATACTCAATACTGTGGACAATCCACACAGGAGCAATTTGGGGTGAAGTGTCTTGCCCAGGGACACAACGACATGCTGACTGCAGTGGGGTTTGAACCTGTGCTCCCCTGATCCGAACACCAACGCACTATTCCACTGCGCCACACGCCTCCCTAAAAGTTTATGGCCAGCTACCTCTTAGCATTCACTCAATGTTGGTGGTGACTAAGTCCTGGATAGTTTAGTGAGGGCATTCAAAAAGATATGTAAGATTAAGTACTGCTTACTATATGTAGGAAAAAAACATCTTTACTAAGCCTTTACTGAAGCTCCATATCAGCTTATTACTACATTTGTATTTTCTTACAGCTCTTACCTCTGACTGGTCAGTCAGACTCTCCAGTCGGGGCAGCTCAGGCAGCTGTGAGAAGCGTCGGTCGTAGATGCAGAGGTGCAGGTGCTTATCCAGGACACGGAAGTCTTCATAGCTGCGCTTCACAATCCAACTTCGACCCTTCAAAAGGACAACACAAAAGGGTAAACAGTTAGAATAAAAAAACAGACAGAATACAATCAGCTTAAAGAGCTACAAGTGAGACATGTTTCTATTCAACTGCAGCTAGGTTAAGTTAAAGGTGGGGTATGTCATTTTGGAGAAACCAACTCGACTGCCCTAGAATTTGAAAATACACAACCGGAAAAAATCTGCCACTTCCTTACAGAGCCCCTCCTCCAACACACACGAACGCGCACATGACCAATGAGGGCGCGAGATAAGTTTGTGCACAGATGGAAGGCTGACAGGCAGGTAGGCCATCCAGTTATTTTAGCCGGGCCGGCTAAAATGATTGGTCGTGCTTTTCTTCCACAGATGAAATTTTTGTATGTATTTATTGTCAAAGCATTTAATATATTCATTGCTATCGGGATGTTAAGAGCATTCCATGGAATATAACAAAAAGTGTTTCTGAAATAAATGACATACCCCACCTTTAAGTCATTTTTTATGGAAAGATTTCACCAAACCTAAAAGATATAACAGGAAAACTAAACAAATTGTATTGTGAAATCCATAGAAACATAACAAAAGAAAACCTTAAATAGTATTAGAAGTAATACACAATCACTGTATCACAACAAACTTAACAATGGGTGACAGCACACACAATATGATATAACACACACGGTCCCACCCATGTTGTTGTGACAAACCTACTCTAAAGCTCCACTCAGCTACAGGGCATTGAATGTCTTTCAACTCATTGTTTTGGTGTTAAGGCCGACAGTTCTCACTCACTTCCACTGCTCTCAGATACATTAGAGTGAGGTCAATAAATGATGATGTAATCGTCCATCACTCATGGCGGACTCTCATCGACCACAGAGACCAACATTGGGATTGAAAAGCTTTATAAACCCACTGTTCAGTCACAGTGTTAGCAGCTTGTTACTGCTCCATGGCCAAACAAACATTTACGCAGGTTTATTGACATGAATACAGACTCATTTAGCTGCTGATCTAGATTTTAGGGACCAAGTTAGGAATCCATTGTGCAGGTCCATTCATACAAATCAAATCTGTCAAATGATGTAATTGCTATCTCTTCATTTCTCTTTTCTCGGAAATAACGTAATAACTCAATTATGTAGGTAGCAAACAAATACAGCAAATATTATCATCATTATTAAAGATGCTTGTAACGTGCTACCTGCTAATATATATCATTATCTGGTTTAGACCCTTAAAAAACTAAAGTAGGCTTCTCCAGGTGTCCGGTGTAGTCCAATACTCAAGGTCAACACTGACACAACACACCTGTTGCTAGTAGTTGAACTTTGTGGATAACATTACAAAAAGAGCCACCAGCCTCATTAGCATATGGAGCAGCCCATAAATCCTTTATCAGCCAAAACTAGTGAGACTGTTTTTCTATCGTTTCTCTTGGATTCTGTTTTTGTCAGACAGACACTCTTCTCGTGCCTCTAACCCAATGGCACTGTCTCAAAATCGACAATCAAGTCACCCATGGACTTGTAAACTTTAATATTTCAAATGTCTTTCCAAACAAAACAAGACAGCGATGAAATGTGACCAGTGTAAATGCAAACCTAGAAAATGCTGCCCTGAATCCACCACATTAAATGTAACTTTTCTTTAAGAAAACGATGTTTGCAATGAATATGTTGTTTCTTTTTCATCCAGTGAGGCCGGGCTCCAAACCTTCAAACCCACTGAAGGGGACTGGTGGTGGAAAAAGTATGCTGCTTTGATTTGCCCCAGAAAGATCCGTCTGAACCAAGACCAAGGCTTGACAACTGGGACTGCAGAGCACAGCTGATTCTAGTTCTGTTTTTAAAGTTCTGTCTGGTAGAGATGCATTGGAAGGAACCCTTGATGGTGTCCTGCCCCACTTTCAGATGCTGCTTCTAGTTACCCCCATTTCTGGGTATGTGGAACTGAACCAATCTCACTGGGTTAGTTCTCTGTTTCAGGAAGCACATTTGTAACCTGTTCAAATAGAACTAGTGTAGATTTAAAAATGGTATGACGGCTGAAAGAAGTTGCCAAAGTTCAAAAGCACATACTGTGTTGCATTGCCAAGATTATGAGCAGAAGGGAAATACAGGAAACCAGAATCAAAAATGTCTTTGGAGGCAGCTGGGGCAAAGCTTCAGAGCAGCTGTGCATGTTTGCTCTAATGCAGGGGTCTCCAACACGTGAGCCTTACTGTATGTGTGTTGCAACTTGACGCACACATATGCATGGCGTAATTTCCACTGGGGACAGGGGGGACATGTTCCCCCCACTTTTTCGAAATCCCGTTTGTGTCCCCCCCACTTTACAAATATGTTTTTTTTTTTTTTTTTTAACACAAGCCGTCATCGCCACGGAGGAGCACACAGCCTTATGAGCGAGCGAGACAGAGAGAGAGAGAGAGCGTGACAGAGAGAGCGAGCGAGACAGAGAGAGACAGAACACCTTTATCTATTTAATATAGTTATAAAAAATAAAGTAAGAAATCATTCCAATGTGTACTATAGGACAGTAAAAAAACAAAAAAACAGTTTAAAAGGGGAGTGATTAGTAAAATATGCATAAATAAAAAGAAAGAATGCTAACTAGGTAACATAAGATAAGAATAAACAAGTTTAAATGATTTGTTATTGGTTGTGATCATATTCTAAAGATTTTGGATTATTGAAAAGTATACAGCTCCCTTTCATCTGAGTGTTGAGAGCTGTATCCATAAATTCATGTTGTGCTCAAAGTGCACCAGATTGATGCATTTCACTTCAACATTTAAAAAAACATCTTCCCGGGGGTGCATGCCCCCGGACCCCCCTAGAGGAGGTGAGGTCCACCCCCAAATAAAGCAGGTTAAAATAATTAAATTGCAAACATTTTCTTTTAGTAAACACTGTAAATGGGTCCCACAGACCCAAACAGCACACAAAGGTTAAAGGTAAGCATATAATAATGTGAAAATGTGCTAAATATACACACTGCGAAAAACAAAAAATAGAGGAGTAAAAGTAGCCCCCACTTGTTTTATTTTTTGAAAGTAGCTCTCATCCTAAAAAAGGTTGGAGACCCCTCTAATGTAAGGCTATACCCACATCCCTCCTAAACAACGAATTCAAAGTCAACCCTTTTTTCTATTTGAAAAAACTTCAACAGCCAACAGAACGCAACGACAATTGGTTATAATAAGATATCACCATGGACACAACAGTGCCAAATGAACGGTACACTTCATAAGAACTTTGTAAAGTGCTTTGTAAAGTTCATGGTTTGAAGTTCTCATTATCAGACATTCTTCAGAATAATTCAGCCATCCTGGCGTTCACCCGCAGCTCTTTCAATTCAGTTCCAAATTCCCACATAACTGGGATGTTTGAAACACTTAGGTGTTTCAGAAATGTCTCACTTTATGCCAGCGGCCTTCTCAAGGGAGAGACTGCTCTGGATATCTGAACAAGTCTACTGAAGCATCATTTTGTGGGTTGGAATTCCGTTCCCACAAGTTTGAAAAGAAAAGTTGAAAGAAAAACCGCAGTATCAAACCCAGTGGACTCTTACCTGGCAGAAGATATGGACCAGGTACACCAGCTCCTTCGACTCATAGCCGTTCCGCGTCACTTCACACTGTTCATCCCCGAGGGACAACTGGAGGACACAGAGAAGAGAGCATTTGTCATTTCAAAGCAAGAGGTAGAATCAGATGGTCATGAACAAAAACACTTTCTATTCTTTTCCATTCTATTCATGTTTGCTAGACAATTTTTGATGTCTCTTGAAATAATTCCACATTCTTACATAATGATCCGTTCCACCATTCTTTTCATGGCTATTTTTTAATAAAGCATCTCAAATGGCGTTAACTTGATGTTAACAAGAGGTGCAGCAAGAGGAGATAGCATTATTCCGCTCAGGAAAAGTGATTTTAGTCAATCTATATTTCTGTTAGCTGCTCAAAAATGGCATGAAGCCTCTTCTTTTCAGTAACTCTTTATCATAAGGGCTTTATCAACAACACAAACTTAATGATCCATAACTTAATGTGCATCCATTGTCAGAAGTAAGTATTTTGTCTAGCCTCTTTGGGGGCCAGTTCAAAACACCTCCTTCTGAACCATGTTTCAATATACAGAAGATATTGTGATTCAGTTTCCACTGTCAGCTTCACTCACATACTATGTTTCCCTGATATGTGAAGTGGTGTGTATTCACAAAATATTCTGGTGTGAAAAACACAAGGCAGATCCTAGATGTATCCCCTAGGTTCTGTTAAGTTCAGGTTCTAGAAATCTCCAGGTGGTCGATCAGTATATGAAATGCATTTCTTGTGTCCATATGTATAACAGAACAATATGCATGCATCAGCCTTGGCTAAGGAGGTAGAGTGATCGTCCACCAATCAGAAGCTCGATGGAAGGCTCCTTAGCCCTTGAGTCAACGCTTCTTTGTGCAAAATAAGATTTAAGCTTTATATCAAGTGGTGCTCTTTTTCTCCCCAGAGCCACCCCCCCTCGGTTTAATGAGTAGAACTTCTCAGGCAGAGTTGTATCTACTTAGCTTACAACACCAGATGAAGACATAATGAAGATACAGTATGACGTAGCATAGCACCTGCTAGGCATGTTGCAAATACAGAACACATACATTCCAGGTTGTGGGGTTTGTATAAAAAAGGTTCTATTTTCAAAACAACTGAAACTCTGAACGCGTCACTTTGTTTCAGTGCTCCTTAAGTTTGTGTATGTTTTGTACATCTTAGCAACTTTTTTGTTCCAATTTCCCAACTGCTTGTTCAATTGTATTCTAAAGAAAACTGTTCTGCTGTCAGAAAAGCAAAGGTATTTGTGTGCTCCTAAAGTCCACTAAACAGATATTGTCTGAGCAATTTCATGGTTCCAGAGTGAGGAGGAAAGTCCATGGAAGTCCTTTTGTTCCCATAAAAGATGACTTGATTTAAAGACTGCCTTCCCTGAACACCACTGCCCTTTACTGTGTGGCTGTGTTTCTTTTCAGAGACAAACTAGTATACACATATGATTTAATGTGCATATAAAAGAACGTGCTGTTCAGTGGGACCGATGTGCCAGAACACTCTGTGTAGGATGCAAAATGTAGATAAGTATATTTATTCAGTGCCTCTTTATTGGGCATCAACCTTGCATTTACACAACTTAAATCGTAAATATAAACGCTTCAGGTTGTTGTCCTCCTCATGAGGCTTCAGCCGACCTGCAGGAAGCCGCCGCAGACAGCTGCATGGATCGAAATGAGAGAGTATGTGTTGCACGAGAGGTGCGTCTGAAAAATACATCCGATACACTCGCAGTCTAGACAGGGGGTGGGTTATTGCAGACACATCTGGCCCAGATGGGAACTTTTCTAATTTGAAAATGTTATGATGCTAACACCCGATATAACATCTGGCCGTTAGAATTATCTTTGTTAACATGAGGTCATGCTGACATCATCATTTTGCTCAAAGCCCTACTGTGCCTGATAGAGCAGCCTCTACATCCCATCACTTTCACTGCGAAAAGACTAATGACAAAAGTAACAACATGTACAGCTGAACCCTTTCAAGGATTCAGCTGGAAGACACTTCTAGACATTTCATCTAGTCATCAGTCTCACGTCCTTAACTCTTGTCAGTCCAGGCATAACTATGCACACCCTAAAACTTAATTGAGAATAGGTTGTCTATCACAAAATATAATACCTAATATGTCATAATAAATTGAGTGTACTGGGTTCAATTTAAAGCTCTACATTTTAGTAACAAAGAAAAGGCAATACAACTACCCCAAGGAGGATGACAACTAGACAAGTCACTAGCATTTGAAATGATAACTTTTTATCAACTCAAGTTGTTTATGGTCATATTAGAGAAGAATACACATCCATGGGTGGTCTGTTCTTCCTGTGTACAGCAGAGGAGCAGGCGCATAACATTCCATGAAGCAACAAAGACCTTGGTTCCAAGATGGTCATTTTTAAAGAGAGCCAGAGGAGTTGCAATGTACCCCTGAAAAAGCTTTCTGCAGAGGAAAATCCAAGATCCATCTTTTGCACACAAGCAATGTTGATGAGTCCTGCAGGCACACAAGGACAGGGGGGAAGCATTGCTCGATAAGTGCAGCAGCAGAACCAAACAGCAGTCAAAGACACAGAAAGACACGTTGTACTCACAGCACTTTAAGTCTGGGTTTCACTCCTTGTTTCAGTTTCTACACTTTCCTTCTTTAGAGCTTTACGCCTCTCTTTGACACTCCAGCACCTGACCCCAGTCTCTATTTGTACAAGTGTGCATAAGAATGTAGATCCCTTCTTGCATAGTCCTGTTTCACCACCCTGGGACAAAGTTCCCCTCAGCAGGACACAAATGCCCCCTCTGCACTTTCTTTCACATGCAGAGTAAGCTCTCTCAGTGTGGGCTGCAGAGACAGAGGGTGGGAGGTAACACTATTAGTAGCAGCATGGTGTTGGATGAGGAGGCGGTTATTAGGAATCCTCAACGGGACCACTTTCATCTCCTCCATTTTGCCCCATCCCACTATTGTGATTCCCCATCCTGATTTCCTCACCTTCTTTCTCTTGTGGGCTTTCTTTCTTTGATGGCCAGCACAACTGTAACACCCAATGATATAAGCAGCAGCAGGCTATAACAGACTAAACGGCAAAATCCAGAAAAAAAATAAAAAAATAAATGTTCTTTCGGTCCTGTCCTTCTGCGATCTCACGGTCTGCTTTCTGTGACCCTCCGCCGCATGCTATTCTCTCCTTTCCCCTCCTCTCCTCTGCCTGACATGCTGCTCACCCCTCCCCCTTTTTCTCCTCCTCTCCCCCCTCTCTGGTTGGTACGTTCCCAGGACAAAGAGCAGGGATGGAGGGAGCAAAAAAAAGCAGAGGAGAGAGCAGGAGGTAACAGAAAAAAAAGGGGAGGCGGTAGCACTTGGGGGAGAGCATAGTGGCAATACAGAGTGCTCAAGTGAGGAAATCTGCAGTTGTTGCAAGTGAAAATCAGTGTCAGGCATTACAGCTTGAGGCACATTCAGTTAAATATATCAAGAACTGATGCTTTGCTATTCGATCCCAGGCGACTAAACAACAAATTCACAACACAAATAACCAGGGAGTGTGCTAGCTCGCAGTCTACCACAATTGCAAAGCAGAAATAAAGTCACCAAAAATATAACTGAAGCCTACCCTATGCTTAATGACCAGCTCTTGGGTTGCAAGTTGTGCAACCAAATAGCTCCAACTAAAAGAGGGAAGGAAAGTTTAGGTTGTATCAGCCAAGATGACTTCATTTATGACATTCACACGAGATGATTCAAAAGAGAGAACAGAAATCCAAGCAAATGAGCCAACCCCACTGAGGAGGACATGTTGGAGCCAAGAGACAAACATACACGCGATACAAAGCGGCAACCCTCCCTGTGCTGCTGGGGAAAGAAAAAGACCTTCCACCAAGAAGAACATATAAAACATCCACATGGTTTAATTCAACTTCAGGAGTAAACTAATGTACTTACTTTAATCGCTGCAACCTTCATTCCTGAAAAGACTAGTATGATCAAACTTGAATGATTTGTCTCAGTCAACACCTGCGACCCGACATTTACATCAGTAGACTGCCAATAGATAAAAGTCCTGACTGAGATAAAATAGTACCAGTGTTCCTGATGAAAAAGAAAATCACCGAGCCGTAAATCTGCGGGAGCGGAGCATCAAATCACTCTCTACTACGAGTCGGCTTGATGAATTTCAAATCATAATCCAATGATGACCCAGTTCATTCAGTGACAGGTTGCACTGATTTATCACAGATCACATGAGGGGAGGTCCAGCACTTTCCAGGAAAAGTCAACACAACTGAAGTCTAAGCCTTGAATGCAAGATGCAATACTCCTAATCAAATAATATAATTGTTTTGTACTTAAATACAAAAATGCACCAGGAAAGATAATTAGCTATTGTTTTTTTTAACAGCACTGAGGAGTGCAATGGTAACTCTGGAATTGATTGCATTACAAATGGCAGCTATTAGAAGCCAAAGATAAGTTGTTTGATGAGCAGTCAAAAAATAACTTTTACATTAGATACACTGCTAACATGTTGATGAGAGCATGTACTGTACACTATTATGTATTCTCATTCATCATGTTCACTGTCATGGTCAGTTTGGTGTATTTTGTGTTCATTTAGCAAAGTAGCATCTCCTTAAGCAGCACACAAAGTACACTTGATGCTGAATGTCATTACTTTGCATAAGCCAAAGTGTTGGACAAATTCAAGCTTTGATCTGATGATGAAAAGTCTGGGGATCACCAAAGGGATTATACATTATTTTGAAGGGAACATGAGTTTCTGAGCCAAATATGATGGCAATCTGTCCAATAGCTGTTGAAACACATCATCTCAAAACGGATAATAGATCAGTGGTATTTCTGTAGGACTGTCGAATAGGAGTTATGAGTGCAGGGCTGCCTGTGCAGTACTTTAAATCTAAAAAGGAGGACATGTGTAAAGCTACATCCAAGTCTAAAATCTTATAATGTAATATTCTTATAAAGCTATACATCTAGGGACTGAATAATGCAATAGATTTACTCACAGAGAGAGGTTGCATTATGGAGATGACATCATGTGGTAGGTTAAAAAGAAATGTCATTATGACAAATGTAATCTACTGTAGTGTGCATAGGCGTATGGACTTCATGGAAATGGAATTCAAGGTACCTCAACATTCCAGGTTTACAGAACGAGCGGAATGCAGAAAACGCCCAAAACATCTCAATGACAAGAACATATTGCAATTTTGTCTCTTCTACCCCAACCTCATTTATAGGAGGCCAGAAAAGGGTAAGACGTTCCATACATGCTTTCAGTCTCCTTGAGTGAAGAAGTTGCACCAGCAGCCAGCTCAGCCGATAAAATGCTTCTATTTCCCAGGCATTCCCCCGGTGGAGGCCCCTGGGTCAGGTACGAGAGGAGAGGACGAGTTGTGGAGTGTGAAGGTGGAAGAGGAAATAAACCAGTCCATTGGAGCTTCAAATGCCATAACAAGAGAAAGTATATATGTTGGTAATGCTGTGAATGCTTGTTCATTGTAGGAGATCTACGATATATACATCTGTGTTCACTACAGTTTTGATGCATTTGATAAACAGTTTTCAAATGTGTCGATATATAAAATTGGTGCTAGCTATGGCTTTCCCTGTAAAAATCCTCTTTTGCACATGAAGTGATGTCTTAAAAGGAGAGGTGGGCAAAAATGAATGATGACTTTTGTGTTTGATCAACTTAAACACACTATTTTCTGCCATAAGTTTGAAGTTTAATTTAAAAGATTTCGGCATTTGTGTTTTCGTCCTCACTTTTCTCAATTGTTTGAATTGGGCGGGTCTAGCTAGAGATATCTGATCTGGGTTTTTTCCCTCTATGAACATTCACTTTGATTGAATTGGTTTTTTATCTTTTTATTCTGGAGATTTTTTACTTCGATAGGCCTCTAAAAACTATTCCAATCAATCAATGCACCTAATTTTTTTTCAAAACTAATATGCAACCTCGGTTACCTCACAATACAAACCATTAGAGAAGCAGAGAAAGAGAAAGGGTGTGTGTGTGTGTGTGTGTGTGTGTGTGTGTGTGTGTGTGTGTGTGTGTATGTGTGTGTGTTCGTGCGTGTGCTGGCTGGTCTTTTGTTTCCACTAACAAGGGCAGAATGAGTCCAAGCGTTACATCATCCTCTGCTCACAGCGAGTGGAAAGAGGTCCGCTTAATGAACATGTGACAGAGGGCAATGGCTCTGAGTTTGTTGGGTCCACACTAACATATGTGAATCATTTTACTGCTATAACTATTCTGGCGTTGAAAACTGTCAGGAATACAGTCTAAATCCTGCTTTTAGTGAACCCTGTGCCTTTAAAGAGCCGCCTGCCTGGTGTGTGCTGCCCAGTGGTGTCTCAGTGTAGTGCTGCAGTTGATGGATAGGGTCCCACTGGGGGAGGGAATTCAGCTCTATGCATCCCTCCTGCTCCTTTGTGAGTGAAGGGGCTGAGTGGGCAGTGGGAACATATTGTGTCACAGCTAGCTGGATGCAGACAAGGAAGTGACTGAGGGACGGGTGGATCGAAGAGTAGAAGGGTAACGGCACGGACACAACGTGGAGCAGCTTCCCCCCCCAGACGGTGTGTGTCCCGTCTGAGTGTGAAGGTGACACAGCTGAAACACAGATCAGCAGTATAGCAGCACAGGGGGCTGGCCAGAAGAAGGCTGAGAGAGACGTCAATCTTTATCACATGCATGAGCGTCCTCAAACATACTGCTTTCATTCTCCCGCACACTAACACCACAGCCTTTGTGAACTCATGCACTGTTGTCCAGATGACGGGGGGGGGGGCAGCTGTTAGGGACAGATTGATTGCTGTGATTGTTGTTGGATGCTGGATTCCCCACTCTTCTCTGGCTTGGTGTTTCTCATACACACATCCAAAAGGTCTCAGGTTACTCTATTTAATCATTCATCTGTGAAATGTGTGTAATGTATGGTTGTGAAATGTGTATTGATTTATTTGGTGCATTGTATTTCCTACACACACAGCCATAGAGCTTCTGTGTCAAAGGGCAGGCTGTGACCTTAGTACAACAGTAAAGCCCTGAATATGTAGGCAGGATAATGAAAGACGGTGGCACCCAGCTTTATGATACACTAGAAATTCTCTGCTGGTTGAGTTAGTAGCTTATCTATGGAAAGTAGGGCTGCAACTAACACATGTGAATGGCCTTCATTTTATATATCCAGTCTTTACGACTCCTCAAAGCACTTTACATATACAAATCCGCATTCACACGCACAATCATACAGAGGCAGAGACTGCCATACAAGGTGCCAACTGCTCCAGCTGACATTCACACACAGTTGGTCATGACATCGGGAGCAGTTTAGTCAAGTTGGTCAAGATCAAGGAAAAGAATGATACATTGTTTGCATTTTAGTTCTGGTCCAATTCCTGTTTGCATAGATCTTTTACAAACTAACAAGCAACGATATAACGGACATTAGTGTTCGTGGTAATAATAGACGGCATGTTGTAAAAAACATGAATGAATGAATGTCATTTATAGATCAGTATAAGATCCCTTCATGATCAGTTTAAGAACAGCAGATGGATTTATTACAGTACGGTTGTTTGGTCCTGAACATAGTGGAAGCAAAACTCAAATCTAAATATATTCATGATACATTGTTTAATGTACAAAAAGTTTATATATTTTTTATTTTAACTTTATTTGTCAAGTAGCATGACTTATACAACTTAAAGGATGCATCTCTAAAGATATGTATTCATAAGAATGACTTTCTGATTATTTAAAAGTTGTTAAGTTAATGTGGCTGACATATCTTGTTTAAAAAATATCCTCGCTAGCAAATGTTTACATATAAATACTGTTTGGTGATCATTTTGGTCTAACAGTTCAGGTGTTAAACTGACTTCAAAGGTAAGGATAGACACACTTTCCACATCCTGCAGACCAACACACAGTGAAACACCACAGTAAAGAAACTATAAGGAAAGCACATCTTTAAGTGAGGTTCCCCTTTTACCATGTCTGACATCACTGTACACTAAAAAGTAGTTGAAAACGGAGCCATAGTATTTAGACAGCATCAACTTGTGTGGTTTTAAACTCTCCATTAATAGTAAATGTGTAAGAGCTGGAGCCTCAGTGTGGTGTGTGTGCGACAAGATGAGACAAAATGCTAGGTTGTAGATAAACCATATGGAAGAGCAGGAGCGAGTGGCACAGTGGGAGAGGCGTGCGCAATTCAATAAAGTTGTTTTCCTGGCGTCTGGCTGCACACTGTAGCATGCAGGGCTCACACAGTGGAAGAGGCTATGGAGAGTGGAGTGTCAGAATGTCTGGAGCACAACAGTAGATTCAGTTGTCTTAATACTAAATAATCTATTAAAAGGAAAAGTAGGCAACATTTCTGTCTTCTTTATCAGAAACTATAGGTTACTAACGTAACCCCAGTTCTCAGAGTAACATGAAGTGAGATGTCTCACTATGGGATGCGCCTCAACGCGTATGCATCAGAAGCATCAATCTCATTACGCCAATCCTGATTGGCTGGTGATCTTGACGACTACGTCAGGGAATCCACCCACCCTTTAAGTAGCTTGCGCTACGTCGCAGCGTCATTCAAAATAAGCACCTCTTCTCGCTTTGCCTCAGCAAGAAGGGCCGTCTGGTGAGACACCTCACTTCATGTACTCTGAGAACTGGGGTTACGTTAGTAACCTATAGTTCTCATTCATAACACTCCGTTCGATGTCTCACTATGGGATATTGAGACTCCCGTATTGCTAGACATGCTTATCTCGAAAATCACCAAAACAAAACAGTACTTAACAGGTAGAACCCTGTCCCAACACAGGGCCCAGCTCTGCACGGGCCACACTTGGAGCAGAGACATCTAGTCTGTAAAAGCGGACAAAAGTGAGCGGTGAAGACCAGCTCGCCGCTGCACAAATGTCCTGGATGGAAACAACCTTGAACAAAGCCCAGGATGTAGCCAGTCCACGAGTAGAATGAGCACGCGGGCCCGTTGGTGCCTGCAAACCCTGACTCGTATAAGCCAGAGCTATCGCCTCCACAATCCAGTGGGAGAGCCGTTGCCTGGTAACGGGCTTGCCCTTATGAGGGTTAGCCCAGGATACAAAGAGTTGGTCATTGCATCGAAACTCTTTTGACCTGTCCATATAGGTGCGCAAAGCACGAACTGGGCACAGCAAATTCGGCCGCTGTTCTTCAGAGGAACATAGCGATGAAGGAAATGCCTCAAGGTCAATGGGGGTGCATGAGCCAACCACCTTGGGCACAAAGGCAGGGTTGGGCTTCAGCAACACTCTCGTTTGCCCCGGGGCAAACTGAGTGCATGAAGGATGCACAGAGAGCGCGTGAATGTCACTGACTCGCTTGGCAGATGCCAGAGCCAGTAACAACACTGTCTTCAGTGACAGGTGTTTCATGTCAGCGTCTTCCAGGGGTTCAAATGGAGGTCGAGTGAGCCCATCTAAAACCACTGCCAAGTCCCACAAGGGCACCAGTGACCTGGAAACGGGGAGGAGCCTGCGAGCCCCTTTCATAAAACGGCAGACCAAGGGATGTTGGCTAGCCGTCTTTCCCTCAAAGCCCACATGGCATGCGGCAATAGCAGCCAGGTACACTTTAATCGTAGAGAAAGCTCTGTGTTTATCAATCAGGTCCTGTAGAAATGATAGAATCACACCGACAGGGCATTGAAAAGAGATGTGTCCCTTTTGAAGGCACCACTCCTCAAACACCCTCCACTTACAGTCATAGAGAGACCTGGTGGAGGAAGCCCTTGTACTCTGAATAGTGTTTATCACCTTCTGAGGAAGCCCCACTCAAATTATATCACTCACGGGCCAGGCCCATTGTGCCAGGCGCTCTGGGTGTGGGTGAAAAATCATCCCCCCCACCTGAGATAGTATGTCCCTGCGTAACGGGAGCTGCGTTTTAGGGTGAGAAACACCGCTAAAAGCTCCAGATAATTTATGTGTGACCGTTGGAGGTCTCTGCTCCAGAGATCCCTCACAGGTCGACCTTCGTATATACCCCCCCAGCCCGTCAGACATGCGTCTGTGGTGACCACTTTCCGCGATAGGACAGCACCCATAGGTACGCCCCGTACTAGAAAAGTCGGGTGCAGCCAGTGGCGCAGTGCCATTACGCATTCCACAGTGACCATCACTCTCCGCGCGCCATGACGCACGGGGTCCAGTCTGAGGGCAGCTACCCAGCGCTGAAATTCCCTCATGTGTAAGCGGCCCAGTCGTACCACCAGGATGGCTGACGCCATGAGCCCCAGTAACCGCAGACATGATCTGAAGAGAACATATTTGCGTGGCTGGAAATGAGCGAGGCAAGCCCTGAAGGCTTTCACTCTCTCTGCTGACAGGCGGGCTGTAAAGGGCACCGAATTTAGACGTAAGCCCAGGAAGAGCACAGTCTGGGCTGGGGACAACATGCTCTTTTCTGTGTTTATTACGAAACCCAGGTCGAGCAGGTGTTTCACGAGGGTATTCGTCTGCGTAATAGCCTCCTGCTCCGACTGTGCAAGAAGGAGCCAGTCGTCTAAATAGGTTGCCAGGCGAATGCCCTGTTGCCTTAACGGGGCTATTGCTGCCTCCGTACATCGTACAAACACCCGTGGGCTGAGAGACAGACCGAAGGGAAGCACTCTGTACTCGTAACAGACACCCTGAAAAGCGAACCTCAGATATTTCCTGTGTGGATAATATACTGGGACGTGAAAATACGCGTCTTTCAGGTCGATTGATGTGAACCAATCGTCCTGACGTACGAGACGCAGCAGAGATGTGTGAGTGAGCATCCGGAATTTGTATTTTCTGAGATACTTGTTCAGAGCCCTTAAATCTAGGATAGGGCGAATTCCGTTCCCTCCCCGTTTGGGAACGAGGAAGTATTTGGAATAGAAGCCGCTCTGACTCTGTTCGGAGGGTACAATGGATATGGCTTTCTTTTCTAGTAGCGAGAGAATCTCCTGCTCTAGAATATGAGCCGACGCTCCCCGGGCTTGTGAATGCACAATGCCCGAGAAGTGAGGGGGGGTGACAGCGAATTGGAGTCTGTAGCCCCGTGATATCGTCCTGAAAACCCAAGCAGAGCATGTGAGCATCTTCCACCTTTCGCTTCTCAAAGCGAGTGGAGACGTGATCATTTCTCTGTTGTTTGCACTCTGTGTCTTTATTGGTTGTGTTATGGGGCCCTCTAGTGTCTGAACACGGTGGTATCCCAGGCTGACAACCTCGGTCGACACTGCGCATGCGCGCGGCGATGATGCGTTCACAGACTCGGTCACCGTCCGCATTCTGAGAGAGGCAACAGCCACTCTCAGAAGCGGAGCAGTCACCTGACTGTTTATTGTTTTTTTCATTGTTTTTCTTTTCATTATTTTTGACTGCGCCCTTGGCTTTAAGCCTGGAAACGACAGTGGAAAATATTTTATTGGAAAACAATGACATGTGTTTGTGCGACTTGAACGAGCAGCAGGAACTGCTGCCTTTGACGTGAAGTCTATCTCCCTCATGGCGCGAACTGGAGGATGACGTTCTGACATCACTCGAGGCGGCGGGAAGATGGGGGCGTGGTTGCACCCCGGAAACACATGAGCTTTGAACACGTGTGGAACACGGTCCGGGGCTGGAAAACAGGGAACTTCCAGCCCTTTCACCGAGGAGAGGAGTGAAGGCTGTCAGGCTGCTCTCTTCTCTTTTCCTCACCCGATGGCCGAAGGTCTGGGCCGGCTGCGCCTGTGCGGCTGCTGCCGGAACCGGGGACTTTCTTGGCCAGCTCGTCCTCGCCTCATGTCTGGGCGGGAGACCCGGGGCGGGCTGTGGCTTTTGGGGAAGACAAAGCTGGAGAGCCTCATCCTCCTTCTTTTTAGCCTCACACCGCTGCTGCATTGAAGCCAGAGCGGTGCCAAATATGCCCTCGGGGACAATCGGCACGTCCAAGACGTCCTCTTTTTCCCGGTCCGGAAGGTTCGTCAGGTTAAGCCACCTGGCTCTCTCCTGCACCACCATCATCCCCAGCGATTCGCCCGTGGCTTGGACTGCACAGCGCTGCACACGGAGGCAAATGTCCGTGATCGCTGTGATCTCGTCCCACACGGCCGGCTCAGGTTTGTTTCATGTCTTCACAGAGCTCCGCCTGGTAAGCGGTTAGCATCGATGAGACATTGAGCGCCCTGACGGACAAAGCTGCCGCTTTGTAAGCCCGTTCGGTCATTGCTGACTGGAACCGGTCCGCTTTCGTCGGCAGTGTGGGGTTCCTGCTAGGAGCCGAAGACAGCCGCGGTTGGAGGTGGGCTGCCACAAGCGGCTCCATAGGCGGCATGCGGAGCAAGCCGAGCTTCTCCATGCCCTCAAAGTCCAGAGAGGAGGCTCCCTGGATTGGGGCCTTGCTGCTGAAAGGGCGGTCTCTCCACGAGACAGACACCTCGTCCAGCAGCTCTGGAAAACCGGGAGAAGTTGCCTCGTCAGCCTCGCGGCTTGGGGCAAGTTCTTTCCCTCATAGCGAGACCTGGAGGTCTCCTTGGCTACTTCAGGCCAAGGGATGTCCAGTCTGGACGCAGCGCGTTGACACACGGCCTGCAAGTCCATGCTGAGGCGGGGCAGAGATGGCGCGCTTTCGCCTGGGGGAGCGGACACCGCCTCCGGCTTGGCAGCCTGAGCAGACGAGACGAAGATGTCATCTTCGTCTCGTCCGAGTCGGATAAGAGGAACTCAGAGGTATCCTCTTCATCCTCCTCCACGTAATCCAGCTCCAGGACATCCTCCGCGGGTGGAACCACGGTGAGGTCCAGTTGGGAGCCCCAGCTTGTCACAGCGCGGGGCTCCCTTCCCGCGGCTGCCGCCGCCGTTGAGCCCCAGCTTGACACAGCGCGGGGCTCGACACCCGTGGCGGTCGCCACCATGCCTCGATCGCCGGTCGGCAAATCGACAGGCATGAAGGGGTCTTGTCCCGACAGGCTAGCTTGGCGCGCTAGCCGTCGGCGGAGGCTCTTGGTGGTGAAGCGGGCACAGTGCCGCACGCACCGGGGGCGTCGATAGCCTCCTGGGCATGTTTCAGCCCGAGGCAGGACGAGCAGACCTGGTGTGAGTCCGTGCCTGAAATTTTGAGCCCGCAGCCGCAGAGCCGAGCCTCCGAACCTCCGTCTCTCCTGGTGTGAGGGAGAGAAGGGTCCATCCTCGTCGCCGGGGTGTCGGCGTGGAGGGACAAACTAGTAACAGGTATGTTACTGTTTGAAGGAAAAATCAAAACCTTACCGTTATTTGTGGAAAAAAAACGGCAGGGCAGATTTCGTATTAACTGGTGTGTTAATAGATGAAAATCCCGTGCGAAGCAAAAGTAGCCGGCAAGCGTCCGGCGACCGAAGGTTAGCTTTGTGGTTCAGTCTGTGGACAGTTAAGCTAGCCTGGCTACTGATATTCTTTTGAGATGTGCTCCGAAGCGAGAAGAGGTGTTTGAATGACGCTGCGACGTAGCGCAAGCTACTTAAAGGGTGGGTGGATTCCCTGACGTAGTCGTCAAGATCACCAGCCAATCAGGATTGGCGTAATGAGATTGATGCTTCTGATGCATACGTGTTGAGGCGCATCCATAGTGAGACATCGAACGGAGTGTTATGAATGAGAACACATGGTTGTTAATGGAGACGAATGTCTGTTTGAGAACAAACAGTGCGTCTGCAAGTCAATGTAAACAGCATGTGGACGGGGTCAACAAGTTCACTAAGGACTATTATAGTACTAATATTCAAAATGACATAATTGTATTTTCTAAAGTCTACTAAACAGTGAGTGTTTTGCACAGCTGTTCCATCCATGATCTAGTTATTGTAGAAACAATAATAAAACATGTAGTCCACAGAGGTTTGACAAGCCAAAAGAAACACAACAAAACAGCTTATTGCAACAGTACTGTGCAGAGAGGTGCTTGTTAATAGTACTCTAGTTTACTAGCCAACAAAGTGTTTTGTGAGGTCACAGTGACCTTGACCTTGAAACCAGCCAACTGACCTACCGCCACACTTTCTAGAGTTCTGAATCTGAACTTACAGAGGCATACAGCCCAATAACATGCAGTACTGCCTTACTCTATTTTCTTTAAGGGACCCTGCATTATACTGTGTAGTACTCACACCCCCGGAAACATATGATACACTGTTTGTGTGATGCAAGTTGTTCTAACTCATTCACAGTGAGTTCCCATAGTAGATCAGAGCTAAGGAAACGCAAAACAATGTTAGAATCCGACACATTAACCTCTTCCTTACCAGAAATTCAGAAAATGTGCAACACTTGCGAATAATACGGAAAAAACAGAATCAGAAGAAAATACTGCCACAGCTCTGAATGCAGGCTCCCCCCCTTTGGCCTTCTGTGACTGTGAAATCCTAATGTTTCCACAACAAAACTTTGCCTGACTCAAATTCTCCTTTGGAAAGTTTTTTTTATTATGGAAACGAAAGAATATGTCTTCCAGCAGAAGGACTAACCCTGCCTCAGTTCAGTACCCTGCACTCAGTCTGTAAGGCTCCATGTAGAATGCAGAACTACTGGTGGACATTTAACACAAACAACATCCTAAGCTTTACCAGGTGAACCTACAGTTGGCAGTACTACATATCGTATTTCAACTAAGCATCAATGTCATCATTCATTAAAAATGTATGAGTATTTATAGCATGTCAGAATGACTTGGGCCTAATACATTTGAGACCACTTAATTAAACAGACAAACATGCTGGGCTGAGACAAGATTTTACATAAAATGCACGGATTGACAGCAGGAACAAACACAGAATAATGAATCGCTCAACAACAACTAAGATGTTCATTTTCACTCGGGGCTCTATCGACTCGAGAGAAGAGGCAGGAGTCGTGCTGAATAGTAAAACAAAAGAGCAGCAAAACAAAAAGATGGGGCTACTTGAAAGCAAAATGACGAGCACAAAGGGTAATACAGTCTGCTCTGTGGCAGTTTGAGCACAGCTGGGATTACTCAAGGAGAATCTACTGACTGCAGACACTTTATTTTAACTCAACTGTTTCCTTAATGCATGCAGGGAAAGGATAGATGGTTTCTGTGGTGCAACCTTTGCTGTTATATAGACAAACAAGCTGCAGGGGAAGCTCATACTGTAGTGGTAAGGTTTTCATGAAATGCTCTGCCCTTCCAACAGCTATGTGGAACACACATTAAGCTGACTGCTGACCCCTACTGGTTTCTTAACTAAATGACAGTATTGTCTATGTGAGAAAGGTGCAATCTTCATGAGGAAATGTTATAGTTCTGCTACAACAAAAGTTCATTTAAAACCCGTTAGCAATCTCCACATCCTTTACAGTATAATCAACAGAACCAATCTATCTAAAAATATATTTAGTACAATTTGTAAAGTACTCCAACATCCGTTATTTCCCATAATACAATTCATACCCACTTCCTTTATATCACATAGCTTCAGGTTGTGATTCAGACTCTGTTTGGTTTCCAGAGCTCCTCCCAGAGCCACAGAAGATAAAATACAAAGATTTCTACACTCCTTTTGATGAGTAAACTCAACTTAACATGTACAAATGGTAGTGTCCATTTAATTGAATCTACAATATAACATTTTATCAACTTAAAGATGTTCAAATAGCTTTTTTCCAAGTTGCTAGCAGCTGATAACGGTATTTCAATGCTTGGGAACACATATTTGGAGATACAAACACAGTTAAGGGAATAGAAATGAAAAACTATATAAATGGCAAAAGGATATGAGAGAAAGTTGCACCAAAGTGATGCTGCCAGGATAAATTGTGTGAAAGTTCACAGTTCTATACTTGTGAGCCGACAGCCATTAACCAAAGGAAAAGCAGGTATTTTGATGACATTTTAATAATATGAATAAGAATCCAAAGAGCCTACATCAGCTACTTGTTTGATTTGCAGGCAAGTAGCTGTCTCACCTACAAGTTACAGTCAGTCACAGCCTCAGTCAGCTGAGGTGTGTGAAGCAGGAAGGAATGAGGTCATGCTGTGGAGGCATTCAGGAAGATATCAAACGAATGCAGAATCATCAACCATCTCCGTGACAGCAACAGCTAAAAAGGATGAATTTCCTGACGTCAATTAGAAGAGACGAGTCATACTTCTTTCTTTGTGAAAATGATCTTTCCAACACTGCAGGAGAATAACTAGAGACACCCCAAGTCTTTGAAAAAAAGTACTGTTCAAAGCTTTGTCTACACACTTCATACAGCCAGTTCCATTGAAATCTTAAAAGCAATCAGCCTAGCCCTTGCTTCCATTCTTCAGCATTTTGGATGTATGCGAGTACACTTTAAATAATGTGGTGACCTAATTTAGGAAATACGTCCCACAAAAAAATGAAGTGAGAAAAGTGATTTACCTGAATTGTGCCGAAGTCTACGTTTTCATAGTGGAAGTGAGCGCACTCTGCCAGTTTGGGGAAGTGGCCCTTGGTGAAACAAAGTCTGAAAACACAACAGTACACAGGTTATTGGAGGTTCATCTCCTACTCATGAGAACACCTCAGAGTGTGTATGACTACAACAAGAAACAGAGTGGAGGAGGAAGACAGGCGGTGGCGTGTGGTGCAGTGGGTTGTGCGTTGGTGTTCGGATCAGGGGGTCACAGGTTCAAACCCCACTGCAGTCAGCATGTCGTTGTGTCCCTGGGCAAGACACTTCACCCCAAATTGCTCCTGTGGGGATTGCCCACAGTACTGAGTATGTAAGTCGCTTTGGATAAAAGCTTCTAACAAGTGACATGTAAAGACACAGAAATAGACTCAGGGAATGGAGACCCAAGCAGGAAGAAGTCGATACAAAGAGTTAAGAGTGATAAAAAGAGATGAACTGAGGGAAGGTAGAGGAGAGGCAGGTGTGTGAATGTGTGTTTTCTCACCTTCCTTTTGTAATACATTTTGATTAGTAGGGCTGCACAATTCATTCATATTTTATCGAAATGGCAATATTGACTAGTACAATATTCAAATTGCAAGAAGCACCATTTTTGTTAAAGACAGAATATGTGTTAAAATACAATTTGTATTAAGACTTAACAAAACATATTTATTTGGTTAAAATCCTCTTAAAGAAAACACACCATAATTATTTAAAATCATTTCTCAGATAATGTCATGATGAGAATTAAGCTTAAAAAAAATGTAATCGCCAAAATGTGAATAATTTCACAAATAGTTGTAATTGGTTATTTATTTCAAACTGTTCAGCCCTATTCATTATAAACAAATGGAATATACAACATAAGTACGCCAGAGCTTATGGTCAAAAATAGTATATATTAGAAATAGAGTAACTCTTTTTCAAACTTTATTGATCTGACCATCTCATAGCGTTTATGTTCCATAAAGTACTTCACTTACTTCTTGACATTCTTGACCTTCATGCTGGCCGTGCTGCTGCTGCAGGAGCGCATGAGGGGGTCCGTCCTCAGCTCAGGGATCTCTGCGCTCCTCGCCTAAAAATAAAAAACACACAAACGTCAGCGATCCGGCTGCTGCATACAAATACATCTGTGCCCTGTCTGTTGGAACAGCAGAGGCAGTCAAATAGCAGTAGATCCTATTCTGTTGGTTGTAAACAGCTCTGATTGCTCACTGTAAGATGAGATGTCTTCAACTGTTTGATGACCTAAATATATGAGACAGTGAAGTGGTAAAGTTTAATGAGAGGAGCCAGGAAATGAGTGGTGAATTTAATAACAAAGTTGTATGATATTGAATTGATGACAAAGCAGTGCACGTTTGTTGACACAGCACCAGGCTGCTTACTGTAGGCCAGGGGTTACATTGTTAAAGCTATTTAAGTATTTATTTATGATGACAGGGTTCTGCAGCCAAAGCTATCCCGATTGTTATTTTGCAGCATATTAAAAGCTCTTTTAAATAAACAGTTTGTCTTGCTTCATTCAGTTAAATGCAGCTGTCAACAAAACATCAACAATGAGCTTGCTCCGATTACAATTTTCATTTCATGTATTCTGCAACAAAGGGTTGTACATTTAAATGCAATTTCAGTCCATTTACAATATAAAATGGGTGCATTCTTGTGGTGCATTTTATTTGTGTGTCAAGAGCAATGTAAACAGCTGCGACAAAAACAATTGTTAATCTGCTAGGAGACTGTCATCTTTAAACATTTAAACATCAGCTTCAACATTAAAGATCTCCTATCATGCTATTTGTAGGCATATATTATGGGTCTCAGATATATACAAATATATAAAAAACATGTCTATGATGTGTTTTGCTCAAAATACCAAACAGATCGTGCATTTAAACAGACATCCCTTATATGCCTCTGTTTCAGCCCTGTTAGAGAACTGCTGATTCTGGGTCTGTAGCTGCTGGCCCCGCCCCCTTTTGAGCACGACAAGGCAAGCAGTGAGGTCTCCTCTCTGCCTGCAGATACTCAGCTAAATACTGCCGTGATTAAACGCCATATCATGTTCCAAACCACTTTAAGTTTACTACAAGGTGAGTTCCTTTTTTTATTTCCTGCTTTTTTACACATACTCTCTCCAGTACAGGTTAGCTCTGACTGTTAGTGATGCTTGCGAATGTAGACAAAGACCATATTACGTCCAAAACACGTCGCATAGCGATGTTTCTGATAGGGCCGTGGGTGTAAAGCCAGCCCACATTCCGATATTACGTCATATCGGACGCAACTCTGAATCAGCTCAGTTGTACCCCCATTTTTAGAGATTTGGGTACGGAGAAAAGGAGAGAGGGTTTTATTTTCTGACACTTTGTGAGTTCCCTGACACACCAGGGACACATATTTATGTATAAAAGACATCAAACATGTGCATTTTGCATGATAGGACACCTGTAAAGCAACAAGCATCATTGATGTCAAAACAGAGTCCTGTGCTCAAGGAGCTGGACTCCACTCCATCAAGACGCAAACTCAAAATTCTTAGACGCTGCTTTGCTAATGTGGTTCTTATTTCCAGATTTTATTTCTAACAATTTAGTAGAATAAGTAATAAAGAAAGAAATGTAATTTAGCCACAGATCTCCACAAGTTGTGTCACTCTCAGAGCAAATGAAAGAGCGGGGGAGAAATCAGGTTGAGGATTATAGAAAAAGTTTTCATTCAAGAATTGATGCGTAATCTAATTTGCGCTTCTGATCAGCCTTTTCTACAGACCACTTATGAAAGTATTTAGGGAGAAATCAGCGAAACTGATCAGTAGTCGATGGATCAGAGCACCCTTGATTTACAGAGCCTGGGGACTGAACTTTGGTTCAAACTGATTTTATTCAGTTGATATCTTCAGTTTGCAATATTTCAGTTCTCTTACAGCAGACGTTGAATAATATTAATATGAATTAAATTAAAATGAACGTATGGAATTGGGAAATACAAGAGATACATATGTGGACAAGCAAGTCTACGCCACTTCTATCCAAGATGTCACATTAACTTCTCATATACTGTATATAGCATCACTGTACCAATTAGTCCATTCATCGATCGACAGAAGAACAAAACCCAGGAAGCTCTGGTTCCAGATTATCAATAAAGTTGATCTATTAGGTTTGATGTTCTAATAAAGTGAATATCTCACTCAGACATAACAAGATATTTTATGACATCTAGAAATTGTGATAACCATTTTTCTCTAATTTCAGAAATGTTAGAGAAGGAAGCAATTCATCAATCAATTTAAAAGAAATGAATGGCAATATAATCAATAATGAAACAAATAATTGGCCACAGCCCGAATATGTAGGCTTTACAACTAAACGAAAACTATTTGTTTGACAGCTTGCACTAAGTTTCTTCGCTCTTGTCATCCCTCCCTGAACCACCGGAGACATTCATAATGGATGATCCTCCGGTACCGAGTCCCTCTTATATCAAATATTGAACAAAGAATAGCAGACATGCAGTATTAAAGCCCCGCCTCTGTGATCAATATTCATCAGGCTGGTGAGAATGTGGTGTCTCTTTCTCTCTGTTGCCCGATCAAATTGAACACTTGCGATAGGGCCAACCATGCCGACCACGGGTGGCTCGGCATGTTACCATGGAGACGGCCTCATTTTCACCGTGATGCAAGAAGCGAAACCCACACCAAAGATGGGAGGGAAGGAAATAATGAATGATTCTGTCTGCTGAATGAAATCCAGTGTGGAGGGACTGAAATAAATAGATGACACAGGAGTACCCAGACAGGAAGATGACTATCTGTGCAAAGGGTTTGGAAGGGGGGGGCTTTGGAACGGCAACTGTTCTCTGCATTAATCACGAATGTGTGGTCGTGTTTCAGGAACAGAGGAGATTCAGTTTCAGTAGGAGAGAGACAAATCAATCCACTGGGTTGGAAACAGACTGATAATCTGCAAATAAGCAGATTATGGCATCTGGTGTTATCACTGCATCCACGGGCGCCGTATGGGGGTGAAAAGTGAGGACGATTCTAAGGGCCCGTGACTGACAGGGGCCCAAACTATTTTAGAACATTAAGAAAAAAATTGAAGTAACCAATGTGATATCTTTTCATGGGGCCCAAAATCCCTGGTGGTGCCCCTGACTGCATCTGACATGTCACAACGACACTCAGAGCTTCAGGTTACCAGCAGCGATGAAAGCAGGACATTGATGGTTATACTGTATTTATTCAAAACACGGGCCATCTCCATCTCACAAAAAAGAAACGAGAACATCACAATGACCGTGTTTGAGGTGTGTGTGTGTGTGTGTGTGTGTGTGTGTGTGTGTGTGTGTGTGTGTGTGTGTGTGTGTGTCTCACCATGGCACTGATTGTCTCCTCCCAGTCAGGTCTCTCTCTGGGATGGATGTTAGCCAGTTCAGGCACAATATCGTCGTCCTGCAGGTGACGTCCAGGTCTCAGGCCCCTACAGCAAACACACACATTGATATGGTCATTATTTTGTTGGTGAATCAAATGGGAAACGAGACAATCAACATTTCTCAGAACCCATTGTTAAATTGCTTGTTGTCTAACAGTCCAGAACTCAGGAGATTTCACTTAAAGAAGTTCATATAATCACGCAAGCGATTATTATCAAATAGCTGCAGATGTTCTTTCATTCGATGGACCAATCAACTAATCTTTCAGCTCTGGCTTGACATCAAAGCGAGCTGGATATGCTTTTATTTTTTTCCCGTAAATGTGAGCTTCTATAGTTAGCCAATTGACCGAAAATATGCTTTTTTCAAGAAAACCTTACTTAGAGCTTCTCACATTTCAAGGTGTTTCCTTTTGCTGATTTATCATGGAAATGGAATCTTGTAATGTTAAAAAAAAAGACATCTGAAGACAGCTGTGTTTGGTATTTTTTACCAATTTTTGAACATCTTTAAGCTTTATGATGAATCAATTTCTAATGAAAATTATCATAATTTGCAACCCAACTGTGACAGAAGATATTAAGTGAGCCTGCCATTCTGCCTGATGAGAGAAGATATTTCTGTACCTTCTTGGAGTTTACCACAAGAGTTGTAGTGTGTGCGAATCAATGAGCATGATAATGTGAGGGAACATTGTAGTGTGTCTAGAGGCTGCAGGGCCCAGTGCAGGACTTTTTGAATGTGATGTGTCTGGTCAAAGCAGGGGTAGAATGATGAAGTGCCTAAACCTGCAGTTCATCAACTGGCCACTTGAGGCTGCCACCAAAAGGGAGCAATCCCCAAAAACCTCCATGTTGAAATCCCCATATTTACAGCAGAAATAAACATGCGTACAGCATCTTCCTTAAGCCCTTTTCCCTGTCACAATAACTGTAGGTAGGTGGTGGTGGTTATAAAACTAACCCATTTGAATTATATCCAGGCATACAGTTATGCGTCATCAGGGGCGTGGCCTCTTTGAGTGACAGGTGGGGGCTTTCTCAGGTCGTTAACCAGTAGGTGTCTGCTTTGCTGTGACACCCGCCCTCGCCTCAATTTCACCAACAACGCCTATTTTTAGTTAGATGGTGGCGTCACTGCTAAGATGGGGACAGCTGGAGGCCCCACTTCACAAAAACTCTTCAGAAACCTATGGGTGACGTCACAGAGTCCACGTCCACACTTTATACACTGTGGTGTATGTAGAGACCAACAAAGGAAATTAATCCAGACAGAACATTGGAAGAGTCCATGAAGGTATATTTAAATTGCCTTCATAAAACAACTTGAAGTTGATGAGATATCTCTCTACAAAAAATATTTCTCATCAACTTCAAAGACTGCCACTATATCCATAGAGCAGCGACAACAGGGATAGAAATAAACAGATTTGCATAGCAGCTTTCACAACAGACACACACAGGGTGTTTCTCAATGTCGAGGACGCTTGCTTGGTAGCACATGTCTTCCGAGTCACTTGCTTCAGAAGCGAGGCAAGAATCTTTCCTAGCCTCGGAAAACGAAGAATTGTGGAACAGGCTAACAGGTGTGCAGGTGTGCGTCATATGCGAGGCCCCGCCTTAAATGGAGCGCTATTTCCGCCAAAGATTTGGAAATTGGTCGGTGCGCAAAGCATTGTGGGGATTTTAAGACCGCGGAGTCTACACATGTGCAGCCTCGAAATTTCTCGCTACGAAGTACGCCGGCCTCGGTAGAATTCCAAGGAGCCTGGACATTGGAACAGTCCTTTGGCAGCACTCGATGACGTAGTATGCTTGAAATAGTGGCTCTGGAGCACCCTTCCTCGACATTGAGAAACACCCACACACACACACACTCTCAAGATTGATTTTTAACCGTCATCCTGAATGACGCTTGATGGGTGTAATAAACTTGAAAAGACTAGAGGGAATCAAAAGAGCAAAAGATCTCCGTTTGGGGAGGATGTAGCGCGTGGTGCCGCTGTAGACGACAGTGCTACAGAAAATGCTAAAAACAAATATCTGCATTGATATAATTGGAGTTAAGGGCTAGAAAATCTGAGCCAAGATGCAGGAAAGAAAAGTTCAGTAAACAGCAATTCTCTTTACTTAGCCTAAGTTTCTGCTCACTGATCTTATTTCATCATTCAGTCACATTATGCCAATTTTCTCAGCTCACAATTTTGTGAAAGACTTTTAACAGATACAAAAAGCATTATCCAACTTTATCTTGTTTTTTTATATATATTCAAACAGGTTCAAATAGGTGAAAAGGAGTGCCAGTGGACCCTAGTGTCACTTGTTTTTAAAGCACTAAATGGGCTGGCTCCGGCCTATATAGCAGAACTCCTCCATCGCTACTCCCCAGCCAGAGCTTTAAGGTCTGCTGACCAGCTGCTGCTGATAGTGCCCAAGACCAGGCTCAAAACCCGAGGGCACAGAGCCTTCGCAGCAGCTGGCCCCAGGCTCTGGAACACTCTGCCCCCACCATGTGAGGTTGGCCCAGACCCTAGGGGTTTTTAAATCTACACTTAAGACTCACTTCTTCTCTCTGGCCTTCTAGTCAGAGCGGAGCACGACTCCTGACATTTCCCTGTGTGATTTTTATTTTTGCTGTTGTAATTTGTTGTCTTCTGTTTGCTATTGTAGTAAAGTGTTTTTTTGCACGTACAGCACTTTGGCTCGACCAAAAATCGTTTTAAAAATGTGCTATATAAATAAAACGTGATTTGATTTGATTAAGTTTAAGTTCAACTTGGTTATCTAAGAAAATTAAATTGAATACATTCTTTCAAATCCAAAAGGTCATTTACATGAGATAGATTAGAAATGACCAGGTTAGGATGAAGATACACGAGGGCAAAGAAAGTGCTACAACAGATAAACAATAAATACAAATGTTTTTTACTCTTTACATGACACTCAAATCAAAATGTTGTGAGAATCCCACACCTACCCCCCCTGTGAGGTATAATGAGGGCTTCATCATTTACCATCAAACTATCATTCAAGATTTATATCAACATCCATGCATCAGTGTTTGGAAGGTCAAAAAAGGCAGTCACTTCAGGCTTAAATAATATGCTTGCAAGACAATAATGCGCTAAATATTTACAAGGGGGTGGAGAACAACATTTATCACTTGGACTCAACATGCGGGTGATTTATAATAACTCCATGAAGGGGATATTTGGCATGGAATGAACTGTGGGACATCTTTTGTTTGTTTACGCAGGCAAACAAGATAGTCTGTGTTATTGTTTTGAAGTGATGGGTGTTTCCTTTGTAGATGATGTTAAAGCTGGCTTGGGATTTTTTTTTTTGCGGCAACTAAATCATATTTTTGTGGACCGATTGACTGAAATTGGACAATTTCCCAAGAAACACCTGACGATCTCTCAGAGTGGTTGAAAATGACTGCTTTAAATGTCCCATTTTACATGCAACAGAATTGAGACACAAATGTATACTATAAGAAAGCTGTCTGGTGTTAAGTGATAGGAAATGCCTCCCTGGGCCACTGACTGACATCCCACAGCCACAATGACCCTGGTGACACGCTGTAAGCACCGCTCACCCACGGAGACTGGAGAGCTACTGAGACAGCGTGAAGCACTTCCAGAGATAAAGGCCAACCCAGTGCTTTCTCCTCTCTAGTATCACCTTCTGTTTCGAAGTGTGGTGCATTCCCAGCATTCCTTGGTGTGGAGGCATGTAAGGAGAAAGGAACTACTTCTTTCAGCACCTGCTCCAAACACAGCTGCCAGAAAACCTTTCTTTAATCTTTGTTAAGATGCACTTTCGCCTGCTTTGCAGCTAACCCACATAAGCACACACAAATAACTTTCCCATTTAGTTTTGAACATTTGCCCTTTTTAAATGTTTCTAAGCTGTATGCTGTGTACACGCTTGGACATTGCTCAGTGTCTTGCTTTATCTGTGTTACAATTGACAGGTTTCCATTCAAATCAAAGACACATTTGTAGAATATCAGCAAATGCAAATTAATGGCTGTTTCTATCCTGTACTGTGAAGTGATAATAGGACTCTCATTTGTCATATTCAATTTAGTTTCTATTGATATACTGGCTTTTCAGGCTTAGTGACATCCTTTTAGAAATGCTATGTACTGTAAAGAGGCAAATTCCATTCATTTTATTGCATATTAGGTGGCTGGAAAAAACATGGAAACTGTTGCTCATAGATAAGAGGACAAACGGAGAGGTGGAAGAAAGACGACATCCCTTATATTAGACTTCCATAGTTCCTATCATGCTGAGTAAAATGCTTCTCTTTCCATCTCGGTAAGAAGCAAGACAGAGAAGCTTCCATTTCAAATAACATGATTTTAAATCAGCCAACACTTTCTTTTGTCTCTGCTATTAGTCTTCCTTGCCACTGAACGCCAACATATGCTCAACCCCAAACAGAAATCCTTACTTTCTACTCACATAGACCACCAGGATTGATGGTAGATAAGATACACTCCAGAAAGCTGCAACACCAATGTCACAGTTCCTCTATTGCAAGATCCACTGAGGCAGAGTCACCAGGAGCAACTTGATCCCTCTCAAAGGAAAATGCTACAGCACTGCATTTTTTACTTTGGACAGAACTAGATTAGCCATTTCTCCTCGTTTAAAGTCTATTCCCTCTGCTTATCTGCTGCTCGTTGTAGCTATGTAGGTCACTTACAAAAGAGCACATTTCCAAAAATGTAAAATAACATTCCTACATTTTCCTTAGGTGTGTTACAAGAAGGTATTGAAATGAACCGCCTTTAAACTGTTTCTGATCCTTCCCCCTCCACATCTACTTACATGCTATGTTCTAGGGATGAGGCAAGAAATGAATAAACCAGCCAAACCCAGGCAACGAGTGCTGCCAGTTTGGATGGCAGTGAGTAATGTTTATGAGAGAAACTCTCAAAAACATACCATGTTTCTACGCTGGACTGAACACACATGGATATTTGCCACTTCTAGAACTGCCAATAGTATCCTCCAGATAATATCATGGCACTGGTGTGATCAAAGAGATACCGAATGAGGGAACTGAAAGACTGAAATCTAACTATCTGAACTGTGATTCTGCTGTGAGAAAGCCCTCGTCTTTGTGTAATAACTTTGCCCTTTTATTGCATTAGCAGTTTTGGTTGCTTCATTCTAATAGTACTTTACTTTACCTTGTCTAAGTGATATCATCAAAGCTGCTATGTTAACGAGCCAGTGACGTGAGGAAGGTTTGTCTTTTGCAAAAGTGGAATTACCATCAAATTAATGTAAGATATTTCATCCTACAGACTTTTGAAAGACCTTTGAGGTCGCATTCACACCAGCCTTTTATAGTCCGGTTGAATCGAACCCTGGTGCGTTTAGCCGCTTGGTGCGGTTCGTTTGGGTCGGTGTGAACACAGTCCGAGACCTCTTAAAGACCCAGTGAAGTGTGCGCCGGTGCATGATCTGTTATGCTAATACGTATAGTAATGACCAAAATTGTCCATTGGAACCCATATCAAAGATGTTGGAATAGCAACGAATTTGACGAGTTGGAATTTTCCGCTGGGAAATCCGCAGTCGACCTCCGCCTTCGTGGGTGTGGCTTGCGATCTACTGCGTGACGTCAGAAGATGGGCTCAGCCGAAGTGTTTACATTCACCACCGTTCATTTTGTCTCTGTTTCAAAGTGGAATTTACCAAACGTTTTTGAGCGAGTATTTTATTGGAAAGTGTTTCGCGTCGACTGGAAGTGATTGCCAATCGAGGAAACCTGACAATGGAGGCGACAGTGAAGAAAAGGGAGGAAAAACACACGGGAAGCGATGCATTGCCGCTGGCTGTGGTAATGCAATTCTGCCAAAGTGGCGATGTTTCTGTTACCAAAAGATGAAGGTGAGTGGCTGGTGTTATTGTTTCGTAGATTCGTAGATTGTTTATGAAAATAAAGCCACTGTGTTTGTGTCTACTAACAAGACTATCATGGCGGCGGGCAGAGCTCAAGTCGAGTTTCTCCGCCTGGAGATATTCTCACTATTTCACTTTTGTCGAGGCACAAAAGAAAAGAACGTTTTAGTTAAATATAAGTTGTGTCTTGCGGCGTCAAAGATCCTATCGACTGCCCAAAACAGCAATTAAAATCTGTTGAAACATCTGCAGAAACAACATGCTGGGACGAAGCTAGTAGCTAAGACCACAGACCCAGACTCATCCGACGCCACTCCACCTCCACCTAAGCAACAGCGGCTGGATTGGCACTTTGAAACATATCTTTGTGTTTGTGTTTGTATAGACCACATTGCTTAGCAGAGTTCAGTGATGCAAATGCATGTCAAGTTGATCAACAGGTTGTATTATTCTCCGATGCAATAACAGTACTGAAATGAAGGCTACAGTATAAGGGCATTAATGGGTGCCCTTTTTTAAGTAACTAAAAAGTTACTTTTCACAGTAACGCATTACTTTTTGGTGTAAGTAGTGAAGTAACTAGTAATTGTAACTAGTTACTGGTTTTCAGTAACTAGCACAACACTGCATGTGAACATGAATGTTGCATCATGCTATGAACAGATGAATGTATGATCAGGTGATGGCCAATCCTGTGTGTAGATCTACTCTAGATCTATGACAAAATATTGTCCTCAACTAAATTGACTTCCATGGCCACTTTCCTCATCTATCCTGTCCGAAAAGCTGTCAAAATCACTCATTTCTCTCGCACCAGTATCACTTTCCGAAGTCTCCGCCATGTTTACAATCACAACTGGGCCCATCTTGTGACGTCACAGCCGCTATCGTCTGCAGCAGCGGTAGGCTCAGACGGCCGTTCACGGGATGAAAAATTTGCGATGTTTATCTCGTCCCTCGCACTTCCTAAAAAATTATTTTAGCCATGAACAGGTACAATTATATGTAAGAAATTAAACTGCCATTTCATTTTGGCGCAAAAAAATGCACTTCACTGGCACTTTAAGTGAACTAAACAACCGGACTCTGGTCTGCTAAAATAGGTGGTCTCGGACCGCTTGCTAGTGAATTCTGGAGCGGTTCATCGCTGGTGTGAACGCAGTCCGCTCCAAAACATAGGAAGCGTAGTATTTACGTGTCACAAGAACGCGGGTGTCTTCAAAATCGTTAGCGAAAGAGTGAAGCAGAATGAAGAGTTGAACAGTGTCGTGTAAAGTAAAAACAACTATCAAACTAAAAACTATACATAAAAGTCAGAGCCACCTGCCGTCGGTGAAACCCCCTCCTTACTGCAGAACGTCTCTCATTATATGTGTTATAATGTTTTGTATCGCACGTTGTCTGATTATATAATCGTATGCGCCGTTGCTGTTGATAGGCTCTCCAGATTAACAACAGCATGAAAATAACCTGCCGATGCTCCATGGCGGAGGCTCCGGTAGAAATTGCCGAGATTTGCGTTGTTACCCCCTTAATGTCTGACCAATTGTTGAACAGCATTTCCGAGCACATGACTTGTGTTGAAAGTTTATAGTCCGTTTGAATTTTGCCCGTGTGAACGCAAACCGAACCTTCTGAAAAATGAAACAATGTAACAAACTGTCGTCTGGTGCGCACCAGAGAAGCGGACTATTAGGTGTGAATGCGACCTGATACTACATTATATGCACTTAAGAAACTGTGTATCACACCAGCCAGAGTAGGAAAGTATGATAAAAAAACAAAAGGGAAAATATGATCTAGATTGATTTATCATGTTAAATGTAGTACTTCCTAGCGGTATATAACAATCATTCTTAAACCTTACCTGGACTCAAAGGCTGCAGACTATTATTTTATTTTTTTAAAAACAAAATCAAAATTTGAAAAGACTAATTCTCTAATAGCAAGAGCTGCCATTTTAATTATAACTTGCATAATTAGGTGTCTTAACAAGACATCAACCATGAATGTATTTCATCGGCTATAAAGACAACTGTCTCTGGTAAATATACTGCAGCTAATTAAAGGTTGTTCGCAGAGTTGGAGAGAACAACATTGAAGAAAGCTTGGCTGTTGCCTGGTAATTATACTCTTTGCATGCCGATGTCTTTACATGTTGGTCAAATTATCTTTGTAGATACAGAGATGCCACATTTGGCAATTAATTCATGTAATTGCCTCATGTCAGTTCAAGAAAGCAGTTGTCCATTGTAAAAAAAGACAGACAGCTGGTGGACAGAGACACTCGGTTAAAGCATGTTAAACGTAGTTTAAATCTCATCCCATTGGATCAAGGTTTGTGAAGCAGTCTGTCCGGTCTTGATGATCACAATACAAATCCCAACTGCTTCTAAAAACTGCAATTGTTTCCTTAAATCTTACCCAAGAGAACAGGTTTAGAAAGTCTGAGTAAATCAGTATAACTAATCCCAGTATAGTGTTCCCCATCCTAAGTAAATGATTGAAACGAATGTATTGTGAACCCTTTACACGCTGCATCAGCATTGCAAAGGAAAGGCCTCTGAAAGCAACAAGCAGCAACAAATACATAGATAAGCTATTAGTAGGCAGTGCACTGGATCTCCCTGCATGCATGTTCTGGATCTGGTCCACTGGCAAAGTCTCTGCCGTCAGCCAACAGTTTAGCTCCCATCACACTGAGGCAGTTAATCTGCCCTGCATATGGCGTAGCAGACACGACAGGAGTCAATTGACTATCTATTTTTGTTTTCAATAAGGTTTGCCATCCAGATATATACACCATTAGCTTAATAGACTGGTATAATCTTGCAATTGGAAACTTTTTCCAAGCAATCTGATCTGGCATACTGCGGTACATCAGTTGCTTAAACCAGCTCTACAGCTCAGCCAGCTATCCATGCCAGACTAAAGAATGGCTTCATAAATATTCCTCTGAGCCGGATACAAATGTACAGAAATACATATAGTAGAGCATTGTCTATTCAATTGGCATTCGACAACATAGCAAAGAATAGTATTCCTATACGACTCCTTTAGGCTAAAGGGGCTGACATTTTAACTGATCAAACTGTGACGATGTTCCTATATATATAAATTGAATAATTAATACTCCTGCTGCACGTCTGTCTCTCCGCTCTAACCGAGTGCTGAGCACCGAGCCTGAAAACTGAACCTGTCATTCCGTCATCTTATCAATCTTGACGTTCTTTCTCCAGAATTGAGTGTTTCCCATTCACGTTTATAATTGCGTTTAAAATTATAACACAGTGCTTTCTTTCTCACGCACGCTAGTGTGGATGGGGACGTGGCCAGGATACTCACTGGACAGTGACAGTCAGCCATCAGCAGTGAAGGATGGCATCGTGTACATCTCCATGCTCATTGGCTCTACACAAAACAACTGCTCTCCGTTATTCACATGCAGTATATGAAGTAGCTGGCTAAAACCACAAAACAGAATGATTACCAATATTTACCTTTAGTTCTTGCTTTATAATAACTTGTTTTTACACTTTTGTTATGTTGAACTTATGATACAAGGTTGAAATAACAAGTTTATTATTTCTGTTCCTTGATTATAAGATTTGAACATTATACACTAAAGGAGCTGGAGCCCAGTCAAGGTTATTGTGTGAACATGACATTCCTTAAAGATAAATCCATTTTGTTAGGCCAAGTCCCACATTTAAATTCTTCTTAAGCATACATTGATCTACACAAAGGAAACATGTATAAGACTTTACAAATCCCGATGGTCTCGGAGACGCCCTGGTAATGCTGCATTGTAAAAAAACAACATGTTATCTTGTTAAATTTAGTTTTTGGCAAAAAAGCATTTAGGTTAGGTCAGTTGGACAGATATTGGAAGGTAATCATGCCCTAACAAAAAAAACTGTATTCAGACATAATAAAGGACTCTACTTATAATGACATTTCGGGGATCGTGACACATGTTTTCCCCCGCTATACGTCTCTCTTCCTGGTAGATGCCTACGTCTCTCTTCCTGGTAGATGCCTACGTCTTTCAAACTCAACACCAGTTTGTAACCAAAGCTCCTGCTAGAAATGTGTTTTAACCAAAGCCTGAAATTACTCATCATTACAGTAGGGTGTTTTTCTCAGACTTAACAACGTTCCTCCAGAGTCACAGATGACGTTATAGAACAGGACTAACCATAACCAGGCAAACTTGTCCAGCAATACCAATGTGTTATTGTTAAATTAACTTAGATTCAGCTTTTAGTCTTAAGAAACTAACCTAAAGTTAAAGAAAGAGCACAACTTTCCTAGCATACTTTTGACTCAAAACTCCACTTAAAATTGTTAAATTGTACTGTACAAGACCATGGAATGCTTCACCCCTCCCCCTGTGCGTACCTCAAACCAGTCGCTTTGTGATGTATTTTGTTACAGATTTATGAGAGCTTGGCTGCAGACATGGGCCTCCTCCTGCTGAGTACTGCTCTGCTGTCCACTCATCTGTCTGACTAAATCACAACCAGTATAGGATTTAACAGCATTTGTATTCTCTTTCGCTGGTTCACCTCCTGAGTAAACTCCTGTCCTCCTCGCTGCTGATCCTCTGATCCAACAGGACTCGCCGGGCAACTTTTATAATGCACTAGCCCTGGCCAAACACCCCCTCTGTTATTTCGTTCCCGTGTCCTTTTCCCTACATCTCTTTTTCTCTATTCACTTTCCCCTCTCTGTAGTATGTTGGACTGCTGTCTAATGTATGCTAAGCTGCTGCTGCCATGGTAACCCGGTTTCAGGATTTAGAGACAGTCAGGACTGGGGGGGGGGGGGGGGGGATACAAAGGGCAGGTGGAAGGCTCCCTATAGAACACAGGATAGAATTTAAAATTCTTCTTCTCGCCTACAAAGCCCTTAATGGGCAGGCGCCATCTTACCTTAAATAACTAATTATACCCTACTGTCCTACTAGTGCATTGCGTTCCAAGAATGCCGGGTTGTTGGTTGTTCCTAGAGTCTCTAAAAGTACATTATAGGGAGCCAGAGCCTTTTCTTATCAAGCTCCACTTTTGTGGAATCAGCTTCCAGTTTGTGTTCGGGCGGCAGACACCCTATCCGAGTGCGCTTAAGACCTTCCTCTTTGATAAAGCTTATAATTAGCTATATATATATATATATATATATATATAGATATATATAGAGCAGCTAGTTTTGCTGCTATAGGCTTAGACTGTCGGGGGACACCTTACTTCTTCCTTCTCTCTATCTGTACCTGTGTACTCTCATGTTCCTAATAACCCAGCTTCCCCAAATTTCTTTTTGGTGTCTATCTAAGCCGGGATCCTGAGTCGTGGCTGATCCCGTTGCTGTGGTCCTGTATCCTGTATCCTGTATCCTGAGTCCTGCATCCTGAGTCCTGGACTTCGAGTTGTGGCTGAACCTGTCTCTGTGCTCCTGCCTGACTCTCATCATACTACTTCCCTGATGGCTCACACAAGATTGTTGACATCCTCTTGGATTCATCCTCTTATTATAGACACATGCATTTCCAAACATTTGGACTACCTATGTTGTAAATGTATTATCTCTTTGATTTACACACGGCATCTATTGCACGTCTGTCCGTCCTGGGAGAGGGATCCCTACTCTGTTGCTCTCCCTGAGGTTTCTCCCATTTTCCCCTTTAAACTGTGGGGTTTCTCTGGAAGTTTTTCCTTGCACGATGTGAGGGTCTAAGGACAGAGGGTGTCGTATTGTCATACTGATATTCTGTACAAACTGTGAAGTCCACTGAGACAAACGTAACATTTGTGATATTGGGCTATATAAATAAACATTGATTGATTGATTGAAGGGCTGAGCAGCCTTAACTGTAATCCCCCCTTCCCATCTCCAAATAAGATAACAGAGTACACCCAAAGACACACACTCAGATTAATCCAGCACTATATGCAGGATGTTCGGTATATTTCAGTGTTTCAGGGAAGGCTGGGGGAGTCAGGATTTGAGTGGTGACTAACAGAAATAGTAATGAGGTGACCAAATGAGTCACAGCCTTAGTTTCCATGTCTGATTCTAAAATGTGTCAAAAGGAGATCCCCAGGAAGAGTTGGAGATGAGTTATTGACATAGTGTTCCAGCTGTAGTTATATGATATTTAAGATTAAGGGCTGTTTGTTGTGCGTGCGATCATTGCCTGCATATGTGACAGCAATATTTGTCCTAAAACATCTTGTGAAGCGTGTGTCTGTATTGGATACAAGTCCATCTGTGTTTTTGTGAATGTGCATGCTTGAGGGTGTGTGTGAGGAATGAGTGCATGGGCATGTGGGCTGTAGAGCTGACGTAACTCTCTGAAAGCTGATACAGCCTCGGTGCAGGCAGGGGTTCATAACCGGCTCCGTCACTAAAGGAAGTCTGAATGAGGGGTTTTCAGCAGTGACGCTTAGCGATGGCTTTCTCCCAGTTGCTATGGTCTGATAGGGTGGGGTGGGGGTTAAATAGGGGGTGGGATGGTGACTGTGCAAACTCACCCTATCGGCTCAACTATAGGGCTCAGGCACGTCTACCGATGCCTCCCCCTCCTCTCCTGCATGCGCATTCCCTGGTGTCATTTCTCCTTGAGGCATAGAGGAAGCCAAGTAACCCCCCCCCCCCCATCATCATAACACACTACGCACATACCAGATTCTCCAACTGTCAAAACCAGTTCATTGTGATCATTTACCTCACATACAGTGAGAGTTATTATACAGAGGAAGACACACACGCACAGAGAGCATAACACAATGTTCACAGGCAGGCACACAAACACTCTATCATTTGCTCCATGCCCCCTACTCTGACTATAAACAAACTAGCATGCTCACCAAACTACGACCTGAGGTGTGGTCCCTCTCTCCACAAACACATACTCTTCCTCCTCTCTTCTCCACTGTGATGGTGAACGGGGAGGGGGCGGTCTGTTCCTGAAGGTGTGTGGCAGCCTCGTCCTGTGCTCTTACCTGTCCAAGATGTCATGGCTGGACGTGGTCGTGGCTCCCAGCAGTCCTAGTGCTGCACTCCCCACCGCTGCGGCAGCCCCGCCGCCTGCCTCCATGATACTGACTCACTGCAATGAGCTGCCTGCCAGAGGAGCAGAGAGGGAGGGGAGGAGGAGGATGTGGAGAGGTAGAGCGGGAGGGAGAAATACAAATGAGATTGAAGAAATGACATGTAGAGGCAATAGGGAGGATGACGAGGGAAAACAGTGGGGAATATTAAGAGAGGAGACAGGAATGAGGTGAAAAATGGAAAAGAGGAAAATGAACGGGAATATTGGCATGTGAGCAGGATGAGAGAACAGGGAGAGAAAGAAAATCATTAGTTGTTTGTAGATCAAAAAAGTCATGCTGATGGAGCTTTGCAAAGCAGGATTTCACTTTGTGTTAACACATGGAGATTCTGGCTCACACGTTCCAGTGTGAATGCAGTCCGACAGCAACATTGGCTGCACTGGTGTCCTCTGATGACTGTGCTCTATGAGCTCTCTATTTCAAAACAGAATATCAACCGAATAATATTTAAGCCAGTCCATGTTTTATTTGAAATATCATATTTTATTATTCTCTACAGCAGCACTGTGTCCACACATTCACCGACTTAGTGACAGCTTTCATACGAAGACGAGAAGCTCAATGCAGTTTTCAAGTATGTTCGATTTCAATAAACATTTATAGCAAATTCCCCAACAAAGTATAACGGGCGGCTGATGCTCAGGAGGAAGATGGTCGTCCTCCAATCAGAGAATCCTAGGTTTGATCCCCACCTAAAACATGCTAAGGGAGCGGCCAACAGTGTGTGAATTGAGTCTCCCTGATCAGGTGTACTTTGTATGGCAGCCATTGCTTCCGTATGAATGCGTATGAATGGATGAATACTAAAAAAGTAATGTATTTTTAATGGTTGTAAAGAACTATATAAAAGGCAGCCCATTGACCATTTACCATAAATGCAACACAATGACACACATCCGAAACACACTGTTAAATGACTAGTATTTTTAAAGCACTTTAATGTATATAATTTATATTTATATAATGGATATTGCAGTAAGGGGTGCAAAATGAATGTAATTATATCGTACCATATCTTAGAGTAAAAGTCAGACATACAGTTAGTGAGTCCAAGACCTCAGTCCCCCACTGTCCAGACTGCTTACAGAGCAAGGGTCTACTAAACAGTCTTCCAGTCAACCAGCATGTCGTGGGAAGGTGGACGACTTTGCTTAGAATGCTTACCAACTTTTTCTTTAGGAAAAAAAATAGTTAAGTTGCTTCAGGTTTTTTTTTCTGTCCATAATCTATACAATTAATAATGTAATCATTTCAGCTCTTAAAGTGCCTGTTTACCATTTCAAAAAGGACAGTACCCGAGCAAATTACAACAATTTTCTTTTTCACAGACACCGGCAAACAGTGAAACAAAATAAGGTTTCTTAAAAAAAACTAGAGGACCGTAGCATTCCCTTCTCGTGATGTCATCTACCGTTATTCCTATGTAATTATTTTCACAGAGAACATGCATTCTTGAAACTGATTAAGGTGAATTTGGGACTATCGCCAGTGCTTTCAGTGTACCCATAATCACAGCAGATAACTACCACTCTGGTGCTATTGCAATAATATGACCAATCAGATGACAACCTCCCAATTACATTTAAATGTAATGTTTTCAGCAGACAGGAACACAGCAGGAATGACCCAATAAAAGTCTGGAGGAGAGGAAGTCCGTACAGCCTGTTTTTCTGTTGCAGTCTCTGGCTAAGCACCATAATCCCAGGAGGATGATGCCAAGACGAGAGAGATGGAGGGACGATGGGAGGGGGCGAAGGAGGAGAGAGCGTGGGAGGAAGGATCCTTATAGGCCACACAGAAGCAGCTGCTTGTACATCTGACAAAGACTTGCTGGGCATATGTTATCCCCAGGGCTCTCTATGGTGCGCAAATTAGTCAAAACACCATATTCATACTATCTATAATAGTAGTCAATAAGAATTACACATTTTCTTAATATATAAATAATAGTTTTAACTTTTCTGTAACAAGAATTTCTTTAAGTTGCTGAAGTTAGTTCACATGTTTGAGAACGTTTTTTGTACTTAAAAGGCTTCAGGGATCAAGGGCAGTATGAAGCTTTCCTCGCATATAATACTGGCCTTGACCGCTGAAAAAGCCTCCCTCAGAAACAAATAGGTCACCCTGTTTTGAGCGTCAACTAACTAAGAACATCCAGACAACCTGGCTGCAAGTGAATCGAGGTGGAAGATTATCATCTAATGAGGCTGTATACACTCATAGATTACTTTATTTTAACCAACACCATATTGACCGGAAAACAACAGTGCATGGCATTTCGACCGCTACAAACACGTGAGGGTTGTGATGCGAGCGTGTGCTGTGGACACAGAGTACATGTTGAGATTCATCTCATGTCCTGGGCTACTGTAAACTCCTGGCCCTAAATCACACACTAACAGGAAGGCCACAAGCTAAACCAATGTGACAGAGTGAGTGTGTTTGTGTGCTAGTACCTGAAAGCACATGCTATCTGTGTGGAAATCCACATCTAATTTGTTTTCTTTTGTGTAGAGGGAATTAAGTGTATGCAGTATAAGAGGAAGTGAGTTTGAATATGCCAGGCATGCAGGGTAAGGCAGGCTGATGCAGCAGAAAAGCCATGAAATGGCCGACTTTGAGAGGACAGAGACTGAGCTCTGAAGAGATTAAAAATACAGTCTGAATAGTCTCACACTAAACATCCCTTATTCTCACCAGGATGTCTTACACCGTTGCAGTCAGAGCGTAAAATAATGTTTTGTAAAGCATGACCAAGTGTAAATTGTACTCTGTCAATTTTTTAATTGATGTTTACACCAAGTGCTGCAATAGCAAAAAAAAGGTGTATTTTTTTTGTTCATTTTAGATATCTTTTAATTGTAGTTATACTTTTTCATGAGTTACTGATGACAGTAGAAGTTGTTGATATTAGAATCCAAGATTGTGTTTTTGTTGCATGTCGTTCCCTCTCTCCCCCTTTCCTGTCTTTTTAATAAAAGTAAAAAGGCCACTAAGAAATCTTTATTCGTAAGTGTCAAAGACGACATAAGAAATATTTGGTGACAACCTTTTTCTTATAGTTTAAAACTAATAATCATAGGCTTTTTGTTTTTTATTTATTTATTTTTTCATCCAAAACAGTATCAATGCTAAGTTGTATTCAATGACAAGCAGTCATCCAGCGCATCACACATTGTATCATCCTCTAAGAGTGGTCCATGAATGAGTCCTTAAACCTTGAAATAAGCTAGCTTTTCGTCCGGTTCGTCCGGTTCCTCAAAGTCCGCGGTTTTTAAATGTTTTTTTCGATAGAAGCTTGAAGTAAGGTCTGCGGTTAACACAAGCTGAAGAGACTTTTATGTTTGAAATAAAATCCTTCATTAAACACCCCTCTGGGGAATGTTTGAGGCTTCTACGTGTCATAAAATGAGCAGTTTCTAACAAGTGGCTAAATGAGACTTAACATCATCATTAGCCACCTTTAGCTTAGCCATGTGATGATGTAGTTTGTTTATAGCTTAACGTTAGCCTTTTAGGTTTTTGAATTGGGACTAAAAATAAACTAAAGAGAGCAACTTCATACAATGCCACAAAAATAAGACAAGAAAAAAACCGCTGAGACAAACTATGAATACATACAGGCAGCACATCAACATTCATATAAGCTCAAATAATGATAAAGTCCCTTTTCCCAAAAGCCATAAGATGTGGGTGTAACTTTACTGTTGCTCTCAGACTCATGTCAGATGAGGAAGAATGACTCTCCTCATACAGTGGTTATTATGAACTCTGTTTGAACAGGACTGTTCCCTGGCAGTCAGTCTGCTGTATTACTGCAGAACAGAGACACATTAGTGTGGTTTTACCAAGTCAACAGATCCTTTTCCACTAACCACTAGATGAGAACAATACCTGTAACCACGGTTACTGGACACAAAACAGATGGCGTTAGCTTTAGCCTAATAAAGATCAGCAGACAAAAATAATACACAATTAAATCCAGACTTAAATATCATTGTTGACAAAAGTTTAATCTAATCTAATATTTGACAATTACATTTGAAAAAGAAATCCTGTTTTTATTCAGACTCAAAATCAGCTGCCACACATAAAAGCAACTAACATAAAAAAGACATTTATATTGCATAAAGTCCTTTAGGTTCCTGTATAACGTTTTGCAGTTATTGCTATAATTCTCTTTGAGCAACAGATTTCATCTCATGCTAATGAGACACAATGCACTAAAATGCACTAAACATGACCTTTTACTCTACGGATACCATTTACAGCAAAATACAGATATTGAGACAGAGCCAAACAGGCTATGTGTGTAACAAGGCTTATTTCTTGATTCATGCTATCATTACCAACCAGTCTAAATGAAGATGTAATGTTGGAGTTGGACCCACTATGCTAGTGGACAACAATCCTCTGAGATCAGACATTGGCATGAAAATGATCAAAGTAGTGATTTACTTTTCATCATTTATGCATACTCCAGGGTTCATACACTTTTTCACCAATGCTTCTCCATGACTTCTCCATGACCTTTACCTAATTTTCCATGACCAAAAAAATTACTCTTTCTCAGCGGTACCACTGAAAATGGTTTATTTTAACATGGAACAGGAAAATAAGGTCTGCATATGAAACATGTTGTGCCTTTCTAAAACAAATCAAATAGGCTTACTAGCTTCTACACACTAAAGCAACTCAAATCTCTCACCAGCAAAACACCTCGTCAGTTAAATGCCATTTTACGTTTCATTACTATACCATACAGTATTTATTATCATTATAGTATTACTATTTCGGCGATTAGATAAAATATAAATTATATTTGATACAACTTTAGTTACATTTCCATGACTTTTCCAAAACTTTGGGAACAATATTGTTTTCCATAATTTTTTGCAGGGTCTGGAATTAGCATTTTGAATTTCCATGACTTTTCCAGGTTTTTAATGACCGTAAGAACCCTGATACTCTATTAACTTCTTTCAGATTGACTTGTCAATGGTTGTGCAACAGGAAAAGTCAGAGAAAAGTCAGTAGACAATAGGCATCCTCTGGGGACCATGAATATCTGTTCAATGTCATGTCAAAGTAAAAAGAGAATTGGATAGTGTTGGGAGCGGGGCCCGGTTCATTCTTATGAAGTTGCGCATGAAGCCAAATGGACTCAAGTACAAAAATACCAAGACCATGAATCTCAGCCCAATGGAAGGATGCACACTTGCATTTACTTAAGCTCTGCCTCCAATCCACTTTGTCACTGCCTGTCTCGGCTCAGTCAAATGAATGGAGAAGGATAATTACTCTGGATCTTTTAGCCCACTTCACAACTTTGATAACATAATCATTTAAATGAGGGCTTTTCAAGTGTTCAAATTGTGAAGATGATATACGTTATATATACAGTACAGAATTGTAGCATCACCATATTGCCACTGCAAAAATAAGCTTCAACAATCCGCTCACTTCCTGAGGGCTAGGTTGAAATGTGTGTGGTAGCTCCAAACACTAGGCAGGAGCTCTGGAATACACATTTTTCCACCTAACCCTCCGATGACCACAGCTCTTCCAGTGTAGTGCTTCTCCTTAAACAATTAATTGAGATGCAAATTAGGGCAAGGACATTTACTGGGGACTTTAGGGTCCATTTGTGCAGCGCCCAGCAACACCATTCAACGTGCCATGGCAGCATTCTTCTGCAGTGTTTCTGACTGCCTAGCTAAATGTCGGCAGTATGTGGCCATCCCCTGGTTTCTGATATGAACAGCAATTTGTTAAGCCATTTCTGCCTCAAATACCAAGAGGGCATTAAATCCCCACTGAGCTTCTCCACTACAAAATTAATTTACCACCTGAAAGCACGGCAACCTGAGCAGCATATCTGTGGCAGAGCTCTGAGAATGCACTTCATTTAGTCTCTGACAGTGTCAACACTATGCTTGAGGCTTCTTTCTCATTGGTTTAATTCTCTCCTTAATTTGCATTGCCAAGAGTGATTAGTTCTTATCCTTTTAATTACACAATGAAATAGCACACCATTTATATTTCCTGTAAGAAAGATGGATTGTTTAAGTAATACCATGAAATGTTATGTTGGTTCCGGGAGTTAAAATCCTATCTCCCATTGACAATTCACAGATGGAGCACCATGATACTCTCCTGAACCATCAGCACATATAATGAACATATTCAGTTCTTTGATTAAAGGTCAAACGTTCTTGAGGTGCATAGAGTGGTGCAGAAACGAGTCCTACATCCTCAAAATAACTCAAGTGGGGGTCCAGAGGCATGTACTACAATTTCCGGTTAATAACGTTGTGCTCTAACAATTTAATTAAAAACACATTGGCTTTATAGAATAAATATACAAATATATTCCACTGCCCCCCACCCTAACACACACACACACACACACACACACACACACACACACACACACACACACACACACACACACACACACACACACACACACACACACACACACACACACACACACACACACACACACACACACACACACACACACACACACACACACACACACACACACACACACACACACACACACACACACACACACACACACACACACACACACACTATTTTTAACAGACTATTCAGGTTCATTATGAGACTGTGACAATACAAATGACAGGCTGCCACTAGATGACTTATGGGAAACACTTAAGTCCTCTGTCAATGTCCAACAGGATGCAGTGTTTCCCACAGAATTTGATTCTATTTTTGATGAGATCCATTTTTGGCGGACGATATTTATTTGTGGCGGCCCGCCACAAATAAATCAACGTATGGGAAACACTGGGATGTGTTCAGGGAAAGCACTTCAATTGTAATTTTTTGGATTGTAGTGTAGATAAAATCCATCCTCCACATTTTGTTTGATACATTATTTTTTTAACCATATTTTGGATTTAATTTGACATCCTAGCAGAAAAGCAACGCAAAACATCCTTGTAACATTTTCATGATCTAAGCCTCTTCAACATTTGCAACAACCTTCACCCTGCCTGCAACAATGTAACAGCTACAGTTGAGTATGTGGACAAATATGCGTTTGCTGCAGTTAGTAGGGTCGTCATATAAACATTTCAAATGCTAGAATGATATCAGTGGTGTAGATAATCAAATTAATAAATGATTGTGTCTTATCCATGCTGCATAGTCTTTATTTTCTATAAGCAGTACAGCAAGTGGCAAGGTTGTCTGCTGATAAGAGAGACACAGCTCTAAAAGGTCACTTTTACAGGTTTGGTCCTTGAGAAAGCCATCTGTTCTGTCAAAGTGTCACAGTAAGTTAACCAGGTTAACATGTACAACATTTCATATTGTCAATTCAAAAACACTACAGACCGTAAAAAAGCTAAAAGCAAACAGCAGTTGTCCACTGATTCAACACACTGTAGCTACACACGGCTGCTCCTTCTTGAAAACTATGCAATTAAGCATTTCCATTTAAAACTTTGTAGTTATCATGAGGAAGTGTGACCTGGGAAAGACACTTGAATTGCATTAGAACATTGAAGAGATGTGGGGATACTGGGGCGCCTCGGTAGCTCACAAAACAGCTAAAATCATCCAATAATGTAGTGGAATCATTTATTAATGGAAGCTTGGCCAAAATGAATCATTTGCCCACTATTAAGGTCTTTATGTCTTTATTAGGATCCCCATTAGCACTAGCATAAGCATTGGCTATTAAGGTAGCCAATGCGAACAACAAAGGTATTGTTTAGATCAGGGGTACTCAAACTTTGTTGTTAAAGGTCCACTTGTGAATTTTATACAAGGTCAATGGTCCGGATCAATGCCAGTAAAGTCCCCCCCTCCCCCCCCCCTCCCCCAGAGCGGAGCCACGAAACTGAAATTAAGAAGCATTTTCGGTGCGCTATGCATGGGGCCCCCTTGAGGGAGTTTCCCGACATGTCGTTGCAGTAAATTAAAGGGTGTTTCATGTTGTCGTTGCTGTGGACCTTCTTAATCTTTTTTTATGTTTTTCTTTTATTTATTTTTTTTTGGTCCTTTTATTTATTTATTTTTGTCCTTTTTTTTGGTCCTTCTGGTCCAGGCACTTGCCTGTCGGTAAACGGCGCCCCTTGATACACACACACATTCAATACATACATACAGTATGATGGCTTGAACTAGTGGGAGAAATGGCACTGTTTGTCTGTAGCCAATGCCTTGAACCTCGGCAAAAATGGCATTAGAAGCATTAGAAAGTCAAGGTAAACTTGCGGTTAACTTGCGGTCTGCAATGCGTGTCACGCTTGCGCACACAAGTAAATATATATGCACGTTCATTCTCACAACGCGTCAGACACAAGAAAATATACATTAAAGGGGACCTATCATGCAAAATGCACTTTGTGATGTCTTTTATACATAAATATGTGTCCCCGGTGCGTCGGGGAACTCACGCAGCGTCAGAAAATAAAACCCTCTCTCTTTCCCTCCGTACCCAAATCTTTTAAAAACGGGTGTACAACGAGCGGATACAGATTTGCTGCCGATCTGACGTCAAATCGGCAGCGGACCCACAGAAAGTTGCCATCAGAAACAATGCCTGACGTGTTTTGGACGTAATCTCGTCTTTGTTTACGTTAGCAAGCCTCGCTAACACTCAGAGCTAACCTGTACTGGAGAGAGCACATGTGTTTAAAAAGCAGGAAATAAAAAAAGAACTCACCTTGTGATAAACCCGCAAGAGAAAAGGCATTTGAGCTCCATACTGTTTCAGAAATAATCCTTGACGTGGTTTAGAACAGGATGGCGTTTTATCACAGCAGAATTTAACTTTATCTCCGGTAGAATTCTGATCAGGCATTAGCTCCTCCTCCTCTTTTTTTTTTTTTCAAGCTAAGGACCCAAAATCCGCGTTTCTCTAACAGGGCTGCAAAAGAGGGGTTTGAGCAGTATGAGGCATGGCTACAATGGGTGATCTGTTTGGTATTTTAAACAAAAAACTTCACAGACATGTTTTGTATAGGTACGGCCCTACAATATATTTTTCAAATATAGCATGATAGGTCCACTTTAATTTACGTCAGAATCAGAAATTCTTTTTTTTTTATAATTTTTTTTTTTTTTTTAAATAATGGGACACAGCGTTCGGTCCGGATTGATTTGCAGTTCGGTCCGGATCCGGACCTTGGTCCGGAGTTTGAGAAGCCCTGGTTTAGATGATCAAAACAACAATGGGGAAAGGTCGTGCTGGGTTTTAAAGGCAGCCATATTTGTGTGTGGGAGAGAAACTCCCTCTCTGTAAATAATGTGTGCTTGATTCATAAACAGATGAAAAGCTATTTTTGCTACCTGGCTGATGAGCTTCAGTCCTGTTATATGACATCATGAGTTTTACCCCCAATGAAGCTGACCTCATAGTGACAGTTAGCTAACATTGAGACACACACGTACACTTAAGTGTGAATCACAGCGGGGGATGAGTTCATTAAAATATCATTTGTGTGCAGTAAACATAATTGTCCCTCAACAAACCCATAAGGTTTGCAGTGGGAGCCTGAAAAAAAGACCATATTAAGTTTTAATTAAAATATGAGTCATCTGGCCTTCTACAAAGTGCTTCTCTGAAGAAGAAAAAACGAATGACCATGTTCATGAAGCTGATTTGTAATCTCTGGTTAGTCAATCTTGTCCTGATCATTTGCAGGATAAAATCTGATCAGGTAACAACTCACAGCGGCTCATTATGGGGCGACCACACTTTGTGAATTGACAGAGAAGATAATGCAATAGCTGTCAAGATGGATATCTTAAATTGCTAAATGTAGCGATAAGCAAACTGGAGAAGCAGAAACCTCAGCAACTCTATTTATATGTAATCTAATGAGGCAAATATAATATAAATATATATTGATGCGTTTTTTGGGGTCATTTGCCGAATAAGTACCGGTATAAGGAGAAAGGAAAAGGAGAAGAGAGATGGGATGACATGCAGCAAAGGGCCACGGGTCGAAATCCAGGTGAGATACCCCTCTTTGACAGTCTATTATTATTCTATTATTACAATGTCACATGAAGAATTGCAGCTGTTAGCTAGCTAGCATATCATCACAGACTGCTCAATGAATTCAATAAAAGCAGTCTAGTGGTACATTTATCTAATATGAAAGAAAAAAAAAACATATGTATATCTTTTATTTGTATAGTGCTGTGTTATAGTGAGCAACCGCAATCATGTCTGGTTGCACCATTACCGTGACGTAGCAAAGATGGTTTTAAGGGTGCAAAAGAAAGCAAGTTATATGTGCAAAGAACTAGAGTTGTTCAGAGCCACATGTTGCGTCTCCGTCGTCTTGACCAAAAGTAGCTTTTCAGCGCACTACAAAGACTACAGTCAACGGTCAACTATCATGTACGTTTGGCACCTGCTTGAAGGGAAATAACTCTAAATAACAGCAGGTGCCGGTAGTCTGTATTCGTCTTAAAAAGGAAAATGTACAATTGTAGATAGACAAGCCGTTGTTCTGATACACATAAAACACCTAGCTTCATTCTAGCATTAGAATTAGGGTGCAACAACTAATCGGCTTAATCGATTACCAAATTAGTTGCCAACTAATTCAGTCGTCGATTCGTTGGGTCTATGTTGTTATGACGTTGTCTACGTCACTCGGAAGAAAAAAAAACATTCGAAAAATGGCGGAGGCGTAGAGAAGCACGGTCCGACTAAAATCCTAACAGTAAAAAGTGTGTTACCTGCAAACTGTGTAAAATGGAACTTGCATGGCACAGGAACACCACAGTGATGCGGGAACATCTCAGTCTCTATGATCATACTGTCGGTGTTTTTTTTCCAATAATGACCAGCTCGCTGCACATTATCCGGCTTATTACACGGCCAAATACTGAACAAACTAACGACTAACTTGACTCATTTTAACTTATTTAAACTATGCTAATTTATTGATTCAGCTATTTCAAAGGGATTGCAAATTTGCAGGAAGTAGGTCGGGTTGAGACACTGTGTGCTGTATTTATGTGTGTGTAAGAAAGTGTAACTGCAGAGACAATCTACCTATTTCTTGTAGCAAAGCCTGTTAACACTTTTTGTTTGTGATTCACACATTTTTTTTTAAAATGTTTAATAATGTATTATTATTTATAAACGGCTCAGGTCCAGTAAAGCATTTTTTTTTTAAAACAGTTAGGTTAGTTATCATTGTTGATACTTTGAAAGAACATTGATTTTGTTCGAGCAACCTAAAGAGACATATTTCTTGTTCAAAACAAGCTGTTATATAGCTTTTGCATATATTTTATAGCCTACATTTGGGTTGTTTTTGTGTGTTGATGTTGTCAATTTGGAAATGCAGTTTTCTGAATAAAATAATGGAAAAAAAAAATGTTGGCGCATTTTTTATCCGATTAATCGGATAAATAATCGACAGATTATTCGATTATCAAATTAGTCGTTTGTTGCAGCCCTAGAATCATCAATTGAGAAGACAATGCAAAATGTAAGACTCTGGATTTTAATTGTTTGTTTGTTTCCGTTACGACTTTTTCTTGTGCAATGATTTGTTCAAGCTGAACAGCTAATCAATAAGACATGTGCTCAACAACAGGCGGTCACCATTATTGACCGGCAGCCGATAATCTGTTTGGTGTGGCAGGGCCAAAAAGGTACTAGAGGACAGTCACCTTCAAAAGACAGTAATGTCGCACAACCTTTTTCATATGCAAATGGTTTGGCTATTCCAGGATTGACAAACCAAAGAATGCACCATGGTCTAGCAACAGCCCGGGCCAACTAATGCAATCAGCCAGTCTGTTGACGGTGTGCTGAAAGGCTGAGTGAGAGAGAGACTGAGAGATGGTGGATCAGAGGAGACAGGTGTTTGCGATCAGAGCAGAGGGGAAATTAGCAGTGAAGTTGTCAAGTGATGTACCGTGTAGGTGTACGTTTGTACATGAATCTCCTTGAGCCAGTACATTCTTGACCCAAGTTATTGTTAGATCCTAACGACAAGTTAAAGACCCACTGAAGTGTGCGACGGTGCATGATCTTTTATGCTAATACGTATAGTAATGACCAAAATTGTCCATTGGAACCCATATCAAAGATGTTGGAATAGCAACGAATTTGACGAGTTTGAATTTTCCGCTGGGAAATTCGCAGTCGACCTCCGCCTTCGTGGGCGTGGCTTGCGATCTACTGCGTGACGTCAGAAGATGGGCCAAGCCGAAGTGTTTACATTCACCACCATTCATTTTGTCTCTATTTCAAAGTCGAATTTACCAACGTTTTTGAGCGAGTATTTGATTGGAAAGTGTTTCGCAGTCGACTGGAAGTGATTGCCAATCGAGAAAAGCTGACAATGGAGGCGACAGTGACGAAAAAGGGAGGAAAAACACACGGGAAGCGATGCATTGCCGCTGGCTGTGGTAATGTGAAGTCTGCCGAAGTGGCGATGTTTCTGTTCCCAAAAGATGAAGGTGAGTGGCTGGTGTCATTGTTTCGTAGATTCGTAGATTGTTTATGAAAAATAAACGCCACTGTGTTTGTGTTAACTAACAAGACTATCATGGCGGCGGCAGAGCTCAAGTCGAGTTTCTCCGCCTGGAGATATTCTCACTATTTCACTTTTGTCGAGCACAAAGAAAAGAAGGTTTTAGTTAAATGTAAGTTGTGTCTTGGCGGGTCAAAGATATCGACTGCCCAAAACAGCAATTAAAATCTGTTGAAACATCTGCAGAAAAAACATGCTGGGACGAAGCTAGTAGCGAAGCTAGTAGCTAAGACCACAGACCCAGACTCATCCGACGCCATTCCACCTCCACCTAAGCAACAGCGGCTGGATTGGCACTTTGAAACATATCTTTGTGTTTGTGTTTGTATAGACCACATTGCTTAGCAGAGTTCAGTGATGCAAATGCATGTCAAGTTGATCAACAGGTTGTATTATTCTCCGATGCAATAACAGTACTGAAATGAAGGCTACAGTATAAGGGCATTAATGGGTGCCCTTTTCTAAGTAACTAAGAAGTTACTTTTCACAGTAACGCATTACTTTTTGGTGTAAGTAGTGAAGTAACTAGTAATTGTAACTACTTACTGGTTTTCAGTAACTAGCACAACACTGCATGTGAACATGAATGTTGCATCATGCTATGAACAGATGAATGTATGATCAGGTGACGGCCAATCCTGTGTGTAGATCTACTCTAGATCTATGACAAAATATTGTCCTCAACTAAATTGACTTCCATGGCCACTTTCCTCATCTATCCTGTCCGAAAAGCTGTCAAAATCACTCATTTCTCTCGCACCAGTATCACTTTCCGAAGGCTCCGCCATGTTAACAATCACAACTGGGCCCATCTTGTGACGTCACAGCCGCTATCGTCTGCAGCAGCGGTAGGCTCAGACTCTGAAAAATTTGCGATGTTTATCTCGTCCCTCGCACTTCCTAAAAAATTATTTTAGCCATGAACAGGTACAATTATATGTAAGAAATGAAACTGCCATTTCACTTTGGCGCAAAAAAATGCACTTCACTGGCACTTTAAATATACTGGCAGTGTTTATCAGCTGACCCAGGTGGAATAACCAGCAGAGGGCCGCGTTTACTGTAAACTGTAGAGAACGGTGTCATCTTGCTGCGGGAAACAACCTATTCATGTGAAGACAAAGGAACGTCCTGAAGCAGCTGAAAGCTAGTGTTACCCCATACAAAGTACATTTAGAGTTCATGTCAATTTACATCCTCAATAGAGTGGTGCAGGAATGAGTCCTGACACCCTGAAATGAATTAGCACTTTACCACTTCTGTTTTCCTCATCTCCAATTCAACAGTTTTTTGACATGTTTTTTTGTTAGATGCCTGAGATATGGTCTGTGGTTAATACAAGCTTATGAGATTTTCATTTTGTTCAACAACAATGTTGTTCTTCAGTAAATACTCCATTGGTGAATCTCCAAAGCTTTTATGTGTCTTAAAAACAGCAGTGGCTAAAGAGTGACTAAATGAGAATCAACATCATGACGCTGAACATTAGCAGCCTTTAGCTTAGCGGTTGAGACGTGAAGTGCAACTGTGATGTAGTTAATTTATAGCATAATGTAAGCTTTTACTCTCCGCAATTGCATTAATGCTTTAAAATCATAAATTGGTGTTGATAAGTGGAGATTATTCTGCTACACAAAATGTGTAAGTATCATAAGAAAGATCATATATGTTCTGCTATATTAGGAACAATCCCATTGCTTTTAGTAGACAGAGCCTTTGAGCTTCTTACTTTTGGGGCGGCCTACAACATATGTAATCACTGCACCACTCTATAATAAAACTGTGTACAAACAGTAAGAAACACGTTTTATAAAAAGCTGCTCTATGAATTATACATAGCCTACCATTCCATCGAATAAATGAACGAAATCTACAGCAGCAAAGCAAAGTCAACAAACAACTGGAAATATTCAGACAGACTGATCCTCTTTCATCCACTTGAGAGCTTTGCTGGAAACTATTATTTTAATTTCAATGTTGACTTGGCAGCAGCTGTATATTCCAATCACTTGGCACTCCAGAAACAAGGCAGATAAGACAGTGAGAGAGGAGTGCTAACTTAATTGAGGCTCGGGCTTCACATTTGCTCTCATTATACATGGTCTCTGCAGCAGATCTGTGCAAGGCACTATCATGCAATAATTCTGCCTGAGTGGATGTGTTGTGTGTTGTTTAGAGAGAGGAGGGACATAAATGCCCCCCGTACGACATGCTGACTCACTGTGACAAACACTAATATGGTGAAAGGTAAATGGACTGCATTAATATGATACTTTAATAGCCTCCGAACCACTCAAAGGTGTGTGTGCACCTTATAGGAGCGACACACACACACACACACACACACACACACACACACACACACACACACACACACACACACACACACACACACACACACACACACACACACACACACACACACACACACACACACACACACACACACACACACACACCACACACACACACACACACACACACACACACACACACACACACACACACACACACACACACACACACACACACACACACACACACACACACACACACACACACACACACACACCTCCTGAGCCAAAAGTGAAAGATTTAACAGAATCCTTCAACCTTAATTTCCTGGAAAACACCGGTGCTGGTAGATTCAGAGGAAGCAAATCCTCTTTCCAGATGTTCCAGGCATCCCTCCTGTCAATTAACTCTGACAGCGTTTGCAACAACAGAAAGACAAATCCATGGCTCACTGATCCGATGCTTCCCTGCATGCCTCGTCTTCATTACCTCACCCCGGCTCTGATTAATGAGGCAAGGATGTCAGTGCATTCTGACCAGGCTTTCACACCACAAGAATAAAATGTAGTTTGTGCCAGGTGCTTGCTTTAGTCCATTATCATTAGCTAATTTGTATAGATTAACTATAGATTTATACTATTTACTATGACCTGAACAACAAGTATCTTGGTTTCAAGTAGGAACCAAATCCAATGTGTCTGGTAGCGTTAGGTTGCTCGTGAAGCAAGGTTTGAACTGGCTTATTGTAATTGTGAGTATGAAAATGTATTTGGGTAAAGTCTTTTATAAATAGTTCTTATTTTGCCAATTGTTTGAATCTTGATAAAACCATACACGTGTTTTATTGTACAGTTTTGGTTTTCCGTAGTTTTGTGCAGTCAAATTTGTCGAATTTTGATATCTATTCTGCATATTTGAAAAGGGTTTCAATATTCATTTTCACAATTAGAAAAACTCCAATGAGTTGATTCTCTCTTGACTCTAATGTCTGTAAATGAAATCTGTGATTTATGGTTGGAAGCCGACCATCTTGAAGTGATGCTGTAGTGTGGGTGGGATTTTCTGCTAATAAAATAAATTGTATACTGGAGAACATAATGGTTCAGAAGAGCACAAAGTCATTCATAGATGTAGCATTTTAAATTGCTCTCAGAGTGTACCAGATTGTTGCATTACACTATGAAATGTACTTCTGGTTGACTATGGCCTTTGACCCCTGGATGGTGAAACCCCTTGCATTTTTATTCAGAATTCAGAATAAGGCTTTTACTTTTTTCTAGACCATAAAACTTGATGGGAGCTTTTCCACTCATGATGTGAGTAGCCTTGCTGCATGGACTCACTTCCCAACCCAAGAAGCAGGGGCAGCGGTTCATCTGGACCGGGCACTGTAGTCACTTTAACATGTGATATGTGGACATGTTTGAACACAGTTGCTGAGTGCTCCATATGTTCACCAGCTGGTCTCACACTGCAGTGTGATGCTAGGCAGGGAGAGAGAAGCATGTTTTCAGAGCGTTTCACTCCCAGCAGCTGCCTACTGTGACTGGAGATGACTGCAGGAGGGAAGTGAGAGTGAACCAAATAGTAAAGCTATAGGGCAGACAGCTAAACAATAAGCCGAGAAACACATAAACCACAGAACATGTGACCTATTGCCAGCTCACAAAAAGACAGATTTAGTTTTTCTTAAAGGTTAAATCCAAAGTGACAGAGGCTGACATATTGTTACTTAAGGGTCAAACTCTTTAAAGGCTGGATCCTACATCATTGCTCAAATATAAAACAGAGCAGAGTGCTGGGGGCCTTGAGCTGCACTCTCCGGGACACCTCGACCACTGCCGGTGTGAGAGAAGAACTAGACAAATCTAATTCCAAAAATGATGTGGTTGATAAATCAGCTTAGTACCATGTGGCTTATCAAATTACAGTTTTAAGAGCATAAAGCCAATGATCCATTATGTTTACAAAGCGAGAACAATGGCATAGCGATCAGTGCTGGAAATGTTTAAATTGAATATTAAATTGGAATTTGAAGCTTTTGCTGTTCCCTTGGAGCTGCAGCGAGAGCCGACCAACACATCCCGCATCAAGGTGGTTTTTTTGCCAAATGCAAAGGAAACGTAACTGTAAAAATACAACGCCTGGATTGAGGGATTTGATCACGTTCAAATTATGTCCAAGCTTTTATTTTATTTGAAAAGTAAATGACCCAAACCATTGTAAAAAGACCTCTCCAGATCTGGTAATTAGACCCCGGCCTCATATTCATTGTCCACCTTAACGCACCACACTGGAGTCAGCGAGTCGGCTGTTAGCTTTCCCAGGACAAACTCGAGACAAAAATCAATGTATGACGCATTCTTCTTTTGAAACACTTTGTTTTTCCCTGCCTTCTACTTGTCATGTGATGCCTTTTCTGAAGTCTACTGTCTTCAACCTCGGGATTGACCTTGTTAATTAAATTCACCTTTGTAAGATGAATACAAGGTCTGTCTCCCAGGGGACAGTGTTGGGTATCAGAGTCAGTCATTACTAATTGAATACAAGTTAGATTAAGCAGCGTGATGTTCTCGGCACAGAGACAAACATCAGCTCAGCATCTTTGGATAAAATTAAAGCGGTTTAAGCTTCAGGCAAAACCGAGAATCAAGCCTCTATTGGGAAGGTTAGCCGATCACACGGAGAATCGACACCTCAGTCTGCAGCTCTGTACAGCAAGGTAACAACAGGTTGTTGTTTTTGTATCCGTCATCCATATGGTTGAGACCCGACAGCTCTCAAACGTCTCCCCACTCCCCAATATACAACATTGTGCGGCAATTTAGGTCACTAGCTCACATTGTGTTATAATCCAGTAAAAATGACAATTCTGCGAAAGTAAATTATCACTTTATCATCATGTCTTTAAATGTAAATGTTTTGTAATGTTTAGTTTTCAGCAAAGAAATGATTATAGTTTCTATATGTTTAAAGGAGATGTTTTAACAGCAAAATAAAATAGATATTAGAGAGGGAGTGTATGTTGAGGCAGAATCAAACATTTTGGAATTTCACTAGCAGTGGTATCGACTACTCAATCTCTGGTATCATGTCACCCCTAGCTTGTTGTAAAATAAAGTATGACTTAAAAAGAATGGGGGTGAGATAAAGTGTGCTTCACTGACCACCAGACACTTTAATGCTGTCTGCCACATCATCAGTAAGTGTATAGCTCTGTCTGCTGCCAAGTGCAGTACTGACTAGTTAAGAGGAATCATTTTTGAAGTGATGTGCTATAAGAAAAATGAACTCATCAAAGTATTATAGACTTTTCAGATATACGTACAAAAGGAGGTGGCTGAGAAACCCTGTACTAATTCATTTCAACTATTCAGACAAAAGCCTTTTTACTTTTCTTACCAACAATTAATTAAGATCTCAAAGTCATTGACGGGCTTCCTTTTGTGGAACAAGAGGTGATTTTGACCTTAATGCACCCAGACAACATGACACCCATCAACCTAATTAGTGAAGTGGGGACGGGTGTTGGAAAATGGATTGGCCAATGAGCTGTCTCAGTGAGCGCACACTCTGACCCACAACACAGTTCTGCTTTAGGGGAGCTTTTGCATCGCTGGGTCTTTGGTGTCTGGAGCCCCGGGGCTTTGGAGCACCCTGGAGCACAGGAGCTGGGGAAATCAGGCTGCAGCATGACAACACCCAAAACAACCGCTGTGCAGAATGGGTCTGCAGATGAACGTCAACTCTCCTGGTTTTCTAGTTGCTTGGCAGAGATTTTTAGATTAGACTGCTGGTATCATGATTTAAAACTTGGCATGAGTTTGAAATAAATCTTTATAATGGTTTAGTCATTTGGCAGACGTCTAAAAGCTCTTACACATCAAGCCGATTATCGGCGTCGATAGAGGTCGGGCCGTCGATGAGCGTCGTGTGGCCCTACTCAGATTGGTGTGTACTGCACCGTCGTGTCTTTTCGGCCGTGCCGACACCTTCCGCCGCCGATTCGACATGTCGAATCGGGAGGCTGTCGGCCAAAGGCCGTCAGCCAAAGAAATAACTCTGATTGGCTGTTCAGCTTAGCGAATCAGTGCATGAGAAGCGAAACGGAAGTGAGGGACCCAAAAAATGTATTATGAAGGCAAATCTGAGATTTCATTTAACTCCAGCTCTCGACACAGGTTCGGGAAAGCCCCATGAGCTTCTCGTTGTAAAGTGACAGTGTCAGTTTGGTGTGTAAGAGACTTAATAGCTGTTTGTAGAAAGAATGAAAAGAGACTACGGAGAAAGGAGGCGTGGCTCTACCTGACACCAGGACAGCAGCGCACCTGCTTCCATTCTCATTTAAGTGTGGGAACAATTCCCAGGAGTGATGTCATCACCACATGAAATCTGAAGCTGAAACTCTGAAAGATGTTGAAGGGATGTAAACACTCAAGACAATAACAGAGGAAGATTTACCGTCAATTCAAGAAGTAAACATTCAAGGAGCTTTCTATTAGCTATACCAAGCTAGCCAGCTAACAATCTTTAACTCAGTTGGTTAAACATTTTCAATAGATTATTTTAACTGGTAACGACTGACTTGTTTTAAAACAATAACCATGTATGAGGTCTAAAAATCCACATTATTGGTTTATATGCTGACAGACTGATGCTAAAGCTAGCTCCTCAGCAGCTGAAAGAGGAAATGTAGAGCAGCACTGGTCAATGGTTTTAGTAAACTAGTTATTGTATTTAGGTACAGTATGAAATAACATGTTACTTGTAATAACATGAAACATTTTACTTGTTCAATCAGTTAGACATTATAACTTTTTGTCTGACGGTAAGCTAAACGTTCAGCTTGGTGGCTTCTGGAAATGCTTCCTCCTTTCATACAACTTTGTGGCCAACAACATCCTGAATGAGAACGCCATTTTGTCGAACGGATGTCATTATCCTCCGCTGAGCCATTGTAGTAAAAACCCTGGCAACTGACTAATCAGTGCCTGTGTGAATGCCAGGATTGTTTACGGGCAATGGAGTCTCCTTTGGGAGTGTCGCAGCATCCTCTGAGGCCTGTGGCTCTGCACAGGCTTTGGAGCGAGATGCTTTTTCACACTAGGAATGCTGGAGTCTGCGGCTCTGTGTATGTGTGGGACTTGAGGAAAGCAGTGTATGCATTATGCATCATTAATGAACATACAGAAAGCAGTCACAATGGATGCATGCACAATGCGTCAGTATCTAATGCCAGGGTCAGAGGTCACGTCTGGCTTTGTGCATGCCTCCCAAAGATAAAGACCAACAAGGAGACCTTTGAGAGCCCAGAAGGTTCATGGTCATATCAAGATTACAAAAGAAAGCAGTTGGTTGCGTAACTGGAGAAAGAGGACAATCAGCCTGCACACAGTTTTTCATTTAAACACATACTGCTGAATTAATGATTGTGTGTTTATTTTTGATAAATAATCTTGACCCTCCTTTATAAATTGCCTGTATCTCATACAATATCCCACAGGACCTGACAACATTACAACCTAAGATTCATTTATTTTGAAAGGTTTGCTCTGAGGCCATTCCAAAGCTTCAAAACATGATGTTATGTCATTGCAACTTTATAGAAAAGGTTTTTTGCTATTCTCAAGGATAATAAGGTATTCAACTACCTGGATGGAATGGCTACATTTTAATCAATGATGCACGGCAGCATCTAGGTTTCAAAGGAAAGAGGAAAACCGATTATTGATTGAAACTCATGGACACATGAAAAATAGCATGGATAACTGGCATCTATGTTCAGTTTTTCATATAAATGTTGCAGGTATAAGGTTTTGGGGATTTTATAATTCATACTATGGGGAGAATGAGTGCATTTCATTTCATGGCAATCCATCCAATAGTGGTAGTGACCTGAGAGCAAGTTCAGAGCACTTAATGCAGTGACATTAGCACCAGTCTACTCCTCTTAGCATGGCTTTTCTGCCTCTTCCTTCATCATGTTTAACGTGTCCATTGTAGAACACCTCAGCCTGAATGCAACAGTTGAACTCACGACACAGATGTGCTGCAGTCTCTCAGATTAGCATCAGCAGTAAGCAGCCACAACTGCTCGTCCCATCTGTCTGTTAAGAGATGGCTAATCCTCCCTTCCATCTTTTCCTTACATTAGTCATGTAAACTATAGTGACCGATGCTTGTCTGTGTGAACAGAACAATTTGGGTGTAAATATGTCATCTGTACATTAAAAACACCTTCCACAAATACAACAAATATTTTTAAACTAAATGTTCTTCTCTCCAATAATTCAACCAACCATTTGCCATCAAGTGCCATCCATAAATGGCCAATTGTAGAATTGAGATCCACAATTGCTTCTTTTTTTTTTTAATTCAGCAATAAAAACTGTATTCAATGATGAAAAGTTGTAAATGTTAGAAAGATATTCACAAATGCTTTTCTTTTACTAGTAATGTATTGACAGATTGTCTTTGTGGGATTTGTTTGTATATTTGCAGATCGGTTTTAGATATTGCATTTTTTTTTTAAATATTGTTTATACTTTTTTCCTGCTTGAAAGGGGAGTACATATGTACAAATACATATAAGATGTTAGTTTAGTTTTCAAAAATACACACAAGCCAACTGGCACAGGTATATTTCCGAATGCTGCACTGACAACATGCACTGAACCGTGACGCTCGACAGCAAAACACGAAACGAACCATGACCTGTAAACTGTTCCAGCCCAATCATGGTGGAGGCACAGATTCAATAGGCTTCAGAGGCGCGTGTTGCTAGAACAAATGAGTCTGCTGAGCGAGAAATGCTGCCTAACATAGATAATTGGAACGTATCCTGAAAAAAACCTTGAGCAAGGCATTTATTACCTCAAAGTTCCACAGGAGCTGCTGCTCAATAGTATGGAAGGGCTGTGGCTGTACTGAGTGAGCAGTGTATATTTGCATGATCTGTAGGTGCATAACCCTCCCTGTTTTGTGTCAATTAGCATAGTTAAATAGATTAAAGGCCTCCATGCAGATCTGATTAAAGAGTCATCTAATACAGGGAGTGAAGTATCACATGACAATTGTAACAGTGAATCAAATAACATGAGAGGGTAGCTTGGAAGAGAAACCTTACCCCTAATTTAGGATTAAACATTTCTAATGAAATCATGCAAAAAGAGAATGCTGAATAGAAGAACTATAGTCTTTACTAGAGGCAGTGGAGCCCTAACAGTATTGGTGCTGATGTAAGGGACATATTTAAAAAGGTAATACAACAAATGAATAGTTTCATCATACACTACTACACTACGATAGACCCTCACACACTGAACTGTCCTTGTGTGGAGAACGCCATTGAACCAGACTCTGTTTCATTTCAATCCATTTGTAGTGGTATTTGCTTGATGGTCAGCGTGGATAGGTCATACATGAATATTATCCTTCCATGACTGGAGACTGTCTCCTGGTGAATGTCACATCCTCTGATACACCAAGCGGAATGTGGACAGTGGTGTAAAGTAACTAAGTACATTTACTCAAGTACTGTACTTAAGTACAATTTTGAGAGACTTGTACTTTACTTGAGTATATCAAATGTATGCTACTTTGTACTTCTACCCCAGAACAATTCAGAGGTAAATTGTGTACTTTTACACCGGTACATTTATTAAATACCCTAATAGTTACTTTACAGATTCAATAATGTGAATGTCTTAAATCAGACTGTAGTTCCACCTGGAGTAAATTCACCAGCTACCCTGCAGTATACAAAGTCATTACAACTAGCTGCACCTTTACCAGCTTTGATAACACTTTAATGATCAATCATTATAAAACACATCATATATATTATTCTGAAATGGACCAATCTGCATAATGAGTACTTTTACTTTTGGTAATTTAATTATATTCTGATGGTTATACTTTTACTTGACTAACATTTTGAATGCAGGACTTTTAAGTGTAATAGAGTATTCCTACACTCTGGTACTTCTACTTTTACTTAAGTACAATATCTGAATACTTCTTTCATCACTGACCGTGGACAAGTTTTATTAAACGTACAATATTACTTCACACGAGTTTGACAGCATTTAAACAAGAACAAAAGATTCAAATGATGAAATACATGAGTTGCTTCTGTTATGTACGGAAGAGGATTAGGGCCAAATGAGAATAAATGTTTGGGATGTGACCAAAAGTAAAAACAAATGTTGAGTTCTGACTTTAATCCCAGAATTTCGATTTTGTTTCTCAGAATTGTCTGACTTTAATCGTAGAGTTCTGATTTTTTCCCCCTAAAAATTCTGAAAATAAAGTCAGAACTCAATTATTATTATTTTTTTCACATCCCAATTTTTTTTCTTCTCACGTGGCCCTAATCCCCTCCCTTAGTTATGTGTATGCTGTACGACGAGTGCTAAATGCGTTATATTGGGCTTTTTTGAATGGGCTTCTGTGATGTCTCTACGTGGGGATTACCAAACTCCATGCAAGCCATGACTAGCCGGGGAGACAGTGTCCAAAGCCCCCTCACACACACACACACACACACACACACACACACACACACACACACAAGCTCCACTCTCTCTCACAACTCACTACACACATGCGCGCCGTCTAGCATTAGCCTATGTCACTGTCTGGCCACTAAACACACACTACAAATCCGAGTTACGTTATCTAGCAAAGTCATGTAAAAGAAAGCACGTCACACAGCACGCGCATGTAGCATTTATGTGCTAAATTAAAGTACCTGTGTTGTGGTGGTGGTCGTTGGTTGGTGAGATGAGCTTAGCTATCGCTGTCTCTGTCTGGCGCTTCACCGCTGATCAATTCTCTCCACATCACAGCTTAAAGCCAGCACACTCCAAAACGCCAGGCAGGAAAAAAAAATAAGGATATTTTTCTTGAAATGTCTCTCTAAACGGAAGAAACCGCGCCAGTGGTTGTTTGTACCCACGGCGAACGTTAGGCTGACCCTAAACAAAAAGTCTCCCCGGGAAAACACGTTCCACACACGGCTCACTGGAAGCGTTCAGTCAGTTGCTGTTGTCTTCTGGGGTAAAATAACACTACTATCGTCCTCCATGAAAGCACACTCCTTCGAAACGAAAGTCCGACTAAATTCGCCGTTCGCTGGAGTCACAAAATGTTTATTCCAGGTTAAAACTTGTCAGGGGCTCCCCTTGGCGTACAGCTGAATGGGTGGGAGCACCGCTCGGCGCTCGGAGTGAATCCCTCTCTCTCTCTGGAGCAGGGGAGCAGCTATCTCTGTGCTGCTTTCAAGGGCTGTCGGAAACATCATTCTCGAGCAACTGAGTAGCATAGCACAGTTTGCTATTATAATATTCCAGTTGACAGACGGTTCGTGTATATTGTAGGAATCACGGTAAGAGCATCACTATAAAGTAAAGTAAGTCTTTGGCCATTTCCTTTAAATGTTAATAAAATTGAATATGTTGAAATTCCACATAAGAATATGCAAATCTTATCTGAATGACAGTATGTTGTCTGAGGTGGTCTGTTTTCATTTGAAGTAATTTTAATATATTTTAAAATATATTTTAATGCATTTTTTTGTGAAATACAGCTAACAGGAGATGGTTATTATTTGTATGTATTATTCATTATTTTTGCTCTATTTATTATTATCATTATTTCTTTCTTTCTTTATTGTTTGACATCATGTACTATCACTAACATAGCTTACTGTTGCATTTTTTTATTGAACTTGTTATTATCTAATTACTGATATACGTAAATTAACATTTTCAAACCATTTCAAGTATGCCTTGCAGAAACACTGCTTTAGTCTATGTGGATCATTCGAATTCTGTAAAATAATTCTAGCTACTGTACAATTCCTGCAAGTGCTTGCCAAACTAGCCATCTCCGCTGGAGCAGAGCAGCAGACACTTGTCTTTAAGGATTATGTTGCTCATAATGCGAGAACACAACGATTATCCAGACTTCTTTTGGTATTGTTAAATATTGATGACAAGTCCTGCATTTTTCTCCCCTATATTGAGCCCCAGCAGATCCTACTGCTCTAAGGCACGTTGCCATTACATCTGCTCTTTTTCAACAGACAAGCAAAGAAAGTAGAGCTACTTTACTCTGCTGTGTGAGCAAATTTGGACAGATGTTAAAATGTGTACATTAATGTGTAAGCAGTTCTGATCCACCTGAGGATGAAAAGTGGAAAGAAGGTGTGAACTAGGAAACTTTTCCAGCTGCTTTCCATACTCCATTAAATATAATTCAACTAACATCTAGAACTGTGCTTCTATCTGCTGAGCATTTTGAATCGGTCTGTCTTTTCTCCTGCCACTATGCAATAACTCTAATCACCAATGTGAGGAATTTCAGAGGGAGCTCATGACAGATGTGTCAATAGATAATAGAACCGTCACTCTGCATTCATCCAGGAACATTTCTTTATTAACAAGCACTATTTTACAGATGAGACATTGTTGCTAAATATCGAGAAGGCACATTCATCATAGATCATGTTGCGATGTCATCTCTGTGGAATCTATTCAGCTGCTAGCTAACTGCCTGTTGAACACGAGGGATGAGTCATTGAAAAGATTGAACTGTCTGCACACACTGCTAAAAGAAATAGCTGGGACTCAGGAGCAACACTGCTGCCCAATAACTTTACCTCTTCTCATTGAACACATTGCACAGATGTAATTGCTGGTTATCACTTGGTACAAATGTCTAAAAAGCCACTTTTAGACCCTTTAATTATGGCAGGTTAACAATAGGCTTTACTTCAACAAATTATTACCTTTTTCCCCACAAAATCTAGTTCATAAAGAAAATTGATCCAAACCTGCCCTCTAGTGAGCACATCTGTCCCACACAGGCAGACTAACACTTGGGTTACACACTGCCACCATCAATATGACATTTACTGAGGACAATCACCATGCATTTAATGACCAATTCTGTATTGTAAAAAAACAGAAAATAATTCCAATAAATTGGACCGAATTTGAGAAGTCCCCCTCACTGATGGAAGCCATCAAATAGCTCTTCAGCTTATAAACAATCCCAACTCTTTCAAGTGCAATAACTATGTTTGACGATATTGCATGTCTACATTTGTATGGGTTTAAGGGAAAATATGTTAAAACATAACCACAATGTGACGGCCTCGAGGTCATGTTAGTGAGAGAGTCAGTTCAGGTCTCAGTTTGAATTTATTCATGTTGTCTGTACAATACATGTGTTTATCAGGAATAGAAGAAAATATCATAAACACAGAGAAGATGCCTTTTTCAGTTACTCCCTTTTTAATTTAAAGTAAAACAGGAATATAAAATCATCATTTATAGACAGGGAGATAATATATGACAAGGAAAAAAACAAAGAAGAAAATTGCATTTACATTGTGCATTTATACTTTACATTTTATAAATCTTTGCTATTTATATCTGGGTCTACTCTCTATTACAAACGGGGTTAGTTTAGCTACTGTGTCACTGTGTCACTACGGCAACAATTAAAATCACACACCAAACATCTTTTGTTTTTCTGAATTGTAATCAACAGATTTCAGTGAAGTGCTATTGTATGACTGCAGGTAACAGCCAGAATGAAGCATGACGAGTCAGGCAGGGAAATCATGCAGAATGTATTCAGTATGGGAGAGAGACAGCAGATCTTTTTGTTAGTATAGGGATTTACCTTACATCCCTAAATATGTTGTCAGACAGAAGTTTATGGGATTGTTGCCGTACTTCTTACATCGGACTCATTTGATGGTCCTCTTGTGTGCATTCACCCCAAACATCCAATGTACCAACTGTATGTTCTGCATCAAAAAGAGAGCAGCTGACGCTCAGCAAACAGAAAGCTCTATTTGATTTGTTGACCAGGAATTATGCAATCGTCTAAGCTGCTCCAACTTGAAATGTGTGACTCAAGTTTAAAACCTTTGATCCACTAACAAAATCAGCTTGAAATCAGGATTGAGTTAAGAAACAAGCAAGGGAAAGTATTATTATTTGTTTGCGAGGGAAAGATAGGCTCCGAAATATTATTTAGCATTTTTTTTTCTCTCCTCCTCCTCAGCCAGAACATTTTGTTTACCCGAACAGCAGTCTGGAGACGTTTAGCAACAACATGCTAAGAAACTGAATGACTTCCAATAAAAGATTGAAATATGAAATAGAGGATTTTGCCAGGTTGCACAGCATGTCACATTTACTACTCACATTATGACTCTCCCAAACTAGAAACAACAAATAAACCTGGTTATGCTTATTTAGAAAATGTACAGAGTTTTTCTTATACATTCATTTGTGTTCACATTAGCATTATTTGAAGAGATTATTGGCACTAACCCCACGTTATGATAAGTGACTGTAGGAACTAAAGTGATGAGCACAGTTTGAGAGGGGGAAAGGGCGTAAAGCTTTCTAATAAAGCACCCACACGTTTTGGCAATAGATCCTTAGGCACCCAGCAGCTACTGTAACTAAGACACAGACACACAGGAGAAAAACCTTCCATATTTGATTTTAAGTGATGTGATTTTCATTTTGCCATAAAGTCCAGTTTATAAAGAGCACTGAAAGCAGAAAGAAGCAGAATGAGTTCATAGTGCAAATCAGAAAGCAGGCTGCAAACTGTAAGAGGAGATCATAGTGACGGAAGAGAGTCCCACAGCACTAACAAACGCCACGTCTGTGTTCCGCAGCCCCAGACGGCAAGATACATCCACATTAAAAAGCTGTTGAAAATAAAATGATTTTCTCTTAAAAAATAGATACTCCTTGGAATGTATGAAAATATTTTGAGCATCGTCCTATACAAACACGTGAATGGAATTCATTTAATTTAGAGAATGTTAAAAGTCTTATACCATTATATATACTTTTTTTCTTTGATCAGGGTCGTTGCTTATTTTCTAGAATAAAAAACTAAAGAAAGGGGATTTTCTCAGCAGAGGACTTGGCAGCAACATAATCAAAAATGAATGAATTTCAGAATGTCCCATTCCTTTGAGGAGAAACGTAGTGTAACGTCTCTTTACCCACTTTAAAGAGGTCCACTGTATCACTCCAGTTTTCTTAGTCTAGCTTGAAGGGAGAGGTTGTTATCAACCTGTAGTCATACATGTGAATTCAAGATATTGATCGAACTGAATTTGCTAATCATATTTTAGTGCATGTAATGGGTGCGTTTGTCTCACTGTACTGTACAATATACACCATTACATTTTAATTAAGCACTTTAAAGTCAATTTTGTTCAGTTTCTTCATCTATTCTGTCTTAATAGACTAAACTCCACCAAACCGGTACTTCAAGGTGGTTAAAACAAACAGAATAACTCACAACTGCATTCTGAGTCAGACTGTTTGCTCCCTTGAAACACACAGCTATATTTAAAGCCTCTCTCACACTCATCCGAAAACACTGCAGCAATCTCAATGCAAACAAATGATATTTACATTCAGAATTTGCTGGCAATTCCTGCGCTGTTTGCTCAGACACTCACTACAGGAGGGTGAGGTGCATGCTGGGCTTTAGCCGTCCTCTTCTTGGCTCTGGCTCTGGGTCGGAGTCTTCTCTGGATGAGAGGAGCCTTCGAAGCGCTGCGAGGCCATGATGGCTTGGTGAGACATACTCTTCCTCACGATGTCGCCCTTCCTCCACAGGGTGATCTCCTGCAAACACAAACACTCTTTTTATGACACAAGTTTTGTTAATCAGGTATATCAGCTAACCAGAGCAAGAAGCTAACGTTAGGCTATACAAAAACAACATAACTGTCACATGACTACACGTGAACACCGCTAAGCTAAAGGCAGCTAATGTTCGGTGTGATGAAGTTTAGTCGTCTAATTTTGACGTTTAGTCAAGCGCCTTTTTAAGACATGTTAACGCTTCAGAATGACCAGAATGGGGTATTTACTGACTGATTTGATGTTGTAGAAGAATATGTAAAACATTTATAAACTTATATTAACCACAAACCTTATTTTAGGGATCTTGCCCAAAACTCTTTCAAAAGGGAGATGGAACAAGCCTGGAACTATGGTGTTAATAAATGATCTAGTGATTTACTCGATTCATCGTTTAATCACATTATCTCAAAGCCCAAAGGGACCTCTTAAAGATCCAAACCCAGATATATTCAGTTACTGCAACAAGACAGCAGCGAGCAGAAGCAGCACCTATCATGTGAGAAGCTGGAACCAGATAGTTTGATTCAATCAAATGAATCCTAGATCTAGTTAGAAGTGTATATTATGCATCTGGGAGCTGGAAATACATTACAACAACAAATCTTTTAGTCCATAAACTTGGGGGATTACAAAAACAGAACTATCAAAGGTAGCATTGCCAGAACTTACATTTCCCATAATGCAACGCAATATGTCTTTCATTAGAACCTGATTTTATATGTATTTCTTTTGAATCAAATCCAAGTCCAGTATGGAATACAATAGGGCTGCACCATTTGATAAAAAGCTGCATGTAACTTATATTGTGGTCACAATATAGGGAATGGGATTGACCATTTTGTATCATTATTGTCATTATCATAGAAAAATATATAATGATCATGGTTTGTTGTTTTAACAAGATCTGTACCTAACAAGTATTTGTGTTAAGAATACTAATGGCAAGCCGGGATAACTCTGGAACTCCTCAATACTTCCTTCAAACATTTTATTTTACCGATATTGGGCTTCCTAAATATTGCACTAAGATATATCTTCAAGTTTCAAGCCCAAGCCAAATTCTGTCACATGTTAACTCATTATGGGTTGATTCTGAAACTCCCTCTGGTGCTACAGGTGACGTTACACACCTTCATGTGATATGTGTATGTGCAAGCTGAAGTTTAAATGTGCGTGTGAAGAGAGTGATAAAACATTAAATGTCAGCATTACCAAGCACAGAATAATACTCTTAATTTATGTACCTGAGCATCAAGAAACGTAATGAAGCAGCAGCTTGAGTGAACAGCCAACCAATCATGAAGCCAGAGTGCAGTATCTGTACCTGCTGTTTGAAGTAGCGTCTCTCCTCCTCATCGATGAGGACCAGGTTGAGGTAGTACCGCACCGAGTACTTCTTGTTGATGTCCCTCATGCTCGGCGTCATCTCATAGCCTGCGAGGAACAGCCTGATGGGGATGGACTCTCCTGCAGCACAGCCAAGCAGAACCACATAACATGTTTAGAAGTGGCCTTCAACAGATCCTCACAATAATCGGCTCATGAAGACAGGACAAAGCTGCTTTACCTCTGACTGGTGCCCCGTCCATGATCTCATACTTTGCTATGGTGTCGTTCTCGTGGTACACGTTAGGACCTGTGCCGGTTGTCTCCCGCTTGATGATGTCAATCTCCATATGTTTGATCTTAATCCTCACCAGCAGAAAGTAAATCTTCCCTACAATCACATCTTTAAGGTGATACCTGCAAGCAAATGGTATGATCCGTCACACTCAATTTTCTGAAGGGAAAAAGTCTGATCCAAAAAAAAGAACTTTTACATTTCAGTAGATTATTTGACATAAAAATACATACTTGGATTTATTGTACTCAAACTCTATGTGTAGACAGTCCTCGATCCCCACTTCCATCTTGATGGAGGAGTTGAGCTCGGGGTATGAGCTGAGTGTGTGCACCACGATTTCCAGCTCTTTGCTGATGTCATTCAGCCTCCGGCTCACTGTGGCCCTCAGGAAGTAACTGGAGAGAAAGAAAGAAAGATCACATGACTATGAAACAAGACTGTAACACTGTTATCACAGAGAGGCCCTGTAAGGCTCCACATTACAAATATGAGTGTTACTAATATTCTCCTCTGACCTGGAGTCCAAAAAGAACACATAAGTGTAATGTAAGTGTGAAACTGTTCCTTTAACATTAGCGTTTTACCATGTTACACGCAAAATGTTCACAAGTATGTTAACACGTCAACAATAGAGTGGTGCAAGACGATGTGTTTTGGTAGGTCGACCCTGAAGATAGCAAAACAAGGGCTCCCTCGACAAAAGCTATGGGATTTTTTCCTTGGACTTTGTAATATTGCAGAACATTTCTGAAATATTTGTCTCCAAATATTAACACCACTTTTACTATTTTTCAAAGATGAATGAAATGATCAGAATTGAAGAGCTATTAACGAACTACATCCCCACCACTAAGCTTAGTGGTTAGTTATCATGAGCTGCCTTTAGCTAAAGGCAGCTCATGATGTCTCATTTAAGACACAAAGAAGCTCAAGACATCCACGAGTGGTATGCTTACTGACTGACTGTATCTGATGTTAACAAGCGTAGAGATACCATGATGACAAGTATTCAGTCATTACTGTTATCTGAAGTGTTGGATAAGTAGAACAAAGACATGTTTTTTTATAAAGTCACATAATAGATCGGAATGTTGTGATATTGGGTTATAAATAAAATGTTCTTGACTTACACAAACGCTGAAACATGCAATACATTTACATCTGCTGCTGTGTCCTACATTAATGCATCATGAGATCAGCTGATTGTAAAGATACACTAAAACCAATAGTTGAGGAGATTTAAGATTCAATGCTATTACTATTAGATGATTTGGTGCATGTTCAACCTACATTTCAACATAATATACAAGGCAAATGATTTATGCAAACAAAGCTTACCGTAATTTGACGTTCTGACCGGTGTAAGACTCGTAGGGTTTCTCCACATGTGTGAACTCAAAGTCAAACGTCTGTGACTGAGTGAGCTCCCCGGGCCGCGCCAAGTCCTTCACCAGAGACACAAACTCATGGTGGTTCCCTCTGTCGTAGTACAGCTCTGCAGAGGACACAACAACAGAAGCAGACAGATACAGAGGAGCAGGTTTAAACATTGTAATAAAGCGTTTGCACAATCTTTAACTCCTCCACCATATTAACTAACTCTGTTTTTAAAAAGGCCAATTTTAATTCTGCCATTCTGCCCTTTTCTCCCTGAACCAAAGTACTTCTGCTTCCTCTTTATTTGAGACAAATGGTAGTGAACATAAGAGGGACGCGTGCAGCATTGTTGATAATATCAATACGCAACTGTAATCTAACAAAGTAACACCCTACTGTTGATACAATCATACTAACTAAGCAGATGGCCTTTTTTTTGTTAACTGAAAATGAAAATAGAACAGTACGCCCTTTTTAATACTTGTAAACAAGCTGTAGTTGGACTGAATATCTTTGAATGAAGTGAGCCCTCCGGCTGGCTTTACACAGTGCAACCTTTGTGGAATTAGCCTCTGATTTTAAATGCATATTTCACAATTTTACTTCAAAACAACCAAAAGTTCCCGGCTGATCTAATTTGTAAAGGAATGCTCTTGATTATGTTATACATTCCTGAGTAAATGAAGGGTTTTATCAAATTAAAGTTTTGTAATGTACTTTTGGTAAAATCAATGACAAAACTTTTTGTCAGTTAAACAGTCTAAACTGGGACAGGGGGCGCAAATTACACTTGGCTGGAAACACTTTTTTCAACACATCTATTCTGTAACCATGAGAGGATTACAAAATTGTAGAAATATTAAAGTACTATCATCAAAGTGCAGTGTTAGTATCAAAAGTACTCATAATGCTAACTCATTAGTGGATAGTGTGCTGGACTTCGAATCAGGGGATAGCAAGTTCGAGTCCCACTGCAGTCAGCATGTCGTTGTGTCCCTGGGCAAGACACTTCACCCCAAATTGCTCCTGTGGGGATTGTCCACAGTATTGAATGTATGTAAGTCGCTTTGGATAAAAGCGTCTAACAAATGACATGTAATGTAATGTAATAATGCAGCTGAATGGTAGGACACTTATTATATAAAAGCATTATAATGGTTCAGCTGGTCAATGTGGTTTTACTTACTCAATATATTACTGGGCGGTTCTATTTTGTTACAAATGTTTTTTTCATGTAAACTCTTAAATGGCATAGTAACTCGTAGCTTAAACTGTAAAATTAATGTTTTGAAGTTAACAGTCTATCTATTTTCATTTGAGGAAAGAAGCATCAAGAACAGTAACTAAATACATTTACTTAGCTACAATTTCACACTGCTGAATCAACTTCAGTTCCAGTTTGTTGTTTTTGGTTTGTAACATCATGCTCAATGTTTGCTAATAGCAAAAATAGCAACTTTTATTCGCAACCTGCGACTAATTACGTTATGTGTAACCTGCACTCTTATCCAGAAACTAGTTACTACTTCCTATGAAACTCACAGTCGTAATGTGACAGGACAGGTTTTAGAAACAAGGGTCAAAGGTAAATGAGACAGCTAGCCAATGGCTGTGTCAGCTGATGTTAGCTTGCACCAACATCTGTCACGAGACCTGACACTTCAAACTGACACTTGTGGGCCGCAGTGTGGCGTTCAAGTGCTTCACTCATGAAATAATTAACGTTACACTTTGGGAGTGTTTGGTTGTGTAGTGAGCGCCTGTAGCTAGCTCTCTAACGTCTCCTCTCGTACTTTGTCTCTCGGGAGGCCCGCAGCCGCTCACCTATCTGGCCGACAAATTCAATCTTGATGCCGTTGTGCTCGAGCCTCTTCCCCGGGTACTTCAGCGTCACGTTGACTTTCCCCGACACCGTTTCCCCATCGTAGAAGAGAAAATATTTGTCCTTCCTGCCGTCTTCGGTTTTGTGCTCAGCTTTCTTTCTCGTTTCGGCGTCATTCAGAACTATATCGATGTCCGCACTTTGCCCGAAACCAAAGAAGCTCATGGCTGTCACTGTGCTCTAATGCAGCACACAGGCTCGTGCTCCTGTGCAAACTGCTCCCAGATTATTGAATATTTCCAGTTACAACAGTGTGAGTGCGCATGCGCGACTGTCACGTGAAGGAAAATCTTCTCGTTTTTAACGTTTTTCATAAACAAAAGTGGCATACTCTTCATTAACACGACGATATATGGTTGTATGTGGCTATTGAAATTAGATAAATTATGTTTTAATCGCTACATCTGCACTTTTTGGGCGCAGTATCAACAGGCGGAAGAAACTCACTCACAGTCTTTGCTTCCCGGAGTGCTGTCTTTCAGGTACTCTTCACTGTCATGTAGAAAGGGTCGAACCCAAATCATTGTGCGTTCGGATCAATAGTTTTTTCCTTTATAATCAGTAAATGTCCTGCACTCAAAACTGAATCAAGTAAAAGTACAAAAGAGGCATTAGATAATACTCAAAGTACTAAAAGTAAAAACACTCTTCACGCAGAATGGTCAATTTCAGAATCATAATGTATTTTATATATAGATTACAATAAGTGATTTATTAATGTGCTTATCTCTTGTGGCAGATGGTAAATGTCGAGCTAAATTTAACAAGGCTACTTTTTGTACTGTTGGTTAGCTTAATCCATAATAATGTCATCATTTATATTATTTTATAGTATAAATTCACATATAAATACAAGAGTAAAGGTAAAGACTGGCCCAGAGTTCTCTTATGGCGCGTTTCCACTACAGCGCGGAGCCCGGTTTAAGAGGGCTGTGACGTCAGCGGCCCGACTTTGGTTGCGTTTCCACTTGGCCTAGTACCGGCCGGCGGGTCCTAATTCACAGTTTTTCTGGCCTCATAAAATCGTGGTTCTAGGGCCAGGAACAACCAGGCTGAGTTGTGACGTCAACACTCTCGACTGCTGATTGGTCAGAGAGAATCGTCACAATCGGCGCGCGAGATAATCCCTAGCGTCACATATATATAGTGAAGCTTGCAGCATTTTTATAAACAGCATTTTTGTCAACAGAGGAGCTAAAATGGCAAAGAAAAGCACGCCGTGGTTGGTCGAGGAAGTGACGACGTTCCTACATTACATTGCAGATGATAAGATCCAGCGGGAGCTCGACGGGACAACTCGCAATATTAAAGTATTTCAGGAGGTCTCTACACAGATGTCCACAAGCGGCTACTCGAGGACTGTCGTGCAGTGTAGGGAAAAACTCAAAAAGATGAAGAGTGAATATCGCTTGGTCAAAGATAATAACAACGAGTTGTGCCAGTAGGAAAAACTGGAAGTGGTTTGAGCTAATGGACACCATTTACGGCCATAGACCGGCTAGCGTTGGGAGGGATGGAGGCCTGGACTCTGCAACGGCGTTACTGGAGTCTCTGCATGGTACGTTTTTTCTAACGCTCTGTTATTTGCTTGAAAGCGTTGTGTCCCTATCTGTTCTAAAGCTCACTTCTAACAAATAAGTCGTCACGGCAGTTTTAAGCAGCGTGACTCCGCCCACCAAAAAGCCGATCGCTCCGCCTACACTGCGTTACTATAGTTACTGCCCCAGTTCCTAAACTGTAATGGAAACGCGCCATCAAGTGAGCTGGTCCTAACAAGGCCTAACGAGGCCGAGCGAGGCCGAGCGAGGCTGGGCTCCGCGCTGTAGTGGAAACGCGCCATTACATGCAAGAAAAATAGGTAAGAAGAACAATATACCTCCTCTTATTAAGCCAGAAAGAATTCCTTCTTCCTTGTTCTATTTCATAGATGACATCTTGTTTCACAACGGTTGTATTGTATTTAGTTTGCGTGTATGATTGTTTCTAGATTTTAGGTCTTACTTTCTATAATGTAAGCCATTTAATGTCGATCACCATGTTGATAGTGTGGTTGACTTTGGAAACACCAGGGACACTGATAGAAAAATGTGCCTCGAATTTTGGCTAAATCCCTAAAAATATGTATATGTGGGTTTTTTCATGAATTGTAGAATCGTAGAATAGAAAAAAACAACAATAAATAGATCTTAATATTGGTATTAACCTTTACTCTTGATTTTAACTTGTTTACTTTGCATTCACCTATGTTCTGGATTTTACTCCAAGAAGAAATGTGAGTGTGATGTCAGTGCTGCACCACCAGAGAGCAGAGTTCACTAACAGGAGACAGATCAACCTCAGTCATCTTCACTTAACGTTTCCATCCCTGATTTAGTGTGCAATATTCAGTATTTTAAAGAAAATGTATTCTGACAAAGTACTTCATTTTTGTTTGTTTTAAGGTTTCATACATACAAGTGTATCTAACAGTACCTTTGTGAGAGAATCAAGCAAATCAGTCAGGTTATCAAAATGTCATTGTCTCACTGAGAAAGCCTTTAAATCACAAGCTGCCATTAAAGAAACCCCATTCCTTACAAATAACTTTATATTCTACCAGTTTTAAAGTTTTGCATACATAGAAGTGTATCTAATAGTATCTTTGTACAAGAAAAAAGAAAAAATCAATGATGTTAACAAAAATGGTTTCACAGAAATAGCGTTAAAATCACAAAGTGCCTTTAAGAGTCACATTCTTAACCTTTCCAGGCCAATAGAAATAATCCTTCATATTAAAAGAATTGCATGGTGTGTCTGTTTTTATATATTTCATTTAAATCTTCATAAATAGGATGGCAAGGAAAAAAGCTTCTGAAACTTTAAAACATTTCCCCAACACCACATTTTTACTATAAAACAAATATCAGCCAAATCTGCCAGTATGCTGATACATCAGTCGAAGAGGTTATAGCACTGACCCACCCACAACATTATTAAATATTGTGTACAAGTAAAGAAACAATAATTGTGTAAGGAATGTATGTGTCACTTTAGATTTTAACAAGACTCTATTAACTGCGTATTACATTGTGGTGACTCATGAAATAATATTATAATGATCCTCCTTTGTTAATAATTTCATGATCTGACTTGACAATGTGAAATGACACCCCTGAGGCTTTTATTCAGTATGAACTGAGTTGCACAACATAAACAACTTTAACTTTTGAGACAGTGAACACAGTTGTCACAGCTTGAACATCTGAGTTTCACACAGTGAAATTGTACACCTCAAATGAAACTTTGAACAAGCGCAGCCTTGTATCTGGGATCAGTGTGAGCTGCAGCTCTGATCAACTCAAACATGTTGTCAATGTGTCATGCATGATATCATGCTGTGGTATTTTCTAAATAGGCTGCATCATTCTGTCAAATACAATGTTCTCTCCTCACTGTGGTGTCTGCTCCTGTTTGATAACTGCAGCCGTCAAACTGCATGTATCTGTAGCTATTAGAGCAAATCAGCTGAGGTTCCCCGTACAAACTCAGGAAGGGCACCGGCCTCACCCGGTGTCAACTATGATCTGAAACTTTCCTGGTCAAATACATCCAGGGACCTTTTTTAATAATGTCTCTACCTGGACATTTCCTTTACCCTAAAACATGTAATCAAGCCATAATGTTCAATTAAATTATTCAAGTGTCAATTGTTAAAAGAAAACCCTGCTCAAATTCAGTTGGTCAAATTGTTTTGTAAAAATCAGCTCAGGCCAGAATTATATCAAATTGTTTGGCTATGAATTTTTACAAATCCAAATTGAGCTGTTTTTGACCTGACTTGATATTTTTAGATCTGAAAAATAACCAACAGAATTTGAGCAACTTATATTTACAATTCATTAACAAATATATATTTAACACTAGCGGTATCTTATGGCACAACTGCACAGCCCTGTGTCAACTTTAAAATGTGAGATCAGTAAAACACACTTAAGGTAGTCTTTTATAAATTCTGAGAAAGTAAAACTTAAATCATATTCATTCAGAAAGATGATTTTCAAAGTAAAATATATCAATGATACCAATAAAGTATTAAAGGTCACCTATTATGCGAAATCCACTTTTTCATGTCTTTTCTACATCAACATGTGTCCCCTCTGTGTGAAGAGATTCTGAAAGTTTCAGGAAAAAAGATTCTCTCACTTTTTTTCCTGATCCATTTCTATAAAAACCTGTGAGTTGATCAGCTTTTGGCCACTTTATGATGTCATAACGATGTTTTGGCTTGTGTAACCATTAGCCAATCACCAACCAAGGTAACCCCCCCCCCCCCAGTTTATCACCTGAATCTCCTCCTAGAGCACCATTATGTTCTTTTTAACCAAATATCTCTCAGAGGGGCGTGGGGAGTGGCTCCTTATTTTCATCTAAAGTAACAGACAGAGAATCAGCACTTTTGAAACAGGGCTGAAACAGAGGGGATTATGGGATGCTGCAATGATCTGTGTGGTGTTTCAGCCAAACACTTCAGTGACATGTTTTGTATATATCTGAGACCTATACTATATTGAGGAAAAACAGCATAATAGGGGACCTTTAAAGGCATCCAGTGGAGAGTTCTTGTACATTTTCTTCTTTTAAATTCAGTATCGTTTATTACAAAAATAAAATGCATTTATATTTAAAATTGAATTTACAACATCAAAAAAAAGTATTGTTATAAGTACTGTTTACATCTGTGCTAGCTAGCTAGCTTAAAATATTCACTGACCTTTTCGGTGCATTTGTGAACTTTTTTCGAATACCAGGTGTCATCAGAAGAATGTCGAGAATGCAAACACAATGCGAACAACTGTTTTAAAAAAAATGGAATGGTATGTCTTCACCTAAAACACTTTCATATGGACGGCATGGTGTTAAAAAAAGAAAGGAATTGATCTGGAAATTACTGATCAGATGAAATAGATTGTATGGTGGTAAATTACAACTGAAAGATCAGCACAGAGACACACTGCGGGACGTTTATAGGAGAGAGCACAGCTACGATGAGTCAGCCTCTAAAACAGACATGTGTTCACTAAACACCTCCTTCACTGTCTGAAAATGTCCTTCATTCAATGTTACATGATTCATCAGATCCAGGGTCAGAAAGTAGTTTTTCTGCCGCCTTTGAACCAAATAGGTGACCCAAGCTTTAATTGATTTCCCTGTGTTTTAAAAGAAGGTGTCCTCTGGCTCTGCTGCAGTGTAGAACTCCTCTGAGCTCATTGATTAGAAAGCTTCATCCAGGAACCTGCTGCCATTTGGCACAGCCAGAGGAAGACAAAAGCTGCTTTCAGAGCAGAAAGTGTAAATGGCTTAACTCCCACTAATAGATTTGACATGGACAAAGAGGCTGTCAGTGGATATTTGATGGACTGTCACACTGAAAAGGTTTTCATACACAGCAGGAGACTCTGAAGTAGTCGAGGAGGCTATAAGAAGCAGAGAAATTAGGAAATGACTGGCAGATGCAGAATCCTCACACACACACACAGCAGAAGAAAAACAAACACACGTGTCTCCGGTAATATTAGAAGTGAGTTTTATTAATCACAAATAGAGTGGCTCTAAAATGAACAAAAAAAACCCAGCAGGCCCCAAATGGACATTCTACTGTATGTGAGTTTGGTTCAGAAAATCCTTTTTCCTGATGAGTACCAGAGCTCAGAGTGTAACAGTTTAACAGTGGAGCGCTGCCTAATCTCAGTTGAAAGACAATGGTGAGTTAGCCCGGTTTATAATACAGAACACACACTGGAAAGCACCTCTGCATGTGAAGAGAACCCCCCCCAGCACCGATCAGACAGATGTGTTCAGGCTGGGGGGGCATGGAGGCCTACATTTAGCGGCTGCTCATTAATTCCTGTTTGCCTCTACAGGTTTATAAAACGCCTGAATAATTACAGCTCCATTACAACTGAATGGCACTTTCATAATTTCTGAGTCAGGATCATTGAGTGTTGGGGAGAGAAAGTCTTCTGTCTGTCAGTGTAATAAATGAAAACACCTTAGTGCGTCTCTTCACACGTGTTTTACGCTCATATATAAATGTCCCTGCTTTGGGTATCCATCTTTTTCTTTTGCCTAATAGTGCTATGTGTCTTTACCAAAAATAATTCCCACTATATTTAGGCACTAATACAATTCTATTTCTACATCAACACCTTCAACTCTATGAAAAAAAGCTATTTACAATTTGCAAATCTAAAGTAGGGGAGTGGAGATTTTGCCAGGTCATCATTCCTCTCAAACGCCGTTGTTTTGGCGGTTACGTGAACGCAACACGCAAAGCCTCTGACAGCAGTGTGGAGTGGAAGAGCGTGGCGAGGAGAAACTGGACTACTGTGAAGGCAGAAGGCACTTAAGAGGAATGACTTTTGTAAAACTGAGGAGGGGAAAAGTACCTGGAACAGATTCAGCTGGGAACCTAATCGGGATAATAAGTCATTTAGAAACATTTTCTTTTGCAACTTGGAAAAAGACAGCAGTGTTTCTTCTTCCCGTGTGCAAACGTTGGGCAGATCGTCTCTACCATGACTGATACTCAAGTCACATTTCACTACTCCAACATTCATAACGGCTGAACAAGAGATCCATGGGAGCTGTATGGAAATTACATGAACAATATCATGTGTTTGTTTTATCTGATTCGGTTCTGGGGAAGCTCTTGTTCATGAGTGTTATGAGTGATTGTGTGAAATGTTACCTTTTCTCAGTCTTACAAATGGAAAGAGTTTTCATATCGCCTCAAAAAGGAAATTTTTTCACCACTTAACATAATCTGGAGAGAAAGAGGAAAAAAAACGTACAAATATCTATATACAATCAGTAGAAGTGTAAACCCTCCAGACCCCCTCCCCCTGTATATAACTGTAAATACAATATGAGCTTCAGTCAAACCTAAGATGATCTCTCTTAGCAACTAACTAAAGGTTAGAAGTGTTAGGTAAGGTCTACTCTCTAAACAGCACAAATATCAGCAACGTAGATCAGAACAGATCAATATCAACCAGGATTCAGGTCAAAGATAGTGTGTTTAATGTGCTTCATCTCATAGAGTGGTGCAGGAATGAGTCCTAAAACCCGGAAATTAGTTAGCATTTTACTACTTTTGGTTCTGTTTTCACAAAGTTAAAGTTTTTTTTTATGTGTTTTTGGTAAGGTCTGTGGTTAACACAATTTAACTACTTTACTTACGTTACTAAATACTACTTACAGCATCACACCGACATTAGCCGCCTTTAGCTTAGCTAAAGTGGGGATGTGAAGTGTTGCCACCAACGGTCTGCCTTCTTACAGTGCAGACACTCCTCTGCTCGCTCTTGCCTCTGCTACCTTACTTTTTTCTCCTGATTTTTTCTGTTTTTCTAACTTTCCAGCAGCAGTTCGGATCACTGGGACTATTATTCTTCGAGGATAGACAGAGAGATTATCCTGAACACAACATGTAAGCATCATAAAGGTGTGTTTGCCACAGAGCTTATTTTCTGCAATATTCCAAAATCAAATGGAAAAGTCATGTTGTTTTTTTATTGGGTAGCCCTTGCGATGCTAACTTATTGGTAAAACCAACAAAAATACTTGCTCCTGCACCACTCTATGGTTTTTTATGTAGTGTGAGTATTTTCTCTCATGTTCTTGGTACCTTTGCAGCTCAAGAATAGGCGAGTCACAGAAACACTCGACAGAACGTTTTTTGTTCTCCGTATCCATGTGTTTCTATTCAGAAATCAAATGGAGGCTTTTACACTGTATACTGTTTAAGTACCAAGTCGAGTTTTTGTTTTTTGGAGTCTGGAGGGCTGGCTTACAAACCCTGCATTATTATGATTAATATTATTATTATTATTATTATTATAGCGTAATACTGAATGTAAGCAAAACTCTTTCATAGACAGTAAATTCAATATATACAAGATTAACAGCAAGCATAGAAGGACACTTAAAACAAGAGAATGCAGCACTGATTGTGTGCAGTGTTCACAGCGTTTGACTGGCACTCTTCAAAGCCTCTTACTAGGACTATCTACAAACATCAACATGGAAGTCTCAAACGACAGAGTGGGCGTTCAGAAATTAAATATGTAAGACCGCCGATCAATGACCACTTCTCGATATGCTGACACAAGTCATTTCTTTCTTCCATTTGCAAAGGTGTAAATGCTTACAGCTTGATGCAAAGTGGTTAACATAATTCTATCCACAATCAAATAAAAAAAAAAACACCACATGTTAGTATTTTACAAATATTTAAAAAAGTAAACCTTTGTCTATAGGCATTTTAAAATATATTCCATCAAAAATAGTCTGACAAAATTCAACAGTAGAAAAGAAATGTTATACAAATGACAAAAGTTTTGAAGCATAGGTGGAAAGGTTTCATGATTGGCTGAATTTGGAGTCTTTCTACCCGGCAGAACACAGAAATGTTTGTCCACCTCGCTCGGTGTTTAAAACCATGCAGTCACTGTAAAGTAACAACTCCATTATTTAGCAAAACAATTCAGTTGGTGGCGATGACAAATGAATCTCAGTCCTACGTGTGTAACAGTATTGTCGTCCTGTGAAGTCTCGTCACCTTTGGCAAACTTGAGTATTTGTGTTTCCGTGGTGCTGAGAGTTGGGAGTGGAGGAGGGGTCTCTCCGTGTCTCACAGCGGGGGGGCCGTCCTCCGTCCCTCAGCACAGCCTCGTCAGCCTCTCTTCAGATCACAAATGAAGACTTGTGTCGGAAATCCCCCTGCAGAGAACACATGAGGAGCCAGAGTTAGTATCCCTCCCATTGCTCACATATCGTTCTTACAGTGAGACCCTATAATGAATACATGCTGCTAGGGTCAGTGGTGAAAAGGAAGGAAACTCCATTTTCAGGTTTGTACTCTACTTGAGTATTTTACTTATGCTACTTCATATTGTACTTTTTACGCCGCTATACTTTTTTGATTACTTAAGATACTTTATAGAATCAGATAAAAGCTTAAACAAAATGTATCTAAAGTAATGAATTGACATGTAATGAGTGAATATATCCAGCAGCAGTACACAAAGTTATTAAAATGAGCTGTTATGAACAATTTAATACAAAATCAGGTTATTTATTATGATAATGTGATTCTGATATGGGCACAGAAATGGGACTTTAAATTCATTTTGAAGGCACTGCTGTCGTACTTTTACTTAAGTAAAGTAAGTGGTAAGTAATGTTTTGAATACAGGACTTCATTTTTATGATTTTATGTGATTTGATTTATGTTCTGAATGAGTAGTATGTTTTTAGTGGCTGTTTTATTTTACCGCATTTCAGTCGCTGTAAGTATTTCAATGCTTTTATCACGTGAAACTGCTTGGTAACTCTTCTGAGCTCTTTTCTCTGTAGTATGAGAGCGACTATTTAGTATTTTACAAATAAAGTCAACTTTATTCAGTAAAGTAGTTAGACCACTGTGTAGAAATACTTGGATACCAGTAAAAGTAGTGCTTTTTTTATTTTTTTTATTACAAAAGTATAGCATCAAATGATACATATATAATATATACTTGAGTACATGTACTTAGTAACCTCCCACCACTGACTACCTCTATTCTGTTTTTATAGCATCATTTGTAATCTCCACAGGCTTCTCAATCTAACTGCTGTCCACAAACCTCGTCCTCCGTCCTGACGTAGTCCACTCCGTCTCCTTTAGCTGGAACCTTGTAGCTAAAAGACACAAAGTACGCCATGGTTTAAAAAGGTTCAAAATAAAAACATGTATGTGTTGACAGTGTGAATATCAGGAAGTCTTACTTGTTCCCCGTCTGTTTCTGGGTGGAGAAGTATCCTCGCTTGTATGCACAGCAGATCCCCGCTGTTATACTCATGAGCACGATGACCACCACCAGCACGCCCATTAAAATGCCCAAAATATCAATGTCATCTGTGGAGGTGAAGAAGGAACGTAGAAATGAAACACTGATCAACCTGATTGTCCAGATGACAGAGTAAAGATAGTCTTGATTATGGTTTTAAATGACAGACATAGGATGTATATATCTTGAAACAATGTGTGTGTGTGTCACACTTACAGACTTCCATCTGCTGCGGCGGACACTCAGCGTATCCCGCATCGTTCTTCGCTCGACAGAAGTACTCGCCTGCGTCTTCTTTTCTGACCGTGATGAATTGCTGCATCGGAGAAATCATAACATGAATCTGATTAATACACACATACTGTCAATGTTTGTTTAAGTTTTAGAACAAAGATAGATAGATTCTTTCTCTGGGATTTAGTGAATGGAGATACCTAGAGCAGCGTCACTTTAGCCGCTGTGTAAAAACAAGCTTCTCGTGGTGCTGTCAGTCTTTAAGGCAACATATCAGAGGAGCTGGTGCTGCTACATTATATTAGCCTGTCTGCTGCTCTGTGCAATGACATTCAAACTCAGTGTCCTCATTATAAGATGTTATCAGAGACTTTATTGGAGAAAAAATGTCCATTATATTCTTCAGTTATTTTTTAAAGGACATTTTATTTTAGTAACAAATGCCTTTACTATAGTGACAGATAAAAAAAAAAGGGGGAAACAGAGGGGATGACCCGGGAAAAATAGTCCCAAGATCGAAACCGAGCCTGGGTCCGCCAAGCGAGGACTGAGCCCCAGAACATGGGCTGCAAACTACCAGGTGAGCTATTCAGTGGCCCTTTCAAAACCTTTTTTATATATATATTTAAGCAAAAGAATAAAGAATAAATAAATGTATTATTTTAGCAGAAATAAATCAAATGTCGATGGTGAAAAAAAGATATGATGAATAAGAAAGTGATGATGCTTTCCTGGAAAATGACTGATCTAATCGAAAGTAAAAATAGATTTCCAAATGGGTGGACATGAATTCCTCATAAGGGAGTACCTCTAAAAATAACAGTCAAAAGAAGAGGAGAAAAGAATCCTCTAAAGCTCACTTTCTTCTTTTCACTTAAAGACAAACCCTTCTTCGGAGTGTCACCTCTCAGAGGCCGGGGGGGGGCTGAGGGGGGGGGGGGGGGCTGAGCGGAGGGACACAGCGCTGAAGAGCAAGTGAGAATTGAGGAATGTGCAAGCGAGGACAGTGGATTCCCCTCGTGGCTCAGGCCCTCTCGCGCCGTCAACTGTCTCCCCAAAATATCTGCGCCCCCCCCCCCCCCCCCCCTGGGCGTGCGGCCACCGTCCCCGCTGCCCCGCCTCTGCCCCTCATGCCTGTCCTTGTCTGCACACACACACTGACCAGAGTTCCTGAGTCTGCGTCCAACGTGTACGAGGAGTTGAAGAACTTGAGGCTGGTCTTGTGGTCATCAGGGACCTCCTCCTTGTTCTTGAACCACTGGTACTGAGACTTGGGGAAGCCCTCCTCCTCCACACAGCTCAGCTCAGCAGACTTCCCAAAAGGCACTGACTTTGGGACGCTGCATTTTGGGGTCACGGGTTTTACTGGGGAGAGACCGAACGTGGGGATTGTCAATATACTTAAACATGACATCACATTTTGCTGTTATCCAAAGCGACTTACAATAAGTGCATTACAGTACAAAGTGGAAAAGCTGGGAGCAGGTTCTTTAGCTCTCGATAAGTCAAACCATTGTAAGAGCTACTGCATTAGCTTCAACTAAGCCACATATCTCATATCTCTGTGCTATGTACTGAAGTGTATCTTGGCTTTCATTTTGGCCAAGGTACAAGCAAAACTGTTTGTTTTTAGTCTCTAATGGAAGATATGTAGATTTTCTGCTGTCATGATATCAGATGTGGGAGAAGTACTTATACTCATCCATTTCAGAATAATATATATGATATGTTTTATAATGATTGATCATTAAAGTGTTCTCAAAGCTGGTAAAGGTGCAGCTAGTTTGAATGACTTTGTATACTGCAGGGTAGCTGGTGAATTTACTCCAGGTGGAACTAAAGTCTGATTTAAGAGTTGTTTCTATTTCACATCATTAATCTGAATCTGCAAAGTAACTAAAGGTATTAAATACATGTAGTGGAGTAAAAGTACACTATTAACCTCTGAATTGTAGTGGGATAGAAGTACAAAGTAGCAAAAAATGTACTCATTGATACATAATACTCAAGTTAAGTACAAGTCTCTCAAACTTGAGTACATATACTCAATTACTTTGCACCACTGCATGATATCAATGGTGAGCTGTTCCACCATGTTGGAGCGAGGACAGCCAACAGAGCCGTTTGTGTTTAAGGGAACCTGGGTCCAACCTGCTCATGTTCGCTAAGGATCACAGTGATAACAAACATTCCTTCATGATGCTGCTAGCTCTATGATTGACTTTGATGCTATAAAAAAAACAATGTCACCCGGTCTCTACGGTTCACTGCACTAACAGCATCGACAGGACCGGACGGGAACATGATTTTCGTCCCGTGCCAAAAAACGCCACCAAAACACGCAGCGCTTGCTTTCTTTAGCACTGCGATTCAGAGCAGATGCAGTTTCAGAGGTTTCCTCTTATAGCACGGAACACGCCTTTGCAGCGGGGCAGGTCTGCTCATAACACATCCTCATATGTATGCCAAAGGGTTGGTGCGACCTACAACACGCTCTCATCTTACAGCATCCAACGTGTGAATCACTGAGCAAGGTCTCTCTTTAAGGGCACCATAATGGCTGCTTTCTGCATTTAGAAGGATCCTTATTATAATTAACTATAAATGAAACAAGCTGATGAGGCCGGAATGTTCCAGTACCTCGTACAACAAGGTCAATCACGATCTCATCGAAGGACCTCTGGTCATCAGCAGCGGTGACCTCACAGCGGTATTTGGCCGTGTCCGACCTGGTGGCGTTGGTGATGAGCAGCGTGGCGGGTTCTCTGATCATCGCTCGGTTCTCCAGGTCGCCTGTTTGTGGAAAATCATGTTCAACAATGTCAGCAATGAATGTGTACACTGAAAAAACTGAAATGTTGACTTTGATTAAATGTATTATGTCTCAAGATTTCAAATAACTGTATTAGGTCAGTTGAAAGGAATAAAGCTAAGTTTAAATAACAAATATTATTGTCGACTTAATATTATCGCTTTGAACTAACCTTAAACAGTAATGTGACATTTGTGGACATAAAACACTTAATTAAAGTCATTGTTTCAGGTATTTCAGTGTAGAAAACCGCAGAAAATACTTGTTTGTGCATTTTGTTCATTACCGGAGATTTTCTTGTCAAAGTACACATAACTTGGTCCCTCGTTCGTTATTTTCTTCCATTCGATCCTGGGGTTGGATGTAGAAATGGACTCAATCAAACAAGATAACTCGATTCCTGAGAAAAGGGAGTGACACGTCAGGATATGAATGCAAGTGAAAAACAGATTTTGTATTTTATTCTTTTGCGATTGGGGTATTGTTCGTCAGCTCTTACTGTCGAACTCATCGGTCCACGGTGCTTCGTTGCTGGTTTTCAGCACGACTGCTAATACGCTGAAGTAGCCTGTAACAAAAAAAGAACAGGAACATGAATTTTCATGATACAGTGATGATGTCATGCGATATGCACAATACCAGCTGCCATCCAGTGATGTGCTGGACTTATTTTAACACTACCCCTTAAGGAAGTTGGTTGCATGTTCACTCATCTTAGATTTCATTGAGACATGAGGATAAATGTCAATCAAACATCAGTGTGATGGTATTATATGAAGATGTGTTCTCTTCAGTAATGTTCTGTTACCGCCTATCTTCCATTTTTAGTTGTGTTGGTCGAACCATTGTGTGAGTGTCTGTGTATGTGTTAAGGGTGGGGGTGCTGTTTCTATGCTTAGTGGATAATTGCGCAGGGAGGCATGTGCCCTTTCCAGGGCAAGCTCACCCTGCCAGTAGTTCAACCGCCTGCCGAGCCCTTCCCCGACCCCCCCCTCCCTCTCTCTCTGAGGCTGATGCCCATGTGGGACTGATGGTACAACAGCACCCAAGGAAGATCTGTGTTGGTATGTGGTGGAGGGCTAGGGCCTTAGGAAGGGCTCTGCTGAGCCATCGTGACAGCCTATGGTCCACAAACACAAGTCACGTCCACATGAATGTGAACTGAGAAACATGCTCACAAACACTACCCCAGAATGAAGTGATGCTCTGGCTCTTTGATAGGGTCACTGGTTCAGATTGTACCATCACTGGAAATCTATGGGATGCCTAATCTCTGTTTGTGCAACCTCTCCTGCTGCCAACCCCCAGCTGGGTTATGATTAGGTTTAACACATACTGGTTTATTTCAGGCAACCTAGATCAGAACCTCTGCATGACATGACCTACAACATTCCTTGTTGGAAAGTTCCTTCACGACCACCAAAGGACCTTGAATGTTGCAAACAGTATGCAGGAATTGTCCGTTTCTAATTAGTGTTGGAAAAGGTAAGGGGTCTCTTATTAAAAAAACTGCTCAAACAAGGATAACCTGAGCCCCACCAAGTGTCTCCTGGACACACAGTTTCGGGTCACCTGCCGGAGCAGACGGGCTAAGCTGATTAGCCTCCGTCTTTCTGGAGAAGAAGACGACAGCTTGTTTTTAGCTGCTGACAGTAATAAGGCAGTATGGAGGTCAATAGTAGGTCCTTTAAAATACAACTCAGAGTGTGAAGCCCAGATACAATGAGGGTTTACCACAAATGTGTTGGTGACAAATGAAAGGTATGTCTTAAATTTGAAAACTTCTTTCTACACACAAAAGGAAAGAGGAAAATAAAACTTCTTTCCACATAAATATCCATATTCCAGGAGCAAAACTCAGAATCAAACGTTAACAAAGCATTGTAAAAGAGCACAGAGGAGAAGCTGCACTCCTTTTAGAAAGTGTGACAATCACACTTCAAAACCAGTGGAAGGCTGTCACCTATTTAGCTCCATCTCTGCGGCGCTACATGCAGAGAGCACACACAGTTAAAAGCTGTGTGCAGAGGAGAAGGACTTTTAACTATAATGTTTCTGAGAGCTCCTTGTACTGTTGCTACATTCTGGAACAAATGCAAAGCTCCTTCTGATGAAGAGTGGCTGAGGGGTAAAGTGTTTTTCACACTGATGTGTAGGAAATATTTACAAGGAAAACTGGGTCACAATGTGAGTGGTGCAGGAATGAGTCCTAACACATGGAAATTAGTTATCATTTTACCACTTCTGGTTCCTTGGTCTCAAAGTCAACGTTTTTTTTTTAACGACATAAATGATGTCAGTAAATACCCGGTGAATGTCTGGAGCTTCTATGTGTCATAAAAGAGGGGGTTGCTAACAAGTCAAAAAATGAGACTACTAAACGCTTAGAATTGGTGATGCGCAGTCATGAAACTGTGATGTAGTTCGTTTATAGTCTAGCGTTAGGTTTTTACTTCTGGAGATTGGATTTATACTTTGAAAAAAAAAATCACACTTGTGTTTGCCACAGATCTTACTTTCTGCAATATAGCGAAATCCAATGGAAAAATCCCATTGCTCTTTGCCGAGGGAGCCCTTGCAATGCTAACATGCGGGTTGTAGGGCTGTCCCGAATACCATTTTTCGGGATATTCGGTAGTAATCAGCAGCGAATACTCGAATATTCGGCCCGCGCGGGGGGGATGCGTAGTAATCAGTAGCGAACCGCTTCAACACGTGTATTTCGGTTTATTCACGGCATTCATTTTGTTATTCTGCAGTATTGTTGTTTTATAGTTATTTGTTAATGTATCCAACCCAATTTGTGTTCTTTGAAATTGAAAAGGATATTGCATTGTGTTTGTTACTTTCGTTGCCGTTGTATATGTCTTAAGTGTAATTTGGCTTGGCTTCCTATTTTGTATGGACATGCTTTTATTTTGAAGGAGAGTTAGCGCTGTTGACAGGAAGTTGTTGTTGCTATGGAAACAACGTGACGGAGATTAACGGAGAAAAACTAATATCTACATATAAAGACGGAGAAAGTAAACGATAACGTTTATGGTTAAGTGTTAGCACCCCCCGAAGAAGCACAAGCTCTTACGTTGATATTGGAGTTTTCAATAAATTCAATTTGGCAGCCGCAGTGGAGCGCGAAAAAACGAAAAAAACAAAGCGAATATCCGAATAACGAAATTGAAACCCGAATAGTACTCCAACGAACGAATATTCGGATATTCGGGTACAGCCCTACCGGGTTGTGACAGATACTGTATTTGCTCTTCAATTTGATTCCCTGTCAGTTAACTTCAGAAATCTACGTACCTGTATAAATATGCTTTTTACTGTTACTAACAAAAACTTGTGTATGTGAGGCATGTCAGTGCTTACCAGTGGGTTTGAACTGCAAGTATATGGCATGCACTGTGTAAGTTAATACCAAATCTAACTAGGCCAAGTATGTCCAAACCATCAGAATAGGCCGTGTTAAAATAGAATCCAACATGACAATACATTATTCCAGGTGATTCATTTAGTGCTTTGACTTTCCATTAAGTGCAGGTTCTTCTGTTCGGACAGAGCTAATGGAGTCTCTGTCTGTGTGCTCCTCCTTAATTCGGAGAGTATCAGAGCAGATTAGGTGACTAAGTGAGCTTGACGTAGATACACAAAGCTTGAGAGGTCTGCCATGGAAACAGCTGTCCAGGAAAAGACCAAACCCCCCACACAGAGAGACTGGCCCTGTAGTTAATCTACATTATAACCCAGGTTAGTAAACAGGAAAACAAAGCAGCCATGACTTCTGACTGAAAGAATACAAAGTATTGTAGTGTATTTGAGACCCTTTAGTTTGGATATAAGCATTCAATGCGGGCATCTTCAGATTTGAAATATAATGCTGTACAATGTTAGAATAATAATCTTCTAAAAGTAGCATTAAACGACCTCCACTCCAACTCCTCCTTTTATTAGTCACCCCATTTGACTTATATGCACTTTCAAATCAGCATTTGATACAATATAACTGACATGCATCCCTGAGGTATTAGTAGAGGAAAAGCTTGTATAAATTGATAAGTCAACAAACAGTAAATGTATCAACTATTTTCATAATCCATTAATCCTTTGAGTCATTTTTCTAGACATTTTTAGTAAACAAAAACAAATAAAACAAATGTTATATTTGAGCTTTTGACTGTTGCTGGGACAGACAGTGTGCTTGGCCTTTAAAAATAATAATTGTCTATTATTTCCTTGACAATCAATAGATTATCTGAAAAATAATATTGGCATTGTTAGTGGCAGCCCTAGTCATTTATAAAGCGTCACGTCCTAGTGCTGAATTCCTTTAGAATGTATTGTAATCTAAGTGTTTTTATCATGCTGATAGCAGTGATAGTGAAATTAGAATTCCCCTTTTATCTCTATTTGAGCAATTAATTACATTTGTGCTTTATTTGGGTTTCCTTTAATCAAAGATGTCACCAGCTGGATGGTCCGGTACAGTATCTGAGTTTAAAGTGGTTGTGACACCATCCCACCTACTGTTGTGCAATGCAATGTTGGGCTACTAGTCATCTCGAACCATCAGTTTAAAAATGAATTTGCGATACCGTATTGATAAATATCAATATTTTCGAATATCGCGGGAAAAGTCCATCACTCAGTTTCCTTTTTCGGGACGAAGGCGGAAGTGCGTCACAAAGGGCCATATTTATTCTGCTCCCATTGAGCCAGACAGGGACAGAAGGGATTTGTCACGCGTAGAGATGGTTCGACGATGCGTTGTGTCTGGCTGTTCCAATACAGCAAATGAGGAACTTAACATCAGCATACATAGCTTTCCAACGGATGTCAAGCGTCTGCGCACATGGGAGAAAAACGTGCAGAACACAAGGGCTGGCTGGTCTGTGATGAACCCCACATCGACCTACATATGCAGCGCCCACTTTCTGGCCGAGAATTTCGAGGACAGGCCTTTGTTGATGGCTGAAACTGGGATTGATTTTTCACGAAGACGGATTCTGAAGCCGTCAGCAGTGCCTACTCTCTTTCCCACGCCTTCCCAAATCCGTAAAGGCCGCAAAGACTTCGCCAACCCCCCAGCTAAACCCCCGAAGTGTCTACTTCGAGCAACAAGAGAAAACTCAGGTAAGAACAACAACCTTTAAACGTGATGTGTTTTTTAGGATACTCTCTCTCTGTGTGTGTGTGTGTGTGTGTGTGTGTGTGTGTGTGTGTGTGTGTTGTGTGTGTGTGTGTGTGTGTGTGTGCGTGCGTGCGCGAGGGAGGGAAAGAGTCGGGGGGGTTGTCGTCTCCACTGTCCGACTCGGAGTTAATTTCATCCGATTCAGAGGCATATGGTTCGAATCTGTGGGGCATATAGTCAATATCGTCTACGAGGCTATCACTATCAGATGCTTCATCCTCATATGAGCTCTCAGACACATTCAAAATTAAACTACAATCGCAGTCGGAGCTTGCTGCTGTGTGCGCCATCGTTTGTTTGCATACAGATACTGGACTCCGGAAGCGTTCGTGTTCCCTCTGTGACGCGGCACACCTTTTCGCGGGAGTTTAAGAATCCCAGTGCAGACCCAGAGAAGATCCAGAATATGGTCACATTGAAGGGCAGATTAACGGTTATCAAAGTACAAATTTTCAAAAATCACTTCAGTAACGGTTTCAAGGGGACATTATTTACTGAAATTAATGGTTTGGATGATGGGGGAAAACCGTGTCACAACCACTTTAATGAAAGCTCAGGAAGTGCTGACAGTGCGTTATCCTGCAGTGTGTCCGACATCCTAATCATGGTCGTGTCTCCTTGAATAACCTCTAAGGTTTCCCCCTCATCTCTCCTATTAATGGCACCAAAGATAACTATATATTATTAACTGGTATATTCTCTGACTCAAGCCGTACATGAGTCTGTGTGTGTGTGTGTGTGTGTGTGTGTGTGTGTGTGTGTGTGTGTGTGTGTGATGAACATGATTAGCTTTTACACCATGCAGGTGCTCAGTGACCTACATATGGCATGCATTTCATTTCTCGCTTCCCCTTCTTGGATGGACACAGCTGTGTGGGATCAGGCATCAAAGTTTCATTTTAATCTTCCTTACTGTCATCCTGATGGACTCAGGGTTATCTTTGTAATCTTAGTGTAATGCCTTCTTATCCCCTAAGGTTTCACATCCCTGTATAATACAATAGGCACAGAGGAGCTGGGTATTTCCTGATGCCTGCACTGAGATGAATCCTTCCCTTTTCTGTTGTTCCCCCTGGGAAGGCACGCTTGTTTCCGCTGAATCCAGAGAGGTGAGGCAGCTACCAGAAATAGAAATGTTCAATTAAGCAACCTGCTAAAATCCCTGAGGAACATCTCCGCCTCGTGCCTGTGGAGAATATTCCCACGCCCCTCAGGAAGCTCAGACATCAAAGTACACACACCCTGTTTCCCTCACGATCAACCAGTTGCTGCTCGGGAACTCTTCACGTATTTCAGAGCTGTTTTAGTTACACAGAGCCTCTCAGACAAGTCTGTGAAAAATGTGCTGTTGATGTTCTGTTAATGTTTGTATTCATTATTATATCCATTCTGGATTTGATTCCCTTAACAGCAGTACTGCCTGTTCAATAACGGCAATTCATTTCTTCCCTAGTCCAACACCAACGACTTCTCAATAAAACTCTCAAGCTGACTGAGCAGCCGCTGACATCTCCAAGGCCGTGTCCTTCAGATGACTGATTTTCTTTTTACTAGTTTATAAAAATGACAACATGAGAGATACTATGTGTCACATTTCTTCGCAAACACGGGTAGAGGCAGGTGCAAGGATATAACAACATACAAGCTGTGTATTCACTGTGTGGAGCTAATGTAACACATAACATGGCCTGGATACCCTGAAACATGTTCAGCACCATGTTACCAATTAAAATATTTAGAAAACCAAGAGGCAAACAACAATACGGCAGCCAAGAGCGAAGACAAACACATCGTAAAAAGACCTGACTACAAGAGCGAAGAAAATGGGGCATGAAACATGTTCATCATCAAGTCAAAGCTAACCAAAGTCAACAAAAACACCAGCAAACAAGAATTAGCAATGCAAATATGAATGTTGTAGAAGGTCATGACACTTAAAGTAATCAAAAGTCTTCACAAAACGGAACCAACTACTAATAATTAAAAATAAAGACAAGGCACATTCATGCTCTTTTTGTGGGAAATGAATCCGTTAGCTAAATTACACTGATGGTTTAAAAAAGTGATGGTTCCAAAGTCACATCTATAAGTTCCTTGTAGCAGCTAATCCTCACATTTCAGAATCTCAAACTACAGGCATTATCAAAAGTCTTCTTGTTGATTAGTCGACTAATGTTTGAGCTCTTTTTTAATACATTTTAAAAGCACTAGTTAAGTAGGCAATATAATATACAATAATGACCAGAATAATTAGGAATTTCACAATTCTGCAAAATGTCTAAATCTAAATTCAGGAGTTTTCCACATGAAAGAGCGACTTTTGTAACAATCAATCTTTGGATACATTTCTTAAATAATGACTGAAGGATTTGATACTTTAGGAACATCTTTCAAAAAGGTGGACATGTATTTGTTTTTCTACAGACTAGGTTGTAGATGTTGGTACTGCACAGTTTCTGGTTACAGTGCTTAAAAGTTCAATGTGAGCCCTGGGCAACAATACAGCCAGGAGAGAGGCCCAAAAGTGTTCTGAGGGAATGTTCAGGGCAGTCCAGAATAACATGTTTTGGACTTTGAAGCTTGGGTGGCGAGGGCTCTGTCTGAGGGCTGCATGACGACTTGAAAAAAGGACTCGGTCATTTGAATTATGGGCGTTTCATTATCATGATTCAGTCATTCTACATAACTGTTGTTTGTTTTACTATTATTAAAACATTCTTTTAAAGGTTTGGCATGGCCTTTCTGTAACCCCAGAGAGGTAACAAAAAACATTCATCTCAAAATTAGAATACCTACTCTACGAATAATCCATAGCCATAAAAACGTTGAAAGTGACAAAAAAAAAGACTTCTCATATGGACTACTGAATATGAAATGTAATCATAACAACATTGTACAGTCAGTCACTTTACTTCAAAGATATGCAAAGTAATAAACAGAATGATATGAGTTAGTATAAAGGCGGTGTGAGGCGTGCTCTGACACCGGGGCTGACTGGAGGCACGTTGCTGAAGCCTCTCATGTGTTGCATGCTTTCCACTACAGAGACCCTCATTTCCATTTGATAAATGTGTATGATGTCAGCTGGGACACAAAGCCTGACAAATTAATTCATAAGAGCATCACATATTACCATAAGCTTCTTTCTGAGAGACGATTACAGCTAGATCATAGACAAAGTGTGCTCTGCTGCTCAAGTTCCCATCGCGGATATCACCATAGTAACCCAATGCTTTTTCTGTCTTGCTTACAAACCCCCCCCCTCACTCCCCCAACAGTGACCAACACTTAACGGCATCCCACCTATTCTGGTAGCTGTGGGAGAAAGTGACTAAACAGACGGATCCGATCTTCCAGGAAAACAGAGAGCTTGTGGCATGATGACGGTAAGTGGTATTGTCACAGCTGTGGTCCTCCACTAGTTTAAGGTGGTTGAAGACCACTACCCCCTAACGTATGGTCATTACGATATTATTGAAAATGTCACGTTTTAAGATGAAGTGCATCTCTGTCAGTGCTTTGTATCTCTGACTGTAAAGATATGTAACTTCCTTCATTTTGAAGGGTTAGTCCAAGGGGCTCCAGAGGCTGCGGCAGTAGAGCTTGGCCCTTAATGCAGATGTTTAACAGTTGGAGAAAAACTACTGCCCTCAAAGATCCCCCTCCCTTGAGTGAAGAGATCTGGAGTAATCAAAAAACAATCTCCTTGCTTTATCAAATCCCCTTCTATCTGTTAGAGAAACACAATCTAAACCTTTTATTACATACTGAAGCCTTAAACTACATCCTTTTTTTTCTTAGAGCTTAAGCTATAAAAAATGATCTAAAAGACACATTAGAAGTCTACATTTAATTTAACTATCACATGACTTAAAGAGCCTGATGGAGAACTGTCAATTCATGTAAGCATATCTAAAAGTATGTCAAAAGCATAAGTAGATTGGTTTCAAAAATAATAAGGCAACTTTGCCATTGAAATGCATCAGATGTTCCTCTGCTGAGCAAATGTTTCCCCTTGTTTCCAGTCTTTGTGCTAATGTGCTAAGCTGCTCACATAGTGCCGCTCTCTGTGGCCAATTAGCATACAGTCGGCAGAAAAAGGTTTCATTTCAGTTCCACAAGTCTACTTGTGATGTTGCAGACAGGCCTTTCCCCCCCAAATATTCTTCCCCTGGTGGATAAACTCATTCTGTCTGACTGAAAGTTGTATCCAGGTATCAGGAATGCATTCAAATGCATCCTGTCTTTTCCAGGTGTACTCAAACACAATCCAGCTTTCCCCACGAGGGCCGTTTGTGTATTCATTTATTCTGCATTTACATATGGAGCCTCTGCGGGCCCTGGTTTGAGAGCCTGTGAGGCCGGGGCTGCCCATGTGCCTTAATGCTGGTGAGCCCTGTGATCCAGGCAGGGTCAAAGACTGGGCCTGAGCCAATGAGAGGGGGGTGTCACTGAATGCCTGGGAACCTGTCACTTTGTGTCAGTGTTAGCTTTACATCTGGCCGGTTCTCACTTTGACCTCGAGCTAAGTACGCTAGCTCACGGGACTGGACCACAGAGATGCAACTTTTAGTCCTCTACCTCACAGAACCCTTTGCTAGCCACAATGCTAGTCCAGGGTTCATACACTTTTTCACCAATGATTTTCAATGACTTCTCCATGACCTTTACCTAATTTTCCATGACCAAAAAATTACTCTTTCTCAGCGGTACCACTGAAAATGGTTTATTTTAACATGGTAACCTGGAAAATAAGGTCTGCATATGAAACATGTTGTGCCTTTCTAAAACAAATAGTAGGCTTACTAGCTTCTACAGGCTAAAGCAACTGAAATCTCTCACCAGCAAAATACCTCGACAGTTAAATGCCATTTTACGTTTCATTACTATACAGTATTTATTATCGTTATAGTATTACTATTTTGGCGATTAGATAAAATATAAATTATATTTGATGCAACTTTGGTTACGTTTCCATGACTTTTCCAAAACTTTGGGAAAAATATTGTTTTCCATAACTTTTCCAGGGCCTGGAATTTGCATTTTGAATTTCCATGACTTTTCCAGGTTTTTAATGACCGTAGGAACCCTGCTAGTCACTGCACTGAGACATTGTTCCACAGAATGTTCCACACTCAATAAATGGATGTTTTTGAGATATGGACACGTCTGAACACTATAAACCCTCGATGTAACTTAATTTTAAAATGTTATGCCAAGCCTAACTTCTTTATCCCCTGTGTACGTTATCTAGTTCCCATTTAGCTCTTTTATACTTAATTAACTTCCTGTCGTTTAGTAGGAGCCTCACACATATCTTGAACACTGTCACAACCGATAGTTTTCATTGAATTTTGCCATATTTGTTTTCAGCAAATATATCAATGTGCTGTTTACTTTCTCTAGAAATTATGCAAGTGTATTAATGCTAGTCATATCACTCATAAAACAGATGGATCAGGGTTATGAGGCTATAGTAGAGGCTACAATTATTTTTTTCACTTTTAATATTCTATGACAGGGCTATAAAAACATAAAGTCTATTATAATATATAAAATATACCTGAGCTTGAACTATAAAATGAAATCCTAAAATCCTGTAAACTGGACAGTCAGATAACTTAAATATTTGGATGGGAATCCAATGTTACACGGTTATAGTCAGGGCCATCCTGAACAGGATCACATTGATATTTTAGCTAAACATTTTTTTAACCATTTATTTATTTAGTTATAAAATCAGGATTTTCAACTATGTCATTTGAGCTGATCTTCCTGTACAGTAATGGTCAAATGTATTTGATGTGGTGAAAGTTAGGAACATTTCTGTTGGCACTATCTTGTTCCACCATACAGTACATGTGTTCCTGTGTTTAGAAGGAACTAGTACTGACTGAATGATCGTCAACGATTACATTAGTTATTCATCGAGTCATGTGAACCATCTTGTCCTGAGACCCTGGCTGCTGTATAAATAGTAGCTTACTGTTGTTTGGCGTCACACTGCCTCTTCACGTGGTCCCAGCAGCAGGGCATGCCAATGGAGACCTTTGTCTGGTGACACAGTTCCAGGCAGTGGGACTGAATGAATGCTTAATTAAACGGAACAATGCTTGATGGGTATTGTGACTGAGGACACAATAACCATTGACCCACACATTGTGGAAGTGCATACCCAGATCTAAGGAGCAGAGATGCAGTCATGAGATCCGCATGGCAAACATGATACAGCATAGAGTTATATTTGAGATGCAGTATTGAAACACGCCCCCCTCCTCTAGCTGTCTAAACATGAATCATTAGGCACATGTCTGTCTGTCACCTGTGCAATGATATGAAATCTGCTTATCCAAGCCAACAATTATTAACTATTAAAGCACCATTCAAACACCCTTTTGTATGTATACCTCTCTGTATTATCTGGGGTTTTTAATATACACTTATTAAGGCCAACTAAAAGGATACTTTGTGTTTTGTGTGTCAGTGACAAGGTCAAAACAAAATCTAAAACAAGAACTGGAATGGAAATAACTACAATAACCCTAGTTATAGTGGCGACACATGACATGAAAGATGAATGTATTTCAATGATGATGTGGACTAGGACGGCACAATTAATTGTAATTTAACGTACATCTCAATCACATTATTGTCTTTGTAAATAAGTTTGTAAATTTTACCCCTGTCATTATGTGTATGTGTCCTTTTTGTTTTCTGTTACATGTGTAACCAATGTGCGGCAGGTCTCCCTTGTAAAAGAGATCGTTGATCTCAATGGGATTTTTACCTGGATAAATAAAGGCTACAAACAAAGTGCCATGTCCAAATTGAAGTGAGCGCAATATTTGGGAAAGGAATTATTGTGGGTCTTGAGATGTCCAGGTCTACAATCTGTATTACAGATTGTTTGGTACACAATCACAAACAAAAGAAATGATCATTTCCCTTTTATACTTTAGGGGTTTTTCTTTCCTGTAGAGTGTTGTGTAGAGGCACAACATACATTCTTAATATATTGTTTTAGAATAATATTTCATTCCCTCTAATATTATGAATCACATAGCAATTGCAATCACAGTCAATATGATTGCACTTATTTATTTTCTCCAAATTGTAGAGCTAATTTGCAGGTAATAGCCTACAATCATGAGTTGTCCCCTCGTTCCTACAGTGAGAGCAGGTCAGCATTGAAAGGCCCTCACTATTTATAGAGGCTGTCAGCATCAGCCAGAGCCCACGCTGTCTGCTAATTGAGATCCCTCCCAGGTAAGAGGTGTATCAGCAGTAGCTCTGCAGGCCTTCGCGACACACAGGGAAGCGTTGAACACGCTTCATGATTAAATGATTGTCCGCTCATTACTGTAGCCCAGCTCAGCCTCTTGAGGGAGACAGTGAGAACGCCTGGTCAAATCAGATGGAAGCTTAGGGCCAGGAGGTTCAGCGGGCAGCATCTCTGTTATGCGAACAATCTGACATGCCAAACATGTTGCATGTCCAAATGAATTGGGGAGCTCCATGGCATCAGCTTAAAGGAGACCTAAAAGGACAGGGTGGGGGAAAATTAAATTCACTGCAACAGTTTTTGGGCTGCAGTCAGAGTAAAATCCCATGCTTGATTTGGAGCTGCTGCCACAAAAATCTGTGTTAAATCGCGCCACACTCAGTGCCGGAATTAGCTCCTCACCACTCCGCACAGATGGCATCAGCGGCGCTCATTGCAAATGCTTCACATTCTAGTCCAGGCTGCCTGACCCCTTCCTTAATCCTAATTAGGAATGCAATTTCCACGCAGGCCTTTTCAAGCATGATGAAAATAAATGTTTGCATGGCCACAGCACTGGCTTAACGGTAGTGTTATTCTGCGTCCACTGATTGCGACGCCATTTTAAACACTAGGGCAGGGTTTTATAAATGAGTATTGCTACTGTGCACTAACCTATATCCTCCCTGAGAGTCAACAATGAACTGGTCAGATAATAATACACGGTGGTAAATCCCTGGATAACATTCGGCTGACTGTCCTTTCAACCAGACACGCCAAAACCTCCCCCACCCGTGCACTTACACACACTACACAAACACATTCAATCCTCAATAGGAATATTCACCCTTTTCTAAAGCTCTCCATCAGCGGGCCACAAAGGATTAACCAATAATTCCTCTACAACGTATAAGGATCTGGAAACACTCACATCTGCAGATATCAGACTAATATGAATGCTAGGATATTACCATGGGTCTTTTTTGACCAGCCAGCAGTTCCTCTACCTAATAATGCTCATTTGGCCGCCACACTGTTAGAGGGGGGGGGGGGGGGGGGGCGCTGAGCCACTCTGCCGCAGCCTGCAGAGATAAGCGCTCATTGTTGAGAACGTGGACGGTGAGCGTAGCTGACCACGATGAGCTTAGGCTCAACTGACAACTGAACAATAACACAACAGCACACAGCAGAGACATGTTGACTTAGCAGCTCCGAAAGCTTTAATCTGCCTCACTTCCTGCGCGCTCCAAGGAAGCCCGCTGTGGGGTGAAAAGAGCTAAACTGAAAGGTTGCTTTTTGCAATTTACAAATAAACTTAAAAACACTGCTGACTTTTTATTTTGATCTGTTTTCATGAGTTGTATATATTCCCCCAAACTGCATATCCCTAGAGCAAGTTCAGGGCTTTTTAGTGCCTCAGCACTGGGAACATCTCATCGAGGCTCATTGTATCTAAATGACACCAACCAACTAAGCATGAATGCCAACAGACAAATGTAACAGTGAATTAAACACACACAACAAGACCAGTAGCCAAGTGCACTCTTGTCTTAAATTGTGTACTGGCATTCTTGTCTGGCACTCAGGAGCATAATGTGTGAGGAAGCTTATAAAGTCTTCATAACAGTGCCTCTGAGCAACATTTAGCTTAGTCATCAAGATGTTCCCAGCTCAGAAACAGCAGGCCCAAGACAAATGCCAGAACTATGGTCTAGTCTTACATCAGCGGCACCCCACAGCCCAGACTATTAACTGGTCTTTGTTTTCACTCAGGGACAAAACACATCTTGTGTAGTCTGAATCCTGGAAAAGCATGGCGATTATTTCACATGATGCATGTCCGGTCACGGATGGAGACGATTAATGAGAGTTTATTAGATGTCACATGTATTATGTACAATACCACATAGAAGGAATTGCCTGTTGCCTCTGTGATAGAAAATTGCTTAACTCAAAAGCACAGTCAAGCAACATGGGGTCAAACATGTTTCTTCTACAAAGATTTAAACTTTGACAAAGATTTCCTTTGAAGCAGCAAACTATGGCAGGCAACTGGCCTACATGTTGTTTAATGCTGTGGGCAGCAATTCTGACTGTTTTCATCGTAGCTCAGTAAGCACTAATGTGGAGTACACAGGGAGCAGAGCAGAATGTGAGGTCGCTCAAAGTGTGTGAGTGTTTTGGGATGACTTGTCACAGGTGAACTCTGACAGGAAGGCGTGGTCTTCATTTTTCACACAAGAATGTCAACAGCGAAAGTAACGTCTCAAGGGCTAGATCCTTTAGAAAATAGATGCAATTCTTTTTCTATTTTAGAGTCTCTTAGGAAAGCTCTTTGTGGTTTGTGTGTGGTGGAATATGTAAGTTACACAACAAGCAATTCATAGTTATTGTGTGTAGTAAGAAAGCATGCACAAGTTTGAATTTAGAGAGTATCAGTTCAATATTTAACATTTCCTCAACTGCCTCTCTTTATACATAACTCAAACAATATGAACCTCAAGGTTTGCATTTTGTTCATGTTTTTTCCTATCTCTGAATAACGCCCAATTGAGGGTGGGGCGTCTGGTCATGAGCCACATACTGAAAACAGACTTTCAAATTCCATTTGGCAAGACACATGACTGGGAATAAATCATGACTGTTATTCAGTAAAGGAGACAGTTGTTTATGAACATAATGTGCCTAAAAAACTAAAATAAATATTGAGACATCAAGGTTAGCAATTTCCAAGCAAGAATTTGCCAGCGAGCAGCCCCTTCAAACAACAAATGTGCATAAAGGCATACTCTGGACTCAAATAGTTTGCACAGGCTGGCCGCGCTGTGGGACGGGGAATGTTGCTCAAACAACAGCTGGGGAGGGAAACCATCTGAGGCTTCTGCTGCTGACCCCCCCCCCCCCCCCCTGCAGGAGCAGCACTTCCATCACCTGCTCAGGGAGGAATCCTTGATGGGTTTCCGTGGGAAATACCAGACTGAGGCATCAGACAGCCAAACGAGTGAACATTTCATACCTCCCATTCTGACTCTGGGCTCTTACATGAACTATGCCACCATGGCTACAGTCACACAGGAAGTGAAGGTGTGCTGAACACGGTCACAGTGTGACTCATTGGTCTGGAAAACAATGGCTAAGTTCCAAAGTACTTTCATGGTAAGAATAGAGGACAGCTGGCGACCTCATCACCTGCTGTCTCTGCTCGCATCAAACATAACCGCACTGTGGCGGAACACAAGGGCCATGCCCTCGTTAATATTCGGTACACAGAGAAGTTTGGCTTTCGTGAAAATTGAAACAAAGTTTATTCAACACACATCTTCAATTGTTTCAATTGAAGAGTGTTTTCTCCTATGGCTAAGAATGCCAGGATATTTCACAAAGTTGATAAGGGCGATACAATTAATAGAAATGAACCATTATTTGCAATATGGACTACTGCAATATCGAGATCAAAGTTAACGTAAGATTAAGGCAAATAATGGACTATAGTTAAAATATTTCTTTGGTCCAGAGCTTCCCCTATTATCATTAAAAGAAAAATATGTTGATAGTGTGATGATCAAAATAGTCATTCCATCCTATATAGCAAATCATACGCAACAGCAAAACAGTCAAAAAGAATCGCAAAGATATGAATATAGTGCACTTTCTGGTGTTTACATGCAAATAAAACACATAAACCTTCACACATCCGACAGTGGATTCAACCAGGATATCCCAACCTCATGGAGTTTATCTCTGCCCAAGTATTAGAGATTGTGCTTCTTTACATGCAGCACAAATGTGAAATGATTCAGCTGTGAGTAGGAAAAAAATAGCCTAACTAATAACAAGTGAGTCACAGTGAGTAAAATATTCCATCAATTAGGAACAAGAGTCATTAGTGTCCTCTTGTGAGGAAATACAGAATGCACTGGGTCCTGTGGAGGACTGCTCAGCCGGCCCGGCCCTGATAAGCCATTACTATCAGTGATGGGCAAAACGCCAGGCTCAATCTGCTTAAATGCATCCATCTCAACATTGAAAGGTAAACAGTATAATTTGGCAGGCATTAATGGTTTAGTCCCAATCATCGTTGTACTCAGATCTGACTGGACCCTTTAGCTCGGACACCAGCACCAGCACGTCACTGCAGCCCTTTAGAGCCTCACTGCAGATCTCTGTCTGAACATAAAAACGCCAACAATCGCCCCAAAGGAGGCCGCCCACAGATGATGATCTTGAGTGTTGATGATCCGAGATAAAACTGTGCAGTCGCTCAGTTCTGCATGAGTGATTCTATGCAAGGGAAAGGGAAGGACAGAGGGGTGGGGGATTCATTACGCCGAACACTGGCTGGACAGAGGCTGTTTGGAGACACTCGTCAGCACGGAGATACAGATTCCCTGTGAAATAGTTTTGGAAAACTCATGAAACCACAAGATCATTGTTCTCGCTCAAACCAGAAAACATGGCTGTGAGGGATCTCCCAGTTCAACTTTGGGGTGGAGAACATTGAGTGCAGGCCAGTTGTATGTTTCCCCTCTTGTTCACCACCTACAAAAGCATGCACATATTCTCAGGCCACATGTGAGCACTGTAATCTTTACCCCTGCCGACTAAAAGGCTTTTGTTCTCGTGTTTTCTGCTGTTGTTTTTTATTTTCGCAATAAATTATTTGTTGGCTCTTTGCTTTTGTATGCTGAATATTTTAGGAACCGCACATCTGTGCTCTCTGTATTCTTGGGTTTGTAACTTTGAGATGTGGCTTTGTTTCTTTTTATGAGCAACACAAGCCGTGGACTGCAACTAATAAAAGACCTAGCTAAGCACCTGAACTAATGTCAATGTGAAACCAACACAAACCCTCCAAGTTGTTCTTGAGTTTCAATTAAGATTCCATTCAGTAACAATTTCCTGTCAAACTGCCACTTCAACCAGCTTATCTGCTGATATTTCTCAGATACAGTAAATCACTATTACTATTGTTTTACACATCAAAGCCTGTTTATGGGTCTTGGTTAGTACTATTCAATGTGAGAGGCCTTTTGTGGCATTTAAACCTTTTGTCCTAAAATATCAGTTTTTCTCCATTGGTTTTGGCATCTTTACACACAGCGAGGATAGTTTAAAGTCTTGACAAATCCCATATAATAATGCTCTTTGATTATTATGGCTCTGTGAAGAATCTCCGTGTTCCAGATGGCTTCTTAAACTTACATTTTAAGCCATTGTATATATAAATTAATCAGATTTTGGAAATGGAGCATTTTGACAGGAAATGGCATGAGTAGATAACATGGTAATTTTGGGAATGACTCTTACAGGATATTTTGAGAAACCGACCATTTAGTTTAATTACAATCTTAATGGCAAAAGATTCAGGAAATCCCTTAACACTGATGGGCTGTGGAATATGTACTGGCTCACCCCCTGTGTCAGTGTGTGAAAAAGCACACGTCCCACCGTCCGGGACGTGTTATTTACAATATCGGACAAGTAGATCTTTCAATTGACTTGTCCGGCGGACAAGTGACGTTTTTCGCCCTCATTTATTGACAAATTATTGATAAATTCAGTTTACAAAAGGCAGAACTCATTCGCAAATTGTACGTGTCCACCATTGTTCGTTTAGAAATGTTAGTTTCGGTTCTGCTTGTCGATTCCTAAGGAAATGCATCTCGCCGCTTTCTGTACTGTTAGACGGGGGGCGGGGCGGGAAGTGTAGCACAGTGGCAGGGTTGGGAAGCAAAACTCGGTTCCGAGTAGGAACAAATAAAAATTGTCCGGTCCCGGGATTAATAAGAGTTGTGAGGACAGGGGGCGGAGGCCGAGCCCCGCAGCTCTCTCTCCATGCTCCGTATCGTCTTTCTCGTCTTTCTCGTCTTTTTCTTTCTCGTCTTTCTCGTCTTTTTCTTTTCTCTCTCTCTCTCTCTCTCTCTCTCTCGTCTTTTTCTTTGAGTTGTAGAAAAGCGCTAGGCCTATAGGCTATAAATATAATGTATTATTATTATTATTAGGCCTATCTGTTGGACATGTGTGGTTGGACTCTGTCTCACAGGCAGGTTGCAGTGTAACATCAGAGGAGACTTCTCAAACTGCACCACTTAGAACTAACCAAACAATGCAGAGATTATTTTTATATAATTTCATTCAATAACCATAAGAAATTAAACAGTATGAAGTGATTTGTAAATAGGAATACAGATTTGACTATAATGTTTTCATAAATATATTTTTCTCCCAGTTTGTCATTATTTTTACCCTCTCAAAGAACTGGAATCGCGAACCGAAAATAACCGGAATCGAAAAGCAGAACCGGAATCGTTAAAATCCAAACGATACCCAACCCTATGTGTGATGCAGTAAAATCTTACTGCTCACTTACGTTGGCGGTGTCATAAAAACCGTGGGAAAATGTTAAATACGATTGCGAAGAAAAAGATTCCAGTGGCCCCAATTATTGTCCATTCTGGACAAGTGAAAAATGTATGCGGACAAGTAAATTGCCAAACTCACTTGTCCATGGACAAGTACTCTCTAAAAACTTTTTCTCACACTGTGTGTGTACCGTCTCTTCCTCTTTATCTGTTTTCTATCATTTAGGTCAATACAGAGTACCCCCCACAACCTACGTGTAAGCGCTGCTGTTTGGTGGACAGTCTTGTTATTTTAATTCTCTACAAAGGTGTACAAGCTAAAGATAACAGCACAGTCACAATGTAATACACTGATCATCTTCAAGGCTTCAGGCTGGTCATTTTTAGTGACCTGTTACATTGATGACACATGCCTGACTAACCACTGAGTCATGATGAAATCCACCTAAATCGCTTTCTCCTTTTCCCCTCGCCCTCTATTGCTGTATATGACTCAGAAAACCAAGCAGACCCACATGCAACGCCCCCCTCTATTGGAGCTCAGACAGGGGCCAGCAACCATGTTACAAACTCGTCGCCTATGTCTGGCATCCTGACAAATATCTGAGGCACTTACTTACCCCAAATATGCCCTCACACACATGTGGCAACATTGCTGTGTGTGCTGAGCTTCTACCCTAGCATGATTCACAAAGCACAGCCTAAAAAAGCATGGACCATTCAGGCACTTTCTGACCGAACCAAGAAATTCCAATAATGCTTTTAGATTTAGAACCATTTCAACTATGTTTAAGTATTTACGCCTGTTTCTTTATGGGGGCGTTTTATTAGATGCAGAAGAAGAACACTTTGAAGGTCATAATAATCATCTTGTTGTCTGGACTTTTTCACCATTTGTCCTAAAAGCCATTGGTGTGAGAGATCAATACCACTCAGATCAATGCCATTTGAATGAGTCAAAACCAATATACATGTTGGCATGCTCTGAAACAGCATAACAGTGCTATCAATTGCAGTTCAATCTCAACATATTTACCACTAAGTAGCCCAGAAGGGATAGCCCTCACACCATATGGCCAGATAGTCTGGTTACAATCTGCCGACAGTCTGTCCAGTCAGCTGAATGCACACTGTACTTCTGACGGTACTGATGGCTGTTCTACAGCAGCCGAGCTTTGATCATAGCTACAACACACATTTCGGAATTTGCAGTAAAGAAATATTACCTGTGTGTCTCTCTACTCATTTACTGGTAAATGCTCGAAGCCAATACAAAACCATCCAATAGGCACCAGTTAAATTAAAACGTTAGACTTTTTTTTGGGGGGGGGGGGGCATATAAAAAAAGCTAGATGTACTGTGTTCATACCTGAGTTTAGAAGGGTCTATTAGGTTTTTGTTGCATTCTGACAAAGCCAGGTTAGCCTTGTTAACCTGTTTTTAGTCTATACACTAAGCTCAGCTACTGTCTGCTGCCTGTAACTTCATAATAGACAGTAATGAGAGTGGTATCAATCTTTTGTGTCATTCTTTGCCAGAAGGAGATGTGTTGAACTATTCATTTAATAGAAGACAACAAAAGGAAAAGTTTGCTGAGCTCTTAAGTTTAATCTTTTCACAAAAAGTTTAAGTGACACTTGAAATCCATTAAGTTTGAAATGGTCCAGTATCAAACCCAAGAGCATGCTGAACTATATGCTGCAAATGCATATGAACCAAAAACTAATTTGTGATTCATTTTCACAGTCAGCAATGTCCTATATAACTTTAGCTGAACTTGAGATGGTGTTAGGAATGTCTACATGCCTTTACCTCTTTGTATCTCAGTAGTGAATGTCTCACTGATTTGATAACGCTACAAATATACCATATTCCAATCTAGGACCATAAATTTAACTTTCTGTGTCATGTCTGACTTCAAGACAATTTCCTAATTTGGGATAAGTCAAATATATCTAATCTAATTACAACAGCTTCTGAGTCCCTCTTTTAAGATGTGAAGATTGACATTATCTTTAACATGGATTTCTGACCACTGAGAAGTTTTCTATTAGAAGGGATTTATTTTAGGACTTGAATGGCATCCTTAAGTAACATACGGTCTAGGCTTGCCAGCATGTAATGTCATTTCCTCACTTTATTTATTTTTTAAGTTGAGACCATCAATGCCTAGTCTGACTATCTGACCGAGCCCAATCCATCATTTCTACGCCGTGCCTCCCAGAGGATGCTAGTAACTCACATGGAGTCCTCTGTCAGACGTTTAGTGTCTCTGGCTGGAATTACCAGAAACCATTAGCATGACCTTCTGTCTCGCAGTCTTGTTTTATAAATGGACACAACTGCATGTGCCTAAAACTGTATAAGAAGATGTGACATGCTTTTCATTTTGATAGTCACATGTCTGACAGGTGCCTACACACCCTACACTAGCATGCTGCAGGCCTGACATGAACCCGAAGGTGGTGGATGGGAGTGTGAAACCTTCTAATTAAAGGCTACCAGACGTAATAAATTATTTGCAGCATTGCTAATCACAGGTACAGCTCATCCGATTTGACCACCAGTGCAGCCTTGAAATTGTAAACCAATACTACTCTTTTATTGTGCTCCAAGGCGATGACACAGCGCAGGAAACACAAAAGTGTTTATTCAGCATCCTCCTCCTGTACTGAGGGGCTAAACTATAAGTGTAAGTGAAGAGCTTGGGTCTTGACTCCAGAACACATGTACACAGTAGGCTTGCCGGGTGGTCAGCAGTATTTCAAATAGGAAACCTGACAGCGGCATTGAAGCAATCTCTAAACTCTTAGTATGAAGCTGTGCAAAGGACATAGTGGACCTCTGTGGCACCTGACTTAAGTTCCACCACAGAGGCCGTCAGACACACAGCCATCCAACGTTAGACATCAAAGTAAGCGCTGAATCTTTGTCTTTAGTTTTTTAACCAATGGGACAATATCCTCAACATGGCGGCGGAAAGTTCCGTACGATATCTTCATTTTATCGTTGCCTATTGCGTCAAATTCAATTTCACTGGTTCTTCAATATAATCCAGGAAATGAAATCTGCAAAAAAGGAAGACATGATTTCTGATAATCAATGAAAAAGATTGTGGTCATTTTCATTTAAAAACTCCACTCAATTCATTTTTATTTCGGAAATTCAGTCAGATTGAATGAAAGTTAAAAGGCTATCTGATGTTTCCAAATGCAGCGGCAAAGCTCTTTGCAGACACTGGCTACCTTAAGAGCTGATTTTAATATTTTAGTTTTATATTAGGGTTAACCTGGGTCTGGTCCCTGACATTAAAAGTCCCTTTATCCCTACATGACCTGATATCGTCAAGCTGAGCTGTAAAGTTATTTTATTTCCACTATAGTTGTTGCTATCTTTCAAATTTAAATTAAAAACTATTCCTGGAACTGTAAAATACAATTCTGAGGAAGATGTTTGAGATTGTTAAACTAGTGTGTATAAGTTGCATTCACAATTATTATCACATGTTTTTAAGTCCAATGGTTTGGAATGAGCTGGGATCAAACACCTGAGGTTGTCAGATGACTCTGCCCTGTAGCTATTTTTAGACAGTAATTGCTCTTTTGTTACAGCCTGGTAAACAAAAGATGAATCCAGAGCGATTATCTGGTTATGACTCTCAGCGGGAGTGCAGCCTCCAGCCTTTTCCTTTCACAGCAACAGCGGATCAGGCACATGTAGTCGCCGCTACCATGTCATTAATGAACCTCCCAATTATTTCACTAAGCAGACAGCATCCCAATGTTTGATCGATGGCAGACTCTTTTGACCTATTGATGTACTCAGTCAGTATCCAGTGAACACACGAGCAGAGGACCGTTATGCTTCCTCCCTCCAGGGACCATGTGACCACAGATAGAGATCATCAAACAGGAAACCTCTTTTGTACTGCCCTGAGCTCAGGCAGCCAGCACACAGGCATTTTGGAGATTATCCTGTTGATCTAGAGTAGCCTAAACATCGAATGTAATGATGTCTTGTCAAAACAAACAACCACTTTAGCCATCTTTTTAGGAAGGGCAATCATTTCCTGAACGCTCATTACCCTAAACAGGACAACAATTCATTTATTTTTCTCATGAATCCCTCTCTTTTCACTACGAGAAACATTCCATTTTCACACACAGACCTGTGTTATATTTTCATACAGAGCTTCTGTCCAGTTTTTACTGCCTGCAGGCTGCTTCTAGTTTATGACCAACGGTTCTTTCACATGGTAGTCTTATTGACATTTGAAGCACGCACATGCCATTGCCATTTCTGGAACGTGAGCACGTTGGTGGGTGTTTGCCTTCCAACTTCAACATCTGCTGTAGCTAACTGAGCAAATACATTTATAAAAGAAGGACAGGGTGAATCCTTCTTTGTGTCAACTTGAAATGGATTTATGTCTCAGGAGATGTCTCGTCACACCCAGTCTGTTTTCTGAGCCTATGACCAGCAACAGTGCTCAGCTTTCTTCACAACTCCCCCCTTTCTGCTCTGACCTCAGCCAGCTCATCAACAGGGGTCTCTTTTATCTCTCAGGAAAACAGGTGGTTCTGATTGTTAGTCAGTGTGCATACGATGAGGAAGTTTCTGCCTCCATGTGTTTTCTATTTGGAATGTTGCATTTGCTAACTCAGGTTTGGGAGGGACGCAGCAGATATTTTTGGTTACGCCTACACACTGCTCAAAACACCACCACCCACTCCTCACTGCTCAGCTGTTTCAGGTCATTCCACAGTAAGGGCCATGTGCCAATCTGACTTTATCCCATGAGGGACTGTTGTTGCACACATATCCACATGGCTGACTGCTGTGATTTAAAAAGTATATTACAAAAAGGGTGTGGTTTTGTACAAATAATTACACAACTCTTAGTAAGGCAATCATTTTTAGCATGTGACTCAGAAAACTGTCGCAATTTCCAGTTTATTTTGCACATTTCTGGCTGTTCTTTTGTTTGTAAATGGATATTTCTTGTATAATACTTTTTATAATAGTTCTATATTTACTGTGTTTATGTATGCACCGCTGTATACCAAAGCAAATCAGGGTATTTGGCAAAAACCCTTATTTACATTGATTCTGATAAGCACCAACAAGCCCATAACTGTCAAATTCCTTCCTGCTGTCATATCTAAACTGAGACCAAAATGACAGATATGATAAATGTGTTTCGCCCCTGACATCGCTCACTCAAGAGGTGCCTCGAGGGAAGAACTCCTGACTTGTAACAAACAAATTCTCAGCAGCATTGGACTCTTTCTTTGCTGGTCTTTCTCTGTTTTACTCTGCCATTTACTGTCTCTTCAGTAAAATGTCAGACTGTATGTGACTCGCCCACAGGGGCCATAGATGCCATTCAACCAGTGCTCCAAACATTTGCTCACAAGCTTTGAGCGGGGAGGGAAACATCTGACAACATGCACCTCCTAGAGGAGCCACTATCTGCTGTTATCTGGGGGCACACCAACTCCTGCCTTACCAATCAGTTATGTCACACATGCAAAACAATGCCAGAAATGCAGATTTAGACAAATGTTGTAAAAAGTCTGCCGGGTAACATCAACCCACTGAGCTCCTCAGTGATGTGTGGGTTAGCGGATGTTCAAAGCTCTCAAGTGAGGCAATGACTTATCAGCAGAAACACAGGGGAGGCTCAACAACACTGTAGCATACAGCTCTTAGCCTTATCTTATCCATTAGGATAAAGAGAGCTGACAGCCATGAGTGAAAACAGAGATAATGCCAAGTCATAAAAATGTCAATTGTCAAGGAAGCAAAATCAATTTACACACTTAAGCAAGTGTGAAAAGCTGACAAATCAAGCCTGAATGTAATAAGTCTGTTTTTCAGGTATTAATTGTGATAAAAATGATAAAGTTGTATGTTGTTGGCCCACATAATACAAAAAAATGCAGCAATTTAAGGTCTGAAATGTATGTCCAAAGGTGTTTCGTATGGGAGCATGGATCTCAAAGTTAATATTAGCGCAGTGCTTATCCACTCTGAGCATCTTCCATGCTCCGAAATATCTTGGCAGGAGGGTTCTGGCTCGCTAAGTGCAGACCACTTTCTTTGGAATATTCTAAGTGAAATGGCTCAGGTGAAGCCAACAATGGAAAATGTCAATGCATTCCATTAGATCAGATTGTGAAGTCTTGCTCTCCTCTTCACTCGGCCGACAGATGACAGGGCTGATATCTGCAGCTCTGTTCAGTTGGGCTGGGTGCAGCCTTCACCTAAAATGGCTGGCCATTTAGATGATGGCTACCAAAGAATATCATGAATTGAAAATAAGAAGCACATCTCTCAGACGCAGTAACAACAACACAGAGTTTGACCTACAGAATAAGAAGCAAATGGCACACTTCCTCTGAATGTATTACTTGCTTTGTGAACAAACAAAAGCTGAATTTGGACCAGAGCTTTTACAAGTACACATTTTTATAAAATGGGCTTGTGGGAAGGTTTAGTTATGCCAGATTCCTCCTGTTTCTAAAGACATTGGCTGGCAGCCAGTCGGCCACATGGCTAAGCCCTGTCCAGGCAAGACAAAAGAAATTCTTAAATCTTCGCCAGTTCACTAACCCCCCAACCCCCCGAAAATGTCAATTGTGCTGCTACAACACCATGTCACAGATTTACTCAGGGTAACATCATTAAAAAGGGCTGACTTTGAAATGTATCGCTTGAAAAATATAAACCTGCACAGAGGTTTGAGGTGTGTCATGAGGGACAGTTGGAGGTACAGCAACAGATTTCAAACAAACTGCTATACCTAATTAAAGTTAAGAGAATAAGCCAATTGACACACGTGAGAGATCACAGGAAGATGTATGTATGTACTGCTCTTTGATCTGAATTCCTGTCCTCTCACACCTTGCTACCTCCAATTGAAAACGAGAGAAAATCCACGCACAAAAGCCCAGTTATGCATGCATAAACAGGAAAAGAGTACGGAGTTCTCAAATGCATTTAGTAACATTTTTAAGGGTAAAATGTTCCTCAAAAACATTGGTTACACAATTAAACAGACTATCATCTTACATTTTAAAACGTATAGGCCAGTCCAACCACATCTCATGCCCCAGTTATGATCTTTAGTATTTTTAAAGTGATTTCCCACATTTAAGCAGTATTTCAGACAAAAACTGGCATAGATAAAATATGTAGGCCTATAGCTTTACTGTAATAGCCAGGCTCGAAGCAAAGAGCAAAAAGGAGTAACAATCTTGATTTGTCAAACAAAAAATCGCTACATAACAGCAACAAGTGGCTTTTTGCTTTTCTACAACACATGTGTGATTTAAATCGGAGAAGTTCATATGTGTTCCTTTGTTAGTTTCGTACACAATTTGTCGCCTAAATAGTTTTATAGCTTTGCTATTCATCCATTTAACATCAAAGCACCTATAGGCTTGGCTAACTTGATATTGTCGGCTCACGTGTTCAAAAAATGAATGCTACAATGTTACAGGTGTTTATCGCTTCCACCTTCAGGACTGATGACAGAGGTTAAGGGGTCTTTAATGGTGGGATACTGAAACGAATTGATTAGTCCGCAGGCTGTTGGTGCCCAGCAGCTCAGCTCGGTGCGGTTTGAACGGGTCCACAGCGGCGGGAGGAGGGGGCAGAGGACCCTCGCTGCTCGGCTGGCTGACTCCTCCCGCGGACAGCCTGCTTTATTCCGCCGCAGGAAAAACCGTTATCTCGCATCACTACTTTCTACATCTCTGCCATCACCGCGGCTCCAAACCCCACGTTAAATAGTTAAAAAAAACAACACGGACTACCAAGCTGCCGTATTTAATTGACAAAGTCAAACTTGAGAGGTTAAAACTTTTGAGGACGACGTGGTGGTTTGCCCCGTCTTTGAACATGCCGCTAATTGAAGCTAAACAGTTGTCTCAGTTAGTCATGCTAAGCTACTGTGTGGCTACATCCAGACACTTTACATGAGCCTCACTACTCCCATTAAAACATGAGTGAGAGAAAGCCTCTGATTTAAGCAACAATAGCCGCTTAAAAATATAACTCGTCCCGTAAAAGTGAACGGCCACGTTGACATTAATATCGTATTAAAAGGGTGACTCTTTCGAATTTTCGTTAATACTATTTTTAACTATATTTACTTAACGTCGAACAAACAGGTCCTGCTGTCAGTTTGAGTTTAACGTTAGTTGCGTCCAGATAGGGTTACTTCTCAGGCTATTTTCTGCCTGTCGCTGGTGGAAAATATCGAGCAAACAGAGCCAGAAGTAAACAACATTTGCCGGACATGTTCCTGAAAGAGTAAACGGTTTAATAAGTTATATAGTTAGCGTGGTTTCTGTACTTACAGTGAGTTGAGAGGAGAGTCAGGAGACAAGCCAGACGTGTTTTCGCCATCTTGGAGTCGATGCAATGCTCGCTTTGACTGGCCGTACATGCGCAAAGTAACCGAAAGAGCTTTGGTGTGGATGGAGAGAGGGAGGGTGGGAGGGAGAGAGACATAGGCAGCGAGTGGGGGGGAGGGGGCATTACGATAGGTTTCCATAGCTACCGAAAGCATCACTCACACAGACACGAATTTATAGTTGACACGATGAAGGAGCCTTTTACTACCGTGGCAATATGGAGACGGCTGAGAGCTCATATAGGAAAACACCAGCTTCTGTGTGCTGGAAGGTGGAAGAGGTGGGAGGAGTACTCAGATCTTGTACTTAAGTAAAATACCAGTGTGTAGGAAATAGGAATACTCAGACTGGCACAAGTAAAAAGTCCTGCAATCAAAATGTACTTAAGTAAAAGTAGAAAAGTATTCACATCAAAATATACTTAAAGTACTCATTATGCAGATTGGCCCACTGCAGAGTAATATATTATCTGTTTTGATTATAATTATTGATGCAACAAAGTGTTACCAAAGCTGGTAAAAGTGCAGCTAACTTTAATTACTTTGTATACTGCAGGACAGCTTATAAATGTAAGGGTTTATTATATATCACAGCATTAATCTACATTTGTAAAGTCACTAAAGGTATTGAAAATATGTAGTGGAACAAAAGTATACAAAGAAGAAGAAGAAGACAAACTTTATTAATCCCACAAGGCGAAATTCAGTTTCCCCTCTGTTAGGATGTTCAGTATACACACATGCAAACAGGACATACATAAAGGCCGAAAAACTCACATTGCTAAATGTTAAATGGGAAGGTGTCAATAACGTAATGTCCACACGGTTCCGTCACGTGCTTCAACGGAGACACTTCCCATTCACTTTGAATGGTGTGACGTCAAGCTTTGCCGAACTGCATTGTGGTTCCGTCGCGTCGCTTTGCCTCCGTTGCTCGTGCTGAAAGTTGAGAAAAGTTCAACTTTTCAAGCGTAGACGGAAGCGCCAGCTAATCAAATCATGTGCCAGTACAAGCACTAGCCAATCAAACCGTGTGCTTGTGTGTCCGGGGCGGGAGATGAATGTGATTGGTTGTTGGTCGCGCGCAAGAAACGCCAACCGGCAAGCTTCAACGCGACGGAACCGTGTGGACGCACCGTAAAGGGGCTGCATGTTAGGGGTCCAATGCCTCTGCATGGCCCAGGATGTGCCTCTCCTGCTACCAGTCCACACCAACCCATCTTTTTTTATGGTCCACACTGGCATTCGAACCAATAGGCGCGTTCACACCGGAGTACTTTTCCCCGTACTTTTCCTGTTTAGTTCCGATGCGTTCACACCAAAAAGAGAACTTAGTTCATGAGAACTTTTACTTCCGGCCGGGGACTTCGGGTGGCAGTATACGCCGTGAAGTGGTTTGCGGCCTGCCAGTAAACCCAAAGCAGAAGAAGAAGAAGTGACGTCAGCGGCTTCATTTGCGTAATCTTCCCTCAGGGAACTTATTCCGGTGTGAACGCGATCGGCTCTTATACCTCATTCACACCAACGGTGTTTCAGGGCCGGTTCGGAGCTGGAGCTTGAAAAGCACCGGGTTTTCCTGTTCACACCGCAGCGGAGCAGCCTCTTAGCTCCGGAATCCGGTTCGTTTCAAGCACCAAAAAATTCTCCGGCTAGAGCAAAAGCACCGCATACGTCACGCTTACGTCGAGGCGGGGGCAGGGGCAGGGGCGGGATCAACTCCTGAACAACAACAAAAAGCCCGCGTTTTATCCAGTTTGTGCACAACGATGGAGAAACTTAACAAGCAGCAGTGGTCCACTGAAGAGACCAGCTACCTACTGGGAATCTGGTCTTCCGAAGAGGTACAGAGGAAGCTGGAGGGGAGCACGCGGTCCAAAGCAATTCTCCAACAATTGCAGAAAGAGATGGCAACCGCTGGTTTTTACCGTACCGTGGAACAGATTGGCAACAAATTAAAATAAGTCGAGAAGGACTATCGGGACCTTGTCGGTGTGAGCTGTGAGGGGTTTCCGCACGGTTTGGCTTTATGAAGCAGGCACGCAAACGGTTACGTCATGACACAAACGATGACACAATGACGCAGCACCAGTCGGGCTCTGAGCGTTGTGAAAAGAGCCGGAGCTAAACCGAAGAACCGGTTCTGAACCTGAAAAGCTCTAGCACGGAGCTTGAACCGGAGTTGCGTTGGTGTGAATGAGGTATATAGGAGGTTACTTCCATGGGGGTACTAAGTGCTGGGAACTAAGTGCTGGGAATTAAGTACGGCAAAGTACTTGGTGTGAAAGCGGCTAATGACTATCTAGTTCCCAAGCAAAGTCCCTACACACTGAGCTACTGCGACCCATTAAAGCTATTAGTTAGGCTTCAATAGTGTCACTATCAATCCATCGTTGAACAGTGCGTGACCACTGGTTTATGTCTTTTCATGAAAATAAAAACATGAATCCATAATTATAACTCGTGCCACACATGTTGGGCTATTTGAGCTTACATAGAAATGTATGTAAAGTCAAAAAAGTTGAGCTGGCAGCCTGTGATCAATTGCATACGGCAGGCTTTCAATAAATTATATTCACATGCCATTTTTCACTGACTGTAAATCATAGCCGTCAGGCACTGAAGGCATATATTGAAACCAGTGACAGGCTCTACAACCGTATCAGCCTGGAGCTCTCTTACCCTATTCACATGAATCCTGTAAATTCCTGTTCATGTCATAGTGGATATGGCCTGCTCTCCTGTTCATGTGACATGCATTGCTTTGATCAAGAAATATTCCTCTGTTTTAACCTCTTCAAACAGTTTTAAAGTTATAAATGTATGTAGTGCAGAAAGGTATATTGTGACTGCATTTACGAAATAAAATCTGACGTGATTGCAATATGAATACTTTAGTAATGTGATAATTATGTCTAAAAATAGACTAATTATTCTAGCATGTGTTTTGCATCTATTACGTAAAACACTCAATTCAAGCGAGATTCTAATATGAATCAGGTGCAGTTATTTTAACCGCACTGTTGCCCTGAGGCTCTGCTCTCTAGGTTTCCATTACAAGTCCTTCTGTGGCAGTCTTTTATGTGTCACAATGTTAAGTGTTTATTTGGTGATCTTACATAACAAACAGTAGGTGCTGTTTTTAATACCTTCAGAAATTACAACCAGTTTTTTTTAATATATTTTAAATCATGCCACCTTGATTTTCTATGCGAAGACAAAATGTTATGTTATTATTAAATTACCCCTTCAACAATGTTAATGCAAAGAAACAATATGATCTAAATCTGAACATATAATTACTTGATGAATTTAACAAGTGGATGTTTATTGCGAGGTGTAGGCCTACATTTCTTATGAACAAAATTACACAAAACTGTAACATTTTCTTTGACATGCTAAACAATTACTTATGTGTCATGGACTATTGTAAGCAGATCCTCAGGTGTTTGTAAAAACACAGATTAATTCAAGACTAATATAAGACAGGTCAGAAAACAAGCTTGGATAAAATGGGTTACAGATGTTTTCATTTATTTATATCTAAGCTTGATTCTATTCCTTGCGACAACAATTCGAAAAAAACTCAATCAACCTAACAAATAATTATTATCTCTTGTTCACACAACATCTTGCAGTTGTTATATTAACAACCCCAACCTATAGCAACATTGTTTTCGCACACCATGTATTGAATGTTACACAAGTTGAATTCAAAATCCACCTAAAGTATGGAAACATGGTTGGTTGATCTGATTTCTTACCATAACTATGTTTTCTTTAAGGACCCTAGCAATGACTTTTTATGCTAGGACATATTAATACCTCAAAAAAACATGTATTTATATCATATACTGTAAGCAATGTAAAAGAGTAATACGCAAGGAGAAAGTGGAGTTTAACTTTAGTTACATAAGTTTTCCATATTGGATTTAGCAAAGACCTGTTCTGATCTTTATTTAAGAATTGTTTAAAATACAAATTCTTCCTCAGTGTGACTTTGTCCCAACTGTCATTGTTCCTAATAAACATGTTCAGTTGTTCCCTGGAACACTTTACTCTGTTGGGCTGGTTATCTTTACTTTGAGTGCTCTTGTCGGGAACACTTGGTGGTGAATAACTGTACATGATCATGGAAGTGTTTTTCTCTCTTGGTCTAACAGAATAACACCAAAGGGCTTTCATGTACTCTGCTCCCACTTCCCATGGAGGATGATGTAAAACTGAAACTGTCAGTTTAGAATTATAATGAAGGATTTAAAGCCATATTTCTTTTGGATAAAATCTATTTCAGCTTGTTGCATTACTGCTCACATCTTTTAGTTTGACTTACAATTAATATCACTCTTGTGTTCTTGCTTGTGAATACTTCCTGGTTGTTGAATAAACCCTAGCAATGTTACATTCTTTATTAAGTGACACACAAACTTAAATATACACTGAATGTATTTCATCATGTTTTCTTTTTGAAAAGCCTTTTTTCTATTTTGACTTCACCCATTAAGCCGTTGGTGGTGGGAGTGACTGTGCAGAGACATCATTCATGGATCAAGCAGCCAGATGGTAGTATCTAATATCATCCCATTGGACCTGAAATTCCAGCCTCAGTCTTTTATTACTGTCATTCCAAGTTAAGCCTGCACTGTGGCCCAGGCAGTACCTTCAGTATGACCAAATTACAATTAATTCAGTATACAATGAATGCAGTATTTCCACAGTTGCATTGTACAGCTCATCAGACGTTATTCTTTTATATAAAAAAAGATCTTACTGCAAAAAATGATCAGCTTGAGCTTGCTATTCAGGATTACTGCGATCACCGCTGTTGGATGGAGGAATTAGATAAGTATGCAGCAAAATTAATAAAACATACGTTTATAAATTGACAATGAAAATAAGCTGATCATATTCTGTACTGTTGGCAGGGTTGGGTTGTAACGGAATACATGTAACGGCGTTACGTAATCAGAATACAAAAATCAAGTAACTGTATTCAGCTCGCGTTACATTTGAAAAACAAGTAATCTGATTACAGTTACTTTGGTAAACCTGAAGTGAACACATTTTGGATTACTTATTGGAATTATTGGTGGAAAGATTTCCTCACAACATTTAATATTCATTACTAAAGGTACAGCCGAATCATCACAGCGCACAAAACCTATTACCGCCGCAGATGGACCAAAAAAGGGAGCGTTTGAAAAAAATTTGCGGGTCTGCTCAGTGAAACAATAACAACGAAACATGGAGGAACAAAAGTCTGCGTTTAAATCGTGTGTGTGTGTGTGTGTGTGTGTGTGTGTGTGTGTGTGTGTGTGTGTGTGTGTGTGTGTGTGTAGAGGTGTGTATGGTTAAAACACATCAGCCTGTCTTTAGCCTTTCCAATGATTCTGAAGGTAAACACAGTGAAGGCGGTGCGTGAAAGGCACTGCGCGCTCCTCTTCTCAGAGGCTGAGTTAACCCTCCCGCTGCCTCCTGGTGCTGCAGAGATGTCATGAAGTGAAGGAGGTTATCCTTCTATAAAACAGCTGCGGGCAGCAGATACTGTGAGTGTCACGGACATGAATTCATAGATCAAGGCAGACTGGTGCACACACTCTCCTGTTTTGCCAATCCGGTGCTTAAACAAATATAGCTCTACACCCCTGGCCGAAATGTCCTTAAAATGAAGTCCGAGTTCGACATTTTAATCATGTCCTGCCAACACTGGCAGGACAGAAGGCGACACGCCCGTTCTAAGCCGTGTCCCTCACTCCTCACATCCCAAGCTGCATCCCCAAAAAGTTTATTATGTTGTTACATCGTTTCAGATGTTATGTTTCAGTTGTGCTCTTGATAAGCCATTAAAACAGTAAAAACACGTTCAGTTTCCTTTTGCTTTTTGTGTCTCCTGTACACTAAAACATACCCATCTGTTATGGAAAAAGAAAGTAGGCTAATCCAAAAGTAATCTAAAAGTAATCGGATTACGTTACTTTTTTAAGACACGTAACTGTAACTGTATTCGGATTACTTTCAGAGCCATGTATTCAGTAATCAGTAACTGATTACATTTACAAAGTAACCCTCCCAACCCTGACTGTAGGTAACACCCTTGAACAATTTTCCCACTCTTTAGGATATTTAGAAAACTAATACTATCCAGAGCTTTATATTTTCCTTATTCTTCCCTCATGAGTGTAGATCATTATTTCATATGTTGACAAGATTTTCTGCTTCCCACACACTCTTCAATACACCTTAATTGGATTGTGTGTTACATCCTGCAGCAGTGTGAAATGTCATATGTGCCTGACATACACTCCAACCTGGAAGATAATATGTTAAAGTACAGACACACACTCTCCTGAATACTCTCTTCACTGAGAGAGAACAATCAAATCTTCCATTCAAATTAGAATAACTTGGTAAAAACCGTAGTTATAAAAACATGTATAGAGTATTCGGTACCACTTTACAATAAGACTACCCTTATAAAGGATTCATAAAGGGTTTATAATTAGGTTATTAATTAGGTTGTAAACACTTTATTAATCATTAAGAACCATTTATAAACCAGTTATAACGTAGTTTTCATACATCAACACAGGCTCACTATTTAGCAAGATGACTAAGCCTTATATTGGCTACCTAGCTTACTTCGTCTTCTTCATCGGCCAACATCCTTGGTATCTGTTGTTCACTGAGTTGATTCCCCCCCTCCATCTTGATGTTTCTTGGCATCTCTTTATGACCATTTATTTATGAGTTACTAACATTTATAACTGCCAAAAGGGAGCCTTGTAAAGTGTTAAACACATTCCCATTTATTAATGAGTTACAACCAATTTTTATTGTAAAGTGTTAAACAAATCACCATTTATTAATGAGTTACTACCATTTATAATTTGTTTAAGTTATATTAAGCCTTAAAGTTATGCATACATTAGGGCGTGGTTACATTGAGTGACAGGTCTGTCCAGTGACTGCTGCTGTTAGCTTTCTGCTCTGCTAGCAGCTCCGTGATGCTACAAGGACTCTGCCTGCTCAGCTCATCCGGGGAACATAACTTGAACTCTGCCGTGTTTGTTGTGCTGGCGCCTTGTGGACTATTCTTCATGCTTAGATCGGACTATTGTGACTCGCTCCGCGTTTAAAACAGACGGTGCATTAATGCGGTTTTGCGGTAAGGGAAATTCGAGTGCTTTATTTATGTGTTGCTTATGTTTTTAGTCAGCTAACATTAATGAATGTTAAGGCTTGGGTTAGCATGTAGTAAGCGAGTGGTAGCCACATCTGTGCTAACGATGCTAATCGTAGCCTCCAAGTCAAAACGTAATAGAGAAGTGTTAAGCATTAAGTGGGATAATACTGTAGAACTAACGGCTTCTGTTTGAGGTTGGTAAAATAAGGTCATCCTTCTAAGTTAGAGAGATATTTTATTAGGTAGGTAACTTTATGCATTGATAAGGCTAATTTAAATTAGCTATGATCGATTATGTAGACAAGCTAACGTAGTGTTGAAGAGCGGCCTAGTGTATGTGAAATTAACCTCACTATAAGATGTGTGTATATTACAAATATTAATGTCATATTTCAAGATGATTACTTAGATACATATTACGATATGGTTGGTTGAGCTGGAGTTCATTATTGAGCTTACACGTTAACGTCACAGTCATATCTGAAAAACGAACCCAAACCTTGTTCTTTTTATTAATTGTATTACCAAATTGGTATCAAATAAATAGTAAGCATTGGTAATACCAATGCTGATAAAGTAAACTATTTTATTTGAGTATTTGTCTCTGGGAGAAGGTACTGTACCCAGTTCCTATGTTTGGCAGTTATAGACTGGGCTTTCTTGTACAAGAGAATACAAAAAATCTATATGGACCTTTACTGTACAATTATCCTTAAATTATGTTATACAATCAACAAGTATGGTATTTTGAAACATGATGTGCAACAATTTTTACTGTAATTTGTGTGCATTTTACTGTTAACTAAGATGATGTTATGATTTATTTTTTGTTAGTATGCACGTGGACGCTTTGGACATACCTGGAGTAGGAAGAAATGGGTCTTCGGAATGATGGGAGTTAACCTGTTAAGCCCGTGAGGCCCCTAATCCGGGTCTGGCGGGTAGTTTTTTTACGAAACTGTGTCTCAGGGCTTCTTAATATTTAAAAATCTATTAATGTGTCATACTCACTTAACGGGTAGAAACTCAGCTAACTGAAGATATGAACCATTTTTACCGAAACAAAGCACAAGTCTCACAAGAAGCGTCTAAATTAGCCCTGAGCGAAAAAATGCTAACGAATTTAGCACAGAACTCAAGGTAAAAATACCCTTATTACTTATTGTAACTGCACATACAAGATATCCGATTAAAGCTGAGATTCCACAGATTCTATAGGTATTGGTATCATCACTGAGCGATCAGAACTCGCGACAGGGGAAGCAAACACAGACATCACAACACGTAGCATCACAGAGCATTCACGGGACATCTCTTACCTTAGCTGTTGGTTTCCGATCAAAAGTCGTGTTCAATGGCATTAAAACGATAAAAACACGGCTGAAGGTTAATCCATAGGTTAATCCAATGTGTCTGTCACTTTGAAAAAATTATTGATAATCCATGATTCCATTTTTATGTACAAATCGGAGAATTAATATTAGCTGCTAATGGTAGCCACCAGATTGGATTGCAGCTTCCGGTTCCGGGGCATTCTGGCTGCGCAGCACTCATTCAATGGGTAATGTTTAGATGGATTTTAGGAACTTCCCCTCGATTCTATTGGCTCTAACAGTTAAAAAGAGATGTCAATCATCAAAATCGACCGAGGGGGGCCAGAGATATGGAAAATGCACCCAAATGATGTTTTTTTTCTAAATCTCTCTAAAAAGGTCAAATTTCACTTGCTTCGCATCAATCTTGATACAGGGTACTTATTATATGTTATAGTTTGGATTCCTAAAGCTTTTAGTCTACTATCCCATCACACTATAATTTACAATTTTTTACTATGTTCAATCTGAATTTACTTTCAAATTAAAACTATACATTGATTCTGACTTTTTTACATCCAACTCACAGGTTTATCATTGCTTTGAGAAAAAGATTATGCATTTACCCCTTTTAAAAGGGAAGATATAGTCATTTGTTCTGGGAATGTCATTTTCGAGCCTGAGACCTGAAAAACAGGCTCAGGGCTTAACAGGTTAAAGACAAAAGGCGAAGACTAGTGTTGAAACTAGTGGAGAAACGATCAACATGCCACCTTGTCCCTCTGATTAGACGGCATGTTAAGTCAGGAAGTAGCATGAGTGGAGGGCATATCAGGAGAGTGCTGAGTAACATGGGGTACAACCACTACACCATAAACCACAGCAGGTGGTTTGTGAACCCCCAGACGGCAGTCATACCCAACATATAGAAAGAGCTTGGTCGACCGTCAAAGGACATGTCCGTAGACTGAGAGGAAACTGTACAGAGAGTTTGTTGGAGGAACACCTCAAAATTCTTGAATGGTCAACTTGGCTTGGCTCTGCTCACCATGATGGACTGCTTGGACGCTTGTTCAAGGATATACACAAAGCCTTTCCAGTCTGAGTACCATTATGTCTGACCAAGTCTTTCATTTATGTCTGAGAAAAGCCTTTATGTTTAAATATGTGTATCAGTCATACTAAACAGTCATTACTTTGAGTCCTAATTTTCTTCATGTGTGAAGAAAATGTTTTGCTTGGTTCTGTTGCATCTTACTTTGCATTTCATGTGAAAAATGTGTATTAGGTAACGTGAATGTTATAACTCATTCATAAATGGACATGTGTATTAAACTTAAAAACAACGCACCCTTTCAGTAGTTATAAATGTTAGTGACTCATCAATAGATGGTGATGTGTTTCACACTTTACAATAAGGCTCCCTTTTACCAATTATACATGGTAGTAACTCATTAATAAATGGTGATTTGTTTCACACTTTACAATAAGGCTCCATTTTACCAATTATAAAGGTTGTGAACACTTTATAAATCATTAATAAGATTTTATAAGACATGAGATAAACAGGTCAACTGTGACCGGTTGCTCCCCAGACCTGAGGAATCGCCCAGGGCTGGCCCACCATCATGGACCTGGAGCCACTAGGATGACTGACAGATTTTCCCGCCTCACCCTCTCCAGGAGGGGGGGGATAAGGTGCAGCGGTGGAAAGGCGTAAAGCAGCTTTCTTGGCCATGGCTCGTGTGCAAATGCATCCACCCCCAAGGGCGGATTGTCCCACCGGGCCAGGGAGAACCACAGGGCACAGTGTCTGTTGCGCCGATTGGCAAACAGGTCCACCTCTGCTCTCCCGAACTGACAGAGGCCGGCCCCCCCGTTCTCCTGTCCCGGGATGTGCAGGGCCATTAGAGACAACACATTCTGTGAAGCCCACAACCACAGGTTCTCTGCTGCGGTCAACAAGGCTACGGAGCGGACTCCGCTCTGCCTGTTGATGTACGCCACTGTGGTGCGGTTGTCGCTCCTCACTAGCACATGTTTGCCCTGTATTAAGGGTTTGAAGTGCTGTAGGACCAACATCACTGCTTGCAGCTCTAGGAGGTTGCTGTGCCGAGCCTCCGTCAGAGGCCAGCCACCGCCTATAGCTCTCTCTAGGCATGTCCCCCCCCATCCTGTCACTGATGCGTCTGTGAAGACTGTGATATAGGAGGTCACTCGCCCCAGTGGAGCTCCCCTCTGCAGATGCTCTGGGGACCCCCAGAATCGGAGGTTGCTCTCTACTGAGGGCGGGATGGTCACCAGACGTCGTTTGTGCCTCTTGGGATCTAAACGAAGGCCGAAAAACCACCTCTGCAGGCGACGTGTATGCAACAGCCCGAGTGGCACCACAAAGTGAGCAGCCGCCATGAGATCCAGAGTCTGCATGATGGTCAAGGCTGTCACCGTCGCCCCCTGAGGCAGCCTGCAAACTGCCCGAAGCAGGGATGCCTGTCTGCTTTCTGTCAGGGTGGCACGTAGCCTGCCTGCATCGAGTACCACCCCCAGATATTCTACCTGCTGGTGAGGTATTGTCACGATCTTGGTGTTATGTCACGGTTTCAGTTTTGTGTGTCTGGTAATGGGTTTTGTTTTGTTTCTTTTCTCTCTGTTTCATGTTTTCCTCCTTGTTTCTTGTCTGGTCCTTCTCCCTGTGTTTTCCTCCCTGTCGTTAGTTTCCCTGGTGTGTCTGATTGTCTGATTGTGTTCACCTGTTGCCCTTGTGTTTCTCCTCCCCTGCCCGGCTGTTTCTCGTCTCGTGATTACCCCTCCCTGTATTTAGTCTTGTCTCTTCCTGTGTTCCCCTGTCGGTTCATTGTTTGTTTTTCCTGTCTCCCTCCATGTCAGTCACGGTCAGCTTTTTGGTGAAGTATTTTCCCTGTATAACCTATGTTATCCTTGCCATGTTTTTTGCCATCAGCTTTTGAAATAAAGCTCGCTTTTGTTTATAGATCTTACCCTTTTTTGTAGTCTGCATTTGGGTCCTACCTTTTCGCAATCCGTAACAGAGATCATAACAGGTATGGGGGAGCTCTTCTTCCAATTGACCGCAAAACCCAACTTGGTTAGGTGTAGGATCAATTGGGCTGTGTGAAACACTGCCCAATTCCCTGGACCTGTTCATGACTATGAGGTCGTCTAGATAAAAGAACACCCTCATGCCATGGTCGCGCAGCGCTGTGGCCACACATTTGCTGAACGTGCGTGGGGATAGGGAGTAGCCGAACGGCAGTCTGTTGTACTCGTAGGCTACTCCCTGGAAGGCGAAACGCAAATATTTCTGTGCTTTGGAGCAATTTCGACATGAAAGTAAGCGTCCTTCAGGTCGATGGTTGTGAACCAATCTCCTGGCTGCACCAGTCCCAGTAACTGTTTTATAGTTAACATATGGAACTTTTTGCATGCATTGTGCATCAGGCGTCGAAGATCCAGAATGGGCCTGAATTCTCCTGTCTTCTTGGGAACCAGGAAGTACAGGGAATAGTGCCCTTTCTCTCTGTCTTGAGAGTGCACAGCAGACACCGCCTGTTTTTGCAACAGGGCCTGAATCTCTGCAGAGAGGAAACCTATCTCCTCTTGGGATGATAGATTTGCCTCTCTCATGCCTCTGAACGGAGGAGGGATGCTGCAAAACTGGAGTGAATAACCAAGTCTCAGTGTCCTGTCCATCCACTCTGTCAATACACAGCTGAGCTTCCATTCCCCATAACATTGCGTTAGAGGATGTGCAATCAGCTGTGTAGCCGTAGCTATGAAGCTGTGGTACTCTCTGGTGGCCGCCAAACCCTCCATAAAAGGAAGTTTGACCCATGGAGGGCTGACACAGAAATCGCCCGGCCTGGCCCAGCGGGTGCTGGAACGGGACCGCCCCGTAGAACCGGCCGGGGAAGCAGGAGAAGCAGCGGGAGCCATGGGTGCTCTGAACCTGCGCCTCTCTCTCCTTCTTACCGTAGGCTCGCGCTCGCCCCGCTGAGGGAGAGCCAGCGGCAGCAGCCGGCTGAGCTGCATTCTTTCCTCCTCCAAGCGGCGGAAGCGCTGCGTGACCGTGGTGACCGACCCGAAGAGCCCTTCCGTGGATACGGGGGCTCCAAGGAGATCGTCAGGGTCCTTTTTGGAGAGTGCCGTGAGCCCCAACCACACGTGGCGTGATCCCACTGTGGCCAGGGACATCAAGCGGCCAGCTGCGGCCGCCACATCGTGGACCAGATTATTCATCTGTCCGATACAGCGGTCCACATAATCGCTCCGGTCTTCCAGCGACGGGGAGGCGGGGGCTTCCTGTTGAGGAGTAATCAATGAAACCCCCAACACGCCCAGATTATTGGCCGCCGCGGCCAGCTGTGCCCCGAGCCGGAATATTTTATCCAGATATTCCAAGGCCTCACGGTCACGAGGCAGCGGGGGCAGGGGTCTTCTCCCCTCCACCCAACCTGCTGCCTGGGGGAGCAGATGGGCCGCAAGGCTCTCATCGAGGGGGGGCACACCGGGACACGCTGTGTCCGAGTGGCCCTGCACCCTAAGCAATCCCGCCATGCCGGCCACCGGAGCCCTCGCTCTCAGAGGGTGCCGCCGCGTCGCCTCCACACACTGCCATATATCTGGCAACGGGGGCGAAACAAAAGCCAGCTGGGCTGGCTGAACCAGGCCATAAATCCCCTGACGAAGGCGGCTCACCGGTCTGGGTGGTAGCGGAAGGGGAAGCGGTAGGCCCACCTGCTCCGCCGCCATGGCCATCACCAGCGGAAAATCCTGGCGGGCAGATCTGTGCAGTGGACCTTCGTGGCCACCGGACCCAGAAGCGCCCGACAGCGAGAAGTCCTCGTCTTCCTCCTCCTCAACAAACGGGGCCGCGCGGTCCGCCGGATTGGCGAAGACGAAGGGCACCTGCTCGGCCACCTCCTGGTCCTCCATCTCCACCACCTTGATGTCCTCCTGGTCCTGTGCCTCGTCCGGCAAGACATAACGCGCCTGCTCGAAGTGGTCCAGGCGATGTTGACGTCTGAGCCGCGGGAGCGCCCGGCAGGCACTGCAGGACGGGGAATGTCCGCCACCCTCCACGGCGTGGTGAGCCCCCAGACATTCAAAGCGCCATCGATGAGGTTCAGCGCCCGCGATCAAGCCAGGGCAGGTAGGGCAAGGCGAAGCTTCCAGGAGTGGTGAGTCCATTATTATTTATTCTTCTTCTTTACGTTTAGCTTCCTGTTCAGTTGTCTGCTCGCTGAAGAGAAAAAGGATGACGGTCGGAGGGCGTAGCCGCCTTATATACTGTGGGCCTGCGCGCGCATTCAGGTAGGCTCGCCCGATTGGCCGGCTACGTTTACGTAACTCAGTAGGTGAAAGCATGATAGAGAGTAGTACCCATAGAGTCCAGTAGAGGGCGGAGCCTGTGTGAGATATAACACATTCCCATTTATTATTAATGAGTTACAACATTTATAATTGGTAAAATGGAGCCTTATTGTAAAGTGTGAAACAAATCACCCTTTATTAATGAGTTACTATTAATAAATGAATTACAAACTATTCGTAAACCCTTTATAAGGGTAGTCTTATTGTAAAGTGGTACCGACTATTCTGCACAATTTCTATTATATTCTATTTTATTTTATTTACTTTTACTATTATCTGTTGTATTGTGTTGCACTGTTCGAGGAGCCTGTGACCTAAGCATTTCATTGTGATAACTACACTGTAGGTATGTACATATGACAATAAAAGCCTTAAACCTTGAATGTACTTGTTAGTAAGTAGTATTGTTCATATATTTAAAGAAATTGTACATTTCCTAAATGACATCACAGCATTTCCCACATGTCGTCCTTCACTTAGATTTTTGATATAACTTCAATGTCTTATTATTCTGTCACTGTATATGGACATTTGTGTGGAGGAAACATGTTGTCCCTTTGATTCAATTAATTTTACACATAAATAAATTGCAACATCTAATGTTTAGCAGGTATGTTGTAGAGCTAATATAAGATAATGAGCTCTAAAAAATACAATACTTAAAAATATTTGAGCTGCTGATAGTCCTACCATATATGGAAGGCAGAGGAAACTGAATTGTTTTTCAAATTAATCCTGAAGCCAAATTCCAATGATTCGCGATTTGCTCCTTGGTCACCTACAGTATACGTTGGGCGTAGAGCCTTTCGGGGAAAACAGCTGTAAGTGGGGTTCCTATGGTTACCTTCCGTGCTAGCTTGCACCTCTTAGTACGGCTGTGATTTGAGCGGTGCTGTTGAAGGTCAGTGGTAAACGAGGGACACATTTGAAATAATTTGAATTTTGAGTACATCGTTCAGCGACAATTTCGAGCATTGTGCAACAACTCTCTCCACAAAAGCACAAAGGCAATGCCAGCACAGATCCGTTTTACAATGTATCATGTGAATGCAGCTTGAGTGTTACACGAATGTGTGAAGTGGATTTCTTGGCAATTTATCCCATAGTTGTTGGGGTATTTCAGATTGGAATTATCTCTGAACCAACTCTTTGGTAGCATCTCGGTAGTGCTAGCGTAGCTAAAAAGCCAAAGTAAAGACTTCATGAACTATCTTATGGTTAAAACAATACAAGAGAGTCTAAATAAATCCCCAAAACATGTCCTTTGAGCTAATTTCATGAATAAACAAAGTTGTGGGATAACTACACACTGTGTCTGGGTGTGGTTGTGGGAACAGGTTGACCATGAGGCGTGTAGCCAGCAAGTAACATAACTGCACATGTTCTTCTTCCAGTTCAGTTATCTCTCAGATAAAGTTTCCCAATGTGATGTGGATGGAAAGGAGAATAGGCCTACACACACACACACACGCACACACACACGCACGCACTACACTCCTCTTTTGTTTTCTTTGTGTTCCTTGTGTCTCTTGAATAATAGAAGTGGCTGGATACTTATTGAATTCTCTGATTTACTTCCAGCACTTAGAACAACACTCCCCCTTTCTTCATTCACTCAAACTCCAGCTGCTTGCACTGAGCCTGCAGAGTATTCGCAAACCTTTTTTCCTTTCTTTACTTTCCGAGCTCACTCTTTAACCACACTCGACGAGAATCGGACAGACAGGAGGAGCAAGAACTGTCGAGCCATGCATTAACCCCCGGATTGAAGAAAACAACAGTGAGGGTATTTTGAGGATCTTTTTAACAAACAGCGATAACAAATATATTGTGTGAGGCATTTTAAAATGAGGATATTCTGACTCAATGACTGTTTTACTTGTTTTCTCTGCTTGACAATTTTTCTGAAGATGTTTGTTTTTGCTGTTTTGCTGTTCATCTACTTAGCATAGTAAATTGAGAGGGAAATCTTGCCTAAACGGTAATGTGAACATTATAGTATTGATGTATACATTATAGAAGTGATATGCAATTGCAGAGTTTTATAAAAAGGGAATGACTGCAGCATTTTATTCCGAAATGTATCCACAGCTGTTTTCGTTGCAGTTTGTAGCATTATTGTAGTTATTGTGACTTTCAGTGCTGAGAAATCCAAACATTGCTTTTAAACTGCTGTACCCATTTCCCACCTAACATAAGGAAGTACGCTTTAGTAACCATGGTAACCAAGATTCTTAGTCCACGTTAAAAAAGGTTTTGGTTATGTTTCGTGTTCTGAGTCCATGAGGTATTTTTATTCCTGCAAATGTCATGATGTCATTTTTAGTGCAGCTACAGAGTAGAAAGTAAGGTATTAACCACAGACTGCTATTGGCCTATATTATTGATTGGTAGGTTGCTTCAATTTTGAGCTGACTCAAATGTCCCAACAAGTATGAGATAAATCCCCAAATGTAAATGTTGTACAGACATTGTACAAGTGTGCTGCCACCATTAGTTTGACATTTTTGGTTTCCAGTTACAATGAGCTGTACACAAATAAGGTAACATTCAATATTACTATTAGCCAAACTTTTCTATGAGTACTTCAAAGCATCAAACAATCCTTCTCTGGGAAACATAGAAAAAAAACCTGAATAATTTAGAGGATGATTAAGTTAATACCTCAAGATGTCAAAAGATGTGGCTTCAGAAAATAAAAAACCGCACAGTTCTGAAATCAGTCTGATATACTACACATATGATTTTGTTGTTGTTGTAATTTGTCATATATTTGATGTACTTTTTCTTGTATACGCCTTGTAAATATTCTTTCTTAATAGTTTTTTTAACCGTTTTTATGATCCTTCTATTTTTTTGGTCCTTTTCTTTTTTACAACTTAATGTATCTTCCTGTGTTTATGCATGCTCCATTGTACATATAGGAAATTCCTGTTATGTTTAAACCTGCTTGGCAATAAACCTGTTACTGATTCTGAAAATGTGATTATGCACAGGCTGTGTTTATAATTGATGACTCAGTGTGTATCACTTTATGTGTAATTTCTAACTTCACTGGTGTCTTCACTGATGTCAATGTGAGAAGATAAAGACACAATCTTTACATCTGGATAAACTCCGTGGTCTGTGTAGCTGTTGGTGACCTTCAGGTGCACCAGGCTCTGTAAACACTGCAGCCTGTGACTGTGCAGTCCTCTCTACAGACATGTGTACCAGCAGAGCGCTCAGAAGCAAAGCCTTCTGCTGCTCTCACCCCAGGCGAGCCATTTGTTTCTCCCCTCACACTAGCCTACATCTCACGTCTCTGTTTGGAAGTTCCCATAGTGATTGAACACATTGCAATATTTTGATAGGACCGCAGCTTGGATATTCAGCTTTTCAAATAACAGATGGACCCGCTGGCTCATTTGAACAAGATAAATCCCACCAGCTTGCTTGGCTTGAATACAAGTCAACATTCACAGTTCTGTTAGTTTGTGCAGCAAACATTTATGTTACCAAAAGGGAAGTTTAGAGAAATCCTGAGGATATGGTGGAGGGTGAGCATATTACCTTTAGTTTTTAGCTTGCAAATCTGAATCCATGCAACCTTTGTTGAGCTTGAGAAGTCTTAGGAATCTGTAAATGCAAACATCAATTTCAAAACTCAAATTGTGAGAAAGTGGCATTTACATCAATAGTACGTCACATTCTGAGGGGACCATGAATCTGTACATTATATTTAATTTAGGACCCTTTATCAAAAGCGACTTACAATTAGTGCATTCAACCATGAAGAAACATTTCATGGCATGTGACATTCTGTAGGGCATGTGACATTCTGTAGGGCAACGCAAATCTGTACAAACATTTACATCAATAGCATCAACATTTATTGAATAACAATGACAGAATATATCTATCATGTGGAACAGTATGAGGGGCAGACAGACTTCTTGTACCATAATTAAGTAACATTTGGACGGACTTGTACTTTAATTGAGTATTTCCATTTTATGCTACTTTGTACTTCTAGTCTTCTACTACAATTATGTAATACCTTTAGTTACTTTGCAGATTCTGATTAATTATTTGAAATATAATCAACACTTCAATCAGAATTTAGTTCCACCTGGAGTAAATTCACAAGCTACCCTGCAGTATACAAAGTCATTCAAACTAGCTGCACCTTTACCAGCTTTGAGAACACTTTAATGATCAATAATATCACATATCATATATATTATTCTGAAATGGACCAATCTGCACAATGACTACTTTTACTTTTGGTACTTGAAGCATATTTTGATGCTAATGCTTTTACTTGAACAACATTTTGAATGCAGGACTTTTACTTGAAACAGAGTATTCCTACACTCTGGTACTTATACTCTTACTTAAGTACAAGAGTACTTCTCCCACCTCTGATTATGTGTCAATCAGGCACACATTTTAGTCTGCATTTCCTCCTACAATCCTAGAGTACAGATATTAATAATGTTTCTATGGTTACGTCCTAGAAACAAAATTCTTCAAAATTGAGAGGAATTCTTTTTTACCATAGTGTTTTGTGTAAAACAATAGACTTGTATGTTTGAAAATCCAGTGTCTCTCAAGAAGCCCTCTAAAGGTATAGTAAATGCATTCCTACAGATGTAAGCAACACGGATCAATGAGCACATCTGTGGAGTAGGCTGGGACAGTAATACATGCCTCTAAAGTTGAGCTGTAATTGATGGGTTCTGCTGAGAAGCCACTGCAGGCAGCAGCCCCTGGACTCTGCTGATCCAGCTCCTAAACACAGAGAGCCCTGATTGATAAAGATCCAGCAGTGAGGGATTCAGTCGTATGTTAACCCCGGCTGACGTGCTGCTTCCATCTCCAACCCTCCGAGGAAAATAATATGATGTTTGTACTTCATGGTCCTTTACTGAATGTGCCAGTCAACTTGCTTGATGGCCTGATTCATTTTATAAATGTTGGCTTACTGATATGTCTCTGAAAGCATAGCCTCATTTTTACTGCCCACTCAGGACTTTTGCTTTCAGCAAGCATATCTTGTGAAAAAAGAAACCCCTTCTCTAGCTTACTGCCTGAGGGAGAGACACTGTCAGTTATCCAGGAGTGTGTCTGCCAGATCGCAATTTGATTACATTTATTGCCTCTCTTGGGTTTTTTGGGGCGATTGTGTTGCACTGTGAATTCACTGAATTGTAAAAACTTTTTGTTGGTATAATGTGTCTCATTTTCACAATAAGTAATTTGACTATGGACAGGCGCAGACAGGCACATAATGCAACAAAACGAGAATCTTGAGGGGTGTCAGCTCAGAGACAGCAGAGAAAAAACCTCAATGAGAGAAAATATTTAGCTCTATGGAGAATGGGCGGTTCTAAGGAGGGCCATCAAGGGCCAGTGCCCCTCTAATGGCGCATTTCCACTACAGGGCCTCGCTCGGTATGGCTAGGCCTCGTTAGGCCTTGTTAGGACTGGCTCACTTTATGCTGCGTTTCCATTGCAGTAACTATAGTAACGCAGTGTAGGCGGAGCCGTGACGTCATCTTCAATGAGAACCACAGAAAAACAACATCAGCCGTTAGCTGTTAGCACTCAAGCTCACAGCTCCTCATATCTGTTCAGAAACTAGACAACAAGTACAAACCACAGACTGTCTGTGTCATGGCGAATACAGTCGCTGGTTTATTTATGTCTGTATAGGCCGTTGTTGTGAGTGTGGACGGTCGGAGCATATAATGCGTTAGCTTAGCCGATCTCCATTTAGAAAACACGGTCAAATATGTTCATTTTGTTGTAGTTGTAGCCCCCTTGCCAGCGATTCTCTCTCTAGTTTAGCATACTCAGCCCGACTCAGCCTGGTTGTTGGTCCGGAAAGAACCTCGATTTTATGGGGCCAGAAAAACTGTGAAATAGTACGGTACTACGCCAAGTGGAAACGCAACCAAAAACGAGCCGGGCACGGCACGCTTAAAGCGAGCTCCGCGCTGTAGTGGAAATGCGCCATAACACTGAGCTTGGACCCTCCTGTGGCTCCCCTCAAAAAGAAGATCAATGATAATGCAGTTTGTGATAATGTTGCAGCAAAGACTGGCTAACTTGGGCCAAAGTAACTGAAAATAAGTAACTAAACTAAAATTGTAAGTCATTGACATCAATTCTGTTGATTAAGTAAAAACCATTAATGGTATTTAAAGGTCTCCTATCATGCATTTTTAGGCATATATTATGGGTCTCAGATATATGAAAAAATATAACAAGCATGTCTATGATTTGTTTTGCTCAAAATACAAAACATCATAAATTTAAAGGCCCTGACACACCAAACTGACACCAAAGAACACGTCCCGACGGACCCGATTGTTGTGTCGCCTCACGTCTCCTTGGCCAAAAAGTTGCACTGGAACACACCGCAAAGACTTCAGCTGACGGCCAAGTAGCACGTACCCACTGCGCATGCGTGAGTGGCAATAACTCTCCTTACCAGCAAGCGGCGGTAGTGTGTATTCTTAATTCAAAAGAGGCAACCGGAAGACAGACTTCGTGATATACAAACAACAAATAGCGGGTGTTCCATTTTCACTCTCGTCCATCACAGACTGTTTCACAGACTGTTTCACATAACGACTTATAATCGAAAACATGTTTGGTGCAGTACTGGAAAATGAAAAATAATAGCCGTCTGTGTGTGCCTTCTTCACTTCTGTTTCGCTTCTCATGCACTGATTCGCTAAGCTGAACAGCCAATCAGAGTGATTTCTTTTGCCGACAGCCATGTTGCGGAAGGTGTCGGCACGGCCGAAAAGACAAGACGGTGCTGGACACACCAATCTGAGTAGGGCGACAGGACGCTCATCGACGGCCAGACATCTATCGACGGCCGAAATCGGCCCGGTGTGTCCCTCTATTTAAGCCCTGTTAGAGAACTGCTGATTCGGTCCTTAGCTTGAAAAAAAAAAGAGGAGGGGGAGCTAATGCCTGCTCAGAATTCTACGGAGATACAGATAACTGCTGCCGTGATTAAACGCCATCATGTTCCAAACCACATCAAGGATTATTTCTGAAACAGTATGAGCTCAAATGCTTTTTGTCTTGAGGGTTTACTACAAGGCGAGTTCCTTTTTTTATTTCCTGCTTTTTGACACATACTCTCTCCAGTACAGGTTAGCTCTAGTGTTAGCGATGCTTGCTAATGTAAACAAAGACCATTGTGGCGGCTCAATTTACAGTTCAGTTTGAGTCGCCGAGAGGCTAAGCTTGGCTATAAACTGTGACGCGTTTTCAATGAGAAAGTCCATACTGAAGTAAGATGGTTTAACGATATTTAATAAACAAAATCAAAACACAGTAACTAGGGACAAAACGGTCAACAGAAAAAATGACAGCACAAGCTCACCCTCTGTCATCCGCACTCGACATGAAACAGGTGACCTATACACAAACCACACCCATGTGACAATTAACGGAAGTGCTCAACAAATACAAATACAAGTGACGTAAACAAATAATAATAATACAAATAATAAACTCAGGCTAGGTAGCATTTTGGCTCCTACAACCAGCATATTAAGTCCAAAACACGTCGCTCATTGTTTCTGATAGCAACCTTTCTGATAGGGCCGAGGGTGTAAAGCCAGCCCACAAAAATCTGGAGCAGCTCCATTGTACCCCCGTTTTTAGAGATTTGTGTACGGAGGAAAAGAGAGAGGGTTTTGTTTTCTTACACTTTGTGAGTTCCCTGACACACCGGGGACACATATTTATGTATAAAAGACATCAAAAAGTGCATTTTGCATGATAGGTCCTCCTTAAAGTTTTTTTTGCACGTTATGAGTTTATACTGAACTAAAATTGTTGTACTCTTGAACCTGGTCTTTGTTCGCCCTTTTCCCCGATTAAATGTACCCCTCTCCTTTAATAACTGCCAAGCCCCCCCCCCCCCCAGTAAAATTGATCTAGAACCGCCACTGCTATGGAGAATCATTTTCAGTGACCAAGCCAACAGAGAGAAAACTTTACACTGGAAAAGGCGTAGGTTGAACCAGACTCAGAGTCTACAGCTAATGGCTCTGTCAGAATGTACTTGCCTGCTTTGAGCTCACATCAGCATGTGAAAATCATTTATTAGTCATTCTCTTCAGCTGAGGCTCATCAACTAAGGCTTATGTGAGTGACATCTGACTTGTAGGTGTTTCAGAATATAAAATTAATGACACATTTGACTGACTAGTGCAGGGCCCTTTAGGATTTGCTCGTGTCGCTGCTTCTTGTCCTTTGAAGTGAGTCTATGCACGTGTTAGCGGTAGCAGGACTACACAATATGCAACATGAGTCCAAACGCTGCCATGTAAAAGCTTTCCCCAGATTTGATGAACGCATTGGAAAAAGTTTAAGTTTAGACAGGCCAAAATTATTTGTAGGTATTGGCGGTTCGCAACCAATTATTTGGCTCATGACCTATCGGACTGGAGTGTGGAGCAGTAGATTAAAGTAAAGTTAAATCACAATTCACTTCTCTAAATTATTCTAAACTGTGGCTATGAGGTAGTGCGATTGATTGGAAGGTTGTGGGTTCGATCCTTGCAATCAACATGTCGATGTATCCTTGGGCAAGGAACTTATTGTAAACGGTGTGTGAATGTATGTGGATGCTTTGCATCGGCCAAACGGCTCGCTGCACCCGCACTACGAGGGGGACCCAAGTTCCCATCAGCAAAAACACGTTGGTTTGCTATCCTGGCTCCAAAATGGTGGAATGAGCTCCCCATTGACATCAGAGGCCTGTACTACGAAGCCGGTTCAACATAACCTGGATATGTTTGAGTTAGCCGGTTGGCCTAATCCAAAACATACGCTCTCTCGCTAAACGGTCCTACGACGCTGGTTATCAAGTGGATCGCTCAAGCCAGCCGTGCCCTATCTAGTTAGGTGCGCATCACATGAAAGGGGTGGTATTTGGAGCATTCGACCAATCACAAACATGGACAAGCGCACTGACAGCGCAGCGTCATACTTCCTGAATGAAAAGTGAACTTTAATATTAGTCAAATATGAAGAAGTTAAACTTTAAACATCCATGACTTAAACACTTTATCCAGGATAAAAGCCACATAGTTGCACCTGCAAGGTGAATACAGCTGGTAACAGAAAAAGTGTTTGAATGCGTACATTAACAGGTTTATGATATCACTGCCCCGTCTAAGACACGATCTGACTTTAATTACATTTGACTCGAGTGTTTCGTCAATTTAATGTGTTGCTTAAAATAATACTTCTGCATACAGTATGTGACACTGTGAGCAGGGCCGGTTCTAACCAATTTGCTGCCCTAGGCGAGATTTTTGCTGGCGCCTCCCCCCCCCCCCTGCCAGAAAATCGTTCAGTAGAAAAGATAAAAGTATCCAAGGAATACACAATAGAATATATAAAGAATAAATGAAAAATCTCTACAAAAGACCAATACACTACAAAAACAGAAACTTATTGACATAGGTAATATACATCAAAAAGGCTTCAAATGTATTCAGTATTGTATGAACATGTTTTAATTGGGGTGTGGACGTCACATCCTCTAGGGGGGTCCGGGAGTATGCCCCCCCGGGAAGACATTTTGAAAATTTAAAGTAAAATGCTTCAATCTGGTGCACTTAAAGCACACATTACTAGAGACTAGATCTAGGGGCCACAACTCTAAACACCCATATGAAAAAGATCGGTTTACATTTCAATAACCAAATATGTGAACATAACCAATAACCTACCATAGCCAATAACAAATAAATGTAACTTATTTTATTTTTGTTGTTCATTCATATCTTATTTTACCTAGTTAACATTTATTTATGCATATTTTTGTATCTCTCAAGTTTTAAACGATATTTTTGGTTTACTTTCCTATAGTATACATTGAAATGATTTCAAACCTGTTTATCCAAATAATTATAAAGGAGTGCCTTGGAAATATGTGTTTACATAAATTGCATTTATCTCTCATGCTCGCTCCCACGCCCACTTTGGCTGTGAGCTGCGGTTGCCTGATAAGCCAACACCCCCCACTTTCATCACTTACAGCGCCCATCGTACAGGGCAAATGAAAAGTGTAACCGGGGTGAAAAGGGTATTACATTTACTTAATTATGAATGTTGTTACATCAAGGCCGAAAATTAGGATGAGCACAAACAGTAAAAAATGTTTTTTTCCCTCCCAGAGCTGCCAGCGCAGCGCCCCCCCCCAGATCTGGCGCCCTAGGCGACCGCCTATGTCGTGTCGCCTATGCCAAAAAACGGCCCTGACTTAACCTAACAACGTATTTAATTTCTTATCACAATTACTAATGTCATGTTTTTTTTTATTCTTGAAGAGAATGTCTTTTTTTCTGGATTAACAAAAATAAGAATAACATTGAGAAAAATCTTTGAAGTAAATGGCCGTTGTTAAACGCTTCCCACATTTACTTCAATCGTTCAGTAGAAAAGATAAAAGTATCCAAGGAATACACAATAGAATATAAAGAAAAATGAAAAAATCTCTACAAAAGACCAATACACTACAAAAACAGAAACGTATTGACATGTTGGTTATATACATAGAAGGTTTCAAATGTATTCAGTATTGTATGAACATGTTTTAATTGGGGTGTGGACGTCACATCCTCTAGGGGGGTCCGGGGGTATGCCCCCCCGGGAAGAAATGTTGAAAATGTAAAGTAAAATGCTTCAATCTGGTGCACTTTAAGCACACATTACTAGAGACTAGATCTAGGGGGCACAACTCTAAACACCCATATGAAAAAGATCGGTTTACATTTCAATAACCAAATATGTGAACATAACCAATAACCTACCATAGCCAATAACAAATAAATGTAACTTATTTTATTTTTGTTGTTCATTCATATCTTATTTTACCTAGTTAACATTTATTTATGCATATTTTGTATCTCTCAAGTTTTAAACGATATTTTTGGTTTACTTTCCTATAGTATACATTGAAATGATTTCAAACCTGTTTATCCAAATAATTATAAAGGAGTGCCTTGGAAATATTTGTTTACATAAATTGCATTTATCTCTCTCTCTCGCTTGCTCCCACGCCCACTTTGGCTGTGAGCTGCGGACGCCTGATAAGCCAACACCCCCCACTTTCATCACTTACAGCGCCCATCGTACAGGGCAAATGAAACGTGTAACCGGGGTGAAAAGGGTGTTACATTTACTTAATTATGAATTTTGTTACATCAAGGCTGAAAATTAGGATGAGCGCAAACAGTCAAAAATGTTTTTTTCCCTCCCAGAGCTGCCAGCGCAGCGCCCCCCCCCAGATCTGGCGCCCTAGGCGACCGCCTATGTCGTGTCGCCTATGCCAAAAAACGGCCCTGACTTAACCTAACAACGTATTTAATTTCTTATCACAATTACTAATGTCATGTTTTTTTTTATTCTTGAAGAGAATGTCTTTTTTTCTGGATTAACAAAAATAAGAATAACATTGAGAAAAATCTTTGAAGTAAATGGCTGTTGTTAAACGCTTCCCACATTTACTTCAATCGTTCAGTAGAAAAGATAAAAGTATCCAAGGAATACACAATAGAATATATAAAGAATAAATGAAAAATCTCTACAAAAGACCAATACACTACAAAAACAGAAACGTATTGACATGTTGGTTATATACATAAAGAAGGTTTCAAATGTATTCAGTATTGTATGAACATGTTTTAATTGGGGTGTGGACGTCACATCCTCTAGGGGGGTCCGGGGGTATGCCCCCCCGGGAAGAAATGTTGAAAATGTAAAGTAAAATGCTTCAATCTGATGCACTTTAAGCACACATTACTAGAGACTAGATCTAGGGGGCACAACTCTAAACACCCATATGAAAAAGATCGGTTTACATTTCAATAACCAAATATGTGAAGATAACCAATAACCTACCATAGCCAATAACAAATAAATGTAACTTATTTTATTTTTGTTGTTCATTCATATCTTATTTTACCTAGTTAACATTTATTTATGCATATTTTTGTATCTCTCAAGTTTTAAACGATTTTTGGTTTACTTTCCTATAGTATACATTGAAATGATTTCAAACCTGTTTATCCCAATAATTATAAAGGAGTGCCTTGGAAATATTTGTTTACATAAATTGCATTTATCTCTCTCGCTTGCCCGCTCCCACGCCCACTTTGGCTGTGAGCTGCGGACGCCTGATAAGCCAACACCCCCCACTTTCATCACTTACAGCGCCCATCGTACAGGGCAAATGAAACGTGTAACCGGGGTGAAAAGGGTGTTACATTTACTTAATTATGAATTTGTTACATCAAGGCTGAAAATTAGGATGAGCGCAAACAGTCAAAAATGTTTTTTTCCCTCCCAGAGCTGCCAGCGCAGCGCCCCCCCCAGATCTGGCGCCCTAGGCGACCGCCTATGTCGCCTATGCCAAAAACCGGCCCTGACTGTGAGTGTTGCACGGCCAGATACGGCTCAAGAAGCTGACTCAGATAAGGAAATATATGATATATTATGATGTGATATGATGTGATATGAATGATAATGGGACACATCGACGTCTGCACTCACAGTGCCGCGGACTGTACGTAATATTACTTTGATCCGGTTACTTAAGATATTTAAGTAAGCTTTCTTAACGCTAATGTTATAATAGTCAGATTGCTCTGAAGATGGGAGTTGATATTCTATTAATGTTCACGTTCACACAGTCAGTGATTTTTGCCGGCCGTCTTTCCTGCAACGGTAGTTTTTCTGTATTTCCTTTCTCCTGTAATATGACTTGATCGCTTTAAACTCCGCACACTGAGCTCTGATTGGTCAGCAGGCGGTGCTTTCACTGAGTTGATCTCTTAGCCTGCAACCTAACCTGCTCCGGACCAGGTTAGCCGCTCAGCATAAGTTACCATGGAGATCTAGCCCCCTAAAAAGAGAACCAGCGTCGTAGGACCGGAAACCCCGAGTTTTCCCTGAAGTTAGCCCGCTAAGCGAAAATCCGGCTTCGTAGTACAGGCCTCAGGACAGCAGAAAGCTTACCCATCTTCCGGCGCAGACTAAAAACTCATCTCTTTCGACTCCACTTCGAGCAATAAAATTACTAACAAAGCACTTATATACTAATAAAGGACCGGCTTATCTAAAGCCAGTTGAGTAGCACTTGAAATGTTTTGACTCTATGAAACCTGATGTACTTATATGATTCTGTTTTCTTCAAGTTTGTATCTTCTTGGTCGAATGCACTTATTGTAAGTCGCTTTGGATAAAAGCGTCAGCTAAATGAAATGTAATGTAATGTTAGCCTAATTGAGTAAAATATTATTGCTCTGTATGACTGGGGTGTGAATCGGTGAATGATGACATGTAGAATGAAAAGAGCTTTGAGGGGTCGTAAAGACTTGATATTGAGCTTTATAATATAAATAATATATATAATATAATATCGGCAGGTCTCCCTTGTAAAAGAGATCGTTGATCTCAATGGTATTTTTTACCTGGATAAATAAAGGCTACAATAAATACATTTACTCAAACAGATATATATAAAAAAAGAAAGAATTGGTTTATTTCAATTTTCTTTCTACATTTGTCAATAGAAAAAAAATGTCTACACTCTTGATGTTAGATTGGTGATTGTGGCTCAAGAGGTGGTCATCCCTCAAACCCCGCTCCAGCAGTCAACATGGCTCCCTGGGAAAGATACTTGAATTGATCCCGATGTGCAACAGTGTGTGTGTGAATGTTCTTCTCCCTGAGCAGGTGCACCTTGTATGGCAGCATCTGTATACATGTGTGCGCATGGGCGAATGCACTTTAAGGGGTCACAAAGACTGGAAAAGCACTGTATCCATTTGTGTAAACATTCTTAGCCCTTCTGGCTCCAAGTGTTTGATCAGGGTCACTGAATCAGGGTGTGTAGCTCAGTTTGTCTGTCTACACCGCTAAGACATTTGTTCAACCAGCATGGATTCAGAGACTGAACTGAGTCACTCTGCAAGGTCACATCTCAACATTCAAAGATTCAAAAGCTTTATTGTCATACAGTATGCATAGTAGCTACAGTGAAGTTATGGCAATGCAAATCTTAAGTCCCAGGCTCCCCCAATAATGCAACATAAATATATATAAGACATACAAAAATTGATTAGGCTTACTGTAGTTAATAGATACATTAGTGAGCAAACAGATCATATTAAGGAGTTATGAAGGCACACTGAAAAAACTGAAACATTGACTTTAACTAATTGTATTATGTCAACAGATTTCACATAACTGTATTAGGTTATATTTCTTAATATTATTGCTTCCAACTCACCTAATAGTCTTATAGCATGTGGGATAAAACTATATCCTGAGATGTACCTTTCTTATATCTGATTGAATACATTTGTTCGCTGGCCTGCCATTTTACAGATTTTTCATATTGTCACAGTGTACACTCAAAACATTTTGAAACGTTGACTTGTATGTATTATTATTATTATAAATGTATTATGTAAACAGATAACACATTAGGTTAGTTGAAAGCAATAATATTAAGTTTAAATAAAAAACAATAGGTTCAAGTTAATATTATTGCATTGAATTAACCTAATACAGTATGTGGAACCTGTTGACATAATACATTAAATTACCGTCACTGTTTGTGTATGTCACAGACAAGAGGACAGTAAAGAAGTCACACCTAATGCAATAAAGCCGCTGGATCTGTGGTCGGCCGTTTTGAGAATGATGGAGGCTTTGCTATTTTGAGGTCCTTATCAGAGTCATGGAGGGCCAAACACTCCCAGCACTCAGAAGGACCCCCGGCCCCCGCAAGGAGCCGTGGGAGGAGGGCAGCGAGGAAACAGCATGAGAGAAGGTTGGCGAGGGATGGAGACAAGGGTATCTAGCAGAGTATTTATATCCCTCATGTCTCACATCTAACAAAGTGATAGACAGGCAAACTGAAAGCTTCTGTCACACTAAATTCTCTATGGCTGCATCTTGCCCTGTGCCCCCCCTTCCCCGAAAGTCAAAAACTGAAAAATAATCTGGACTATTGGATTTCTTTGGGTTAATAATAGATTTTCTCCGGTTTTGGTAATTCCCATCCAGGCCCGTAATGTCAGGCTTGGGGGAATCAGAAGCTTGGAAAAATAAACTATAAAATAAATTCAGATCAAAGAAATAGGGCGTTCTTCTCTCAGAGGGACAGAACATGTCTCAATATATCATTTCTCATGCTTGACAAATTAGTCATGGAAACATCAAGAATAATGCTGCCATGCTGTTATCATACAACCGCTTTACATTTAGCACTGTTCTTCAGCCCCAAGGCAGAACCTTGATCCTCAAGGGGAAAAGCAAGTCAAGGATAAAATTAGACCAGCATACTGAGTGTGAGAAGGTACATCCTAACACAACAACATGGCTTGTATTGTGTATGCTCATTTCATGCTGTATTAAGAAATAGGGCCTCAAAATAAAGCACATCAGCGGTTATGAGCGCTTGAAATATTTATTGCAGTTACTCTGGATAATCATAAATTGAGTGTCAATGGGTGTGGAGGATTTCCCACCTTTGTTTACCTGTCCAAATAAATCAACAAATGAATAAACAGGGGGCGGTGAAAAATGTGCATCCTGGATCACAGGAGGGTCCAGGTTGTGCTGTGAGATAAAGGTGAGATCAATAAATCACAGAGCGGTGTTTACATGTTTAATGCTGCGGAACTGCTGCTTGGATCAGTGTACACAGGCAGGGTCGCACACACACACACACACACACACACACACACACACACACACACACGTCTTTCTTCCATCTTTTAGAAAACCAAAGAAAGGCACAGGTTCACAGAGTCTAGTTGAGGACGAGTGTGGCTGCAGTCCAGTGCTTTCAATTCATAAAGGTGTCAAAACAACAGCGGCTGTAAACAGGCTTCTAGATGTTTCTAATTTAGTGTCAGAGATAAAATGTCAGTCATCCTGCACCAGCAAGCACATCCTCTCTGTCTCTGTCCTCCTCCCTATCTCTCTCTCTCTCCCAGACACACACACACACACACACACACACACACACACACACACACACACACACACACACACACACACACACACACACACACACACACACACACACACACACACACACACACTCGACAGATAGAGAGAAGGTCTGTGCAAAGAGTGCCAGATGGCTCTTTGGGAGGTGGTCAGGGAGGATGAAACGGGTGAAGCCCCCTCGGTGAGCTTACGTGAGATCAACCAAGCACACACACATTTACCCTCTCGCACAAGACAAGTCATTACCGCACAGTAAGAAGGAGCGTGTTACAGTGAGGCACAGATGCTTTTTCAGGAAATACCGGGTCTTAGATGTAATTCTTTAAGTCAGGTTTTAGTCTCTAAGACATTCATACAACAATGTACCATGTTCTTGTTGGAAAGCCTCCCATCAAACAGGAAATGAGTAAAGGTGGATAGACACCTGGTGGAAAGATGAAAGTCAAAATACTGGTTTAGAGCAGATTTTCATCATAAAACATGTCCATGTAACTTCTAACAGCACCATGCCTTCCCCTTTAGCATGCATAGGATATTTTATTTGACGGTCAAAGAGACAGGACTGTTTACTTACTATTTAAAAAAACTCAACATACTGAGTGCACATTAATAATATATTTTGGCAAAGCACAGTGCCGCTATAACTTCACACACACCAATAGGAAGGCTCAGTAAATCAGACACAGTACTGAGTCAGGCCTCAGGCAGTGATGTGCTGCTGCTGCAGTCCACGGTACAGTGATAACCGGTGAGAAAATGGAAAGTTAGGCCTGGCCTCGGGATAAACGGATTAATCTGACAGGAAACAGGGGTTCCCAAAATAACCTGCACAAGTATGTATTGCTGTTTTAATAATTGTGGGGGGGGGTTGTGGGAGAGAAACTCCCTCTGGAGGGAACACAGGGATTTTAGCCTTTTCAGACTATTTACATGCACAAATACCTGAATAACACACTACAGGAAAGTAAGAAAGGGGCCTCTTTAAAGAAATATAATTCATGTTTTACAAAAGCAAGATATGTTCATACAGTTTTATAGTATTTGGTCATCATATGATTCAACGATGTGTTATAAATTAAAATCATTTATTTAAGCTGTGCCTGTCAATATCCTTGTGTATAAACAGCTTGGGCCAAATCATTATGTTTTTATATGTATTCATTTTGCTCCACCAAGATACTTTTCCCTTGTAGATTGACCGAAGGAAATCTCCTATAATTGGGCCCAACAGTAAATCACCTGTCGACTTCTTAACGAAAACATTTCCCAAATTGGGAACAGTAAAGTATATCTTATCTTATCTTTATATTATATGCTAGTATAAAAGAAGGACAACAATAACTAACAATTTCATTTGGGCAGGACTGTGTAAAATCATTTAGTTCTGTTAAAGTACTGTGATGTATAACAGTGTCCTAACCCAGCTTTAATGTGTATTATCTCTGCACATCAGTCCAAAATGCATGCCACATGCTGAATGGGAACCCTGGAGCTTCTCTATTCTGAATGAATATCATTCAGCCTATTGTGTCAGATAAATGAAGTTGGACTTTTGGTTCCATCGCAGAAGGGCTACGCATTTGTTCTCAGAGACAAAAAAGTCAGATATCTGTTATCCCTTGCCGCTCCTTCAGCCTATCGCTCTTAGGACTGAAGGTCTTTCAGAACTCAAGACAGGGCTGTAACTCTCTCTCTGGCTCGCCATAGTATGCCTGTTCATTATGTATCGATTTCATCTCCTTTATATTGAGAGAAGTGGCTAAAACCTTTACTTTGAGCCTTCTATGACCAGACAGATCAGCCTGTTAAAAAAGCAAATGTGTGAAATAAGGAGAAATAAAGGACAAACTCTGTAACCTCCAATAAAAGCTCTTCAATTCAGACTCCTGTATTATTTTTAGGACTTTGAACCAATCAATGATTTCCTTTTGCTATACATTGATCTCCTTCACATTTGCCTTTATTTTCATGTGAGTGAAAATTGTGCAGATGAATAAAAGCACCAGTACACTGAATATGAGCTTTAAAGTGGAACAGAGTTATCTTGTATAATTAACATCTCTTCTTTCTCTTCCAGAGCGCTCATTTGATTATAAAAGCTGTCCTCAAACCCTTTCAAATTTGGGTCATTTGCCTTTAGTTTCTAGTATAATGGATATTAATGAGCTATAATCCATTTGATGCGACAGGCTACTTATATTTCCCTCTAGCAAGGAAGAATTACTAGGCAGGGGTGAACACTATCAATAATGTGATTCAAGCTTCATGCATGGTGACGTAGCACATCCAGCTTTATGACGCATTTATGTAAACTTAGTGCACTTTTATCATCCTCATCATCTTGGATCCCGGGCTTGGAGATGCAAGGTCACTGATCCTGACAGAAAAAAAGAGTTTGAGGTGGAAGCTGCTGTAATTTTTATCAACAGCGAAGATGAAGCCACTGTACCATGACAGATCTCATGAATTAAACAGGGCTCTTATTAACCGTAGTGAACCGCAGGAGTTGCCTTCCTGCAGACAGCTGGGATCTGCTTGGTGCCATCTCTCATTTTCTTATCCGTGTAAACGACTGTTTGACCACACATCAGGGGACAGAAAAGCCTCTCTCAGCGGGACGGCATGAAAACAAGCGAGGGGGGGAGGCTGGGAGGGTATCTCCATGGAGTGCAGTGCAGACAAAAACGCAGGCCAGATGCATCTCAATTCCAATTAGGTAATGGGAGCTGACAGCAGGCATGAGCGAGCGACACGTGGACTCAGAGCAGAGCGGATGGATCTTTACAGGCTGCATTTCAAAGGCTTCTTGACCCAGGGTCCTTTGGAAATAAAGGCAGGTGGTTTCTCTGCAATCAAAAATGAATCATGGTGAATAGAGTCAAGAGGAAGGAGAGATGTGTCAGCGATAGAGAGTGGAAAGAATGCAAAAACATCTGGAACGATGCAGAAGAAAGGGAATAGGAATAAAAGGCCTTGTGTAGAAAGAGGCTGCTGTGCAGAAGAAAGGGAGTTGATTGTGAGCGTTAGGATGGTGAGACAAGGTCTTTCTTCCATCTTTTAGAAAACCAAAGAAAGGCACAGGTTCACAGAGTCTAGTTGAGGACGAGTGTGGCTGCAGTCCAGTGCCTTCAATTCATAAAGGTGTCAAAACAACAGCGGCTGTAAACAGGCTTCTAGATGTTTCTAATTTAGCTTCAGAGATAAAATGTCAGTCATCCTGCACCAGCAAGCACATCCTCTCTGTCTCTGTCCTCCTCTCTATCTCTCTCTCTCTCTCAGACACACACACACACACACACACACACACACACACACACACACACACACACACACACACACTCTCACACACACACACACACACACACACTCACACACACACACACACACACACACACACACACAGAAACACACACATGCACGGGCTGAATCAACCCTGGTAATCTGCTCATTATTTAAATCATTCAGGGTAGCCGAATTTTGCACATCTGTCATATCTGCATCTTGTCCAATCTGTTTGCATGATGCTGATCTATTGTAGCTTGTTCTTCTTTTCTTCAGCACTAGGACTCTACAGTCATAGCACATTCCATACACCCATCATCTTATATTTTGCCCAAAATAGACAGTAATTATAAGTTATTGTGCTCAAATATGTCATATGTGCTTAAATGTAGGCACAAGGTGATCAAAAGCTTTACACAAGACAGTATTTCCACTTCTGGGGCAGACCTAACCTCTATATTTATCTAGCTATGAGAAAATACGTAATAACATGATACACTCTTCTGTGTGTGATAGTTTATGATGAGAATCAATCATATTTACATGATATATTGTCTTTTTAAAAGCCACACAATTCACTTAGTCAATGTTAAGTGTTTTATATTTGTTTTTAACAAGTACAAATTGATTTTTATTTGAATTGAAAGAACAAAAAAACCCTGACCTGAGGTTAGCAGGTTCTGTTAAATGAGAGTCAAATGGAGGATGCAAGAGATGCAGGCATGACAGTAAAGGCTAACTGTTTCTCAGCCTCTCTAAAGATGAAACCTGGCACCTCAAGGGTTTAGGGGAATGTGAATGGATTCATTAAATACTTTTGAAGCCACACCCAAGGTCAGAATTAATCAGATGTGAAGTCTATTTTTAATAAAAATACATATAACATGTGCGTTTTAATTTAGGCGGGGGTTAGTGTTTAAGTGGGGCTAATAATATCTTATCTTTAAAGTACATCTATTTATCTCCATAAAGCTTTTTCTACCTTCACTAATGAGTGAAAAATGTACAGTGAACTGTCATGTCGTGTCCCCTCATCGGTCACTGTTGTTCAGGCCTCAACATGCATCCCTGATAGAGGTCATGTACTGGATTTCTGCATTATGATGCTAATATGAGGCTTTGGCTGACTCAACCCCCTCACGCATGCAAGACTCAATCGGATGATCTCTGCTCCACCTGTCCCTTCTTTCCAGTTGCCAAGAATAAGCGAATGTCTCTTCTCTCTCTGCCCACAGCTGTCACAAATCCCAGCATGCCTGGCATGCATGGTCCACAGGACTCTCAGGCCAGCGGACTGTGCGGTTGGTTGGTCAGAGGGAGCCGTCTCAGGGAAAGAGTGCACCCTTAGCACCTCGACATGGCTTCTGGCCAGAATTCAGTCTGATTCAGCCCCCTAGGTTAACCTCACTTATGTGTTTCTAATGTGCCAACATCTGTATCAAAACATGAGTCAACTTCAAACATAGATGGAAGAGAAATAAGGACTGGCCCTGCCATCCTTCCAGATGCTGTGCCCCAGCAGCAGGCTCAGCATCAGCTCGAGATGCTCACTGCGCTAATGCTAATTATCATCATTGGGACTCGATTGCATCTGGTTTGTTCTGATAATTTCATCAAGCAAACTCACCTACTCCATCGAGGTGATTGAAACAGATAATGCTTACAGTCTTTTTTAAATCAATGTCATCATGCCCTTTTTGGAGTGAATCAGATACGATGTGCTGATATGGGATCTGATATTGATAGTTATCTCTGTCTCATAGTGTCTGTAAAGGATACTTTAACAGGGAAGAGTTTTCACCCTCTATAATTCAAGTTAAAAAACACTTTTTAATTTCATTGTTTATTTGAAAGTATTAAAGCAAATATTATGTATTATTGAAGTTACCGTTAGACCCTTTACAGTATGTACATTTACTCAAGTATTTAACTAGAGTATTTACATTCCCTTATTGTACTTCAATTTCACTATATCTTAAATGAAATACTGTATTTTTTACTGCACTACATTAATGTAGCAGCTATAGTTATTAGTCACTATGCAAATTGTTGTATCTCTACATAAATAAAGGACATGATGAGCTTAACAATAAAATGCCCTGTTAGTTAGCCAACAATACACACATGACACCACTTCAATTAAGTAAATCGCTAACGTAATGCTATAGACAACCTCCATCACCATATGACTTCATGTCACCACTGTCAAGCTAAAGGGGGCTAATGTGTGGTGTGACAATGTTTAGTAGTTTAATTCAGTCACTTGTTAGCAACTGCTGTTCACCAGTGGGGTATCTACTGAAGTATTTTATGTTTTATTTGACCTTTTTTCGAGCATCTAACCAACCATCTAACTCATTCAAAAAAACATTGACATAGAGATGAGCAAACCAAAGAGTGCTAAAATGTTAACTCATTTCTGGATTTAAAACTCATTCCTGCACCTCTAGCTATGTTTGTTATACAGTATGTTCATGATGATACATGGGAATATCATTTGGGGGGAGTGGCTTTGGATGGAGACCTGAAGGGACGCGGTTTCAGCTTGGCAAACTAAGCGACATTCTCTGTAGATTTAGAAAAAATAGTTTGCAACATTATGCCGGGTTTAGAGGTTGGAAATCTTTTAAAACTAGGTTACGTTTGCTTGGTTTTCAAATCTTTCCCACATTAGTTTTCTTTTACATCAGAAATAACATGCTTTTATTGGAGCATTTACACCATGGTAATACGTCTAACTAAATAACAGTTTTGGAGTGGTACGTATAAAACAAATACTCTGACTCTTCCTCTGTCGGTGGGCTCTTGGAGAGATCTCTCACTGCAAATGCCTGGATGATGAATCCCAACTTTCCATTAGATAAAAGCACACCACAAATATTTGAGCAAGACAGTAACCATATGAATGTCAACAGCAAGGACACAAGAATTGTTGCTGTAAAGCTATCCGAGGTGATTTGTAAAACTGAGACAGAACAGGGTGAGTGTGTGAGCACATGTTTACTGAAGATGAACTGATATATGCCCTTGTGCAAATATATATAAATAAAACAAAATCAAGCAGCACAAGTAATCTGGGCCCTAATTAAAAGCCGCAGACATATTTGAAATGCTTCAAGTGAGGCAGACTCTCTCTCTCTCTGTCTGCATGCATGTGTTCAGATGTCATTAATTCTTAAGGCTGAAAGACTCTGTTCTGATCTCTCATGAAGATGAATGTCATGAAAGTAGCCGTACATATTTAATGATGCTACTTATGATCACAAGACCAAGCCACTTCACTAACATACTTTACATTTGACATGTTGCATCTAAACTATGCTCTGTGACGATACATATTGTGACAGCAAAACAGCATACAGAAGCTAAGGCCTGTAAAAGCTTCTCTGCTACATAAGACTTTCTGCTGAGAGGGGGATTAATGCTGTATGAAAAACTGGACTTTTTAAAGAGGCCCTATTATGCTTTTTTGGGATTTTCCCTCTCCTGTAGTATGTTATATAGGTTTTTGTGCATGTAAATGGTCTGCAAAGGCTAAAATCCAAAAGTTCCCTCCAGAGGGAGTTTCTCTCCCACACAATCCCTGTCTGAAAGACCTTCATTGAACTCATTTGTATGACAAATGAATAACGACTCTATATAATAATAAAAGAATAATACACGGAGGACGGAGCCTCTCTTTTCCTCCCCCTCTCCTGACAGCCCGTCAGTATCCGTGGTCTCATGCAGCTGGCTGATCCAGTAATGAGTGACCCGACAGTAAAAATAAACATATTTATAACTAGTTTAGGTAGTTTGAGAGGTAATTCAAATAGCTAAGGGTGATGATCTAGCTTGAAGTGTGTGTTTTGTTCCGCTTATCGCTCCATCACAGCGGGCGGAGCTGCAGGTTATCATGCAGAGCTGCGTGTCTCCTGTCCTGTCCGATTAGACTTCACTCGTGTTTATGTCCATATCGATCAAATCTAGCTGGAAGCTCCAGCTGGGTGCACTGTCCTGCGAGATACCGGGACCTGGCTCGAAACACTGGGGCTATTGCGTCATCGTTAGCAGGAAATGATCGTTATAGGGCGTAATCACGGAGCCGTTTGGCCCCCCAGAGCGTTTCGTCCCCAGATCTACCCACCTTGGGACCTGTTATCGTTATCGTTTTCTGCGTTTCCATGTTGGCCTCGTGTGGCCGAACCGTCTATCTGATAGAAAACTGTAGCAGATACGACCGTTATCGTCCTTGTGTGGCTGCAGCCTTAGATACAGTAGGTGCTCATCAGAGATATTAAGGAACAGCATATTCCATCTGCCTTTGAAATAATCCACTGGCTTCTAACCAAATAAATCTTTATATCTTAAATTTGACATGCAACAAATACATTTCACCAAAAGCCCACACAGTCGGTGTCATCTTAAACTCATTTACATCCTAATTACTGTTTGAAAAATACTAATAAATGTTTAAACACTGTTGCTGCTGAATAGGCTTTATCTTTATGCTCTTTCATGTATGCAGGCAAATTGCAGACTGTCAAAAACAGCGCCTTTGGAAACAGAGCGTATCTGACAGGCAGCTCAGAACACCATGTGTTTACTGTTGAGCTAACATTAGGCCAGTGACTCTCTGTTTTTTCCCCTTTATTGCAATGACTGCTGTCTTGCCTGGATTTGATCTGTTTACATCACTCAGTGTTTGTACATGAGGTGAGATCTTTTTTACCTCCAATCTAGTGTATTTCTCTGTGTCCTGCAGGACAGCTTAATCGAGAGTGGGGGTGGGGGGGTGCATGGGGGTTGTGTTCCTGCCCCTCTCCCTCACTGCATGAGTTGTCTGGTGTCTGTACACCAATGCGTCTTTATCGCCATTCTCTCCCTGCTTTGTTAGACTACAGCTGGTCAGTAGCTGTTGACACATTGCCTCTGTATTTTTGTTAACCTATAACCACATCTGTCTCTGTTTAATATATGTCTCAATCCTTCTTATAGATTATAAACATTGTTTAAGATGGTGAAATCCCTAACCCAATCAAAATGATTCCACTGAATTTCTGCTAGCTTGACAACTAGCTAAGATGCTAGCTAGCAAGTGAACAAACTAACTTTCTTTTAATTGCTTATTCTTTCTGCTTTAGAATTTGGTAAGGGCACAATTTAAAGTTAAAAGAGGGTATATATAAGCACTTAAATTGAATTGTATATGCAATTATCTGATTCACTAGATGGTGAGCTAACAATTCGAGTTGTAACCTCAGCTCGTCACGCACGCTAAGCTCTTCACCATTAACTTCCATACAGATTTCCTGTCAGTAGATTAAAAAAAAGTGCCAGAAGACTGAACAGTGATTAGATATTGAATTGTTAGTGTGTACATAATCATGTTAAAACCACAACATTAGTGTATCATTGATTTTCAGCTCAGTAGCTCTAGAGAACATCCCATGATCCTTCACTTTGAATTGTAAAAAATGGGAAAAACAATATGAAGTCTGTTATCCTTCAAAACTCTGAACTGTTACAGTTCTTTCCATTGATATATTGTGCTTGTTGTGAAAGTTTAGACATCCCTTAAGGCTCTTTCCTTAAAACACCCACCTCCCTCATTCCTTTCTATTTCTGTCCGCAGATATCTGCTCTCTCCACGATGCCAGAGAAACTCTTCTTGCTCATTAAAGATGTCTATCACACATTTAACATCTATACGAAAGCAGTTACATAGAGCAGAAACCGTGATCAACCTGTTTTATTTGACTTCATATAAGCAGAGAAAGTAGTGAGGTTAGAGATGTGTGATGGAATGAGAAAAGGAAGAGTGAATGTGAACACATGTTGAGGGTGTGTGCAGGGGTGAGATTATGGAGGAATGCCGGCAGTCCAGGCCAGTCTCCATTGTGGATCTTAAAAGGATTTTCCGCACAATTTTTAGCTTCAGACGATTCAAACAGAGGCTCAGTGATCAGCGTTCACTGTCTTATCTTCTATTTGAAGCAGTGACCAACAGGTACCATGAACTGCATGTGTTTGAGGTGACGCATCTTGTCAGAGAATTCGCTCACTTCCTGTTATAGATTTCATTTAAAATGCTCATAAAGGGAAAAGGTGTATGGAGTTTGAAATTAACATTTTATAAAAAAGGTATTTTTAAATATGGCCTATATTGATAGAGACCTTGACAGTAATATATTCACATCACATTAGCAATGAAGATAATACTATACTATAAACTCTTTAGTATAGGGTTACTGTTAGAAAAAAAAACCTTATTAGCCCCAATAAGAATAAAGGTACTCGTAAAGATAACTTTTCAACCAATTGAAATGTATCAAATTCACATAAAAACAACAGTTCACTGAAAAAACTGAAACGTTGACTTTAATAAAATGTCAAACAACAAATTTCTCCTAACTGTATTAGGTAGTTGAAAGCAATAACATAGCTTCAAGGCTACAACTCAATATAATTGTTTTCAACTAACAATACAGTAACACATTCTATTAAAGTCAACATTTCAGTTTTTTCAGTGTAGATTAACAGAGCAAAAAGCCCACAAAGAAATTAAACATCGATCTGGTCTTCTTTTTTTATGGCAATCAGATTGCATTCAACATGACATCACCTTCAGTGTAAAACCTTGTTGTTGACTTCTTCCTGGTTTCTTCTTCGTGTCTTTACAGTTTCATGACGCTGACATTTCTCCTGAGCTCATCTGCATAGTTCAGACTAACATTTCCACATTCCAACAGCTGCTATATTCAACCACCAGGCAATGAAACCAGAGGGGCAGCTTTCCAGGATTAGACAGGCCTTACTTTAAGTAAATGTAGCAATGTCACATTTAAAAAATACTCCATTACAAAAGAAAGTCCAGTATTTAAGTGTCTATGTGTAAAGAGTAAAGAAGCCTCCATTGGTATAAAAACCTATATAACACATTAAAGGAAAGGGAAAACCCCAAAGCATAAAAGGGCCCCTTTAAATAAATGTATCCAAGGTCAAATTACACAATATGACCAAATACATATATATGATTTGAATGTTATTTTAACACTTTCATCATACTTTTGATTCATTTTTGCTGAACCAAGGCTTTATATTATTTCCTGACAAAAGTTCAAGCACACTCTAAAATATTCATTTTAAATGGGTTCTAATGTGTTTCCAACAGTGCTTACCTCCACTGTTAATAATGAAGTCAAACATTATTTATATATTTTAAAGGAAACACTGCTGCGGGGCATGGCTATATTTTCAGAAAAATCCCATCAGCAAGGCCATGACCCTTCCCTTAATCCACTGTTTTCAGCCATTCGCAGTCCGAATGCCAGAAAGCAAACCCACACTGCTTGCTCCTGGTCCTGAAGCAGCGACCCAATTTAAAGTTGCAGGTGAAACATATGTATCATTAACCCTCCTGTTATCCTTGGGGTCAATTTGACCCCATTCAATGTTTAACGTATCTAAAAAAATGGTTCACATTATTTTTTTTGCTTAGTATTTCATGACTTTTCCTAATTTAGTGAGGACTAATGGGTAAACATACAATGAACATGACGATCTTTTTTAAATGTCCTGTATGCACTTTGTACGCATCGGTGTTCCTTGGGACATTTGACCCCAGGCTGTTTTAGTAGTATAAAACATATACAAATGTCAACATTTGAAACATATTTGTGTTGATTGTGTAGGATGATATTGAGGTGACTATTACATGCAAATGTATCATTGTAAAACTACACTCTGCTTTAGTTATTGGTCCTTTAACAACATCAAAAAGATCTTACTTTAACATTTTATTTCAATCAGTGAGATTTTATGGTGATTTATATATTTTTCGATAGTCACATAATAGGAATTCTGGATGTATAAAGGGGTCTGTGGGGGGGAAGGTTGGGGTCATGTTTTATTTAAATGGTTATTTAGGTAGTCAACTAAGATACCTAAAGCACCAGAGACATACATTTTGGTTAAAATGTGGAATATGATCATTGTCTTGAGTTTTAAACTACTGGGGTCAAATTGAGCCCAGAGGATAAAGGGTGTAGTCAATCTGAGGATAACAGGAGGGTTAAGACTGCTGCTTTTCTCACTGTAAGGTCATTTGTTCTAATTAAGAGGGGCAATAATACAATGCCTATTTGTTAGTAAAGCTTTGACTATCACTTTAAAATGAAGAAAACCTATTTTTATTGCAGAACAGGACATAGGGTTCCTTGAAAAATAACCATGTGGGATTATTTTTGACTAATATGATTGCAATATGATTGACGATATTGGAGGGACTTGTCATTTTTACATGATTCATCTCATTATCACTGAAGGATATATTTAAAATGATTATGGTCATGGTGTAATCTTTTAAGAGGATCTGTACCAAACAATTATATTTGTTATATATTAAGATAAAGGATAGGATTTGTAAACCAGGACATCTATGCAGCACCACAATGCTTAATGCAGAATACTAATTTCACATGTTTTACCAGTAACAAATTGTGCGCCTCCTGTGATACTGCCTTAGCCCGTGTTGGGATTTTGATTAAATGACGAGTAATTGTGCAACCCTACACACACATGTTCTGTATTTATGAATTATCATCAAATTGCATATATATTATATATAGATTGTCTAGTTCATTTTTAATGCAAGAATAGCAAAGCATAACGTTTCAGAGATGTATTTCTGACCACAGGATGCAGAGGATTGATCTGGTTCGTGGTGAAATGCTGCTCTCTGGTGGTCAGTCAGTGTCTGCAACTGAACCATTTTTTATCAGCTTCACGGCACCCTGCTGTTGCACTGTAACAGTTGAAAGATAGTGTGGTGTAGTGATGTTTTGTGTGTCTTAATAGTGCTCATAAATTATTATATGATACATATAATAATAGACCAGATGATAATTATTCTCTGACCAAGGGCGTCACTTTGTCTTAAAATATGGTGGGGACATGGGGAGTCAGAAGGTTTTTAAAGGGTCTTCAACATGTACAATTATAAGGCAGTGTAATGGAGGGCATCAGTTTGAGGTCAGCGTAGATAATTACCAAGACTAGTGCAGAATAAGAAACTATGTTAAGAAATGGATCATTGCAAACATGATTTCTGGTTATTTTATAATAAAGGGGATACAGTATTTCTTTATTAAGCTTATGACAATGCACATTCATTTATTGTATTCCTGTTCTGCATTTGATGTTTTCATTTTGTGAAAATAAACCTTTATGAAAATGATTTTTAATTTTAAATTTCTTGATGCAAACTATTTATCTATTTTGTATTTAAAATGTTAAGAATTATGCATTGCAAAATAATGGGAAGAAAATGTGGAGTGGTGGGGAAATGTCCCCAGCACCTATATCGGTGACATCAATGATGAATTTGTTTGTCGTGAGCTGCACGCACGCACGCACGCACGCACGCACGCACGCACGCACGCACGCACGCACGCACGCACGCACGCACGCACGCACGCACACACAATAACTGGACTGTATTACAATCATATTCACTCTCTTTCCATGTAATAGTTTGTTTCCTGGGTGCTGTTATTTCAATCAGGAGAGACTTAATTTCTTGTTTAGGAAATGTTTTGACACGTGTGCGATATGATAGAAATGTTGATAGTCTTTGGAGATTAGACCCCTATCCTGATATCTTGATGGGAGTGGTCTTCAGATTAGCTCAACATGGGCCCTGGATGTGATGAGAGGAGGTGGATGGGGTGAAGGCCACAGCTTTAACGCCTGGATCACAGCTGACTGCAGGAGAGAGGAGTGTCACGGTCTGTTTATTTTTCCATTTTATTTTGAAACGTATTACCTCTTTGTTTCTTGTCTAGTTTTACTTCCTGTCTGTAGTTTCCCTCCTGTGTCTGATTGTCTGATTGTGTTCACCTGCTGCCCCTGTGTTTCCCCCCCCCCCCCCCCCCTCCCCCCCCCCCCCCCCCCCCCCCCCCTCCTCCCACCTGTGTCTTGTCTTGTGATTATTCTTGTGTGTACCCCGTCCACACGGAGACGATATCAGTTGAATCCGCTAATGAGGCCGAAACGGAAACGCGGATTCGGAGCCCGAATCCGATACACTTTGATAACGGCTCCCAAAGTGGGTAGGTCTGAGGACGAAACGCTTGCGGCTCCGTGTGTATGCTGATGCATTTCGCCAACAACAACAATGGCAGATCACAGGGTTGCTCCAGACGCTACTAACCATGATACAGATGTTAGTGCAAAATCTACAGCTCCTCTACCACAACCATCAGCAACAATAATAATATAATATAATAATAATAATAATAATAATCGTCATCGGTCTTATTCGCTGCTTTTGGTGTATTTTGTGGCCACTTACAGGCCCGGCATATGTACTACAGCGTCTCCAGCGTTTTTGAGCGTTTTCGTGTGGACGGACACGTTTCTTGAGCCGTTTCCGTGTGGACGGAAGACTTTTTTGAAAATGACTAAGGTTCGTTTGACCTTAGTCTTTCCTTGTGCTCCTTGTTGGGTCGTCATCGTTTTCCCATTCATGTTCCTGTTGGGTTTCCCTGGGATCCTGTACCTCGTGGCTGCGTCTCACTTCGGTTAAATGGAATCCTTGCATCCCTCACTTGCGTCATTTCCCTGCGTCTAGTCCCTCCCACCAGGGAAGCCAGGGCTGTCCCTCCCTACAGGCCGATCATGCAGGCTGCATGGGGCCTCACATTGCGCAGGGGGCCTCGCGCAGGGGGCCTCGGCTTATGAGCTCGGCTTGTGCGCAGTTCTCCGCGCAGTTCTCCGCCTAAAAAACATGGAGCATTTTTTTCCCCTTTTATTCATTTTTATGTCAATTTGCACATTTCATGGTGATGCTCAGCCTCTCCCCTTAACTCCTAACAGTCGTCATCATGTCAACCACAACACAGAGAAATACTGATAGAAATGTGTGTGTAGTTGTTGATACATTGCTGACAGAGGGAACTACATCTCACAATGTCGCTTGGGGCCCCAAGTTGGCCAGGGACGGCCCTGAGGGAAGCATGGAGAGACGCAAGGAAACCACGAGAAGCAGGGAAATTAGTTTTAAGAGCAATGGGACGTCGTTTCCTCCGGAGCGTCACGTGAAGCAACGTCCGTTTGTGATGACTCCGCACAGCTGATCGTCTGACAGCAGCCAGCTGTGCGGCCGTTTTTTTCAAACACCCCCGCCTCTGTTAGTACACATTTACTGACACAAACATTTGTATCATCTGTTGTAGACCCAAATAAATAAAATCAAATAAGAACTCATTCTCAAAAAAGATAAACGCCATTCTTAAACTGTATAAATGAACAATAGTTTGGTTAATATTGATTAGAGTGCACAATAAACATAAAATAATTGAGAGAAGAAAAAGAGATATGTTATCTCTCAAAACCCAGTTAGATTAACATTCATTGGATTGCACACTTTGTTTGTTTGTGTGGATATGTAGCAAATTAACATTTTAAATATACTTAATGACTGACTGAATGGAAATGACAATAAATGAAAATGTAAAACGAAAAAAGCGATCATGAAAATGTTTCCAATAAATGAATAAAATGATTTTTGACCCCTTTGTTGTTCAGATATATCACATATTTGCAGTGGCGTTTTTATATGTACAAAAGTGGTGGGGCACAAAAAACGTAGATGTTTATATATAAGCTTCTGCAGTGAGGTTCATGGCTGGTGAAGCACTGGCACTGACTCTTCAGGTTTACAAATATTATATTTGGACCTAAATCAAAATATTCAATTATTTTCAAAAGCGATTTTAGTCTGATGCTTCGATTAATTTTAAACAGACAGTTCAACAAAAAGATACCCAAAAAATGTAATTTTATCATTTAAATATTGGATTGTTATTTCTTAGTAAGATCCCATTTTCAATAAAATTGTGGTCTTAGCTTGACTTGAAGATGAAGTCCATTTGCCTATCCCTCTGGACAAAAATCTCTATTACTTTTTTGTAAAAGTCCTCCTTATCTTCTTGTAGTTTCAAAAGTCAAATCATAATGTCACAGTCTGCTTTCTCACTCACCTATTTTCTGCATTAACATTCCTTAGTCACCTGGTAGCCACACCCCCTCTCTCTCTCACTCTGTTACACCCATCAGCTCCAGTAGTATATAGGCCCACTTCACTTTCACCTCAATGCCAGATCGTACTTTGCAGCATGCCAGTCTTTCCCGCATTACCTTCCAGATTGCTCTCCCGGTTTCGACCCAGCCTGTCCCTGACCAGCCTGCCTCGCCTGTTTCCTGACCCTGCCTGTCCCTGACCAGCCTGCCTCGCCTGTTTCCTGACCCTGCCTGTACCCGGAGTATTCTGCCTCGCCTGTTCCCTGACCCGGTCTGTACCTGCGACTCCCGTCTTGCTTACTCCTGGAACCCTCGTCTGTCCCCGACCAGCCCATTGCCTACTATCTGCCGTTTTGTTTCCTACCAGACAGGTGCCTGTAATAAAGCTGGTTACCGACTATCCCTGGTTTCCCGTGTGTTGCATTTTGGTTCTCAGCTCGTTTGTGACACATAAGTCTAATCGATAGATTTATGATCGATAGATTTATGATTCGAAAATTATAAAAGTAGGGTAGACATGTGGATATTATCCGGCTGAACAAAACGTGCATTTATCTAACGGGTACGTTTCCGACAGATCTTATTTAGAGCTATTTTCTAAAATCCTATGGAGAAATCTCATTGCTTTTTTGTCGAGGGAACCCATGCGCAGCTTACTTCCGGGTTTTAGGACGCGTCACTGCACCTCTCTCGTCTCCTCTTCACACACTACACTTTTCGCGGCACACGTATTTACAGCCAATCAGTTCTGAATTATGTTTGTGTATTTTTTTGCCACACACATTAAATAGAAAAATACTCTGAGCATGCGCAGTGTAGTTTTTACAGTCACCATTCACTTAGACAGTGAGAGGGAGGGGTATGATCGGGTTCAAAACGGCTCAATAGTCACACTGTAGACACTAATTAGAATAACACAGACTAAAACAGCAATGTACAGACGAATCAGATGATTAAACATGATCTTAAAATATATTTTATATTTTATATATATATATATAATATATATATATATATATTTTTTTTTGCATTTTTTTTTAATCATTCTTTTTAATACTTTCTGCTGACACTAGGTGGGGCTGTGCCCCTAATGACCAGTCGCCACTGCATATTTGTAACTAAATGATACATTCATTGAAACAAAACACTGTATAAACTGAGGAGTGACTCCCGTGGGGGTCATGTGTTTTCTTCACTCCGCTGGTAAACTGCTCTCATGTCAAGAAGCAACAGATCAGTGCATGCGCTGCATCGTCCAATCAGTGAGCGATACACAGTAAGGGGGCGGGGCGAGTGTCTGAGGATTTCACCGGAGGATGGTCTGGTAGTTCCTCGATTATCGCTCCTGTAACGCAGCGTCCACACGTACGCGGTGAAAAAATCTTGGCGGTGGGCGTGTCTGAAGCTTGGGGATTTTTTGCGAGCAACGCGACCAACAACCAATCACATGAATCTCCCGCCCCCGACATACAAAGCAAAAAACTGTCTATATATATAATATACTGTCTATGCTTGCTAGCAATGTTAAAACGAAGTAAACTGGATATAAAATCCCCAAACAGGCGAAAACCTACCAGTTTCACCCACTGTCTCTGCCACCTCCCTCCATGCCTGGTTCCTCCGGTATGTATCCCGGTAGGTAAATAGGGACTGGTCATAAAGAACCGGGTGATTTGCTACCGCAATAACTAATTTCTCCTCCATTTTGTTAGGAATATAGAAATGAACTGCGGTATGTCACTCCCAGCTTACACGCGGTTTGATTGGCTAGCGCTTGTACTGTCAGATTTGCATAAACGGGATTTGATTGGCTGACGCTTCCACCTCAAAGATTTCCAGGCGTTCCAGGCGTCAAAAGTTGAACAATGTTCAACTTTTGAATCCTGGAACGCCTGTAAATCGCCGCTCTGCTTCCCACAATGCAGTTCGGGGAAAAGTGAGGCGAAGTGACGTCACCCCATTCAAAGTGAATGGGCAGAAGCGTTGGAAGATTTTTTCACCGCGTACGTGTGGACGGGGCGTAACGCCGCGTACGTGTGGACGGGGCGTTAAAATCTGCTCATTATGACCAGTCCCTATTTACCTACCGGGATACATACCGGAGGAACCAGGCATGGAGGGAGGTGGCAGAGACAGTGGGTGAAACTGGTAGGTTTTCGCCTGTTTGGGGATTTTATATCCAGTTTACTTCGTTTTAACATTGCTAGCAAGCATAGACAGTATATTTAGCCAGCATGGAATGTAGCATAAAATAGCACCATAGACATTAATCTCATAAATGTTCATCATAGCCCTCCCCGCTGACACTTTACCTCTGCCACATCATAGACTATATGCATCACATGAATGCACACAATGTCATACTCCTTTCTGCACATATTCTGATTTCACATTTCAGTTTATATTCTAAAATTCATTCATAGCATTCTATTTCCATGTCAATTACTGCTTTATTTAATTGTTATCTTATTGCGATTTAACTGTATTTTATTACGGTGTAAAACATTTTGTGTTTTATATTAGATTTCTTGTTTTTTATATATGCACCATGACATCAATGTCACATGATAGTGTGACATGTAAAACCTTTTATGCAATTGACAGTGATAAAGGGATTTGGTTTTCATTAATGGAGGAATAATTTTCGTAAATTAAAGAAATTAACTGTATTCTTTCATTTCATTTTATTAGACGAAGTGTGCAGAAAGAAATGGAAGACACTGAGGGACAGGTACAGGAAGGATAAACAAAATGAAAAGGAAGGGAAAAGAAGCGGTGCAGGGTCTTCAGGGGGATATAAGCCCTGGCGTTTCGCGGCAGTCATGAGTTTTTTTAAACCCATTCCTGATGGACCGTGAGACGTCCAGCAATGTCCCGCGGCAAACCCTGCCACCCTTTGCCTGGCAGGCAAACCCTGCCACCCTGGTGCCAGAGGAAGAGAGCCAGGAAAGCCAGCCAGGTGGCAGTCAGCCAGCCAGTCAGCCAGCCAGTCAGCCAGCCAGTCCGCCAGCCAGTCAGCCAGCTAACAGCCAGCAAGCAGAGGAAGGGGAGACAGGACAGGAGGAGGCGAGTGTTGCGTTCCGGGGGAAAAGGGGAAGGGAGATGTCCTCCTTTGAGCAAAGTTTGCTGTCTGCCGTCAGTCCTATTCTGGCCATGCCACCTCCACCACCCCCACCAGTCAGATTTGCCATTCACAAGGTGGTTTTAGATGCAGACCAGGAGGAAAATTGATTACTGATACTGATACTGATCCACATTACATGTTTTTACACTCATCACACACTTCACTCAACATTACATAAATAAAAGTTATTTAAAGTATGTTATGGCTATACTGTGTCTTGACTTGTTCATGTGGTTTGTCAGTTGCAACATACCAAAAGCTTAATGTATGTCGATATATAATGTGAAAACCTGTTGTAATTATGAGTGGGTTATCACTAAAAACAGGACTGAAGGAAAAAGTTTGTTAGTCATATCATAATATCAATTCAAGAAACATGTTTATTAGGAATGATTGATTGATTTTAAAATGGCTTTTTAAAGAAAATATGGGTAGCTCTTAAAAGAGCTTTTGGTTTGGAGACAATGGTGACCCTACACCACATTCGCCTGCCATGGCACTGCGCCCTCCTCATTGAAATAGGAGCTGAAGGTCTCCCGCAGTTGGATGGATCTGCGTGTGGCATTGTTGGAAACCAGCCTCGGTGCATCACACAGGGTTGGAGTAGCTTCATCCGTGGACTCTGCGATAGGTGTGCGTGATGTCCTTCCTATCGTCTTCCTGCGGAGGAAGTTGTGCAACACACAGGTGGCCTTCACACACAACTCTGTTACCTCCGGGCTGGTGGTGATGACACGCCTGAACATTCTCCAGGGAAATGAGAGGATGCCAAAACTCACATTCAACCACCAACCTGGCCCGGCTGAGGCGGTAGTTGAACATCCTCCTTTCACGGGTGAGGTGACGTCCAGGGAATGGACGCAGCAGGTTGTCCATCAGCGGAAAAGCCTCATCTCCTACAAACACACTGGGAAGAAGGCCCAGCCGCTCTGCTCCTGGGATGACGGTGTCAGGTGGTAGCTGCAGACTGCCATCTCTGAGGCTCTCTCCAAATGCCGAATTCCGCAGGCTCCCACTGTCGCTGCTCTTTCCAAAGCCTCCGACATCCACTACCCTGAAGAGGTACTGGGCATCCACGACAGCCAGCAGTACCAAGGAGTAGGTGGACTTGTAGTTGAAGTACAGGGACCCAGAATTTGCCGGAGCCTGGATCACCACGTGCTTCCCATCAATGGCACCAACGCAATTGGGAAACTCCCAGCGCTCCTGGAACCCAGCAGCGATGGCTCTCCAGTCCTCCGTCTGTGGTACCGGCATGGTCTCCTCAACCAGGGCGGTCCAGATGGCACCCGCAACCTCCTTGACGATGACAGCCACTGTTGCATGCCCGACCCGATAGCTGAATGCTATGGTCCTGTATGAATCACCGGTTGCCAGGTACCTGAGAAAAAAATAATATACATGATTAAAAAAATGATTTAAAAAATATATACATGATTTAAAATATATATATGTCAGACCCCACACACACACATAGACCACAGACACACACAGACCACACAGGGGAGCAATATTGTGTGTACCTAGCTATCTTAATTAATGTCATCCATCTGAACTAAATCACAGACTTCAGTCATCATTCATCCATGGCATGCATTCTCTCTCTTTCTATACAGAGTCAGATGAAAGAAGTAGAAAACACACACAAAACGTACCGTAGGCAGATGGCGAGTCGCTCGGCGGGTCCGATTGACAAACGCATACAGGTGTCCGCCTTGGTAATCAGTGGACCCACTTTTCCAAGCAACTCGTCGAACACGTCTTTGCTCATCCTGAAGTACTGCTGAAACAGGTGGTCATCGAGACGGAGCTCTTGGACCAGAACGTGGTATTCCCCCCGTTGCAGACGTTTTCGGAGTATTGGATGTACTCAACAGCGACGCACACTACATGGCCTCCTGCGAGACATTGCAAACACTAAATTCACCCTTGCTACTACACTTGCTACCCTTGCTGCAAAACCGGCATCCATTTTGGCAATAGTGGAGAAGAACCGGGGCTTTTTGCTTTGTATGTCGGGGGCGGGAGATTCATGTGATTGGTCGTTGGTCGCGTTGCTCGCAAAAAATCCCCAAGCTTCAGACACGCCCACCGCCAAGATTTTTCACCGCGTACGTGTGGACGCTGCGTTATCGTTCCTGATCCTCGATCCTCCGGCACAAATAAGGCCATAGAGAGGCGAAGTCCCTCCCCTTCCGGTGGACCTCCATGGGACCTTATTTCTGAAAACTTATGTATTGAAGTCAATGGCGAGAGAAAGATTATCTTTCGATCCCGTTTGAATTGTGCCACGAATTACACATATGATGTTTGTCAATTTAAAAGATAATTTTGCAAGTCAAAAAATAAAAATGTGTCGTAAAACTGTGAAGTAACACATTTTTTTGTGTGAAACGCTCAATGAACTACATCTCTGGTCTCACACAACAACACACGTCACCAAGATGGCCGTCACTACTGTCTTGCCAAAAAAGGGATTGACTACCCTCACTATCACCACAATGAAACACGTCCAGAAGAATGTCATGCAAAGCTGCCTGCCTTCGATTCTCCCTGAACTGCGTGATCTTTTTAATGTTCAATGTCAACCATTTGTGCAGATAGCATGAAGTAGAAAAGATCGCCGATGCTAATGTAGCGTTAGCGTTAGGATTTCTCCCGGGCATCCGGGCTTAAACGGTGTATTAGAATGATCACACCGGTGTGACAGTACTCTTCAAAGGGTTCACGAAATATGACTACTACTCTTACTGTTTAACATTTTGGGTTACTTAATGTTACTTCATGTTAAAGCTAATAAAAATGACAAGGCTAAGGCTGTAATGCTAACTAACGTGCTTGCTACCAGCTAGGTAGCTAACTTGATCCAGCCACTCCTGGTCCTTTCATCAGACGGGAAGCGAAAGAACGAGCAAGACCCATTGCTGGTATGATAACAACCTGGTACAAAGCACACAGGCATCTTGTTAAAGTTATCTTATCCTAGCTATCTCTTATATTTAGTGGAGGAAAACAAATATGACATCACTTACGCAACTCTGGGATTTGTAGTCTTTCTAGTTGCGTATCTTTCATAGTCGTATCTTTCATAGTCTTATATTTCAACAGTTTTACGACAAACTGTGACATTTTGACATGGAAATGATTTTTTAAGATTGATAAACATCATATGTGTAATTCATGGCACAATTCAAACGGGATCGAAAGATAAGTTTTCTCTCCCCATTGACTTCAATACATAATTTTTTCCGAAATAAGGTCCCATGGGTCGGAAGTAGATGGGCGGGACTTCTCCTCTCTATTGGGACGCTACTCAAGATGGCGCAGACAAATCAACTTCCGGTGAAACCGAGACCGGGGTTGCGGTCGAATAGGCCAAAAATCAGCTGCTAACGTCTATCCCTATCGTCTATCCCTTGACCTCTGTGTGAAACGTCACGGGGTTAAGGATAGTGGATAGGATAATTAAAAAGGACTTAGGAGAAGAGACTGCGGTATTTTAGAGAATCCGACTGCACTTTCACTATCCAACGTGTTTATGATGCGCCAGCGGACGTCATAAATGTGCGTCTGCTGCTGTGGGGAAACTATGGAAACACAGTTTTCTATACAGCGGACTACAACATGGAAGTATAATAAGCACGACGGACTACTGTAAACTCATCTAGAGACTCTGCTCCGTGCTCTGATGCTGTTGTTTTATGCTTTATGAACGTGGACAACAGAGAAACATATTCTTCATGACCAAAGTTGGAATTGAAATAAAAAAGGAAAGTGAAACTTATGCTCGTCACCAGGGACGTCGCCTGGACCTGAAAACAATCGGGGCTTAGCCCACAGTGGCGGTGGCGGCGGCCGGGCGCTACAGTCAGGAGCGGCGGGCACTGTAGGCTAGGGAAGGCTAAGCCTTCCCAAATATTTTTGTCACTGCATCCTGGTAAAATAAAAATATAATGTATAATGTTTGTGTCTTTGACATTAGCGCTGCTATGCAGCCACCAGTGCCCTGTTCTACGAAGCCAGTTCAACAGACCCTGGATATGTTTGAGTTATCTTAACTAATCCAAACAAACGAGATCTCGCTAAGCGGTCCTACGACGCTGGTTATCAACTCGGTAAATCAAGCCAGGGATTCTCTCTCCAGCTGAGAGCGCGTTCACGTGAAAGGGGCGGGGTTAGCAACATTTGACCAATCACAAACAGGGACAATTGTACTGACAGCGCAGCGTCATACTTCATTAATGAAAGTAAACTAATATTAGACAAATATGAACTTTAAACATCCATGACTTAAACATATAATCCAGGATACAAGCCACATAGCTGCACCTGCAAGGTGAATATAGAACAACTGGTTAAAAAATAAATAAACTACCGAGTGTTTGAAAGCGAAGTGGATCTGACTTTAATTACATTTGAGTTGAGTGTTTCGTCAACTTAATGTGTTGCTTAAAATAACACTTCTGCATACAGTATGTGACATTGTAAGTGTTGCACGGCCAGATACGGCTCGAGAAGCTGACTCAGATAAGGAAATATATGATATATTATGATATATGATCGATCTGATTGATGATGTGATATGAATGATAAGTGCGACACGTCGGCGTCTTCTCTGCATACGGCAGTTTAAACTGTATTTCCTTTATCCTGTAATATGAATTGATAGATTTAAACTCCGCACACTGAGTTGATCTCTTTTCTATAGACGCCGGAGGCGGGCAGCGTCAGGTAAAAAAAGAATCAGCTCACGGCATATAGGCAGGGGTAAAGTGCTATTTTTATGAGTGGGGGGCGGACCTCACCTCCTCTAGGGGGGTCCGGGGGGATGCTCCCACGGGAAGATTTTTTTTTAAATATTGAAGTTAAAAGCATCAATCTGGTGCACTTTGAGAGCAACATTAAGAGATCTATGGATACATCTCAACACCCATATGAAGCAGAACTGTAAACAGATTTTCTTTTTCTTTATGGATATTTTACAAATCACTCCCCTTTTAAACTCTATTCTTGTTTTTTTGCCATATAGTATTTCATAACTGTTTTTCCTTTATTCTCTTATTTTTTTTATAACTATAATGATCATATGAAGGTGTGCCGCAGAAATAATCTTTTGAATAATTTGTGACCAAACCGTTTGAGACCCACTGAGATAACTTAGACTAAAGTTAACTATCTAAACACTCTGAGAGTCCTTTAGCTCACCTGAGTCTCTCAGTCTGAAAGGAGAGGACTCTCCTCCAGCTTGTTGTGGCTCCTTAGCTAGCTAACCAGATGCTAACAACACGGGGCTACTGAAAAAACATTCGGGGCTAAAGCCCCGAATGCCCAGGCCAGGCGACGCCACTGCTCGTCACCCTCTTCCTCCGGTCCACATTAATACAAATGATCCCAATATGTATTATTGTATGAAAAGATCTTAAAATCAATACAAATGTATTTATTATAAACGTTAACATCTATCACTGTGTATATCACCATTCAAACATCTTTTAAAAGTTGAACAAAGCCCACACAGCTCAGTAAAGACTGTGAAATGTTGACTTTATTTGATCATTTCATTAAAAAGTAACGTTCATATTTCTCGTTATGATTATAATACTGATGAACGTTCAAAACAAAACACTTTGGCAACTTACCACATCATAGCCGCGGGAAGTCATTTTACTTAGGGGGTGCTGCCAAAAGGCGGTGCCGGCCGTCAGCGAGCAATACGAGCCGGCCCGCTGACATATAGATACAGACATAATCATAGTTATGATTTTACTTTATTTTAAGTCAAATCATAACTATTTTATGTAGTTTAATCATTTTTATTTAGGTGGTCGCTCAGTTTTTCAAATGTACACCATTCGCCAACAGGGGGTGCTGCAGCACCTCCAGCACCCCTACTTCCCGCGGCTATGTACCACATACGTTTTAAAATTCTTAATGAGCACCGTAACTTTCATGATATAATTTCTCGGTCATAATCGGTTGTTTCCGTGAACAGCCGACTGTTGTGTGAAGGCAAATGCTGCGGCCGCAAGGCATTGTGGGGCAGCATTTTCTCCTCTCCTTTCGTAAAGGGAGGTCCAGTGGTTCCTAAGCTAAAGGAGGTTATAAAGGAAGTTTGAAACCTCCTTTCCTTTCGAGAATTCAAACCGCACTTATCATGGCTGCCACTGAGGGACTTCCGGGTCATTTCACTCCGTTAGGAAGGTTCCTAAGCTAAATAGACTATTCGACCGCAACCTGGGGCCGTTTCTCAATGTCGAGGAGGCTTACTTGTTGCTTGGTAGCACATGTATGCTGGGCATTTAAACAGTCCTTCGGCGCCACTCGATGATGTAGTATACTTGAAATAGTGGCTCTGCAGCAGCTTTACTCGACATTGAGAAACACCCCGAGGAGCGAGGAAATTAAAAATAACCGAAGTGACACGCAGCCCCTGTTCCTGGTTGTTCCTATTCCCTGGTTTGTGCATGTTCAGTTTTTCCTTGTTTTCTTGGTTATCGGCTTTTTGAGAATTAAAGCTCACTTTTTGTTCAAGCTGCTTGACCACTTGTTTTCCAAACACCAAAACCTGACAAGGAGAACAATTAAAATGTTTGACTGGAGCATGATGATTGGCTGGACAGGAGATTGTGGTAAAATGTAATTGGTTGAGAGTGGATGCCCATAATGAGCTGATTATATGCAGCTGAGGAGTGAATCAATGTTTAGTCTTCCTGACTGAATTTATGCTTTAGCTTCATATGTCGGTTAGTCTTGTAATTAAGTCTGCTCCTCACATTCATTTGGTATTTTTACTTATAAATGATTAAAGCAAATGACGTATTTGGATGCTCTTGATATGTATATTCTTATCAGAATATTCCTTAATGTCATTCAAAGCTTTGATTTATTAAACAAAAGTAAGATGACGGTGCCCCCCCGTGACAACAATTTATCAACAAATGCATGAGTTAAACTAATTTTCAAATCCGTGGAAGTCACAATTTGTTCCCAGACAGACATTATTTATTTTATGCAAATATGTGTGTGTGCAGGGCATTTTTAGACTATTGTATGTTTGGTTTATGCAGGTAAGTTATAGACCAGTCTTTATCAACCTGATATATAATAAAAAAACACGACCGGCATCTACTGCTGGGACTAAATATGAAGCTTTTTCCTACAAATTACACTATCTGTGTTTATCCCTATGCTGTGCCAAGATACTGATTAAAATGTGATGATGGTATAAGTTGGAGGTATGCGCTAATACAAAAAAAAAACGTAAACAAAGCGTAATAGGCTTTTTTAAGCAATATATAAAACACACACAATGGCAAACATCAATTGAAAAACATCCCTCTCAAACGAACTTAACATATAAAATGAATTGTTTGAATAAATCATTCTCTTCACTGTGATAATTATGAGACTGATTAGAAACTTAGCGAAATAAGCATTTTCAAAGCAGACTATTTCAAATATTAATAGGCATGAGCCAGACAGCTTATTTTATTCATGTTGGAGATCTCTGTGAAAAGTTAAACTAATTTAAGTGATTTTCTATTCCTGCTATCTGGGTCTCTGAAGAGCAGACACATTTTGCAATAACACAGCAGAAAGCATCAGAGATTTGGGTGCTTGTGTATAACTTCAGAGAGTCATTAATTTAACAATTCTCTCACAAAGCTAATCGTCTCTGCTCCACTGTAAACCAGTGTGACACTGACGATGTGGACTGACTAGTTACATTTCTGTTTGAATTTCTGCACCCAAACTTCTTTCAACGTGTCTTCAGCAGCCTACAAGACGATGTTGTTTTCAGTTTAAATGATTACAGTAGGTGGAATGGCCTCTGAAAAGAGTGAAGGAAGGCCCCCCCATTGCTCTCACTCTTGAACACTGTTACCTTTTCAGAAATAAGTTTCAACCGCCTTAACCTGTTTGAGGCTCCACCATACAAGGAAAAAAGGTATTAAATTGCTAAAGTATTCCAAATCATAAATCATCTTAATGTTACGTTAAAGCAGCTATCATCGATATAGTTTATTAAATGTTTTTCCAACAACAGAGCTACGTAAAAGAGTGAATATTGGCCATACATTCCACTGATGGCCAACACATGAATGATATTGCATTTTAGGGGTGTCTGACTAGGAATTGACATAAACAAATTTGATTGGTCATGCCATGGCTGATGCAACAGTGAGGACAATAAAAAGTGCACAGGCAAATTGACGATAAATTGTCAAATTATAATATATATATATATATATATATTATATGTTCTCACTGTTGGATCTACCGCCATCGCACCGGAGATGTGGAGGTCCAGTGAGAAGGATTACCCTCACATTATGTTGTCTTTTAACAGCTGAGTTTTTGCACATATGTGCCAAATGTGATATCAGGTGCAGGAAGTGATAGAGGGGTTGCTGAATTCCTAACAGCATTGATACAATACATCTGTATACCCTTCAGTACCTTTGCCAAATGTATCTGGCTAGCTCTGTTACCAACATACAGCATGCAGCTGTGGTGTTTAATACCTGGTTTAATCTCAAACCTCTGTCACTGTGATGCAGCCTTTGGCACAGAGATTTGGCTCCATGACTCCATCAATGTTAAAGCCCACACACAGAAAAGATGTCAGGTCAATTAGGTCTGACATCTGTGATAACATGACCGAGTGTACTCTGCATCATTTCTCACCCAACATGAACCAAAGTGCATAGGTACTGAAGCTGTGAACGCATCACACCGGTACAACCTTCACTTTGGTGTCTGTCAACACACCGACCGTGGCCACCTGGAAACTACAGAGACACTGAACCCAAACCATGTGGTCTGTGCTTCATCTGTTAATGTGAACATTTCCACAGCAAGCGGCGCCAGCAAGAACTAATGAACTAATATGATTGTTAATCCAGGCTCTGCTTTCCTTGTTCAAAGTAATTTAACAACACAAAATGATGCTGCGCCATCAGATTATTTAGGAATTTAGATTATATATAATAAAGAAATAAAATGAAATAAAAAATAAAATAACCTTAATCATTTTACATAACTCTGTGTAATAGTAATAATTTGGCCAGGCTGACACACCCCTCCTCTATATTTTATCTGATGTAAGATGTTTATCTATAGCACTGAACTTAAAGGGGCCTTGTCATGCTTTGTGGAGGTTTCCCTTTCCTGTAGTGCGTTAAAGGTTTTTGTGCATTCAGGTGTCTCAGACTCCAGGCCCTCGGGCAAAAACCTCTGCCATTTCCCAGCATGCAAGGCTCTCATGGACAGGGGCACAGCATTCAGTGGTGAGAAGTATGTTGATGCCATTGTGAAGCTACAGGAGGAATTTGATCAGCGGTTTGCAGACTTCAAGACACACAGAGCCACTTTCCACATTTTTGCAGACCCCTTCTCCTTTGATGTGGAAAATGCCCCTGGTGTGCTTCAAATGGAGCTCATTGACCTGCAGTGCAATTCTGAGCTCAAAGCCAAGTTCAGGGAAGTGAATGGGAAAGCAGACAAGCTTGGACAGTTCATGAGAGAATTGCCCCCCTCCTTCCCTGAGCTTTCCAGGATGTTCAAGCGGACCATGTGCCTTTTTGGGAGCACATATATGTGTGAACAGCTCTTCTCCACCATAAACTTCAATAAGTCAAAGTACAGGTCCAGACTTACTGATGAACATCTTCAAGCCATACTAAGGGTTTCAACTGCTTCCTCCCTCAAACCAAATGTGGCTCAGCTGTGTGAGAGGAAGCGCTGCCAGGTCTCTACCAGCAAGGAGTAGGCAAGAGCAACTGTGAATAGTTATGTTGTGAAGAACCGTTCATGTTAAGAAGATGTTGAAGAACTGTTAATGTTGTATTTTTAATACATTTTTTGTGGAATACTTGAAGCGGCCCAGACTTGCCCAGACTCTACGTCCAGCGGCCCCCAGGTAGATGGAGTCTGAGACCCCTGGTTAAATGGTCTACAAAGGCTAAAATCCCTGTTCCCTCCAGAGGGAGTTTCTCTCCAACACAATCCCCCCCTCCCTGAAACGCCTCCATTAGACTCCTTTGTTTACTTCCGTAACATAGTGACATCACTACATAACAATTGCGCTTCTATTGGCTAGCGCTCCCACACATTGTACAGTATGTGATGGACATCTCTAACCGGTTGACCGTTTTGATCACAAAATAGCTGTCCAGCTAACCAATCAGAGCAGACTGGGCTCTGGTTTCAGAAAGAGAGTAAAAAGAGGTGCTGCAGCACAGGCAGTATGAGATAAATAAAGAGCTTTTTTTCATTTTTTTCATACATCCGGTGCTTTTACCAGTAAAGGTCTCTACACACCAACCTGAGACCAAAGAACGCGTACCGAAGGCGTCCCGACTTTTACGTCAGCTACGTCAGGCTTCGTTGGCTTCGTCGGATAAAGCCGCCCGCCTACGAACACACCGCAAATACTTCAGCCGACGAGTGGCAATAACTCTCCTTACCAGCAGGCGGCGGTAGTGTGTATTCGTCATTCAAAAGAGGCAACAACCGGAAGACAGACTGCGTTTTATACACCGAGAGAAGAAGAACAGACTTAGTAATATAAACAAACAAACACAGCCTGATCAGTTGGTCTTCACTTTCTTCATTCCATGCCGTCATGATAAAAAAGAAACTCTTGCGTCCGGGTGAGATGAAAATGAGGAAGATTAGCCGTCTGTGTGTGCCTTCTTATCGTTTGTTTTGGTCCCTCACTTCCGCTTCACTTCTGATGCACTGATTCGCTAAGCTGAACAGCCAATCAGAGTAATTGATTTGTCCCGACGTTCTTTGGCCTCCCGCGGCCTCCCGCCGCCGATTCAACATGTTGAATCGGCGGCGGGAGGAGGCGGGAGGGTTGAAAATGTGCCGTAAAGAGACGACACACCAACCTGAGTAGTGCGACGCGAATGCCCGACTGCCTCTGACGGCTTCGGACGGCCTCTGACTCCCAAAGTCGGGCCGGTGTGTAGAGGCCTTAAGACAGAGGGAATGATGTGTGGCAAAATGGTCCCAGGCCGGATTCGAACCCAATCAGGCCACCAGCTCTACCAACTGCACAGTGGCCCAAATAAAGCACTTTTTTCTAAGTACAAATATGAACCTAAAAATGTGAATAATGTCCTCTTTAACATCAGTACTGCACATATATGTTAATGTAGTCCTTATTCTAAAATCTGAAAACATGAAAAAAAACTAGTGCAGAGTTGCACAGCACCCTTCAGCACCATGTGCTGTCACTGCAGGTACAGTGCATGTTGATGTGAGCTGATGTAAGTTGTTCACCTTCTAGTATAATGTACTGAAAAACACACTGAGGGAGAAAAACACATTTTGGGAGTCCTTAAAATCACCATGATACAATAAGTCAGGAAACCATAGCAACAGCAGGCGACGAAACATTATTCCTAAGGCATTATTCTCTATGCACATTACCAGACTGCTGGCAAAAAACCTACTTGCCAGACGAAAAAAAACAGTCTTCATTGATGGATTCATTTTTTTAGGGACAAAACTTGTATTAAGTCTAAACGTAAAAGTGCTTTAGAAACCAAACACAGACAATTAACAATTTTTTTTTTATTACAATCTCCCCCTTCAGAAGTACATTAGAGTAACACAACATGTGCATTTGTTACCAAACTCTTTTTTTTAAAGAAATTGTACAATGGTGTTGTAATTGTTGAATACCAATTATTTCTCCTAGACTTATGCTTTTAGAGGTAGACATTAATTAAGTTATCACTCAAACTAATTATAATCAAATGCAGAGGCATTTATGTAATATAATAAAGATTCGATATATTTATATAGTCTTATACAAAAAGGCCCTTTGAGGGCAACCGTAGCGCTAATGTGGCCCCCGTTGAAATTGAGTTTGAACCCTGTTATAGAGGATTGGTTGATGGTCACACGCTGACTGACCATGTTTCTGCTCACTCAGAGGACTGAATCTGAACATGGAGCTTCAGTTAGTCACCCAGAGAACACCCAGCTCCCTCACACTGTGGACATACGCAACAACGTGTAGGAGCAGATGAGGGGGACAGAGGGGTGTGACTCACTCATACGTCCATGGCCACAAACACAGCGGCCACACCGACTCAGTCCTGTAAGTGGCTGAAAGGAGGCAGTATCTTCATATCTTGATGACAGCGTTCAAAGGAAACAGGCTGACAGGTCGCTCCATCACGTCAGGTGTTGGTGGGCGGCTCCTGATGATGTCAGAGGCAACAATGCTGCTCCGGCTGTAGGGTACATGGCGTTGGCCGGACCAGAAAGGTCATTAATGTTAGTCACCATTATTCACAGTTAGAGCCCACACACAGAAATATCAGCTGCTGGCTCATGTTAGTCTCATGCTGGCTCTGAGTCAGCAGGAGGGCTGGACGTATGTGGGGTCCTGGGCATTTTAAGTAATATACAAGGTGGATGACAAAAAAGTTTTACAATATGTTTTTTTATTTACATGTAAACATGTTCTACTTACTTTATCCTGTTGATGATTGGTTTTCATTGTCCTGTTTAAACTGATCTGTTCAAAAGGAATATTCTTCTCAATTGTTAAAAAGACCAACCAGTTTTTAATTATAATTATTTGTAATGCTCCCAATTTTCCAGTTTCACCACTTTATGACCTTTCAAGCTTTTGGATTGATTTCACACCCTATGAAAGTCTACTTTTAATTACTTTAAACTGGCATAGATTTAACTTCTTATCCATCAGTGCAAATGGACTCTGGTACTGCAGGTAAAAGGATGGGGTTTCCTTTCACCTGCCAGGCTTAAACTGGTTTACGGGATCATATTTGAATATAGTTGAAGATATAGAGATCAATTAACGTTAATTGTAATGGTGTGTGTGTCAGGCAGGAAGTATGTAAGCTAATATTTATTGCGAAAAAGGATGAATCAAATAAACATTGCTGATTTATAGCAATTAAATGCAACTACACCATCATGGTCCTTTAAACCTGCACATTTGAATTGTACCAGTTAATGGCAGTACAACAAGCTGTTAACAGAAAATGAACAGACATCGTTAGATTTTCAGCAGTTGCAGAATAAAATTACCATTTGGTGTCGTGTTTCTGGCCACCTGATGAATGAAAGCGCATTATTCTCTCTCCTCTTGCATGATGTGAGATGAGAAGGGGAGACAGAGTCAGCTGATCAATTTTGGATAACTCAATTTTGTTTTAAAGGTCTCCTATTGTATTTATAAAAAACATGTCTATGAAGTGTTTTGCTCAAAATAACAGACAGATCACCCATTCTAGCCAGGCCTCATAACCATAGACTGTATATATAAAGCTCATAACCCTCTATTTCAACCCTGTCAGAGAAGTGCTGATTCTGGGTCCTTAGCTTTAAAACAAACTAAATTGAAAAAAAAAAAAAAGAGGGGGGGGGGAGCTTGTGCCTGCTCAGAATTCTACGAGATACTCAGCTAAATGCTGCCGTGATTACATGCCATATTTGTTCCAAACCACATCAAGGATTATTTCTGAAACAGTGGAGCTCAAATGCTTTTTTTCTTGTGGGTTTACTACAAGGTGAGTTCCTTTTTTTGTGGAACCTTTTATTTATTTTTCATACATAACATCAATAGAACATACATGGAGATGCTTACATAACTACAGCTGTTGTACACCAGGATTAATCATTCATGCCCTCCTTGGGCACCAAAAGGACATGCAGTTTCTTAATGTTATCAATTTCTATATTGTGCAAACATTATCAACATATTACAGATATTATCACTCCCCCTCATCGGAAACATGATCGCACAATACCTGAACCATTATGATAGTAAGAGCCAGTGCTTTACCATCCAGATGAAACAAGTACAAGTGCAGTGAATACAAATAAATGAAAAAGAAATAAATAAAAAGAAATAAGTAAAGAGGTGCTGCTAGAGATCTGGTGTTGCTTGTATTAATGGGGACCATTTTTCTTCAAATGTGTCAGTTTTCAGCTGTAGTCTTGCTGTGATTTTCTCCATTAAATAAACATTTTTTACCCTTTTTCTCCACTGGACTATATTGGGGGGCTGCGGCTTCAGCCACGAGACCGTTATCATTTTTTCTGCAATTAGAAGAAGAATTCTTAATAAGAAAGCTACCTTTCTGTCCATATCACTGGGAAGTACCCAGTATATAAAGTGCTGGGTCCAAACTAAAGGTAATGCCCAGCACCCGTTTAATCTCCTTTTGAACATCCTTCCAGAAGCCCTGAATGGTTGGACAGTCCCAAAATATATGTGTGAAGTCTCCCACCCGTCCACAGCCCCTCCAGCACAAATTAGAGGTATTGCTATATTTTGAAGTGATAGATGGGGTGTTAAAATATCTAATTTTCACCTTCCAATCAAATTCCTTACTGTTTGTTATTGTATGTCCCACCTTGAATGTTTCTTCCCAATCCTCGTCGCATATTATAATATTCGCTTCCAACTCCCATTTTTCTTTGACATCCTTATTGTTGCCGTTACATTCATAATGTAGTACCTTGTAAAGTTTTGATATAGCCCCTTTTTTTGTCTCGTCCCCTGTATATGTCATTAACAGTTCCTCTAGTTTAGATGGGGCTTTGCGAATGTTTTCCCATTCCTTATGCTTCTGAAGGTAATGTCTCAGTTGCAGGAATCTATAAAAGTCACAGGATGGTAGGTTAAATTCCTGTTTCAGTTGTTCAAATGATTTAATGGTTTGTCCAGTAAAGAGTTGTGTAATATATATTAACCCCTTATTTTCCCATGTTTTAAATCCTGAGTCCATAATAGATGGTAAAAAGTCTGGGTTTGTAGCTATTTTAGTGGCCCTGCTAATAGAGTTTGACAGTTTTAATTCCTTTCGTACCTCTGACCATATCTTCATCGTAGCCCTGATCCACTCATTGCAAGTCCCCAACCCTTTCTGTGCCTTTTCTGTCAGAAATGGAAGTGCTCCCACAGGTACATTTTTACATGATTTTTGTTCCATATCAACCCAAATAGTTTCCGTGTCTTCAGTTATCCACATAATTATTGCTCTAATTTGTGCTGCCCAATAGTCATATTTTAAATTAGGTAGATTCAACCCTCCATTCTCTTTTGTACATAGAAGTGTCTTATATTAAATTCTCGGTTTTTTATTTTGCCACAGGAATTTTGATATTATTTTGTCCAGTAATTTAAAAATAGATTTAGGGATCACAATAGGCAATGACTGGAACAGGAATAAAAGTCTTGGCAGTATATTCATCCTAACCGTTTCTATTCTTCCCATTAGATTAAGAGGTAGAATTCCCCACTGTCAACATCTTTTTTTATCTCATTTATCAGTTTCCCATAGTTTGCCTCAAATAGCTGAGATGATGCAGGAGTAATATTAATACCCAAATATTTGAATCCTTTTGTGGGCCATTTAAATTTAACCTGACCCTCCAACCCTGCTGGACGGTCACCTGAGATCATCATAGCTACAGATTTTTTGACCAACAACCATTTACTCTAATACGTGATTTTGGACAGCTGTACACAATTTTTATCCAATCTATGAAGGTCGATTGAAACCCAAAAGCATCCAGTGTGTTGTATAAAAAGCTCCACTTGACCCGATCAAAAGCTTTTTGTGCATCTAAGCTTAGTAACATGGTTGGCTGAGGATTGTTTTATACATGATATGAGATTTAATGTTCTCCTTATAGTATTAGCCCCTTGCCTACATGGGATAAAACCTGTTTGATACGGTTTGATAAGTTTGGTTATACATCTTTGCATTCTCCGAGCCAGTATGTTCGTCAATATTTTTAGATCGTTACAAAGCAAGCTAATTGGCCTATATCCCTCACATGAAGTCGGATCTTTGCCCTCCTTATGTAGGACAGATATAATGGCTTCAGACCAAGTTTTCGGTGGATTACCTGAAGACAGAGCATAATTAAAAACTTTAAATAATATTGGTGTAATCTCTTCTTTTAGACATTTATAAAATTCACCTGGAAACCCGTCTGTACCAGGGGATTTGTTATTTTTCAAAGTTTTTATAGTGTCAGATATTTCCTGCAATGAATTGGCTGTATCATTTTAGATGCCTCCTCCTTTGTTAATGATGGTAAATGTAATCTATGAAGAAATTGTTGTGTTTTGGATTCTGTAAGCTTAGAGTCTGAGTCATCATATAGCTTTTCATAATAATCTGCAAATGCTCCTGCTATCTCTAATGGGTTTGCCAACATTTGTTTAGAATTAGGGTGTCTTATTTTAGAAAGTATTTTGTCTGGGCCTTTCTGAGTTGGAATGCGAGAAGGCGACTTGCTCTGTTGCCCATTTCATAGTATCTGTTTTGTAAAACGTAGAGCTCCTTCTGCTTTGTATGTCAGAAGTTCATCCAATTTACATCGATTTCTTTTTAGTTCAAGTAAGGTGCTATTGTTGGATGTTCTTTTATGTTCTGCCTCCAATTCTCTAATTTTACTCTCCAAACTGTTTTGCTGTTCCAGACGAGCCTTTTTCAGCCTAGATGTTATTTCAATTATTTTCCCTCTAATAACTGCTTTTCCAGCCTCCCATAAAGTTGACGGAGATACCTCTCCATTATCATTAATTTGAAAGTACTCCATTAGAGTTTGTTTTATCTCCTTCACCACATTCTGGTCCGATAGAATTGACACATTAAGCCGCCAATATTTGAAAAAAGATTCTCTTCCCATGTCTATAGTCAATGTTATAGGAGCATGGTCACTTATGGTTATAGTCTTTATGTCACAATTAAAGACTTTGTGTATATGTTGTTGTGACACACAAAAAAAGTCTATCCTTGAATAGCTACCATGTGGGTTAGAGTAGAAAGTCAAATCCTTCCCTCTGGGGTTATTGTTTCTCCATGGATCTATGAGACCAGCTCTTTAACAACATTGTTCAACACCTTCGATTTTTTGGAAGTTGGTCCTTGTTCTGGTGGCAACCTGTCTAATTTGCCGTTCTGTACAGTATTAAAATCCCCTCCAACTATTATCATGCCTTTTCCATTAGTAGTAATAATCTTAGCTATGTTTAAAAAGAAATCCTTGTTCTCTTCATTTGGGGCGTACACGTTCAGTATGGAAATAGTCCCAATAGAGCCAATTACCATTACAAATCTTCCCATGTTATCTTTTATCACTTTCTCTGCTGAAAATGGCAAAGATCTATTAATTAGTATGGCCACGCCCCTTCTCTTGCCATATGAAGCATGAAATACTTGGTTTACCCACTCTCTTTTTAGCTTTTGGCTTTCAACCTCGACAAGATGGGTTTCTTGAAGCAACGCAATTGAATATTTTAGTTTCTTTAGTTGGCTCATTATCTTTTTCCTTTTTATGGGGTGATTTAAACCGTGGACATTATAGGATAGTGTAGTGCCGAGAGAAGGGAGTCGGTAGTGCTCACTACAATACAATATTAAACCTACTCATATTGATTTATGTTGAAACCCCTCAGCTTTGCACCTCATGTAAATCAAAACAACTGTGCAAAACGACACACAGCGAAAAAGGTAAACAATAAACATCTCCATCAGAACAAATAAACAATGACAAAACAACATGACTCCCAAAAGTCCCATAACCAGAGAGGTGTGGCGAATTCTCCCTGGGGAAATAGCACTATGTGCACCTGCAACTTCCAGCTGTTATGTAAAGTTGCTACTTACTCTAAGTGAGTTGTGAATTTGCTCTATATTACCAACATTTTCAGTACAGGTAGTATATTACTCTAAAAAGCTCTGCTTGTGTTATATGTACTTTATGTTAGGCATATCTCTAATTGTCTCACTATGCTTCAGGACCTTCTCCTGGTTTTGTATATATTTGTTCTAGTCCTTTTTCTCGTCCTTACCATAGTGATCATGACCGTGAGTTTATTCAGTGACGGCCTGTGGGTCTGGCCCTGTGGTGTGAGGCTGACTCCTCTTCTCCTTCTGTCTCGTCACCATTGTCCAACTGCTTTGCGTTCTCAGCCTCTGTAGTTCATCCCTCTCCTCCTCCTGCACATGGATCCCCATGTCCCTCAGCATAGGCGCAGCCTCCGTTAATGTAGTGAATATCTTAGTCCCTGATGCCAGGAAAACGTTTAGCTGTGCAGGATATGGGGACTGTGCCTTGACGTTCTTGTACTTTAACTTTTTTATTACGTCCCGCACCTGCTTTCTCTTTTTCTGAACCTCATTCGTGTAATCTTGATTGAAGTAGATGGTCCGTCCCTCATATGTGGTCTTTTGTTTCCATGCCTGCTGTAGGACCTGCTCTTTCACCCTATAGTCTAGAAAGCGAACAATTATCGCCCTCGGAGGAGCCGTGTTCTCCTTCGGTTTGGCGAGCAGCGAGCGGTGCGCTCTTTCGATGCGAATATCCACCTCCGCCGGGATTTGCAGTGATGAACGAATAAAGCCAGATATAAACCCTATCGTGTCATTTTTCTCAGAGCCCTCGGGTATGCCATGTATCCGCACATTGTTGCGTCTCGACCTTGATTCCAAATCGTCACACTTGGCAGCTAACTTTGTCTCTTGGTGAAGCAGGAAGGCAACCGATCGTTCCAGCCGCGCCGTCCTGTCTTCCGTGTCCCCTTGCCTCTCCTCAGCATTCACCACTCGCTGCTCCAACAAGGCTGTTCTTTCCACCAGTTCTTTAAAGACATTGTCTAGTCGTGCCAGAGCCTCTTTGTTGTCGTTAGCCGCTTCTGTGTGCTCATTTCTCAGCTTGCGTATCTCCGCCAGTATCACCGAGTCCTCCTCTCCGCTCACACGCTTCATCTCCGGCCTCGTTGCGTCGGTGTGTCCGTCACTCGCAATATTTTTCTTACCAGGTTTCAGTTTTCTTTCCATCCTTTTAAAAATTACTTGTATCCGTCAAGTTTTGTCTTAGGTTAAGTTACTGCCTTAAATATTGTTTTAAAGAGCTTGTTGGTTTTTGGACGAGCTAGTTTCCACCCTGTCCCCTACCTCATGGCGCCACCGGAAGTCCGTGAGTTCCTTTTTTTATTTCCTGCTTTTTTACACGTACTCTCTCCAGTACAGCGTTAGCTCTGAGTGTTAGCGATGCTTGCTAATGCAAACAAAGACCATATTACGTCCAAAACACGTCGGGCATTGTTTCTGATAGCAACTTTTCGGATAGTGCCGTGGGTCCACATTTCCGATATTGCGTCATATCGGACGCAAATCTGGATCAGCTCCGTTGTACCCCCGTTTTTAAGATTTGGGTCCAGAGGAAAAGAGAGGGTTTTATTTTCTTACACTTTTTGAGTTCCCTGACACACCGGGGACACATATTTATGTATAAAATACATCAAAAAGTACATTTTGCATGATACAGTAGGAGACCTTTAAGCATTTTCAGTGTCAAAATGAACATCAACATCATAATCAACATAGCCCCCATAACTTAAATTGCCTGTGTGAATAATAGAGCACCACATGTATTTACTGTATGTATGTCCAATATCTTATAAATAAAACTAATTAGTAACTATATCTATAGTTGAAATATATAGTAACGTAAAAAGTGCAATATGTCTGTCTCAAATGTATGTAGTTTCAAAAAGAAGTACTTGAGTAAATGTACTTTCTGTGTTGCTTTCCATCAGCTGTTTTATATAAATGTCACCATTGTAAATGAAAGAAAAAACTGTGACGATGAGGCAGTCCAAATCAGCAGTGTCAAGCTTTAATCTGCTTTAAAACAGCCCTACTGAGAAACTCCCCATGCAGATAAGACTTAAATTCTGATCTCCCAGCATGCAGTCTGGATATACCAGCTTACACCTAAAAAAACACACAATCCAGTATTTGGGAAGATTATTCAGCAATTAAACAGCAGTTACCATCTGGTTTCAGAGTGAGCTGCATCCTGTGTTCAAGCTGCTGTGGTCTCAGAGCGCATTCAGATAATATGATTTGTCTAATACATAAGAGCAAATGTGAACATTATGCTTATTAGTGCATTACACAGTCACTGGCTAATAAACATACACTGAAAAAACTGAAATGTTAACTTTAAATATATTATGTGTTGACATAATACATTTAATTAAAGTCAACTTTTCAGTTTTTCCAGTGTATCCCGATATGTTCCCCTGTAAATATTGTAAATAGTATTCACTCACCTTGAAAGTTTGAATGTAATCAGTTTTACAAAATGAAATCATAACAGGATGTATTCAGCATTTATGTTCTGATTAACAGAAAATGAACCTTTAACGTTGTGTTAATAGCCGTATCAATGAAGTGCTCTGTTTTAAAGTTATTTTATGGACTAGCTCTTCATTTGTTCCCCTCTCTTCCACATCTCCTCCTCTACCAGTGTCCTACACACCTCATTAGTAGGACACATCATCCAGATCCTCCTTAATGGATGACAATGCAGTTTTTCCTCTCATTGACATGCAAAGTCGTGCTTTGAGATGGAGAGGTGGGATAAGAAAGTGGAGTGAATTAGACATAAAAGTGACAAATCAGTGATCCCAACAAGACATCACTCATAACAAGAGATGTGAGTGTATGGCGCTTTTTATGCCTTTTTTATTTCCCTATTGCACTAAAACTATCACTCCATGAAGTTACGGTAAATATCTATGGTTAAATTCATCTCACGTGCAGAGATGACGCAGCAGGTACAATATAGAAGAATCAAGCTGAATTTGGTCCAAAGAATTGCAGGATTACGCACTTCCTAAATTGGCAACGTGCATAGAGGTCATAATAATATATTAGTCAGAGAGGACTTTGACCTATAATGTCTCATAGTATTGAAACTTTAGTTGAGTAAAGGATCTGAATATAGTCAGTCCATGGTTATTTGATTACAAACATTACCCACCTTAACCATAGAGTGCCAGTGGTGTAAAGTAACTAAGTACATTTACTCAAGTACTGTACTTAAGTACAATTTTGAGATACTTGTACTTTACTTGAGTATTTACATGTTATGATACTTTGTACTTCTACCCCACTACAATTCAGAGGCAAATTGTATACTTTTAATCCAGTACATTTATTTAATAGCTTTAGTTACTTTGCCGATTTTGATGAATGATGTGAAATATAATCAAGTCTTAAATCAAACTTTAGTTCCACCTGGAGTAAATTCACAAGCTACCCTGCAGTATACAAAGTCATTCAAACTAGCTGCACCTTTACCAGCTTTGAGAACACTTTAATGATCAATCATTATAAAACATATCATATATATTATTCTATAATAGACCAATCTGCAGAATGAGTATCTTACTTTTATATAAGTATAATGTGATGCTAATACCTCTGTACATTTACTTGAGTATCATTTTGAATGCAGGACTTTTACTGTAACAGAGTATTCCTACACTCTAGTACTTCTACTTGTACTCAAGTACAAGATCTGGGTACTTCTCCCACCTCTTTCTGGTGTAGAGAACACCTTGTTTACAATGTTTCAGGTTCAGTAAGGAGTCCAGTGTAAACACATAGATTTAACAGACGCAATAGCCATGTTGGGTTGACAGCATCTATGGAATGAGGCCATGCAGTAGAATGCTAGCTAAATAATATCTGCTGTAGGTTTAACACTGCTCCTCCTGGAGTGTTAGGAGATAAGGTTCAGCATGAGAGGCTCCTGGTCCCTCTGGAGGTCTTGAGTGCAGCTCTGACACCAGGATGACTCTTCATGCCTTAATTGCATTGCTCTTCAGTGGGTGTCCATTCATTTCAAATGAGACAACCTGCTATCACTGTAGTAGTACATTGCATACAAATTGCATTATGATACAAGTGGGGGTTTCAGGGGAAACACCAGGCAATCTTGAAATAAGCAGTCTCTGTTGAGTCGTCTGTTTCAATCAGTTTTAATATCACACTTATCAGTTAGTCAAACAACAACAACAACAACAAAAATCTTGTTTTTCATAAATCTGTTAGATATTAAAATTAATTGTATTTTTATTAAATATTAAAATCTAAACTAAACTGTCCCAGTAGTGACTCTTCTTTTTGATTGAAGCGTGTATGTTATATGCCTTTTACCTACTACCAGGCCTAAATATTTGTTTCCTTGGCAGGACGCTGATGGCATGTTGTTGACACTGTAATGACCTATCAGTCAGTTACATTGGATAATAATGGTCACTATTGATTAAACTGCTAGTTAGTAAGAGCCCCAGAGGGGTTTTCAGATGGTATCGTATTAGTTCATTAATTGCATTTGATTTAAATATTTGACATGATGTTACATGCAGTTTTACTATCTTTGTCAACAAGCTGGTATACATTTTGAATAAAATCACTGCTCATACATTCATTGTTACTGAAGATAATCAGGATTGATGGCATTTTTTAGTACTATTCTGTTTCTATGTTAATTATCTCACCGCCCTGGTTAAATGTGATCAGATCTTGTCAGTTTTCAGCCCAATATAAGTTGTTCAGAAGATGCCTGCAACACCAACCATTAGGCCCAACATGTTGAAGTCTTTGTCTTCATAACGTTGTGTCACGCTCTGTCCCTTTTTTGTCTTTATTTTGAAGGGTGTTCACCCCGTGTCATGTCTGTTTTTACTTCATGTCTCTGTGTTTTCCTAATGTTTGATTACCTTAGTGTGTTCACATGATGCCCCTGTGTTTTTCCGCCCTCCCCAGCTGTGTCTTGTCTTTGTGATGAGTCCTGCATGTATTTAAGTTGAGGTTTCCTGTCACTGCTTGTTGGATCCTTCTTTGCTTTTCCAGAGAGGTTTTGTTTAGCCTTGCGCTTCTATGCCTGAGAACCTGCCATTACAGGTATGTTTCATTAAAAACTTGTACCTCCAGCCTTTGGGTCCACCCTGCTTTGCTCTCCCATGACACATTGAGTGTCACTTTCACTTTACAAACAGTTATTTGAACCCAAATATAATAAACCACAATATTTTCGGGAGTAAAGAGCAGTACAATTAAACACACACACACACCCCACCCCCCCCCCCCACACACACACACACAGACACACACCCCCCCTCCCCCACACACACACACACACACAAACACAAACACACACACAAACACCCCCCCCCCACACACACACACACACACACACACACACACACCCCCCCCACACACACACACACATACACACACCCCCCCCCACACACACACACACACACACACACACACACACACACACACACACACACACAAAGAGAGAGAATGGCGCTATACATAAAAGGCAGCTGAGTACAATCGCTAATTGACGCAGAGAAATGCAGTTTGGGTGGGAACAGGTCAGACTTTTGCTCGCACAGCAATTGACATACTTCTGCTTCCAGTCTGGCAGGATAACCACTGATACTCCTGTTTCACCGTCGGCCCACTGAACTCTGTTGACACCTTACCATTTAATAAAGTATGAGCAAACAGGATTTGTTTCCAAAAATATCTGCCATATTCACCCTCAAACTGTTTCTCTGACTTTTTCTGGAGTCTTCTGTTTTCACGCCATTGTCATAAACCCTATACATAAGAATGCTCGAAAGCTCTTGCACAAAAACATTAGTGTAATATCCCAGATTAGAATTGCAATCTATTAATCTAGGAATATTCAGGAATGATATCAAAAGACATGATGACATATAACCTTAATGTAGATAGCCTGTACAGTGTGAATACATTCATTTAGTCTTTAATTTATTTATGACTATTGGTGTTACCGTCTCCCATTTAGTGTTGTTTCCCATGTCTACCCACTTTTATTCTTCACCAAGATGAAAAGGACTTTGGCAGCCAATAAATAATACACATGGAAAATACATTGTGATTCAAAGGGATGAAAAATGTTGAGTGTATAGCGCTGTCCTCCTAATAAATACATGAGCTTCATAACAAATAAAGAGACTTTTCTAAAGGGCGTAAAATTGTGCTCTACTCCTATGAAGAAAACATATAGAACTCCTTTCTTTGTGTTTCTTGAAGTTTAATGAGGCTTGAAAGCCACTTGAAGGGTACAATCTGTTCTCTTCTGATCTTTTCTGAGTGTAACGCCATCTCTGATTTTCATTCTGAATTATACTCCACATCCTCTAATATGAGGCTGCAACAGCACATCAGAGAGGATATTCAGCAGTCAAAGCTCTGTTAGACTAGATCTGTACTACAAAAGACAGCCAACATAAGAAGAAACACTGTCCAATAAACACCATCTACTGGACAATCAATGTTCATAACAACCCAGCAATGTACCAGACTTATTGGAATTCACCACATTAGTCTAGGCAGCTGTTTTAACCTGAATTTCTCTGTAAATAGGGAACTGAAAATGTAACGTTGAGCTGCTGTGCCATTCTGAGCAGTGTGAGTCAGATGTGTGTGAAAGAGATGGAGAGAGGTAAATTGAGCTATTTAGAGAATGAGTTGTGCCTAGACATTTGGAAGGATTTGCCTCTCCCACAAGCCTCCTATAAATAGGAAGCAAATGAGTCTCGCATTTAACCAAAAACGACCCACGACAGTAAGCAGAACAGAACACAGTGACCTGACTGACACCACTGCGTCTTTAGAGAGGACATAATATGCTAATCTCAGGTTCATATTGTATGTTGTGCCTCTACTGGGACATGTTTCCATGCTTTAATGTTCAAGAAACCATTTACTTTTCTCATACTTCCTGTGCTGCAGCACCTCTTTTCACCATCTGTCTGAAACCAGAGCCCAGTCTTCTCTGATTGGTTAGCTGGCTGGCTCTGTTGTGATTTATTCAGACATCTTGAAGCTGTCAAAGTAATACACAAGCTTCCAGTTAAGCCCCATGCCCCGCATGATCTTGCAAGAAACAGCGTCTGAGGCAGGGACGTGCACAGGTACGGGCTAATGTTGCCCGGGCAACGGCCCTTTTGGCCTTTTTGCCCTGACCTGCCCCTCTGGAGAGAGCGAGAGTTTGTTTTTGTTTTTTCTGTTGTGGCCGAATCAACATGATAAGCCCACAATTAGTATTGTAGCGTCTCGCTGCGGGAAACACACTTTGTCAGCGCTGTCATCTGCCGGTGCATTAAGACCACCTCAGTGTCGGATTTTGGAAACTTGATTTTGAGTTGTCTCATGGCAGTTAGGGTATAAGGGACAAACCAGGGGACTTTACTTCCTCTTGATACCGTCGGTTATTTACAAAAAAACTACTAAATATAGCCTACTTGTTGTTATTGTGCTTCTGTCTTTCTGTGTCTTTTCATCTGTAAACTCCCTCAACGGGGCCGCTCGCTCTCTTTTCTTGATCGCCCTCTCACGGGTGAACAATTCACTGTCCCGCTTCATTGTAGGATTTCAGCCATGTCTCTACCACTTTAGTTTGACCATCTCTGTTATTAAGTTATGGAATACTAAATAAATAAGTAATTAGATACCTTACCGTTACTGCGCTCATAAAGAATGATAAGAATAATGTGTATTGAACTGGTTTCATTAATTAGTGAGTTTATTTAAGGTAATTATTTAGAGGCCCTATTTTATCAGTATGTCTGGACTGCACAGTTACAATGGTCAAACTACATTCGAACAGAATTGTTCCCATTCTTTCTTTAATAGTTACTAACATTAGATATTTTAATGAGATATGGACCGCAAAACTAAAAATGTCCCTGGTTTTCATTTTTAAAATCAAGTCACCGAATGCAAGTAGTCGCCTTAGCTTATTTGGTTATGAGATGTCAATTACTGTTCAATTTAGTTGATGTAATAATCGTTTGGTTTCTTTTACATTAAAAACAAGTTACAATTTTCAAAAGGTCTTATGTTTTTTTTCGGGGGGAGGCCCTTTTTCCAGTTTAGAGCAATAGCCCCTCCAAATGTCTGTGCACGTCCCTGGTCTGAGGGCTTCTTAACATTTAACAAACTAAGAATGTGTCATACCCACTTAACGGGAAGAAACTCAGCTATCAGATATTAACCATTTTTAGCTAAACGAAACACAAGGGTAATAACAAAGGCTCTGAATTAGCCCTGAGCGAAAAAATGCTAACGCACTTAGCACAGAACTCACGGTAAAATACCCTTATTACTTATTGGATCTGGACAAACAAGATATCGATTAGCAAGCTGAGATTCCACAGATTCCAGAAATGTAACACTGCTCCTCCTGGAGTGTTAGGAGATAAGGTTCAGCATGAGAGGCTGTCAAAGTATCATCACTGAGCGATCAAAACTCGCGACAGGGGAAGCAAACACAGACAGCTTTACAGAGCAAACACGGGAGAAATGTCTTACCTTTTGCTGTTTCTGATCAAAAGTTGTGTTCAATGGCATTAAAACGATAAAAACGCTGCTGAAGGTTAATCCATAGGTTAATCCAATGTGTCTGAAATTATATATGATAATCCATCTTCATATTTATGTCAATAACGAAGTTTTTATATATAGCTGTTATGATAGCTACTAGAGTGTATGACAGCTTCCGGTTTTGGGCATTCTGGCTACGCATCACTCAGTCACCAATGGGTAATGTTTAGATGGATTTTATGAGCTTCCCCTCGATTCTATTGGCTCTAACGGTTAAAAAGAGGTGTCAATCATCAAAATCGACAGAGGGGGGCCAGAGATATGGCAAATCCACCCAAATGACCCCAGAAGTGTTTTCTTTTGCTAAACCTCTCTAAAAAGGTCAAATGTCACTTGTTTTGCATCAATCTTGATACAGGGTACTTATTATATGTTATAGTTTGGATTCCTAAAGCTTTTAGTCTACTATCCCATCATTCAAGGGTGGTTTTCACTATAAGAAATGTGTTTTCTTTTGGACGGACACTATAATTTACATTTTTTTTAATATGTTCAATCTGAATTTACTTTAAAATTAAAAAAATCTATATTGATTCTGACTTTTCTACATCCAACTCACAGGTTTATCATTGCTTTGAGAAAAAATATTATTAATTTACCCCTTTTAGAAGTGAAGATATAGTCATTTGTTCTGGGAATGTCATTTTCGAGCCTGAGGCCTGAAAAACAGGCTCGAGGCTCAACTGGTTAAAGCCTTGTTTTAAAGACATAGCCTTTACATTCTCATTGTTGGCATCCCACACACCCCTGTTTTTTCTTAAATATATGGATATTAAGAAAGTCATTAACATTCTTACAAATGTTTAGGATCAGCACGCCCCCATCTTTGTTTGTGTCCATGTGTACAATTATACAGGATTTAGGAGGGGTAGTGCTGAGTGACACGTACTGCCAAAACCAATCTCAGAGCATATGACTGTCCTTTGTATTAAATCTATACGGTACAGTAGAGGTCTCTGAGAACCCAAACAGAGGACTGAACTACTGGCCCATTTATTCCTGGCATCCAAATGATGCCTCTCATCAGTGGCTTTGTTTTCCCATGTTGTCGTCAAACCCTGCTGCACTCCATGGAACATTTAATGCTTTAGTTGGCATCATTTGGCACTGGTGGAAAGAAACAAAAACATGGGTCACTCTTAAAATTAATTTGAGTATTTATATTTAAGGCTATTTTATACTTACACTACATTTTGGAATGAAATATTGTACTTTTTTCACTACATTTAGTCAACACTCAAATTAACTATCTATTTTTACATACTAAAACATATAATTTGCTCATATAATGCAGTACTGCACAACCAATATACAAAATCTTAAATTGGCTTCACATTAACAAACTCCAACATAAAAATGCCCTGATATGTATATGTTAGTGATAAAAGTGTGATGATTCTGTTTAGTTTTGGTTTGTTGTGTGCTTTTTTTGTGTTTTCTTCTGTCTCCCCCCTCCCTTCTCTGTTTTTCTCTGCAGGGCTGGTGTGTGACATGGAGTTGGCTGGCTCCTCCCAGCAGCAGACGAGGCACACCTATTTTCATTCACCTCTTCAACCTGTTGACATAAAAGCCCGGTCCTCATGCCACTTCGCTGCCAGATAATTCCGTCGTGTTCGACCCTCTTGTGTGTCTCGCTGCTCTCCTCGTCCCTGTGATCTCGTCGCCTGGATTTTTTAGTGATGGCGAGATGAAGCCTTATGAAGCTTTGAAGCTTTCCAGCCAATTGGTTCGCAAAAGGGTTCATCTCATGAGGCTTCTTCATGGGCTTCATTTGAACACAAACCCCCCTGTTGGTCAAAGTGTGTAAAACAGGCAGATTTGACATCTCAACAGTGTGCTCTATCTCCTACCGAGTTCCCAATGAGTAAAGCCTTAGAATAACTCTAAACAACAAACATAAAATCATGTTTTCATGTTAACTATATTGTTTTTATTCCAGTTTAATGATTGTGATTGAAAAGCCTAAGGAGGCTGGTAAACATTGCAAAGAGGGATTTGTATTCCTTAATAATATTCGTAAACGTAACCATGTTGTAGCCTGAGAAAGGCTAAACCATATCAAAGACTACATTTATTAACTACAATATCACATTTAGCTGTAGCTTTTATAAATAAAAAAAGACATATTGACGAGTCGTTGAACCAGGGACCCTGCGGTTCTGAGTCAACTGCTTTCCAGCTGAGCCACAGCCCACACACTGAATCTACCTGAAAACACTGTAAGCTATTTATTCCTGTATTTATTCATATATTTATTTATTCATGTTTTTATTCCTACATTTATTTATGCTTGTATTTATGTATACTTATGACATGTTCCGACCTCTATATAAGTGAGGGTCTGAGCTCTCTTAATACCATCGTGTCACCGGGCTCGCGTACAGGAGGGGTAATATCGTTCTTATTATACATCCATGGGTAATATGAGCGTTGTGGTTCAACCGATCTGAATCGCTTCCTGAAGCAGTCACGTGGTATGGACAGGCAGCGAGGCTTCGTTTGTCATCGGTGACGTCACTGGCCCAAAACGATAAAAGCCTCGATACAAGCTTCACAAAAAGCTTCGGGGATTACTCGACACACGCTCCGAAGCCTCGGCGCAATACGTACCATCACTAGGATTTTTGTCTCCTGTCCTTTCTGTCTCCGTGCCAGCCAGCTTCCTGCCTCCACTGCCGTTACCTGTGCCTCTGCTTAAAATAAACGTTTTGTTTTTGACCATGTCTCTCTCTGAATCTTTTGCTTTGGGGTCCGATATCGCTAGGCCGTAACAGAATTATCTGGCCATAGTATGGACCCTGCAGAGACTGAGAGATTTAAGCAGGCTCTTTCCACACAGGGAGCTCGTGTGGGGTAGCACGAACAAGCTCTGCAAGGAATCATGGAATCCCTCCACAACCTTACTGCCGGTGTCACTCAGCTCAGCGGCCGCTTGGACCAGTTTTACACCCAGCTCAACGTTCTGACGGCTCCAGCTCCTGCCCCACCGCCTCCAGCTCCAGATATTCCAGTCACCCATCCCTGTGAACCATTCATCCCCACCCCTGTGAGGTATTCAGGTGATTCAGGGACATGCAGTCAGTTTCTTCACCAGTGCTCCCTAGTTTTTGATCAGCAGCCTTTAACTTACTCCTGACAGAACTAGGATAGCTTTCGTTATGAGTTTGTTATCTGGTAAAGCGTCTGCATGGGCGGTGGCCATAGCCAAGGGTAATTCAGCTATCTGTAACTCTTTTCCTGTGTTTGAGACCGAGATGCTTCGAGTTTTTGACCACCCGCTTCAGGGTAAGGGTTCAGATTCAGTCTCAGGATTTCCGCATTCTTGCAGCAGAGAGCGGGTGGGGTGAGAGGGCTCTACAGGGAGTTTTTTCCCGTGGATTAAACGAGGAGTTAAAGGACGTGCTCGCTGCTCGAGATGAGACCTCGTCCCTTGAGGAATTAATTTCTTTGGCCATTCGCTTAGATAATCGCCTCCGTTAGAGGCGTAGGGAGAGAACAGGCAGGCAGAGATTCCCTCTCCCCTTTTTCCCAACCCAAGTCACCACGTCCGCCTGGACAGTCTGCACCTCTTCACCCACGCCTGGAGCCTTTCCCCTACCGGGACCCACTTCCATCAGCCTCCTCATCCCTAAGCCCAGAGGAGCCTATGCAGCTGGGGAGAATGACGCTCTCACCTGCCGAACGTGAACGCCGCTTCTCAGAAGCTCTGCATATACTGTGGCCAGGCTGGCCACATCCGAGCCAACTGTCCTGCTCGGCCAAAAGAGCAGGCTCATCAGCCAGGGGAGGGGCGCTGGTGAGCCATACTTCTGTCTCCCCTTCCCACGCTAATCGCCTCCAGTTAAAAGGTACTGTTCCTGTTCACAAGTTTCACAACATTTTATTGACTCTGATGTTGTTTTCCAGTCAAATCTTCCCTCAGAACCCCTTCCCGAGCCCAAGGACATTTTTTCTCTTGATGGTAGGCTCCTAGCCCGTGTAACTCACCGTACTGCCCCAGTGTCACTGTTACTCTCAGGTAATCATCACGAAACCATTTCCCTTTATCTCATTCCTTCACACCTTTCTCCGCTTGTGTTAGGTCTCCCCTGGCTTAAACTCCACAACTCACACATAGACTGGGCCACCTTATCCATCGTCAATTGGAGTTTGTTCTGCCACTCTCACTGTTTACACTCTGCCATACCCACCACTGTTACTTCCAAACCCGTTCCCCCAAAACCTGTTGACCTCACGTCAGTTCCCTCCGAGTATCATGACCTCCAGGAGGTCTTCAGCAAGGATCGTGCCCTGTCTCTACCACCTCACCGACCTTATGACTGTGGCATTGACTTGCTCCCCGGTGCTCCCTTACCTTCGAGCAGACTATATAATATCTCCAGGCCTGAAAGGGAGGCCATGGAGACTTATATCACTGACTCTGTTGCTACTGGTCTCATTCGCCCTTCTCGCTCTCCATTGGGGGCGGGCTTCTTTTTTGTTGACAAAAAGGATAAGACTCTACGCCCCTGTATTGATTTCAGGGGCTTGAATGACATCACAGTGAAGAATAAATATCCTCTCCCTCTCATAGACTCAGCTTTTGGTCCCCTCCATCAAGCCACCATCTTCTCAAAGAGCTCCGAAATGCCTACCACCTGGTAAGGATAAAGGAGGGAGACGAGTGGAAACTGCGTTTAGGACTCCCCTGGGACATTTTGAATATCTTGTTATGCCTTTTGGGTTAACTAACGCGCCTGCTGTGTTTCAGGCACTCATTAACGATGTCCTTCGTGATGTGCTAAACAGATTTGTCTTTGTGTATCTTGATGATATCCTCATTTTCTCTCGTGATCCCCAAGAACATGTCCAACACATGAGGTTGGTGCTGCAGAGACTGCTGGAGAACAGACTGTATGTGAAGGCTGAGAAGTGTGCATTTCATGTTTCCTCTGTTTCATTCCTGGGTTTTGTGGTGGAGAAAGGGCAGGTCAAAGCCGACCCTGCCAAAGTCATGGCAGTGGCCGAATGGCCCACTCCTACAACGAGAAAGCAACTCCAAAGGTTCCTTGGTTTTGCCAACTTTTACCTCAGGTTTATTTGTGACTATAGTCGAGCAGCCGCCCTACTCACCAAGCTCACCTCAGTTTAAGTTCCCTTTGTGTGGTCATCTGCAGCTGAGGCTGCTTTTGCTAGGTTGAAGTGTTTGTTTTCCTCTGCTCCTGTGTTATCTCACCCTGATCCTTCAGCCCCTTTCGTGGTCGAAGTGGACGCCTCCGACACTGGTGTCGGGGCAGTCCTCTCCCAGCGCTCAACCTCCGACCAGAAGTTGCATCCCTGCACCTTCTTTTCCCGCCGGCTCTCCCCGGCAGAAAGGAACTATGATGTGGGCAACCGGGAGCTGCTGGCAGTAGTCTTAGCCCTGCAGGAATGGAGGCACTGGCTGGAGGCCACGACTTACCTGTTTTTGGTATGGACTGACCACAGAAACTTATCTTCTCTCCGTTCTGCTCGCAGGCTCAACTCTTCACCCTCACCTATCGGCCAGGCTCACGGAACGTCAAGCTGGTCGCCCTGTCATGTCAGTTCGCTCCTCCGGTTGAGGAGCCATCCGAGGGGACCATTCTGCCATCCTCCTGTGGTGGGAGCAGCCAGGTGGGAGGTTGAGAGGGTGGTCCAGGAGGCACAAGAGGACCATCCAGCTCCTGAGGATTGTCCACCAGATCGGCTGTTCGTTCCACCGCACGCCAGATCTTCATGCTCCAGTGGGGACATGATGCTAAGATAGCTTGCCATCCAGCAGCACTTCGGACTCTAGGCCTCCTCCAGCAACGCTTCTGGTGGCCCTCCATGTCCACTGACACCAAGGAGTATGTTGCCGCCTGCTCCGTCTGCGCCCGCAGTAAGGCATCCCACCGCGCCCCCGCTGGCCTTCTCCACCCTCTTCCCATTCCTCATCGGCCTTGGTCTCACATCGCCATGGACTTTGTGACGGGTCTTCCCCCATCGGAAGGTAATACTGTTATCCTGACTATTGTTGACCGCTTTTCCAAGGCCGTACGCTTCATTCCCCTACCTAAATTACCTCTCGAGTGTGGAAAGCTTTTTTCCTGGCGTTGGGGGCGTCGGCCAGTCTGTCATCAGGTTACCACCCGCAGACCAATGGCAAGCTTACTATCACCTTGTGCCAGACTGAGCGTGCTAATCAGGACCTGGAGGCGGACCTTCGCTGTGTCTCTTCTCGCCATCCAGTCTCCTGGGCCTCCCACCTGCCTTTGGTTGAATATGCCCACAACTCCCTGGTTTGCTCCGCCACAGGTATGTCCCCGTTCATAGCTTCTGTTGGTTTCCAACCCCCTCACTTCCCCACCCAGGAGAGGGATGTGGCAGTTCCCTCAGTGCAGGGGCATCTTCGGCATGCCCGCAGAGTCTGGTGTGAAGCCCGGCCAGCTCTCACTCGTACTGCTGCTCGGAACCAAAGACTTGCAGACCGCCATCACACTCCAGCCCCGGACTACCAGCCCGGCCAGAAGGTCTGGCTGTCCTCCCGTGATCTCCCACTCCAGACTGAATCCCGCAAACTGGCACCCAGGTACATTGGCCCGTTTGTAATTGAACGGATTATTAATCCCGCTGTGGTTAGGCTCAAGCTGCCTGCTGCCTTGAATGTCCACCCATAATTTCATGTTTCACTTCTCAAGCCAGTTTCCTCCAGTCCTCTGACTTTTGCTTTGGGGTCCAATATCTCTAGGCCGTAACAAAAAGCAAGTTAATATAATATTATCAAATTATATAATATTGTGACAAGAGCCATTTGGCATAGCACTTTTGATACTGTTAATACTTTTAGCTGATATTTACTTCTACTTAAGTTACATTTCGCACTCAAGACTTTTACTTGTAACGGAGTATTTTAAGACCATAGTATTTCTACTTCACTCAAGTGATCTGAGTACTTCCACCGCTGCTTTTTGGCTTGGATTCAATAGAATACAGTCAGTAATAGTATAAATGAAGAATTGATCATTCAAACTGTTTTTTTTAAAGTTGGTTTTCCATCTTTGACATATTGACTACCTTTACCAAGAGTTTTCCAACAATGGAATTTTAGCATGAGATGGTTGTGAGCTTAAATTTAGTCTGGTTTGATTTAATGGTGGTATTTAACTTGGATCACAAACCCTTGCATGCAAAACAACTTATGGTTCCAACTTGTGTCTTTTTCTCTTTTCATCAACATACATCTCCTTGAGATATTTATAATATGTCCTGTGACCGGTCTGATGGTCTAACTTTATTTACTTACTTTAACTGTCTTTATATTCTTACCTCAGTTTGAGGACTGTATTATCTGTAACATGTGACAGCTTTGAAACTAAATGTAAACAACATTTTATCATTATGTTGACAGCCAAGCATGTGTGATTAAAATTGCACCCTCAGTATATGCATCAGTTGTTGTGTGGTGACCTGGATATTATTTGTTTGTGGTTTTTAGTTCACTCCCCATGGTGGTGGTCAGAGGGAGGGCGGCACGACCTGGGCTACATGCCAGCTGGACATCTATCTCTGCTGGTGGTAAACAAAGGAGTCCAATAAAGGGGGGAGTGTATGGAGGGAATTTGGGGATTTTAGCTTTGGGATTTTTCTATCTTTTGTATAAATATAAAATATTTTCTATATAGCCAGTGTTTTTTAGTTGACCTGTCAGCTGTGCTCATAACGTGACTATTTACACTACTATTATCTTCTCCTGTTCCTGACCTGCTGACCTGCTGTGCCTTCTTAAAAGGTTTTATTACAACATACATTTTGACTTTTCAGGTAAAAAAACTGTATTCTATATTTGTATATATTTCTGTAAAGGTTCAACATCAACTTTGTTTTCATCAATGCATCATAGCAATAAGCACAAAGTACAGCATTGATTCCCTCCCCAGTCTGGACAGAATGCTCCCGGGCACATGACAGACTGATTCCACATTAACCAGCTCACTCAGCAGGACGCTCAGACTTCTGGAATTCCCTTATAAAGTCAACTAACAACGTGCCAAGCTACTGGAAATTGTGTTTTAGTAGTAGTCCTATTTTTGATGGAAATTCAGTTCCACTTCCTAAGTTTGAATGCAAGAAAATGATGTGTTTGTCTGTTATGTCTCAAACAATAGATCTCTCACTTTAATCTATGCAGCTTTCCGCACCTACTCCATGCAGACCATAGACAGCAAATAATAGGTCACCCGTTGGTACTGTATGTGGACTACTGTTTTGAAGCATCAGATTGACATTTTGGCCATGCCCAAGTGTTCTTTTTAAGCAGGGGTAAAATGAGAGGCGGGGGAGCAAAAATACAACTGAGGACTGAAAAATACATTTTTTATGCAATCAATAAGACATTTTTCTTTGATGAAATGAAAAACAAATGTTGGAAGAATATAAAGATGAAAATATTGGGGGAATCCAAACCTGACAACACCATGGTAGTGACCTGTCAATCAGGAAATAATCTGACCTACCATTTTTTAAGTAAAATAATTGAAAATTTGCTGATCACATCATATTACTGGACAAGTAAAAAAACTGTGTGGGACTTTCTGGCAAGGAATCCTACTTAAAGTACAGGGACTACTTAATTTGTATAGGTAACAATAACACATCTGAGTGGACAAATAGGACAGGTGGCGGTCCTCAAAACAACAGACATATCCACATAACTATTTCACTACCGGTGTTTGGAGCCAAGGAGCAACGACTGAGTGCCCGGCATCAATCGTCAACGTGAAAAACAAGGCCATAAACCCAGTTGTAGTCGTTGACTCAGAACTGACTTTCACATTGATACATTACAAATCAAGCTTACTATCACCTTGTGAATATTTAAAGGATTAAAGATCTTACAGTATGTCTCAGGAGGACGTTGAAAAATGTAACCGTGCATTCATGTTCACCAATGTAACATTGTCTTTGCAGATTTTACAAAGAAAATCGGGAATCCATCACTCTAGTTTTACACTGGCATCCTGTCAGTCACATAATTGACTTATAAATACTGTTGGTAATACACTAAATAGCTATACGGGCTAAAATAAACATGTAGAATTCTTCTTTATAAACCTAGATTTTGTCAGTGGTGATATCATTGCCACTGGGAAAGATGCAGTCAGAGAACTTAACAGATGGGTATTTCAAATCTAAATTAAGGCTGAGTTCGAAGATGGGTGTGGTCCAAGCAAGGCCATCTGAAGTAGAGGCATGGGGGAATAATCCATTGGCCCCAGATGCCTCAATGAAGTTGTGTCGTAGATTTTGGTACAGAAATGTCCCTGCCCTAGATAAACGGCAAGATCTGTGCTAAACTTAAAGAACAGACTAACCCGCTATTTGCAATTCACACAGCTGTTTAAAGCACACTCCTCAGTGTGACAGTTAGCTGAGGGACATGGATGTACTCCCATCACCACAGTGGCAGGATGGCTGCTGAGCGTCAGGATAAGGGCCTTCAGCTGCAGGCAGCGATGTCTCTGTTCTGAGTGAGATGCTACCATGCTGGGCGTGACATGTCAAGCTCCTGGCTGTTTTTGAAGAAGAGTCGACAGGAGAAGCTGAGGTTTAAAAGACTTTATGATACGTGGCAGGTGGAGCATCAAAGTAAAGATAGTAGTATAGTTGGCCAATCACAGTAGTGGCATCCAATCAAAGCCCATTAAGGCGGGACATGGAGCAAAGCAGTTGAAAAAAATTATTGCCTCTAGCGACGAAAGACACGTTATTCAAGTGCTCAATTAATGCATTGGAAAGAGATATTTATTCTAACCAGAGAATAAATGTGATGATGAGCAACTGTCCAACTAAATAAACCAACCACTTGATTCACAATATTGATTCAAAATTATTTTATTGACTTAAAACAAGTTGTTTTGCTTCTGCTAACTTAAAATTTGAGAATTTTTTGTTGTGAACTTTTGTGTTACGGCCCAAGTCTGTTCACATTTTATTTTTCCATGAACCAGTCTAGAAACTAAGTCCAGACTGTGATGCTGTTAGTTTTTACTTCCTGTCTGTCTTCATGTTGATTTCTCTGACGTCCACCCCTCTTTGAACTTCTTTCCTTCTCTTTCCTTCTCTTGAGCTGTTTTTCTTTTCTTTTCTGGGGACAGCCTTCATGAATCCGTGCACTCCACAAATATAAAAGTGAATATTAAAAAAGTGTTCCTGGTTTTTTTCTGATGGAGAAAACGTACGTTTGTTGTCAACAGCTGAAGTTAAATCGACCGGACTCCTTTCAGCGGATTGATATGACTAATCATAGTCCCTTGATCCTCCTTAGCAACAGTCATGTTATCCTTAGCAGCGGTGTGTTAGCGAGTATTATTATATGTCTTAGTTGAATACTCGATTCTGATTGGTCAATTCGGACATTTCAGAGGTTAATATGACAGTAGTACAGACCGCTGTTAAGCACTATAATGACCGTTGTTAAGGAGGATGAAGAGAGAGAAAGGAAAAGAGGTTAAAAGACGGAGCGCTGGATGTCAGATAAATCAGCAGAAGCAGACAGACAGGAAGTAAACACTAACAGGAACACGGTATGGGCTCTGCAGTGTTTAAGGACTTGTTAGTGGATCAGAAACTGTAAACAGACTTGGACAGTCACAAAAAACATCAATCAGAGTTGCCTTCATTCAAAATAAGTTATTGTTGTGGATATCCAGCTTTTGGTGTGCTTTGGAACAGAGTTTTAGTTTATTAGCGGAAGCAATACGATCCTTTTCAAGTCAATAAATAAGGTAATAATTTGTCGAACAATGACCGCCTCGCTGCACATTATCTATTACCTAACAACCTCTGAAATGTCCACATTGAGAATTGAGTATTCAACTAAGCTCCATAATGTAAAATGGTTTGGTTGAATACTTGATTCTTGATTTATTTACGACATTCTGTGGTAATCTATTTCTTTATAGAAGACTGATGACAAGGATGTTCTGATAATAGGACCATGTCCCCGATATAAGTAAAAAATAGTTTTTGTATCCGCCCTTTGATTCGTTCCAAAGTTGAATAAGGTTTTTTCTTGGACCATGATATTCCCTTCCACCAAGACAAAGAAACTAAACGAAAAACATAACCTCCTTTGCGGCGGTAGTTTAATACAGTATTGTATATATATTTTATAAGATAAGATAAGATGGAGCTTTATTAATCCCGTGGGGAAATTCAGTAGTTTAACAGCAACAGGGTAAGATTGAAAAACAGGACAGCACAGATTCACACAGATTAATACAATTAAGGATAAAATCAAAGATACAAATACAAAATTGTAAATAACTATAAAATAAGAAATTAATTAAAATGAACATATATACATATTTAGTCATGTGTACATATTATTTACATGTGTGTGTGAAAACCATGTGTATTTCATGTCCAGTTTGTGTCACATTGTTGACCCCTTGTTGTGCAGCCTGATGGCTACAGGCAGAAAGGACTGTCCGAGGCGCTTGGTGCTGTGCCGAGGAGGGATGAGTCTGTGGCTGAACGTGCTCCTCATCTTCAGTAGCTCTGCATGGAGGGATGAGTCTGTGGCTGAACGTGCTCCTCATCTTCACTAGCTCTGCATGGAGGGGTGGGAGGGGTTCTCTAGGATAAAGTCCAGCTTCCTCCTCGTCCTCCCCTTTGCCACCTCCTCCAGATTGTCCAAATCCAACTACAGAGCTAGCCTTCCTCACAAGCTTGTTCAGCCTGGCAGGGTCCCTTGTGTTGGTGTTTCCACCCCAGCACACCACGGCAAAGAAGAGCCCACTGGCCACCACAGACTGGTAGAACATCTGCAGCAGCCTTGTGCACACGTTGAATGACCATAGCCTCCTCAGGAAGAACAGCTTGCTCTGTCCCTTCCTGAAGAGAGCATCAGCGTTGTCTGACCAGTGCAGTTTATTTTTCAAATGCACTCCCAGGAACTGGTAGCTGTCCACCACCTCCTCCCCCCTGATGGTGATGGGGGCCTCTTCCTGCTCCGCCTGAAGTCCACCACCAGCTCCTTAGTCTTGCTGATGTTGAGCTGGAGGTGATTGTTGTCACACCAGCCTAAGTTCTCCACCAGGGCCCTTGAACAGGAATGGTGACAGCACAGTTCCTTGGGGGGCTCCAGTGTTGCTCAGCAGCACATCAGACACGCTGCCCTGCTGTCTGACATACTGAGGTCTGCTGGTGAGGTAGTCTGTGATTCAGGCCACCAGGCTGTGATCCACCTGCATCACTGACAGCTTCTCAGCGAGAAGGTGTGGCTGGATCGTGTTGAAGGCGCTGGAGAAGTCGAAGGACAGGATTCTTAGTGAGCTGTGCGGCTTCTCCAGCTGCGTGCAGGCATAGCCGCGGGAAGTAATTTTACTTAGGGGGTGAAGCCAAAAGTGGGGAGATTGTCAACGGAGGGGGGGGGAGCTCGATGCTCGTGAATTGTCAACGGGGGGGGGGGGGGGGGGGGACCGGCCGTCAGCGATAGCTGATATCCGGCCGTTCTGTGTTTCTCCAGAATACAAATTCTCCAAACCACATTGACAGTGGCATTTCAATTGGTGCACTAAATCTACATATTTATAAAGAAAAAAAAATCTGTTTTTCAAATGTACACCATTCGCCAACAGGAGGTGCTGCAGCACTTCCAGCACCCCTACTTCCCGCGGCTATGCGTGTAGGCTCTGTGGAGCATGAAGATGATGGCGTCCTCCACACCAATGTTTTCCTCAACCCGGTATCACGGCAAGACGTTAACATGTGGTGATTTACCATGCTGGGAGACGTGAAGATGTCACGATTTCGTCCCTTCAAACGTGACCGTTACACGGTATTGTTAACATGGCCCAACCAGTGGAGAAATACCCGGAAAGGCCAAACAAATGCTCTACCACGACGGTCGGTTGTTATTGTCAATATTAATATAATAATGATTTATTTTTTAATAGTCACACTCGATTTCGCCGATTGAATTGTTGCCCCAGCTGGTCGAACCTCTTTAGCAGAAACAAAGGCTACATTAATGTATTAAAGATTTTTTTTTCTTTTATAAATAGTACATTTAGTGCACCAATTGAAATGCGATTGCGTTGCCAGGCAACAGCTTCGGTTCATGTTAATTTACAAACTCTTCAACTAGAACCCTAGTTATATTTAAAAACATTTTAGAATAATAAAAATAATAAAATTCACAATAACGTGCTTTAAACACTAGGTGTCACTTTCTATCAGCTGTACACCGTTATGGTGTAAATACAGCCTATCTACCAATTGGATCAAATATAAAAGTCAGCCGAATTAGTGTTGATACTGCAAGGAGACGTATTGTGTGAAAAGAAATGTAAGATGTTGTTTAATTGCTGATATATTTACGATCCACGTCACGTTTTCAGTTTTGGCGGCAGTTCTTCCTGTTTGTCTAGAACAAAGCCCTGATGTTTCTAATCAGGGCTCTATAAATAGAGAACTACGGCATATATGTAATATTTAATGCAGCCGAACCGTGTATTACAATGCCGTTATGTGATGACTTTCAAAGAGAAAAGCAAGCACACTCGGAATAAAGTATTATTTTATTTTTAAAAAATGTTTTCGGATTTCACATCACATAAACACCATATCCCAACGTGCATTGCGGCTAAACCATCCAATCATCGAGCTGAGGATCTTGCCTACGTCTGTTTCCGGTATTGTTCAAGGTTCAAGGGTTCAAGGTTTATGTTTATGACGATGTATTTTGTTATACACACATTCATTCACATTTAAATTTTAATTTACATTAAAGTATTTCGTGAGGCCTTCTAAAATGTTTTTAAATATAACTAGGGTTCTAGTTGAAGAGTTTGTAAATTAACATGAACCGAAGCTGTTGCCTGGCAACGCAATCGCACAACGTCACGTCCGTTAATTCCACATCCACACACATGGATTAACATCAATTTAATACATTAATGTAGCCTTTGTTTCTGCTAAAAGAGGTGTCGACCAGCTGGGGCAACAATTCAATCGCGAAATCGAGTGTGACTATTAAAAAATAAATCATTATTATATTAATATTGACAATAACAACCGACCGTCGTGGTAGAGCATTTGTTTGGCATTTCCGGGTATTTCTCGACTGGTTGGGCCATGTTAACAATACCGTGTAACGGTCACGTTTGAAGGGACGAAATCGTGACATCTTCACGTCTCCCAGCATGGTAAATCATCACATGTTAACGTCTTGCCGTGATACCGGGTTGAGCAAAACATTGGTGTGGAGGACGCCATCATCTTCATGCTCCACAGAGCCTACACGCATAGCCGCGGGAAGTAGGGGTGCTGGAGGTGCTGCAGCACCTCCTGTTGGCGAATGGTGTACATTTGAAAAACAGATTTTTTTTTCTTTATAAATATGTACATTTAGTGCACCAATTGAAATGCCACTGTGAATGTGGTTTGGAGAATTTGTATTCTGGAGAAACACAGAACGGCCGGATATCAGCTATCGCTGACGGCCGGTCCCCCCCCCCCCCGTTGACAATTCACGAGCATCGAGCTCCCCCCCCCTCCGTTGACAATCTCCCCACTTTTGGCCTCAACCCCTAAGTAAAATGACTTCCCGCGGCTATGCCTACACGCAGCTGGAGAAGCCGCACAGCTCACTAAGAATCCTGTCCTTCGACTTCTCCAGCGCCTTCAACACGATCCAGCCACACCTTCTCGCTGAGAAGCTGTCAGTGATGCAGGTGGATCACAGCCTGGTGGCCTGAATCACAGACTACCTCACCAGCAGACCTCAGTATGTCAGACAGCAAAGCAGTGTGTCTGATGTGCTGCTGAGCAACACTGGAGCCCCCCAAGGAACTGTGCTGTCACCATTCCTGTTCAAGGGCCCTGGTGGAGAACTTAGGCTGGTGTGACAACAATCACCTCCAGCTCAACATCAGCAAGACTAAGGAGCTGGTGGTGGACTTCAGGCGGAGCAGGAAGAGGCCCCCATCACCATCAGGGGGGAGGAGGTGGTGGACAGCTGGGGCAACAAGAAAATCGGCGAAATCGAGTGTGACTATTAAAAAATAAATCATTATTATATTAATATTGACAATAACAACCGACCGTCGTGGTAGAGCATTTGCTTGGCATTTCCGGGTATTTCTCCACTGGTTGGGCCATGTTAACAATACCGTGTAACTTTCACGTTTGAAAGGACGAAATCGTGACATCTTCACGTCTCCCAGCATGGTAAATCGTCACATGTTCACGTCTTGCCGTGATACCGGGTTGGTTTTCCTATAGGTAAACTGTAGAGGGTCCAGGGAGTTACACACGTGGTGTTTGAGATGCTGCAGGATCAGTCTCTCAAAGATCTTCATGACTTCTGAAGTCAGAGCTACGGGCCTGTAGTCTCCTGGAGTGCTGGGGCGTGTCTTTTTGGGCACCGGGACAATGCAGGAGGTCTTCCAGATGTCAGGCACCTTCATCAGCTTCAAAGAGAGACTGAAGAGGTGCTGAAAAGTTCCTGCTAACTGTCCGGCACACGCCTTGAGCACCTGGGGGTTGGTGTTGTCTGGCCCCCTTGCCTTCCTCACGTTGATCTTAGAGAGTTGATTCCTGACTTGTCCGGTGGTGATTATCAGAGGTGTTGTAGACATATAACACATTATTTTGCATACATTTATGTACTTTTTGAGACGCATTTCTACAATAATTCAGAAGGTGTAAAGTTCAAACTCAGACACAGCATTACAAATAAAAAAGTTGTACATAATTTGATTTTTTACACTCTACAGGAGGGATAAGGGAGGAGTCACAAAGAAAGATAAAGCACATTTAAGTCCAGTTCTGATGGCACTCTAATGCAGCCCTCCTTTATAACTGGATGGCAGAGATGTGGTGAAGCACAGCCTGGAGGATTCCTCTCCTCTAATTGCGCAGGATGATACCGCAGCTCAGCTACAGCTTCACACTACAACCCATCTTAAAACAGTCCCTCTAGTGCTGCATTCAGGCCATCCTTGAAAAACAGGAAGATACCACAAATCTTTTTCGACCAAAGTCAGAAACTTGACGACTTATCAATAGATAGAATAGAATAGAAATGAAACCCTCTTTGTTGGTCCCTCGTGTTCATGCACAGCACACAGTGAAATGTAGTCTCTACTTTTTACCCATCCTAGTGTTAGGAGCAGTGGGCAGCTATTGCACAGCGCCCGGGGTCAGATCCTGACACCTTTGATTTATTTACATGTTAATCTGTAAATATAGATTAATGTCTTGTTGATGTGTGTACATACAATGTACTGTAGAGATATTAAATGGATATATAAATAAATAAATAGATATCCGCCATAAGTAATCTCTTGTCTGTTATTCATGTATTTTAGGCATGGTCCTTGTTTGATAAATACTAATAATACAAACACTAATTTATCCGAACTGTTTTTAAACCATCACAATGTCTTTCATCACAACTACAATTCAGGGTATTGTTAACTACCTATTTGATTTTGCCATACTTTGGTGGGGATTGTAATATATTCAACTGTGAAGTATATTGTGACGGCTTACTATAAATGATAACACATAGTGCCTTCTGTTTTATGATAAGCCTACATATTTTTGTCAAGCTTTTAGTCAATGGTTAGTTAATATTTTTGTAGTTACTTTTACTGCTTTTAATTATGTTTTGGTTACTATCCTAATATCTTTTTTGTAGTTTGGTACTTTTTATAGCACTATAAAAGTATTTACTAGTAACAATTTAAGATATTATAATTATAATTATTATTGTTATTAATATTATTATTATTACAGCAGGGTTTCTTTCCAGCTGCCATGAGCACACTGAATTCGTTTCTTTAAAAGGAATTTAGAAACTTCCGAGTATTACCGTATTCAATGAACGCAACCCTCCAGCTTTGAAACGGACAGCACTGTTGACCAATCAGCGCTTGGACCTATTCCTACGCCCATCAATGAAACTGATGCGGAGGCGGGGCCTCGGTTAAAGGGGCTCGCTTGGTTACACTGCGGCTTCGTCAGCCCTCGTCACATTGGCGCAGGTGATCCGTCTCAGGATGCGAGAGGAGAGCGGAGGAGAGGGGCAGAGAGAGGGGAAAGCACCGATGGGAAAGTGTCCGGGGCTCGGTTAACAAGAAGACAGCATCCGGTCCTCTTCAGTTCGTCCTGGGACACTTGGAGATGAGAGATTCACCGAAAGGGGCACTTTGAGATATGATGAGGTTTATTTCTGGTCGGCAATAGTACTATGATTTGGTATGTGGCCACTTTGATAGCAAGTGTATTCAGCACCCGAGGAACGGCCGCTCAAGGTGAGTCGAAGTGCAGAATTTGCATCCACACCGCTTACTGTGCAACTTTTAACTCAGCCTTTTTTCTTCTAAACCTGCTTTCCCACACCTGTCTGTTCGCTAACTTTGAATATATCGCTGTTAAAAATGACATACTTTACGTCATGAAGTTCATGCGTGTTCATCACCTGTGTGGAGCCGGGCCGGTGATGAGGAAGCACCGCTGATGAGGAAGCACCGCTAACGGTTCAAAGATTTTACACAGCTTAGCAGGGACGATATTTCAACATTTTTGGAGATAAGACAGCCGTTTTACCCAACATAATATTGTATGGACATGTGTGCTTAGTGTCATGTTTTTGGCTTCATGGTGTTGCAGTGTGTTAGGGTTGACATATTCCACCAAATGTTCAGTTTGCTCTCCGGAGCTCCAGGACGTGTTGCCGGTGTGCGGCTGCAGCAGCAGCCGGGCACACTGAGCTGCACACCGGGTGCCAGCGCTCCATTAAACGTGAAGGCAAATGTGATTAGCATGATGCGCGTGTGTGGATGACATTAAAATGCTATGAGTGGATGAACTTCTTCATGGGGAGCTGTTCCTGTAAAGCTGAGTGTGACAGCCTGCGTCCGTTAGAGGGAGCACTTCCTGAGGCACCACGTTAAAATGAATTATAATAAATGAATTATAAACCATGTCAGTCATGTTTGATGCAACTTTGAACACATATATGATGACTTCATGTGAGATTTTATTTATTACTATTTTTAGAAATATAAATGTGCTTTCTTGTGGAAAAGAAAAGACTCTTGTTTGACAGTGGCTTTATCCCTGATCCTTCAACCATCCACCTGCAGCTGATCTCTGACTGCAAGGCCCCTATACAGGGCCGGTCCTAGACATTTTGGTGCCCTAGGCGAGATTATGATTTGGTGCCCCCCCCCCCCCCCCCTCCAAGCAATACACAATAGAATATATAAAGAATAAATGAAAAATCTCTACAAAAGACCAATACACTACAAAAACTGAAACGTATTGACATGTTGGTTATATACATAAAGAAGGTTTCAAATGTATTCATTATTGTATGAACATGTTTTAATTGGGGGGTTGACGTCACATCCTCTAGGGGGGTCCGGGGGTATGCCCCCCCCCACAAAGATTTTTTTTAACATTTTAAAGTAAAATGCTTCAATCTGGTGCACTTTGAGCAGAATTACTAGAGACTAGATCTAGGGGGTACAACTCTAAACACCCATATGAAAAAGATCGGTTTACATTTTAATAACCAAATAAGTATGTGAACATAACCAATAACCTACCATAGCCAATAACAAATACATGTAACGTATTTTATTTTTGTTGTTCATTTATATCTTATTTTACCTGGTTAACATTTATTTATTCATGCATTTTTTTTATATCTCCAGTTTTAAACGATATTTTTGGTTTACTGTCCTGTCCTATAGTATACATTGGAATGATTTCAAACCTGTTTTTATTTATCCTAATAATTATAAAGGAGTGCCTTGGAAATATTTGTTTACATAAATTGTGACCAAACCGTTTGAGACCCACTGAGATAACTTAGACTAAAGTGAACTATCTAAACACTCAGTCCTTTACCTCACTGAGCTGTTATCAGCCTCAATCCAACAACAATCCGCGGTACCGATGCGCGCCCTCTCTCTCTCTCTCTTGCTCGCTCGGAGGCTCGCTCGCACTTTGGCTGTGAGCTGCGGGTGCCTGATAATTCAACATCCCCCACTTTCATCACTTACAGCGCCCATCGTACAGGGCAAATGAAAAGTGTAACCGGGGTGAAAGGGTGTTACCTTGACTTAATTATGAATGTTGTTACATCAAGGCTGAAAATTAGGATGAGCCAAACAGTCAAAAATGTTTTTTTCCCTCCCAGAACTACCAGCGTAGCGCCCCCCCAGATCTGGCGCCCTAGGCGACCGCCTATGCCAAAGACCGGCCCTGCCCCTATAGAATCAGTTTCAGCATTCACAATATTATTAATAGGGATGCAACTCATAAATATTCTCATTATCATTAAATAATCTGCTGATCATTTTCAGTTCTTCTTTTTTTTATACTTTAAAATGTCAGATACATGTAAATCTTCCCAAAGCCCCAAAATGATTTTGCTTCTTTGGTCCGGCAAACATTCCAAAGCCGAAAAGCTTCATATTACTATCATAGGTTACTAAGGAAAGACGGAGATATTCTGAACCCAGTGAATTTTATGAGTGATTCAAAAAATAACTTGGATTTAAAATTAAAACCTAATTTTCTGATCCATTAATCAACTAATTATAGCTCTAATGCAGCTCTAATCATACATGACATCACTTGTAGTTGGTAGACCCACATGGTACTGTGTGGACTGATAGTGTGTAATGTGTGCACATGAGCTTGTCTCATTGGTGAGAACTGCGATGTGTGGTAAGGAAAGGAAAGCTACAGCACCTTGCCTTGCCTTAAAAAAAAGAAGAAGGAATCCCCTCATGTTCCATAGAGAGGGGAGATGCAGGAAATCAGAACAGCTGATTAGATGACTAAGAAAGATGCGTTTGATGGTATGAACTAGCTTTCCATCACTGTTTTAAATGTTGGCAAATACAGGTTCACATATGTTTATTCTCGCTGGGTTGGCTCGGCTGGCTCCACAGTTATGTAATGCTCTGCCTAAAGAAGATACACTTAAGCATCGTCTGGGAAAAGAGGGAGACTTAGGGAGATGTGTTTAAGCGGCTTCCCTCCTCTCCTCCACGGTTGGGAGAGCAGGCAACTTGGCAGAAACACTTACTTCTGGGGAGGAGCGACTGAGACTGGCCCAGCCTTAAGACTCTCCCTCAGTCAGTAACTGGCCACACATCTGGCCCCTGTCCTGAGCTTTAACACACCCACAGTGCTCTGCAGCATCCACGCTGTGCACACACACACACACACACACACACACACACACACACACACACACACACACACACACACACACCAATTTATGTAGCTTGTGTAGCCACATTTAATGATTGATGAATTTCGCAACATCTTCACTGCAAGAGCGTTTGAGTGTGTGTGAACGGGGAGAGATGAGGGGGCAGCAGCCGGTATAGACCAGTGCCGTGATTACAAACATTGCGGTGCATGAGGGCAAAGATTCAGAGTCACGTGAAGTCACGTTATTGGTTGAATTTTTTAAACAGGGCGATTTACATCCAATCACATCCCCAGCAACAGCCGTGGTCTCGACCATGGATGTATAATAAGAACGGTCTCGACCGGTCTTGACATAAAATCTCGAGACCTATAGGTCCGAGACCGAGACAAGACCAAGACCGTTAAAAAGTGGACCAAGACCGGTCTCGAGTACTACAACACTAGCCATCGCTGTTGTTATGACACAAAGATGCTTCAAACATTCACTAGGGGGGTTTTTAATGACATATTTCATGTCTTCCAACAAAACAAGAAAATCTCTTCTGCTTGTGTTTACCACAGACTTTATTTTAGGCTTTTTACCACAAACACGTAAAAAAAAACTTGATTTTGGACGTGGGAACCGAAAGTGGTAAAATGCGTTGTCATTTCTGTTTTTTAGGAGTTCATGGCATCTTTTGCCAAATTTGTGGTATGGACTCCGCTCCTCTCGTCGCTCCTCTCGTCCCTCCTCTCGTCCCTCTTCCCGTCCTTCCTCCCGTCCCACCTCCCGTCCCTCCTCTCGTCCCTCCTCCCGTCTCTCCTCTCGTCCCTCTTCCCGTCCCTCCTTACGTTCCTCCTCCCGTCCCTCCTCTCGTCCCTCTTCCTGCCCCTCTTCCCGTCCCTCCTCTCTCCCGCTCCGTCCTGTCACTTTCCTGTTCCACACACTCTGGTGAACACACTCGTGTCCCTGCAGGTTTCCCGTGGCTCGCTCCTCATGGCTGGGTAGCCGAGGGAGGGGAACATGGTGGGTTGTGTTAATGGAGGCTCAGGGCGCTCCACAGCAACCGTCTGCTGCCTCACGCACACACACTTGTTACCCCTACCCACGCACACACTCACACAACGCATACACACACATGTCAACATGCCCCTGGGGGAGCTGTGTGTCTTTTAACCAGGATCTGAACATATGCCCACTAACAGGCTGCCTGCGTTGCCTAAGTTGGACTACTTATGATTAAGCTGTGAGATAAATGCCACTCTGTTGCTCAATAAGTACATATGCCAGAAAAACAGCAAGAGCGATGGGGGTAGAGGAGGAGGGGTGATGCTTTATTGTTTGGATTATAGAAGAAAAAAACAATGGGAAAATAGCTTTTTCATTTTTGAAAGATTTTTACCATATATCCTTTGCTTTGTATCAATTTAGCACAACACTGACCGCGTCACTAACCGGCAGCTCAAAGAACACACAGAGTAGCTTACTGTTCGCCTACAGATGCACTTTCCGCTTATTTTAAGTTTTGATGAATTAAATCACAGTGTTAATTGTTCTTGAAGATCTTCTTGAGATTGTGAAAATTATATTCTGATTTGGTCAAGTGTGTTACAGCCTAGAGGGGGAAGTAACTGGGTTAAGAAGTATGTAAATAATCATAACACTTTAAACTCATTTCAGTGGATGACTTTTTAAAGCTTTCGAAAGGAAAGTGACCTCTCCTTGTTGTTAGCGTGAGTGGGAGGATGTGTGTGTGTGTCGTGAAAGCACATATGTGAATAATTTGCTCTCGGTATCTGTAGAACATAAGTGTTGCAAAATAGTTGGGTAACCATATTAGCATCATCATGTGTATCAGCGGGTGTTCATTGATTTTCCCTGATACACACTGATTCACTTGGTAAAGTTAACCTTTTTTGGGGTGTGTAGAACCCAGCTGACCTAGAACTGACCTAATTTTCAGTGGAAAAGGGTACAAGTCAAACCAAACAGGATAAGTAAAGCCATAATGCAAAGTAAAGTGCTGCAAGACCTGCCATCAGTCTTTAGAATTTGATGTGGCCCCATGTAGAGCTGATGATGCAGGAAGACAAATAAAAACTGTCCAATCATTGACTTATCTGTCCTTATGAGAGCACGCCCTGTGGGTCTTTGAGAATATTACTGCCCTCTCCTTTCTCAGCAGCAATACTATAAGAAGTTCACTTAAAGAGGCGCTATTGTGCTTTTGGGGGTTTTCCCCTTCCTGTAGTGTATTATATAGGTTGTTGTGCATGTAAATGGTCTGCAAAGGCTAAAATCCCATAGTTCCCTCCAGAGGAAGTTTCTCTCCCACACACTCCCTTGGCTTAAACTCCACCATTGGACTCCTCTGTTTACTTCTGTAACATAGTGACATCACTATGTAACACTCGCACTGCTATTGGCTAGAGCTCCAACAAATTGTACGTGATGTTCTAAGGGGCGGGAAATCTTTGACACATCTCTAAGCGATTGACCAATCACAGCAGAGCCGGCCAGCTAACTAATCAGCAGACTGGGCTCTGGTTTCAGACAGAGGGTGAAAAGAGGTGCTGCAGCACAGGCAGTATGAGAAAGATAAAAGAGCTTTTTGAACATTAAAGCATGGAGACATGTCACAGTAGAGACACAGAGTACAAATAAGAACCTGAACATGTGAATATTATCACATTTTGAAACTGATTTTGTTCACATTTCCAAATTAGTCAGCTTACAAAACCATAAAAAACCTAAAAACTACAATTATAAAAATGTTGAAGAGGTGATTCATTCTTAATTATAAGCAGATCAATTTAGGTATGTATTGTTTATTTCTCTGGTGTGGTTTCTGTTGTTGCCATGGTAACATGGTCACATGCAGTGGCAAGCTAAACATGTTCAACCATCATCAACTCAAGCTGCAGAGCCACACACAGCAGCAGCCCCCCCCCCCCCCTTCTCCATGCTGCTGCTGAAGTTGTGCTTATTTTGGAAACAGTGTAAGTGGTGCTAACCCCCCGCTGTGTGAAAACACCTTTACATCTCTGTGTCTCTCTGGGAGTTGGATTTCATTGGGTTACAGTTAAACCTGACTGTGGAACACATCTCTGTTCCACACGTTACACTGAGAATCTGTAGAGCTGTAACACTTAGTCAGTTGATTGAGTAGTTGATGGATGGCAGATTAATTGGCAACTATAAGTTATTTTCTAAGAATAATAGCAAAGTGTCTGCTTCCAGCATACCTTTAAAGCTCTGTTTGTGCTTGAGTGAAATGAGATTCATCCAGAAGCTCCCAGGAAACTTTGGAATTGGGTTTGTGATTCAGGGATGTCAATTTGGTGTATTTTTAGATGAACTGTGTGGTGCCTAATTAATTTAATCCTCAGAAACCTCCCTGATATCCCTGCTTTTTAACGAACCCCACAGTGTGATGACCTGATGGCTGTTCTTCCTTTGAGTGGGTGGCTGCATGGTGAGAACAAAGCTGCTGACCAAGAAAAAGAGAGTTTGATTTAAATCCTGGGGATGTTCAGCATTTTCTCACTGATGCAGTCGTGTGTTGAATGATTTGTGTGGCTTCGATCTGGCCTTTTATCGATCTGATACCTATCACTGCACTTAATGACTCAGTGACTCGACATATTTCAACGAAAATCTTGTCTGCATCTCACCCCTGCACTATATTTTTGCCAATGTTCCCCTGGACTTTGCGAGTAGCTGCCTTTTTATGGAAAGCACTCTCTCCATGTCAATCTTTTTTGCTACTAGACTTCAAAAGGCTAATATCCATTCTGGAGTGTACATGCACTTTAAAGTTCAGTCTCTTACACTTGTGTGAAAGTGTGTGTGTGGGGCCGACCAGAGTTGAAATTAGAGTTAGAGTGAGATGGCCAACACAGCTTCAGATATAATGATTCTCCAATTCCAACCTTCGACTCTGAGGATTGAGGCCACAGATCCTGTTAAAATCAGAGGAAGCATCTAAGCCTCTTGCTCTGCAAAAAAAAAATGCAAAAACCCAACCTTAACACTATTTAAGATGGCAGTTTTCATTCTGATTGTTAAAGTTGTCCTCTGGGATTCTGGAGAAAGATCCACTTTGTCGGTTTTCCCTTTACAAAGTGAGGGCCTTGCATGATCATGGATTTTTTTTTTCAAGCACAAACTGAATATTCACAACATTTTACAAAAAGTATGTAATTTTCCAACATTCTTCATTGAAGTTTGAATTTGTCCACACCAGTTTATAGGCTACACATGGAACACAACTAATCTTTTATTTATTTTGTCGGCAATAAGAACGATTGGACATAATAATAGGATACATCTACAATTTAACCCTTAAAGCTACATTCACATGATAGGTGGTAACGCTCTGCTCTCTGCTGACGTTGCCATTGTGTTTCTATGGTGAGAGCTATGACCCCCCTTCTAGGTGGAAGCGCTACCCTCAGCATCGCACACTGTTCAAAATTGTCGCTGAGCCCTGCGCTCAAAGTTCAAATGATTTCAACTTCAAAACTTGATGTAGTGGCGCAAGCTGGTAACCATAGAAACAAAACATAACTGGCTGTTTTCACCGCAATACTCTGCGCCCAACGTCGCAGTGAGCAAAGAGCTAATTGCGTATCATGTGAATGCAGCTTTAAGGTGCTCCTTTTTGCAGGTAAGCATACCATTAGAAAGGAAAAACTCCCTACTCATGTAATGACTAACAGACCAAAATTATTTACTTTATTATAATATAATGCAAAAAAATAAAAAATTGTCACATTGGAGAAGCTGCACATTTCTTCTCCATGGTTCATATGTGTGTGCAGTGTAATCTGTTGCTGTTCCATGTACAGAAGCCTTCACTCCCATTGATCTTAACTGAAAGCAGCCCCCCTGTTGTTAAGGGCAAATGGTACACTTCATAAAAGTCACCAACCTTGAGATGGCAATCATTCTGCTATTTGGGCCAGGGAGCAGTGAGTAGGGGCTGCTGCCAGGCCCCGGGCTCCCAGCAGCCCCTGTTCAGGTTCAATGAAGCAGGCTGTGAGCTTGTTTGGCTCGATGAACCGATTTGAAACAGATTGGCAGCCAATGTGTGGTTTGAGATTGTTACCGGTTATTTTATCAATTATAAATGGGCAGTCCGGAGAGTGTCGGTGTTGAACTCGGGTCAATGTGTTTGTATTTCAGTCCAGTTAACCCAGAAACACTCTACTCATGTTAACAGCATGATTATTATGCGGCCTGTTTTACAGATGTATCACTGAGAATGCTGTTTCCATCTGATATGCTTGTAGAGGTTTTGGGATAACAGATAAGATTATATACAGTATTATGTCTCAACTGTATGTTCCTGACACCTTTTAACAAAATAATGTAATATGGAACTTAAATGGACTGAATGGGTTTAGTTTTGATTAGTGTATTTAAATCAAGCTATACAATATTATATACCTGAAGAGTAACATAAGTAACGTTACATTTCATTATGTTTTAATTGGTCGTCTTTAATGGTGACATCATTGTTGTTGTTGGTTGCCAGAAGTTGCCATAACTTAGACTTTTTATACAGTTTCAAACCACATTTTTGCAATACTCTATTGAAAGGTGCTGGCAGAGCATATTGTTACTATGACAATGATATCTCAACATCATATCACCACAGTTGTAAGTCCCGCTGGCAGATCTGCTACAACGGGCTTTCTAGTTATTTTTGCTATGAGAGTTTCCATCAGACAGAAACGGCCAAAGACAAGCCTTACATTCAATTTCTACAGTGACGTCACCGGGGCTTTTGTGAGATGTTGAAATATTTTAAACATTCATTCTTCAGTGTGGGCACACAAAAAAGGCGCTGGACGTGACTCTTTTTACGTTATTAAACAAATCTGTATTAATAGATGAAATAATGGGTACAACACTGGACTACTAAAATAATGGATACCTGCAGTCCTGTCCAAAACAATGGCAGAGTCAGGTGTTTGGGGTGTAGTTCAATATAGATAAAACCCAGTTTCTAGTTGTTTCTTAATAGCCTCTTGGCTCACATAAAGACAGCTGCTTTCTTTAATATAAAACATATTCCCTACTTAACACCTTACAGCGACTTAAATAGATTCAGTGGTACTTAAACATAAGTCTGTATGATATACTGATCACGAAAAAGTATATGATTGATCAGACCTTTCAGCTCAGCACTTGAGAAGGTATTGCTCTGTGGTATTTGTTCTGAATAAACTGTACCAGTGTCCTTTAGCTGACTCATCTTAAGCTAGTAATTGCTGTATCTCTTCTGCTGCAGTCAGGATAAAGTGTGTGCACATCATCAAAATATTGTCTGGTTGCATTGGCTACTTTATTTTTGCTGTTGTAATTTGTTGTCTTCTGTTTGCTATTGTAGTAAAGTGTTTTTATTGCTTGTACAGCACTTTGGCTCGACCAAAAATCGTTTTAAAAATGTGCTATATAAATAAAATTTGATTTGATTTGTAGTGCTCCTGTGGCGTTTACATTGATTAATCTATCTTAGTTTGGTTCTGCTGTAGCACTGGACTTAAAGCAGTGATATTTCACTTTAGCTGCACATATAAAGGTGTGTATCTTTTCAACTGTTCACTGTTCAACTGCATTCTTTTTCATGCTTGAGGCTCTAAACTTTGAGCATGATGCTGACCATGCTAACATGCTCACAATAAAAACATACTGAGGATATAATGGTTATAACTCAACTTCTTAGTTGCGGCGTCCCTGACACATTACAAGCCAAAAGAAAGACTTACCTCACCATCCTCTGGGCTCGACCAATAGCTGATCCTCTCTCAGCAGAGCACCTTCAGACCCTATCTTTGTGGCTCAAAGAGCTTTAGCGAACCGTAGTTGGTTCGTGATCGGCACAGATCCACTTAAGTTCCTTGGGAATCACCACATTGAAAACCAATCAACAGCACTTTTTGGCCTGATCATGACGCTACATGATAAGGATCACCGGTCATTTCATTCATATCCGAGGAAACATGAAAATCTAAACCAAGATTAATGGAAATCCATCCAATTGTTTCAATAACCTTTCACTGAACACCACAAAAGTCAGAAGGATTCCTCCTCTGGACACTGTAGGGATCTTTAACAAATGTCATTAGAGCCCAGCCACCAGCATTTGTAATAAAACACATCACATTTTTTATTTCACCGAGCACACTTTACTAATGTTATTTTGCCAATTGTTAAGCTTTAGAAAAGTGTGGATGACGGACAGAATAGAAACCCTTGATTCAGGATGCTGTGTTATTCCTGGTGGCACGGCAAACTAAGGTGATGGGCAAAACATCCTCAGCTGTTCATTAACTTGCCCAGTGGATTGATTATCAGCCTTTCTTCTTCTATTTGTACTTACATTGTACTTCGAATTTTGCTAACGCTAATTAAAGTACAATGCACTTCAAAACATAATCTACTGGCTTTTCCATCCAATTTAAATTACTGTTGTTCCTTGATATCCCTTTCGAATGACGTATTGTTGTTGCAGGGTTATATTAGTTTACTGGTAACATTTCTCTGTGCAGAATTATGTTTTTTTTATGAACTTTTTCCTTGAATGTCCTGTAGATTAAATGCATTATTAGGACATTGTTCACAGATCTTTGGGGTTTCCAGTTGGGAAGACAGATGTATCAGATTGGCAGGGGAAGCTTTATTGAAGTATGGAGCAACTGTGAAGGACACCATTCAGGTGCATGAAGAATTTAAATGACGACTGTTAGTTTCCGAGCTTAACTCCTCACATCACCCCGGGGTTAGGTAAGGCCAGTCGAACACAATGCTGAGACACCTTGTGTGGCCACCTCTCTTTTCAATAAGAATGATGATTGTGAATGATGTAAAGTTACGGCATATTGTTGGCTTTTTCACATTTAGTTGTACAGCAGATAGAATGATCAACGACCCAATATGTCCGTTTGGATATGGGCCAATGAATAAATAAATTCAACAATAGCTAAGATATGTTGCCAAGAAAACTTACATTTGAACATTTTTGAACAAAAGTTTGGTTTTGCCTCCGTGGACACAATGCTGTTTTGTGTGTGTGTGGGCCGCTCTTCGTAGTATTGGTGATCGATGGTCGGACAGACACGACATGATTTATTAGACCCGTTTTGTAGCCTGCTTGCTTCTGTGCTTGTAACGAAAGACGGCTGTTTCTAATCGTTTATAAATTCAACTTTTATGTACCACTCTGATTAATTAATGTTAACTCTTCTGTGACCTCTCAGGCTTAGCTGTGTAAACATGTTGAAGTGTCTGTTTCTCCTAAAATAAGCATGTTTTGGGTGCAGTTTTGAAAGGAGCATTTCCAAAATGTTTATTCATACCAATACCATCTTCATTCTGAGGGTTGTTAGTGCAGCAGTGTGTCTTTTGGTTTCCTGCTCCCATGTATACATTCTCTGAATACTCCCTCCACCCCCAGCTGCCGGCTTCCTGCCTGTCTCATTTTACAGCCCGGCCTACTGATGCAGCACAGTCAGCTTCCTCCACGCCGACATCTCCCGACCCATTAAACATTCATTGGATAGGGCCACAGGATACCTCAGATAGCCTCAGCTCTGCTAATCTAAATTCAGCCCGAGATATGAACTTCACACCCTAACCCTGATACTGCGAACCAAGAGGCAGGTTATATAGGCATGGGTTGTGTATGGGTTCAATAATAATATATATTTCATACAGCAGACAAACTGATGGATGTTGGTGTGGCACAGAAACTGACACATGATCCCCTCGCTGCTCTGTAGTACATGGATTGATACAGTTTTCCACAGAGAATTGTGGTTGGCAGTAATTAGGCCCAAAATCTTAAAAGCAGTTTAGATTACCAGGATGTTCCCTCTTCATTCACTGAAACAACTGAAACGTTGACTTTAATTAAATGTATTATGTCAACAAATGTCACATAACTGTATTAGGTTAGTTGAAAGCAATAATATTAAGTTGAACCTGAACTCTTTTTTTATTTAAAGTTAATATTATTAGTTTCAACTAACCCAAACACAGTTATGTGAAACTGTTGACGTAATTCATTTATTTAAAGTAAATGTCTCAGTATTTTCAGTGTACATCTGTAATTTCAGTTGGAGTTGTAAGAGAACTACGGCTGCCATGAAGGGGAACAGTTCCTACCGGTTAATAATCTTGTGACAACACTTGTGTTACCGATTCAACCTGACATTTCCAAGGTGCTACATGTGTTCCCGCTGTGACCGCTGCCGCCTCCAGCTTGTGGACTAACTGTAATGCTTCTGAAGTATAGTCGTTATTGCGACTCACAAAGAGCTTACGAAGAAATAACCACTTATTACCACTTTTTGGTGTTACTGTACTGCAAATTGGCCATATGTTATTAACAATGACTAGCGACAGGACTGTCAACCCTTCGTGTCTCTGTTCGGTTTTGGTTTGGTTCCATTGTCAGCTTTTAAACCAACCCAGACGAACCTACACATTTGCAAATGGACCAGATTTCCAGTGACCAGTGATAACAGTTTTACGTTAAAGCTCTGCTGTTTGGCTGTTAACATTTGCTCATCTTGTGTCTCTGATATCTGAAGATCCAGAAATCCAGTTACTAAAATCCTTAATCTGGTACAAAAAAAGAAACTAGTTAAAAACCACCAACAACAATTCGGTCTCATGCTTAATTGATGATGCCGTCGTAGCGAGCAAATGACAAACCTTGAAAAAACGACAGATTTTGTTAATATTCAACTCAACACAATCTTACATAGCTTTAGACATTTTAATGCTGAAATGTTACATATTGACCTTTTTAAAACAAGCTGTATTCTTTGAAACAAACAGCTGTATGTGCAGTAGCTTTATCCCTGTGCACATTTCAGTATCCATGACTCTCAGATAGATCATCCTGCTAGCCTCTGCTTCCAATGTCTCAAGTAACAACTTAATTAGCCAACTGCTGACGTGAACTTATTGTTATCTTTCCATCGAAAGGTCAGATCTTTACTGTACAGCTAAGGAACAATGCAGACACATGAAGCATCAATGGAAGGCTCTGACAGTTCACCTGAAATAAAGTAAATATCACAGAGCAGCTTGGAGAGGAAACAGCGTGTCTTCATATGTGATTGTTACAGGAAGATTGTAAAAAAGGAATGACAAATGGTGGGCTTTCTGGAAAGAGGAAATCTGTCTGTGTTCGGAGCAGGGAGAGTGCACTGTGGACATGAAGTGAGGCGGGAATAGCTGTCATGTCTAAATAGAGACGTATCAGGGAGCTGGCATTTTATTTCCTCTAGCACCAGGTAAAATGTGCTTACTGTGGAGATTGGACTGCAGGATTTCACAAAAACAGGATTTGTGTCCAACATATCTGTCATGAATCCTGCTGTTGAACATCTGCTTCAGTTGTAGTGTATGCACCTCTTCTCCTTCCTTAAAAAACTAGGCGTCTATTTATATTATTGTGAGTTAAACTGAAGGACTTAATCAAAATAAGACTAGAGAATATATATGATTTCCTTGTGGACGATTTCAATGTGTGGCCTTGTTATCCGGTGTGAGCCGATGCCATGACCCTGTCAGAACTATGACATAATGTTACTGACTAATAAGCAGCTGTACACATGTTGGCATCTCTCTAACAGCCAGAGGCTTATAGATGGTGGGTGGCTTCTGAGCTTCTTCCTTTCAAATTAGAATTTGACATTTCTTTAATGGCAAATACAAGTCAGGTCTGGAGACAGATGATGACTAATCGCAGAGATAGCATGCCATCATTTAATTCTACCATGTTATACTATAACAAATAGTTTTACTCATGCAGTCCTCTGAGCCAGATCAGTAGACACAGTGTAGACTTCTTAGGATCAAACAGTATCTTTTAACTCTGTAATAGCAAGTAAACTTACTTTTGATAAGCTTTTATCATGCCTCACATATTCACAACACAGATACAATGGACTGAATGCTTGTGTATGTGTGTACATAGGTTCAATACAGATAAAGCATAATTCTGACCTTTTGTGTTTTACTCCGTTTCTCATTCGTCGGTGGCGTCTTTTGCTTTAATCCAAAAATAACTTCAGCAAGCTACACAAAGCTGATATTTACACTTTATCAGATGTCATTTAAAACTGTATTTTGTATGGTTTTACAAGAAAGACTTCAAGGATAAGGACTTACTTTTTGGTTAAGCAGATCACATCAGTTGAAGTTGAGAAAAACAGCCTGTTTTCTGAATCTTTCCATTAAGCGGAGCTAAAAGAAAAACCTTGTCCTGAGCCTGACTTAGAGTAGATGAGGCTAAACAGTTTTGAGTGTGTTTTCAGGTGGCGATCAGCAAAAGCAGTAATTTTGTCAACAAAGACATGAGGCCGGTTCCACGTTTGGACTGTAGATCTAGTCCAATATGCTTACTCAAGAGAACTAACTTTGTCATGACATGAAGAGACATACAGAGCTATGACTGAAGCAATGTAGAAGGGAACTGCCGTTGATTTGTATTCACATCTACAACCAGTTTACTGAAGGATTTTGATCAAAGCTTACATCAAGACTTAAAGTAATCTTTAGAATCAGCCAAAAAGAGCAGCAAGTGGGTTTGGCTGAAAAGAGAGGAAACCATCTGGGCCTCAGAGTCAACTCCTTCATAGCTGAGTTGAGTATTTGCAGAGATACATTCTTAAAGCATGAAGGCGTTTTACTAGAACTGTTATCTGTTTTAAGCCTGTTGTTGCTGACATGCTGTAGTATAAGGAAACACACCAATGTAATGTTGCAAGTAATCCAACCAATTTGATTCTTTTCAGAATGCTGTTGTTTGCTTTATTGTCTATGAAGCCGGGCAAAGTTTCTTATTTAGAACATTTCTATTGCTGTAAGTAAATCAATTAACAGTTTGAAATGGTAGGGAATCCAACAAGCTTTTTAAGAAAATAGCAATCTTGTTTAAACCTTCAATTCAATTTGATAACAGTTTTTCTAGGAAACGTTCTGTATCATTTAGCAAATTCAACTTGGACTGGATTTCTTTTGATTTCAGTGAGCTATACTTGTGTCCTCTGAGCCTTGCATTAATTATCTCGTCGTTCTGCTTTAATTAAGATGGATATCAACTGGTTCCCAATCTGGCTGTGAGAATGTCTTTTGAAAGTTTAAGCAGCACTGTCAGAACAATGGATGTCACGATAACAGACATTTAGTCCATACATATATACCACTCTTGATACCAATTTGATTAAAAAAAAACTAAGATGAAACAGGTAATATTTGTATTGTATTAGTGGGAAAACATTTATTCATGCTTTTACCAAAGAAAGATGGCCATATTTGTCACTATAATGTTTTTAAACAATATGGAGCATAGCGCAAACAGAGGTGTTAGGGCAGGGCTATTCAACTTCATTAGCAAGTGGGCCAAATAGGAAAATCACTGGGGGTTTGTGGGCCACACAATACTTTGTCAAGGAATCACTACAAATAATTCTTGCTTACAGTAGTGTTAATAGATACTAAATACATGAAATGAACTAGTCAAGAGCATCCCTTTTTTTGACTTTAATTGTATCAACATAAATCATTACAGAAAGCAACCAGTCCATAAAAAAGTAGGAAAGCTTCGGTTACAAGGCTTGACACAAAAGGGCAAAATGTTGCATCTTTAAAACTAAGGAGACATGAGGTTTTTTCCCCCAACAGTTCCATGTCCACTAATGTACAAAACAAGATGAATATAATAAAACAGTATTCATCACATTAACAAAAGTAGCCCTGTTTATAATATCCTCAACACTTCCAAGCATACATAAGGTGCTTTGAAGACAACACAAATCCATAAAATGTAATACTAAATTCAAATAGAACATAGTAAAACAATAGCCATCAGACTCACAATAACATTCATATCTTGGAAACATTTTTACAATTTGCAAAACAGTAAGTAGGCTTGTTTGAATGACCATAAAATGAATGACCATAAAAACAAATCTGCATACATACCATGCATCAGACTTCTGTCATGTTTAGCCTGTTTGAGTCAGTGAGAGAAATTACACTGCCTTGATTTAGCTATTTCAGCATAGCTTGGCTCATAAGTGGTAAGAGCAATCCTGAGACACTCATGCAACTTCTCATTGGTCATGGAGCAACGTGCCCTTGTTTTGATGGCATTCATATGAGAAAAGCTAGACTCACAAGTATAGGTAGATCCAAACACTGTCAGTATAAGCAAGGCCACCTTCCTCATTGTGGGGTACTGATACTGGCTAACATGGTTGGACCCAAAGTCCACTACACCCTCAGACTGCAGGAGCTGTTTTAAAGCAAAGGAAGACTGCACATCAACCAGATCCATCTGAAAGAGGCTCTCATCAATGCAAGATATTACCTCTTTTACACAGAAGTCTGCATCAGGCTTGATGGAAAACGGGTCACGAGCAAACTGCAATACCTCAATTGGAATGCTGAAGCCTTGGAATCTGTCAGTAAAGTTATCAGTCAATTTTGTCATGAAGTCTGTCATGACTGGCGTTATGTTTGCTCCAGGTGATGTGGTCATAAATGCACGGAGTTTTGGGAAGTGCAGCAGTTTTGTTGTCAGGTCTGTTTTGAAGATCGTTAGCTTTGTCTTGAAGGCACAAAGTCTTTCAACCAAATCAGCGATAGACTTTTCGCGACCCTGCAGTTCGCAATTCAAAGTGTTCAAGTGTCCAAAAATGTCACACAGAAAGTAAACTTCTGCCATAAACTGTTCATCTAACATGCGCTCCAAGAGGTTTGTAGCTCGTTTGTGCTTACATGTGCGAAGGAAAGACACAATCTCCTGGCGGAGTTCACAGAAACGATCCAGGACCTTTCCTTTGCTGAGCCATCGGACATCGTTATGGACGAGTAAGTCCGTGTGTTCAGCAAACGTGTCAGCAAGCAGCTGACGGAACAGGCGATGTTGTAGGCTGGAGGTTGAGCGAATGAAATTCACAATGTTCATGACAGTGTCCATGGTGTTTTTCAAATCACCACTGAGCTTTGCACACAACACAGATTGGTGAATAATACAGTGTAAATACTGCATGTGTGGGCTATGGCAGATAGACGCCGCCAGCCCCTGCACTCTGCCGATCATAGCCGGAGCGCCATCAGTGACTAACAGGCACACTTTTTTAAAATCCAGTTGACGTTCGTTAAAAAACGAGACTATCTTTTGAAAGATAACCTCACCTGTAGTGTGTCCCTCCAACGGAATAAGCCCCAGAAGTTCTTCCCTAAAGCGATCTCCATCGAAAAACCTCACATAGATGCACAGCTGGGCCATGTCAGTACAGTCAGTTGATTCGTCCACAGCGATTGATATAAACTCCGCTTTTCGAAGGTTTTCCAAAAGCTTCCCCGACACATCCTTTGCAAGTAGTTCCACTCTGCGAAGGGTTGTTGTGTCTGAGAGAGGTACTTTTTTAATGGCTGAAGTGACGCTGTCTTTTACCTTTGGGTCAATAATCACTTCATCGATGACAGCAAGCATGCATTCTTTAACGGTCTCCGCGTCGGTAAAGGGCCTCTTCTGTCTGGCTAGTGTCCAGGCTACTCGCAGGGATGCTATCGTAGCTCTCTCTTGTTCCGTGCAAAAGCGACTAAAAGCCACTTGACTCCGTTCAAATGATGCTAGCAGTCCCTGTACTTTCCTTCTCCGTTCCTCTGAGCCCACGGGAAAACTGGCAGAAAACGAGCCGTGATTTGAGTTGTAGTGTCGCTTTACGTTGTATCCTTTCATCACGGATATACTTTCGTTGCACAATAAACACACCGGTTTATTACTTGTTACGGCTTGCAAAATAAATACATATTTTTCAGTCCATTCATTCTGGAATTGGCGATTTTCCGAATCAACTTTACGTTTCTTGGGCTTGGAGAGAGACATCTTGAAGCTGTTGTTAGAAGCTAACTAAAGTACTTTATCTGTGGCCCGCGAACCTAGTGTGTAACGTGAGTTTGAATGAGCCAATGGCAAGTGCGGAAACAGTGCGGTTTTTTTTTTTAATGAGCAAAATAACGGATTCAAAATAATTCAAATGAATGGAAAAACCAGCGTTTTCACCGCATCGTCGAATTTAATGTGAATAGACATTAGTTTTATTTATGCTATTACACATATGCCATTTCGATTTGCAGGCAACCTCTTGTGGGCCAGAAAAAAGTTCTGAAGGGCCTGATTCGGCCCGTGGGCCGCTAGTTGAATAGGCCTGTGTTAGGGAGTGTATATACTATTTGTATTATTTAAATTTTAGAGTAATCAGGCGGACATGTAAAATAAATTCTGAACTGGAACTGATGGAAATCACAGAACACCACACAAGGCGCCGGTAGACAGGAGACGTTGTAGAGCTTCAGCAACAGACACATTCCACAAACGCTGCTATAAATAACAGCCCACCCATCCAGAGCGACAAAAACTGTTAACTGTTGAAGACAGTATGTCATTCGTCGATCAGTCCATCACCCTTCACACCCTTGACTTGAATTATTGTAAACTATTTCTGTGGCTTATGTCATCCCCATAACCATGACATTGTCATGGCAGAGAGAAGGACCAATAAATCTGCAAGGAACAACGGCAGCTCTAACAAGACACTGAATCCAAACTGCTCCACTGTTAGTCCTTTGTTTGTGTGTGTAAAGAAAGGGGAGGCAAATTACAAAATGAAAATGCCGTCTCTTCCAAGATGTGACACAGAAGGGAATCTTCAAATGTCATTTTTAATGAAAAATCTCATTAAATCTGTATATACAATCAATACAAGACAGAGTTCTGCCAATACAAACAAACACTAAAGATAACCTGTACCACTAGCAATGGTGAACATGTGAAGTAAAAACAGGTGATATCATTTGTTTTGTAAACATGTATGTTATTAGTAGTTTCCATTGTTTTAAGTGTTTATTTACAACTTTTTGCGCCAAGTGGCTTGTCAAGACAACACCTCTAGTTTAATCATGAAGTAAGCTAAGGTGCATTTTAGTGACACAAGTTGTGTCCAGGTTTTAAAAAATGACTGCTCATTAGTATTGATTCTTTAAATTGCATACAAATATTGACATTGCAATGTATTTATGGTTAGTAACCAAATACATTTTTTTTTGTGGATTTTTATTCAAGATATGTGTTGACACATCCATCAGTCAACTTGCACATTAGTACTGTGTAATTAAAATGTTGTGTTAAGTGGCTTCGCCTTGGTGGGAAGTTATGCTATAGGCTACAGTATTGCTGATGTGTTGCTGGGGAAACAAGGAATGTGTTCCTGAGGTCATGGTAGAACTCAAGACCCTTCAAACGGTTTTTAGTCTGATTTTGGTTTTGAGTCTTGATTTCTGATATTTTGGCATTAATGGCAGTGATCAGTGCTAAATGATGCTGCTGTAACTCATAGTAACTTTTTTCTTTTTCTACTAAGGAACTAATGAATGACTTTTAAAATCTATGTTTGAGACTTACATCGACACTCCTTGTCCTGTGTGCTACTTGTAGCATCTGGTGCAGTTAGGAGAACCAATCACTGTGGTCACTCCTTCATTTGATGACTATGTTCCCTCTATCATGCTAAGAACATCTTCAATACTTAAATGAATGGGATGTTATGGTGACCTGTTCCCAGTGTCTTTACAGAGAAACATGTGGGGCAGACTGAGCCCCTCGGTCTACATACTGTAGCATCCTTTTCTGGCAGAAAGGCCCTGGCAGGGTGATGGGCAGAGTCTCCCTCAGGCTATTCATTTAAAAAAACCTCCTAGAGCTTTTTTAAATGTTTCTGTGACATCGATTTCTTTACAACGTATCACACATTTTATAAGACAGACTAGCATTTGCCTTTTATTTATCTACCTGAGCTACTTCATATGTATTTGACAGTGTTTTTTCACCATTACCACCAACCAGAAGATACTTGCCCTCCCACTTTGTCTGAATGAGCTTCACCGCTAAGTCTGACAGCCGTAGACACTCCCAGACAACAGCAATGTCTGCTGGCTGATCTGCTCAAACAAATGAGCTTTCAGTCTTTGTTATGATAGTTTCCGTCTGAAAGACATGGCCAAAAACAAGATTTTTCTTAAATTCCTTCATTGACGTCATCAGTGCTTTTCTGAAAAGTTCAAATATGTTCAACCTTGAGAGCTCGGAGCGAATTCAGAGAAACAGCAGAGCGCTGAGAAAAAATACGCCGGGTGCAGCGCTTTATCTCCAGGCGGACGCACTCTACATCTCCTCTTTATAAACAATTGAAAAAAGATGCTGGTGCTCAGAATAAGGCACTATGTGGACACAGGCCCTGGAGCTCCTAATGCATTCTGACAGCTAAACAGACAACACATGTCCATTTCTGAGCAGAATGCATCTCTACAAGGCCAGCCCATAATATGCACCATTATTTTTCCAACTAAATAATTTCTTGTTTTAAGTAATAGAGATTGTTGTCCAGAAGGATAGCATGGACTTCATCTTCAAGTCAAGGTGAGACCACAATTGTAATGAAAATGGGATCTTACTAAGAAAGAACAATCCAATATTTAGATTTTGGGTATCCTTTTGTTGAACGGTCTGTTTAAAATGAATCGAAGCATCAGACTAAAAAAGCTTTTGAAAATATCCGAATATTTCGATTAAGGTCAAAATATAATATTTGTAAATCTGACTCTGAAAGAGTCAGTGCCTCACCAGCCATGAACCTCACCGCACGTCACTGGTGTCCTATGGAGAATACAGTGATGCATTCCAAGCCTGCAGCCTGAAAGACATTGACATGGATGGACTCTATGAGGAATATGGCATGGTGGAAGCTATTCTCAGCTCTTCAGAAATGGAAGGATGCCACAGTGAGGAGCGGTATCTGAAACTGTTTTCCAAAGCAGAAGTCCCACTTGTGAATCTGAGGAAGGTCAGCGCCTAGATCTTCTCCATCCCATGTAGCAATGCCCATACAGAACGTGTGTTCTCAATAATGACCTCAGCATGGAGAAATGAGAGAAATCGTCTGGATGTGGACAGTGTCAAGGCAGAGCTGCACATTTGTGTCAACTTCACATTTGAGTGCACAGACATGTACCAGAGACTCCTTACAAACAAAAAACTCTTGGAAGCAGCCAGGAAAGGACAAAAGTATCGAAAATAGACATTCAACTTGTGGTTAGTACACTAGTCTTATTGTGTTTTGAGTGTGAAGGATTCAGTGAAGCCAGGATAAAAACTAAAAGATAATCCCAAAGTGTCCTCCTTTTTGGTGTTATGGAAATGGCCACCCTAGCCGTCAGTGGGCGTCAGGCCGACGATGAGCGTCGACACCCTACTCAGATTGGTGTGTCCCGCACCGTTGTGTCTTTTCAGCCGTGCCGACACCTTTTCGGCCGAAAACCCACCGATTCAACATGTCGAATCAGTGGACAGTCGGCTAAAGGCTGTCGGCCAAAGAAATCACTCTGATTGGCTGTTCAGCTAGCGAATCAGTGCATGAGAAGCGAAACGGAAGTGAGGGACCCAAACAAACTATTAAGAAGGCAAATCTGAGATTTAATTTAACTCCAGCTCTCGACACAGGTTCCGGAAAGCCCCATGAGCTTCTCGCTGTAGAGTGAAAATGGAACGCACACGCTATTTGTTGTTTGTTTATATCACGCAGTCTGTTTTCTTCTCTCTCGGTGTATCACGCAGTCTGTCTTCCGGTTGTTGCCTCTTTTGAATGACGAATACACACTACCGCCGCCTGCTGGTAAGGAGAGTTATTGCCACTCACGCATGCGCAATTCGTACGTGCTACTTGGCCGTCGGCTGAAGTCTTTGCGGTGTGTTCCAGTGCGACACATGGCCAAGACGCAGAGACGCGAGGCGACACAACAGTCGGGGGTCCGTCTGTGTCAGTTCTTTGGTGTCAGCTTGGTGTGTCCGGGCCTTAAGATGAAATAAGGGCTTGTGCTGAACTGAGTCATGAATTGGGTTGCCCCCACTCTTTTGGGAGAATTCCTGAACTTGAGGGTCCGCTGATCCTCCCTCAGCCATCTGCCCTTAATTCCAGCCAGTCAAACATAGTTAAGAGGCTCAAAAACACTTATCTGTCCTCTAGGTAGAAGCCTGCAGCAGCTTTAGAAGTAACTTGCAGTACATTTAAAAACATGTTCTTCGGACAATGTTTGCAAGAGTGATACTTAGGGTATGTGTTTCTAAAATAGAGATAATTTATAACACATTTTTAGCTCTCTTAGTTACTACTGTCAGTATTGAAGAGTTTTCATGTGCTGGAAAATTAAAACTACTATTTATAGCAACTATTTGAAAACCCAACCACTCCGTCACGGCTGGTCTTTGCTTAGTGAGGGAAATATCTCTGGATAGCACATTTTACAACATTATTGACTTAATCATTTCAGGGATATTAAAGTGTTCAGAATTTGATTTACCTCAGAAAAAAATATACGCTGCACGATTAACAGATATCTCTTTATCATTGGAGGTCAATTGGAAAATGTCTTTTTGGGACCGATGGCGTCATGGACTATCCCATCGTTTGGCCACTACGAAAATTTGCTTTAATGGCCAACTATTATGGCCAACTATTATAACATTATACAGCTGTTCTATGATTGGTTAAAACGACCCCATGGCGAGTCTAGGAATAGATGGTTACCTTTTTGATGATAAATAAACCCATATTAAGTCTTAAAGTGATCATATAGGGCAGGGCTATTCAATTAGTTTGGAATGGGGGCCGGTTGATGAAAATGATCCAAAACAAGGGGCCGGGAAAAAGATGGCTTGAAATATGAGCAATCATATTAAGAGCTTCAGATACAGTAAATACTACAACAGCATAGTGGAGCGTACCCTTCATGCAGATCCAGATCCCTCCGCTTCGCGTCGGGCTCCTGATCTGCCTGTCGGGTGTTCTTTTCCCCATAATGACCAAGTCGCTGCACATTATCCCGCTTATTACACGGCCACATTCTCAACAAAGTAACGATATGACTCTCAATATTAATTGAAATGTTTTTATAGATTTAGAAAATGTTTTTATTGATTTAAAAAATAGTACGCCATTATTTATTTAAAATGACATGCATCCGCTAAGAAAAATAGTCCGTTGTTACCGTTTGAACTAACTTAGCAACGGCAGGAACTGCTTCGATAGCGTTTTTGAGGAGCTTTTTGATTACAGATTTGAAAACATCGCTGCTTGCTTTAAGAGTAGCACAATTCATTATGTCAAACCTTGGAAAGTATCTAGATATCCCTGCCCGAATGCCAAAGCAACTGGCAACTGAATATGTGTCGCCGTTTGATGTGTATGTCTGGACCGTTGCGTAAAAAGGAGGGTTTCTGCCCCGTTACTTCTCCGCTGTTTTCTTGTCCCTCTTGTCTTGCCGGTTTACGGTTAAATCGACCGAACTTCTTTCTGCAGATGTGAGCGTCCATCCTTGACAGCGGTCTGTCTGTTCTGGATTAACAACGTGTCACGTGTTCTGAATTGACCAATCAGAATCGAGTATTCAACTAAGCCATGTAATAAATTGTGTTTAATTAAATCAAACAACATAGCCCCAAGGCCTTTATAGATCTAAATGGCAAGTTCAGAACTCAGTAGGCCTACATGTGAAACTGATTTAACCATCAACATAATTTGATTTGATTTAATTTAGGTGAAATTATCTAATCATTCACGCAGAGATGCAATAAATGACAGGAGTTGTTACAGTAGCTAGTAGGTGGGTTCGAAACCCGTAACACAGACTGCTTTGCCTGGACGGGTACCGTTAGGGTGAACAGTACCAAGGCTGAATTATCAGTGCAGCTAGTGAAGCAGCAGCTAATTGGTGGAATTTGTGGCATTGCATCAAGGGATGGACTATAATATCTCAAGTTATTTATTTGGTTGCTAACAGAATCTTTGACACTTTTAGCTCTGTGGCAGAGAACACTGAACTCTGACTTTCATGCAGAATTTAGTATGGACACAGACAATAAGCATCAGCACCAGGGAAAATGGGTCATGGAGAAGGACAGGATTAATGGAGGAAATCCGTAGTGGACATTCTGCTGACAGCAACACCGTGATAGAACTGGCTGACCTGAAGTCTGTCTGGTTTAAGCAAAGGGTCACCTTGACAGATGGCTTCAGCTGTTTGCTTAGACATACAATACAGATAAATGTCTATGAAAGTCAACAATGTTATCCAGACCATTCACAATGTTTGCAGTGTTATAACATCAAGGCTGTGTGATGCAGTACGGATCAGATGCACCCTGGAAAGTTCTCCTGTGAATTCCAAGTAGGGGATCAGAATTAGGTCAAGTCTCCACCCTTTGGTGCTGCATTAGTGTTTAAAGCCCCCTGATATATCTAAGGGGTTGTAGCACATGCTGACAAATACAACTAAGCAATACTGGTATAGCTCTAAATGGAAACGTTTTTTTTATTTTGCATTGGATTTTTGTTTTGTTGCACTTTGGTTATCTTATTAGTCTGGTAACACTCTGTGCTGCTGCACATTCATTTGTAATTGCCTCCGTTTGTAGTGTAAGGAGATTAGAATCTGGTGAAACAAGAATAAGTGGATGGCTTGGTGATGTTCAAACAATTAAAATACATCTTAGTTTAGCTTTACCACCGCCATTGTTTGTTTTGTTACAAGGACATATATTGCTCATTCATATTAGTATTCTGTGCCTCTACTGGGACATGTCTCCATGCTTTAGTGTTCGAAAAGCTCTCTATTTTTCTCATACTGCCTGTGCTGCAGCACCTCTTTTCACCCTCTGTCTGCTCTGATTGGTTAGCTGGCCGGCTCTGTTGTGATTGGTCGACCGCTTAGAGATGTCCCCCCCCCCCCCTTATCACGTACAATGTGTTGGAGCGCTAACCAATCCAAGCGTGAGTCTTACATAGTGATATCATTAACTTATGGAAGTAAACACAGTTGTCCTGTGGAGGTGTTTCAGGCAGGGGGGGGAGTGTGTGGGAGAGAAGTCACGAACGTCGCTGGTAACTAGCTAACGAGCAACAATCGTTCACAAAATCATTACAGACTGCTCAATTCCTATACAATGAATGGTGGCTTCTTCTCAACACCAGTTTTGTGGTACATTTATTAAACAATTAATCCCACATATATTAATTTTAGTACATTTTCTTTGAATAGCACTGTGCTCACTGGTCTAACTGCAATTGCTGCTGGTTGCGCCACTTCTGCTGCCAAAATAGCAATAGTTGATTTGGAGAAGTGTCCAGCATTCCACACTTCTTGACCATTAAGTTCACCATCAGGGTGCATTTTGCCATACTTTTTTGCATCCACTTATAAACTAGAACAGGAGATCTATGTACAGAAGTACGCAAATTTAGACACAACTCTTGTAAGAAAGAATACACATTCTCTGTGAACTACTAAACAGAAATCTTATCAAGGAGATCCTGCTGGAAACAGCCGGACCTCTTCTGTCTCATGTTGAGCACTGACATATAAAGCACATGTGAAGTGAGAATGTAGCCTTAAGAAAACGTTTCATTATTTGTGCCCAATTCATCTTGCATACTTTTAGCTCACTGGGTGGCTAGCATATTTATTTATGTCTCCGCTAATTGCAATAGGCTGCCGTTTTATTTTCTCCTCCTCCGAGTTCAACTTTGGAATAAGACAGAGGAATTTTAAAAGTGCATGTACAAGAATAATTGGCTGTATGATAATGTAGTGAACATGCTACAGTGATCAATTATTAATGTTGTATTGTGTAAAAATCTCGTTTATTTTTCATTTTTGTTGGCACTTAGCAGAGCGGCTAGTTGACTGTAGACAGCGTCAGGACTGAGCCAGGGGACCAGCTGAGACAGTATATTCAGCATTTTAAGTGCCAACACACAGTCTCAGCTGAAACAGTACTAGAGTGTGTTTTATTTGTGGTAATGTTTCATACTTGTTTTGTTTATTCATTGCATCTCTCTGAGTTTTCATGCATGGTTCGTTTGTCAGCTTTAATAATTATAGAAGTGCAGTTTTCTGTAAGGTTTGTTTTGTCACATAGAATCATCTCGTCATATATCTGCAGTTATACTGTCAGTAACTGTTTATCTTCAAAACCCAAGGACCTGGAGTCAAATATAAGTCGTAAATCACACAGGACTTTAGAAGTGCAGTGTAGTGTGGCACAGTGTTTCCGCCAGGGGGGTGTCTTGCCGTCATTTGACGGCCTTATTTAGCAAAAAAATAGTTTTTATCGGTTGAAATGACGAAAAGGAAAAAGGACAAGGACATCCCTCTGTTGGAGGGGCAAAGGAGCCTGGTGGGATTATTTTCGGAGTATTGAAGATTGTTTCCCCGACATCGGCCTTTTTGTATCTTGGACCCACGGTGCCTGCCACAGGACAACAACGTGCGCGATTTGGACGCGATGAGCGATGGAGCACGCGCGTGAACTGCAAGCGCCGGAGCCTCGCAGCGGCGAAACTGAGGCTCCGTGGTAAACTGTGGTAAAATGAGCCGGCTCTTCTTCTTAGTGAGCCGAGCCAAATGATCCGGCTCACTAAAAAGAGCCGTAATTCCCATCACTAATAGCAACACCTATAAAAACTTAAGCATAGACATTTAAAAAAAGGGGCTACTGTATCGACATTTTAAAATTATATTTAAAGAAAAGGCCCTGACAAAACAGCAGGGCTCTATTTCAGTATTAACTATAGAAAAAAAGACAGCAACAGCTGACATCAAATCTTTGCTGAGCCTAAAGATAATCATAAATAAATAACATAGTGAAAATAAATATATTGCAATGCTCAGTACAGCAGCATCCAACCGTCTCTAATCATAAAAAAACACAATACAAATAAATGTATTGCAACGCTCAAAACAGCAGCATCCAACAGTCTCTAATCCTTGGATATTACATGTCACTGCATGCATGCACGGAGCAGCTGTAGCGCGGAGATCATCATATCATTCTGTCTTGTATTACTTAACAAAAAAAAAAAAACCTGGCTCGTTCGCGGGCGCGAGCCGGCTCCCGTCATTCCCGACACATCACTAGTGTGTGCACACTTGCTCGTCTGTTCCACTCTTCGTTTTCCGAATGCCAGGAAGTATTCTTGCCTCGCTTCTGAAGCAAGTGACTCGGAAGACATGTGCTACCAAGCAAGCGTACTCGACATTGAGAAACACCCAGAGACAGACTCACTAGCACCGCAGTGTCCTCGTACACCAGCTCCACATTACACTAATGTGTGGGTGTTGTGAGCAGGGATGAAATAAAGCTTTTGCTACTTTCAGAGAGGAAGAACTTAATGAATGCAAGCCTTAAGCAGACAGTTCTTCTTTGCTCTCTGTATCTTACCTACAAAACTCAACCCCACAAACTAGTTGTGCTTCAATCCTTTGTACAATGCTAGCCAACATTTGTGAAAAAAATATTTGTGAATAAGAGAAAATAGCTTTTTGCAAACCATGAACAGCTTTTGTGTATACATAATGACTTCAATTAACAGTTAGTATGATTTAATAACCGTATAGTCAAATCGTAGACATATTACCGCTTGCTTGGTAGAGCCGGCGGCCCATATACTGGGGCATGGGACCATTTGTCGCATGTCATGCCCTTTCAACATTGTCACCACAATAAACGCCCTGGTGGCCCAACAATTATTTCAAAAAACAAAACAAAAAAACCCACATTGGCTCACGTTTGCTGAAATATCGCAAATATGTGTTTATGTTCGGTGTGATCGATAAAAACAGGAAGCAGCTGTGATGAAATTCTTGGAGCAAAGAACGGAAACACAAGGAGTTCACTGGAGAGTGTCACGAACTTGGAAACACAAGGTAAAGGACTCAAATGCACGACCCGGGAGACAGAGGTAAAGTTTGAGTAAAATACTTTATTTCTAAAATAGGATTACAAAAAATGATCGACACTCAGGAGCATGAATCAGGCTTGAGACATGAAATAGTAATCGCTGGTACGCTGACTACAGGCATGGAGACAGGAAAGACGAACTGACAAAAGACAAGGGGAGGCTGGGAAATTTAAACAAAAGTTAACTGGCACAGGTGGAAACAATCAGGGACGGGGCTGACGCTGATGAGAGCGGGAGACACACACAAGGATAGGGAGTTAGGGGACCTGGAATGAAACACAAAAGGTGAGTACCAAAATAAAACAGGAAGCGGGAGACAAGACAAAAAATGACTAAACATGAAACATGACTGAACTCAACACTTTTGACGGGACACAACAGAGAGCTTCGTTTGGATGTCATACACTGAAGATTTATTGGAAGTATCGGCCGGAGAATTGACAAACAAAATTGCTGGGACCCAGTAGATACAGCATCTAACCAAACCTGTCCCTGATACCACTCCTAATAGCATAATCAACATTATGCTAATATGCTGAGTGAGAGGAGAGGTGAAAAAAGTGGGCTTCACTCAAATGCATGAATCCATCATAAATACACATTTTTCTAAATATTTTCTACATGTTTTTTGTTTGTTGACTTGCAATTTTGGAATAAATCATCAAAAGGAAATTCACATTTTCTGGTGATTCTGTTAAATATGCACTACATTTGGATGGAAATCTAGCTCTGGTGATCTGTAAATTGGCTACAAATCTTCCTATACATTGTTCTCAATGCCAGCCCTTAAAAAAAACAAATGTAACTTTGCACATGTTGCTCTCTTGTGGAATCCCCACAGATTTAACTAATATTGCAACAAAAAAGCATTTGTAGGCTGATGGCAGCTTCAAAGTATGATTACCCAAGTGTTACAGTCCTCCTGGTAACAATCACAAATACTCAGCAAACACACCCTCCCCTTCCTTCTCCCACCTTGCTTACACTCTTGGTACTTAGTGTGTGTGTGTGTGTGTGTGTGTGTGTGTGTGTGTGTGTGTGTGTGTGTGTGTGTGTGTGTGTGTGTGTGTGTGTGTGTGTGTGTTGTGTGTGTGTGTGTGTGTGTGTGTGTGTGTGTGTGTGTGTGTGTGTGTGTGTGTGTGTGTGTGTGTGTGTGTGTGTGTGTGTGTGTGTGTGTGTGTGTGTGTGTGTGTGTGTGTGTTGTGTGTGTGTGTGTGTGTGTGTGTGTGTGTGTGTGTGTGTGTGTGTGTGTGTGTGTGTGTGTGTGTGTGTGTGTGTGTGTGTGTGTGTGTGTGTGTGTGTGTGTGTGTGTGTGTGTGTGTGTGTGTGTGTGTGTGTGTGTGTGTGTGTGTGTGTGTGTGTGTGCACCTCAGTGGTTACACTTTGTGATGGTGCGCTCCCCTGGGTCTTTGATTGTAAATGAGCTGAACCCTGATGGGGGGGGGGGGGGCAGCTGCTCTCCTCTTCTCTCCTCTCCTCTCTAGCTCCCTCTCGGTTATAAACAGTGAAGTCATACCTTCCTAGGGGCCTGTTTTTCTGCCATGATGTCACCATCAGCCAATCAACACGTAGCGTGGCTTGAGCTAGTGTGTGTGTGTGAGGAGGTGGGGGAGTGAGGGGGGGCTCACCACTGGGAAAAGCACAGTTATTATCTGGTTCTGTCGTCAAGCATGAGAGCAAGTATGAACATCAGATCACGAATCCACAGGCTTCCTCTGATACACAGCCTCTCAATGATGTAATATACTCCATACATGTTACATAAGAGTGCTAGTAACCAGCGTATGGTGGATAAGGTGTATTCACATTTCACACATATTCTATCTTGTGCATTGTATTTCCTCTGCTCGTGAAACAGCCTATAGTAGGGTAATAGGGTCATTACATTACTGATGCTTTTAACCTAAGCGACTTACAATACATATACATATGTAAGTGCAATGAACCAGGAACCAATCATTTAGAGAAGCCTTAGTCTTCTCTACCCACCTCTAGCTATAGTTATTTTGGTCAGTCTAAGACCTTTTTTTTACCCACTCATACTCATGCTATACTTTGCTACAGAATATACCAGACTACGAATAATACGCCCATGTCTAAGTCATTTGCAGATGTTACAGAGACAGTACTGTTGGGTTCTTGTGCACAATGCCTTACACTGTTTACTCTCAGTAATTAGAGGAAATGCTGGCCATCATCTGTGTGCAGGAGTAATTAGCTGCCTGTCTTCCTTACAGCCACAGAGGGACGTGCATTGAGTACATGTGATTAGCTCAATCGCTAAAATGCTACCATGCCGGGTTTCCACTTATAAAGCCAGGCTACATTGTAATTAGCCTGGGATCGATGTGGCTTCACAGACACACTACTGAGCTAACAGAGTGAATCCTTTTTGTAAAAAGGTTAAAGGTCCAACTCTTATTGGACATCAGGTCATCATTACTGTCACATTCCTATTTTATGTTTTTGTCCGCCCACATTCTGTCAGACGAATTAGATGACTATGTGGAGATAAATCCATTCATGTGTCTGCAGGTGCCGTTAATCTTTCTCTCCCCAGCCCCTTGTCCTTGGCTCTGTATTGGACCTGTCACTGTCCTGAGTGATGGAACACGTATCTGAGCACATGTTTGTGTTATCGCTCTCATCCTGCGTTAATCTCATGCTTTTACAAACACCCTCATGCTATTTTTCCTTGTAATCTTAGCCATCTAGTGTGCACGGTGGCATTTCTCTTGAAACGAATGGAATCTGTTAACCACTCCTACCTTGTTTACTTTCAATCGACTGATGTCTTGATAGCCCGAGGAAGTGAGAAATAGACTGTCAACACTGGCTCAAACAAGAATGAAGCTTGAGGGGAACATGTGCCTGAAATGCTAGAATTCTGGCAAGTGCACCTGATGATTTTTTCCACCCCAATGGAAGAGAGTTAGATGAGAAGTTATCATACTTAAAAGTGAATAAACATATTGTCTTATAGTATCAAAGTATTTACTTAAACAAAGCATGCATTTGTTACTGTGTGTGTTGTTGTTGGACAATGCGTGCTTATCAACAAAAAGAATGGTGGTGTTAATCACAATAATGACCTGAGATTAATCATGATTTAACAAGTTTAAAATACTATTATTAACATAGAAATGCATCCGAAACTGGTCCGAGGAATCAGAGGGTTTTTCTACTTTATGTTTTCATCTATCATACATTTCGACAATTTCTGGATTATTTACATGAAATCTGCCAATTTTCCCAAATGTAGCTAAATCATCGACAAACCCGAGCAGTGATCACCTTCTGTGTGATGTGTGCTACACAGGGGATATAGTATTATCTCTGCCGCTATCATACTGCGAGCATCCTCTGTTCCTACAGTGGTGTCCCTGTCTGCTATCTCACACTCCTGAAAACTTCTAGAAACTGGATCATGGTTCAACAAAATGCCTTTCCTCTGTTTCCATTATGCTTAAAGAACGAGAGCAGAACATTTGTTAAGGATCAGGTGTGCCGTTACACTTGTACCAGGTTGTACGCTTTCTTTGTCTTTTCACTGCAATGCAATTCATGACAAACATCCACGCTGGAATTATCGGAGGAAGTTGGGGTCACACTTGGTAATGTGATTAATTTGCGATAACCCTTCCAGGTGAATAGTTTGAGATAACGCGTTAGCGTTTACAGGCCGTAGTAAAAATATGATACATTAATCAAAGACTTGAAAGTATTGATCGTTTGTCATTTTAATACGGTTTGATTTCCCTTTGTTGACCACGCTAACCTGTGGCTGTTCCCCCCCCAGGTGCCCAAGGAGTGCGAGAGGAGCCCCAGTTTGTGACGTCACGTGCAGGAGAGAACGTCATCCTGGGATGCGACGTGTCCCACCCCCTGAACGGCCAGCCCTACGTGGTGGAATGGTTCAAGTATGGAATGCCCATCCCCTTCTTCATCAACTTTCGCTTCTACCCTCCTCATGTGGACCCGGAATACGCCGGTAAGATGGTGAAGGCAGTTGCATAAAACTGCAAACGATGGCTTGATATGAAAAAACACTGCCACTTATTTGACAGTGATTTAGCTGATCTGTAGCTCTTTGAAGTCTAGAAGAAATAAAAAAATCCCTTTTCAACCATTTCAGATATCCTCCATTTTACGGTGAACTTATTTTATATATGCAGACCTTGTTTTTTCTTGCAAACACAATATTACTAGCTTAGGTAAACTAGTACCAACCAATTTCAACCAATGATAGAAGACATCCATCCATCCATCAATCTGCAATTCTTAGCAACAATGGAGGTGTGTATGTCACTGTCCTCTGTAGCTCTGCATTAAGCCCCCCTACAAGCGCAACAGATTTAAATCCCTCCTGAATTGTACACTGCTCAAATATTAAGTTTCATTGCGTCACAGGGCAGAAGCCAAAGTTCTGTTTCACAGGGAATTAATCTGCCCCGCCAGATAATAATGTGTTTTGCTTGTTGGTACTTCACTGAGGTGTTTATGCTGAACGATGGATGTGCAGAGGTTTCTATTTACATTGATTTGCTCAACTTAAAACTCAGTTGTATCTCCTTGACCAAATGGCAGGATTTAGGGATGTTTGAATCTAATTGTAGTCCAGCATTCAATTTACAAGTGTGTGATGTGGTAACTGCAGAGGTGGGAGAAGTAATCAGATCTTGTTCTTAAGTAAAAGTAGAAGTACCAGACTGTAGGAATACTCTGTTACAGTAAAAGTCCTGAATTTAAAATGTTGATCAAGTAAAAGTAGAAAAGTATTAGCATCTAAATATACTTAAGTACCAAAAGTAAAAGTAGTCATTATGCAGATTGGTCCATTTCAGAATAATATATATGATGTGTTTTATAATGATTGATCATTAAAGTGTTATCAAAGCTGGTAAAGGTGCAGCTAGTTTTAATGACTCTGTATACTGCAGGGTAGCTTGTGAATTTACTCCAGGTGGAACTAAAGTCTGATTTAAGACTTGATTATATTTCACATCAAGTAACTAAAGTACTAAATAAATGTAGTGAAGTAAAAGTACAAAGTAACCAAAAATGGAAATACTCAAAATACCTCAAAATTATTACTTAGTTACTTTACACCACTGGGTAACAGACATGAAGGCCTTTTCAGTGAAACGGAGACAGGAACTTATTAGCATATTCATAGCTTCGGTTTTTAGCTGGGACTAGCAGCTATATAGCTCACTTTGTTGGTCAGTCCTCAGAAATGACCCCTTCTTATGGAGGCCACAGTTTTCACCATGGCACTGATGATTTGCATAAAGGCAAAGTGTTTGTGAGGTTGTGTGTGAATGCCTAGAAATAATTATGATATTTATTAGTTATTATCCTACATACTTAATATTCAAAGCTTTGTATTTGTATATTTTTTGCCCGGAGGGAATCTTTAAATATGTCTTTATTTTTTTAAAAGTATTAACGCTGTGTCCTCGTGGCAATTATTAATGAATTACTTGTTAAATGCTAATTGTGTCAACAGAACACAAGTCTCTTTTTTTCTGTAATACATGAATATTTGTTCATAATTCATAGTGGATCTGTGCTGGTTATTATTACTCTTTTGAACTTGACGGAGCAACAAAGTCTTTGTTAACGTTTTCAAAGAATGTGGTTGATGTCTAATTCATTGTTCCCCCTCATTCTCCTGCTTCTCCTCCTCATCTAGGGTGAGGGAAGTAAAACATCCATCAGTCCTCTGCCTCTTTGTACAGCTCTATATAAATCATTTTTTCTGTTAGTAAACGTCAAAGGCTTAGGCTGGCTAGCAAGTTTTGGGGTTGTTTTTTAAAACAGTTTGCGTTTGAATAGTCTTCGTATAATATTTTTCTCTCAGTAAGGTTCCTAACGGAGTCAAATGACCCAGAAGTTTCAAATGGTCAGCCATGATAACGGCTGTTTGAATTCTCTACATGAAAGGAAGGAGCTTAAATGGTTCCTTTATAAACTCCTTTGGCTTAGTTCACATCTGACATTCCTTCGTGGAAAGACTGGAGATACTGCTGTCCCACAATTCCTTGCGGCCCCAACATTTAAGGTGACACACCATTAGGCCGTTCACAGAAACAACCGATCATGACCGAGAAATACAGATATGTCAATTATTCAGCATTTTCCATCTTGTGCCATATCTTGCCAAAGTGCTTATATGTTTTGAACTTTCAAAACTTAAACTAAAAGGCAAACTATGAAAGTTACTCTAATAACTGTAGAAAGATCTGATAAAGTCAGATTTGGGTGATGGTTCAACATTGTGTGTAGGCCTAACAGATGTATCCATATATTGCACTCATTGCTTTTAGTAGTCCATCTTTATATCAATAACTGCTGGTGCATCCTCAATACGTTGCTCAGTGTAAGTGGAATCAGATTCACCACACCACAGTTTTTATCTTTATTCCTGATCAATTCTCCTACAAACCTCATCTCAACCCCATAACGTTTTTAACTCAGGTTTAAGGGCCCATGTCATGCTTTTCCGGTTATTACCTGTCCCCTTGTGTGTGTAGCTTTTTCTGCATGTAAACGGTCTGCAAAGTCACAAACCCTCAAAGTACACCCTGTAGCGAGTAAAACTCTAACACAGAAAAGACCTGTCTATGCTGCCCCAGAACGCCTCGTTGGAGATTTTTCGTTTTCCAATTTTTTCTTCCTGAGTATAGTGACATGACCATACCCAGGTCCAAATGGATCAATCCGTGGAGCTCCTCACACACACACTCACTCAGCCTTATCTTTTCTCAGCCGCTGCTCCGCGGATTTCTCAGCCTGAACTCAGCCTGAGACCAGGAAACGACACCAGTAATCCAGCTCACACTGTGCGGAGCAGCGAGCCCCGCAACGTCCCGCCAACACGGCACCCAGACCCCATGCAGCATTCTTATCTGTTTGTCATTACTGGTGTCATTTTCTGGTTGCTAACAAACGCCATTGTAACACATAATCACTGATGTTCCGCTGTAACGGTGGTGGACTCATCAGAACAGAGTGGGCGAGCTGACCAATCAGAGCACACTGGGCTTACAGGGAGGGGGGTGCAGGAGCTCCAACAAGGCGTTTAGGACAGAGTGAATACACATACTATACAGAGATGCTGTATGAGAAAACCAATGTGATTTTGGAACATTGCACAATGTAAATCTATTCTAGTAGACCTCATCAATGGAATTATGATCAGTAGAAATGGCCATGTCATGGGACCTTTAAGGAATAGTGGTGAGGAGAAGACCTGATTCTTTGGCTTTTAAACGGCAACCCATGTCGGCACAGTCTTTAACTTTATAATTGTAGAATCCGCTGTCTTAGTATTTTTTTGCTTGTTCCTTCATATTTTTTTTTTTTTTTGTTTTCTTATTAAATGAAAGCAGTCACTGATATGCGAAATTAACGTAATAGGTTTAAATCTTATAAATTAGAAGGCGTTATGTGGGTGGAGGCAGTGGGCTGGTAGGTTAATCAGTGTTTAACCAAACACTGACTAACACAGAGTACCGTGCCAAGTCTATTCACCACAAGACAAGCTGCAGTTTAGAGCTGTGTTTTTTGGCAGTTTGTACTCAAAGCATCAGACGGTTTGAGTTAAAGGGACTGTGAGTCTTCCTCTGTGTTGGCTGGCTGATATCCAGTGAGTGCGTGACATCATATTCAGGAACTAGGCTATTAGCACATTACTCCCTCACCATCAGTACATTGGAAATAGTGACCCTCATTACTACAGCTGATATCTCCAACCAAGATCTGCTTTCATATTAATCATCAATCATCAATCAGCAATGATGACATATTTGGAAGTACGTCGTCACTACAGTTATAGCATCAAGGGCTCCAGGGCCAGCCCTAGACATTTTGGTGCCCTAGGCTAGATTATGATTTTACCTCACTGAGCTTTAGCTATCAGCCACAATCCAACAACAATCCGCGGTACCGATGCGCGCCCTCTCTCTCTCTCTCTTGCTCGCTCGGAGGCTCGCTCGCACTTTGGCTGTGAGCTGCGGGCGCCTGATAAGTCAACATCCCCCACTTTCATCACTTACAGCGCCCATCGTACAGGGCAAATGCAAAATGTTGCCGGCCCGGGGTGCAAAGGGTGTTTACTTTATTCAATTATTAATGTAAATGTATTACATCAAGGGCAGACAATTAGGCAGAATAAAAAAAAAAGAAGAAATTATTTATTTTTTCTCCCAGCGCAGCGCCCCTCCAGATCTGGCGCCCTAGGCGACCGCCTAGTTCGCCAGTGCCAAGGGCCGGCCCTGAAGGGCTCTCTCGACAAAAAGCTATTGGATTTCCCCATTGGATTTTGGTATATTGCAGAAAATAAGCTCTGTGGCAAACACACGTTTATGATACTTACCGGTTTTGTTCAGAAGAATTATTCTGACACGTGATTTTTTTTTAAGCGTAAATGCAATAGCCAGAAGTCAAAACCTAATGTTAGGCTATAAAGGAACTACATCATAGTTGCATGACTTCACCTCACTTCAACACCGCTAAGCTGAAATGGCTAACATTCGGCGTGATGACGTTTAGTAATTTCATTAGACACTTGTCAGCCATCGCTAGTGTTGTAGTCGAGACCACCTTATCCGTGACCCAAGACATTACCGAGACCGGAGAATAGCAAGACAAGACCAAGACTTTAAGAGGTCGAGACCGAGTCAAGACCAAGACCAAGGCAGGGCAAGACCGAATCAAGACCGGAACCAGACCACTGTGAATCCAACACTACACGATTAACGCACGCACGCACGCACGCACGCACGCACGCACGCACGCACGCACGCACGCACGCACGCACGCACGCACGCACGCACACACACACACCAATTTGTGTAGCTTGTGTAGCCACATTTAATGATTGATGAATTTCGCAACATCTTCACTGCAAGAGCGTTTGAGTGTGTGTGAATGGGGAGAGATGAGGGGGCAGCAGCCGGTATAGACCAGTGCCGTGATTACAAACATTGCGGTGCATGAGGGCAAAGATTCAGAGTCACGTGAAGTCACGTTATTGGTTGAATTTTTTAAACAGGGCGTTTTACATCCAATCACATCCCCAGCAACAGCCGTGGTCTCGACCATGGATGTATAATAAGAACGGTCTCGACCGGTCTTGACATAAAATCTCGAGACCTATAGGTCCGAGACCGAGACAAGACCAAGACCGTTAAAAAGTGGACCAAGACCGGTCTCGAGTACTACAACACTAGCCATCGCCGTTGTTATGACAGGAAGAAGCTTCAGACATTCACTAGGGGGGTTTTTACTGACATATTTCATGTCTTCCAACAAAACAAGAACATCTCTTCAGCTTTTGTTTACCACAGACTTTATTTTAGGCTTTTTACGACAAACACGTAAAAAAAACCTTGATTTTGGACGTGGGAACCGAAAGTGGTAAAATGCGTTGTCATTTCTGTTTTTTAGGACTTCATGGCATCTTTTGTCAAATTTGTTAGGCACTTGCTTGATCTTTGTAGTGTGTCTGTTGGGCTCTTTTGTGTGTTCCTGTTCATGGAAGTGTGGGCTGGTCTGTGCTCAAAAGTAGCATTTCTGTTTGTTTGGACTGACTAACACATATATATATATATATATATATATATTATATTATATATATTATATTATAGTATATTTTCTCCTATGCTTTTGTTTCTTCTGCATTTTCTTGTTTTTTGAAATGCTGTTGTGATTTGTCCTTCAGGGCCACCATAGCAACAAATGAAAATGCTTAAAACATGATATTCATACATCTGTATTCATGGAATCACATTGGATCACTTTTGCAGTTCCTATTTCTTCCTTCTCTATGTAGTAGTTTAGTGATTAAACCACCACATTCTTGACAGAGCTTTGTTTGATCAGTGGTGTTCAGTGTAGACTGTAATGCATTTACTAACTAACTGTAGACAGCTTTATTAAGATGACATTTCCTTTGGAGGCAGCAGCTCTTTCCCCCTCAGATTATCTTTGTGATGTTTGCTGGGGACGCGAGAGGGATTATGCCATTTCCTGCTTTTCTATTTAACTTTCCTCTGATCATTGAATTTTTTGAAATAATCCCCCCCTTTCTGTTATTAGCATGATCAAATAGCTTTTATCATGCTCCCAATTTCCCCAAATCTGGATTATCTGTAAGAGTAAAACTGCATTTCCATTCTTCACTTAATACCATGGTTTCAATATCATGATCACAAAGATGATACTTTTTTTTTTAAATATTAATTTTTCTGAAAATAATGAAGAACAAAACTGTTCAGACTGTTGTCAATCAGCTGGATTGGATTCATGTTAAAGACAGCAGTTAATAAATATCAATGACATACATTTGACTGGTTTTGAGAGACTATGTGCACAACTTCTGCTTGGTGTGCTGTTTTAAAATTCATCTTGCTGTGTCTTCAATCCTTAGAGACACATCACTAGCTTAAGCCTTAAGCAATGTGATGATTCATCTTGTTTCAGAATGCAGCAGAGGAACATCTGAAGTTATATCTGCATTCAGACGAACAGCGACCTCCCGCTGTGTGCAGTGTGACTCCGATGTTGCATCATGGAATGAAGTCACAGGTCACATTGGAAGCTTCTGAGAGACACAGCAGCTCACATTGTGCCCTCTTTAGACTTATGATGATGTCGAGGGTTAATGAGTCGATCCTACCACAGGGTCACTGTTTCCTACACCCGTCTGCTCTTCGTCTCAAACAAGCCATTGTCCTATTTTTTTTTTTCCAGAGGAAGAGGTAGAAAACATCCGAGTAGGCGAGGCAAAAAGTATAGAACTATTCAATGAGAATGGACAGGAAGAGATGGATATCAATTGATAGCCAGACAGGAAGAGAGCAAAACAACATGAAGATTAATTCAGAAATGGAGGCATAGAGAACAAATAAAAAACAGCAGTGGTCCCAGATTACATTTTTGAATGTCCCTTATTATTGTGGAAGTACTATGTGCTAGGTCCAGAAGAATAGTGGCATTTCAAAATGATTTTCCCCAGCAGACATTTCCTGAAGCCAACCAACCTGCTCTGCTCTTCTTCTAAATTCATGCAGCTTACATTTAAATCTCGCTTAGTTGAAATCTGATCGTTTTATAAAACTAAAACTATAATATGCTTGGTTGGATTCATACTTATAAAGGACAGCTAAATATTAAGTACACATATGAGAATAAATGCAAGGTGCAGTATGTTGTAGGGGTGTCTCGATTTAAATTCCGAAGCTAATTAAGGCCCTGTGTCCACGAAGCAGCTTCTTCTATCAGAAAGGTCCTGGCAGGGCGCTGGGCAGCATAGCCCCCTGGGATTTTATTATCTGTTATGTATATGTTTGATCTTGTGTTTTCACCATTACAATACTTGCTCTCACAATCTGGGATAATAAGCTTGTCAGTGCTCAGTTTGACGGCTGTAGAGCGAAGGGTAAATACTTATCAACAGCAGCATTTGGGTCCCGGCGCCCGAACGGATCGGGTGCCGGTTTGGCTTTTTGGTCTTTGTTATGATCAATTCTGTCTAAAGACATGGTGAAAATCACTAGCGCTTTTCTGAAAAGTTGAAATAATATCACCTTGTGGCTGCACAAGATTGGTGGATTGCCCAGTAAAAAACGGTGCAGCGCTTTTTCCGGAGGTGGTCCAATTCGACGGGATGTGCTGCCTTCTGATTGAAAACAATTTAAATTGATAAAAGCAGGATGGGCGTTCCTCCCAGTATTCCTTTCTCTGTAGCCTATTTATTCCCAAGACTGGTAAAACCTAATTACATTTTAAACAAACTATTTAAGATTGACCATATGGCCTTGGTATGATACTGTACATTCCCAACAACATTTAGTGGATACATCAGCCTGATACCATGTAACCTTTGTGTTCAAATCTAAACCTATCCAGTCTGCATCAATGGCATAGCTCACATCTCTGGAAACAAATATTAAAATGAATTCGTGTTTTTTTAAGATTCAATGACATTTCAATAACATCTCCTTTGATTAACACTGTAGCAGTGAACAGTCAACCCACAGCACCTGGAGCACCTCAGGCAGTCCTCCTGTGTTATCACAGTGAATGCCAATCAGGAGGAGTCTTGCTCTGTGGTAGACTGCCGTGTGTCGGCTCCAGGAGACTGATAGAAGAAACAAGACGTAAAGACTGACTGAACAGAAAACCATTGGAGGAACAGCTGGACTTGTGTCTCAATTACTTCAATGAAACAAAGTCATGCTGACTGCTGCTTTGCTACCCCTAGGGATACTCTTCTCTCACTTATTTCATTGTTATATTGACACAGTTCAGGATGTATATTCCTACTGTGAATTGAGCTTGGATTCAAATGAGAGTTTTAAGAATGTTTGTTTACCGTCAGTTGGTCCACCAATTTTGTCCTGACTAAAATATCTCATAAATTGTTTTCTATTTGTTGCTACTAATACTAAAGTAGACCCCAATAACTTATTCTTTATTGCATCGATTCAGGCTTCCCAGCTATACAGTTCAACTACACCTAAAAACAGCAGCATGGCTGTTAACTCTGAGAACATAACATTTAGGACCAATAAACACATTTGTTTAATTTAATACCTTTTATTTCCTTAAGAAATTTGCAAATCAAGTGAAAAGGATGTCATGTTTAAGTATATCCCTTTGAAGCACTTTGAATTGGCTTGTGTTTAAAGGTGCTATATAAATATACTTAGTTTGCCTTTACATTTTGTAATATAGTGACACAGTATAATACTATTCCTGCGAAATCTAAAAGAAATACCCTGATCAAAATATAAACGTCAGCACATACTGTGTAGTACATAGTGGATAGTACAGTAGACATAATGCAATAAAATAAATGTATATTTCACGATTAATAATTAACATAGTCTCTTTCTCTGTTCTTTTCAGAGACATGGTTGTAACTGGAAAAAAATATATATATACACAACATGCCTAAAAACAAAGGCTAGTGAACAAACATCCCTATAACTCTGTACCTTACCTCAGTGCGCCTGATATATTTACCTGGTCTGTGATACTGCAGAGTGGTTTAATGAAAGCCACAGAGAATGAGTAAGGAATACCCACAAAGTATAGAAAAGGGGAGGGGGGGGGTGAGGGGATTAATGAGGGATCCTAAGGCTTTGATAATGCTGACGTTTTGAGCTGGCATGTGCCTCCTTAAAGCCCTTTGTTTAGCCTGCATTGCCAGTCGCCATCTGTTATGATTCAGTTGCCAGATTACCCGGAGCAACATCATCAATCCCCCTCTCAGCTTTTGATCTGTAAAAGTAAAATGCAGCTATTCCTGACTCTGTACAGCAAATCAAAAACCGATATCTGTTCTGATGGATTGCAAGGCCTGTCTACAGCTGAGGGTTCTCTGTTGTCATGTTGGAATCTTCCCACTCCTCAAAGGAAGTAATGACCTGTCCTTGCCTGAGAGCGTCTCCAAAATAGACCGGCACACACATGGAGATAAGGACATCTCAGCCACACTTTACGTGACACATTTCACATCATATTTACCACTGCAGGTATTGGTTGAATGTTAACAGTGCAGCAGTGAGTGTGTTGAGCAATCAATCAGTGGATAACATTTTATTTATATAGCCCAATATCACAAATTACAAAACAATTCACAGAGGGCTTCACATTGTTAGCAGCATACAACAACCTCTGTTCTCAGACCCTTGAAACAGACTAGGAAAAACTCCCAAAGAAACCCTATAATAAAAAATCTTGCCCAGGACTGAGAAAAAGTAGCAATAGATGTCATGTCCATAAATGAAATTGATAATAAAATGACAAGATAGACAATCCAAATGACCAAAATCATCATGTGAACGTTTAAAGAAGGGATGGATCCAGGTTGAAAAATATATAAATAACATGGGCATCAGGCAGGACCACGACTCATGACACAAAGGTAACCTTTAATACTGGCAACCTGCCAGGTGAGAGACACACAAACTCTGGGGAATTACGCCCCGGATGCTGAGTTAGTCTATTGGACATGAGTGTATACAAACAGTCTAAGCCTATAGCAACATAAAGAGGGGCTGGTTCAAGGTAATATTAATGCTAATAATATCTAATGCATCCGAAGGTTGATCACCTTTTTGACATTCATCTGGTGTTTCTCTCCTCTTTATTTATTGTCCTCTCACCTGTTCCCTCCTCATTTAATTCTATCCACCCATCCCACTCACCTCTGTGTGTCCCTTTCTGCTGACACACCATCTCCTTCTCCCCCCCCCCCAGGCCGGGCCAGTCTGCACGACAAGTCCTCCCTGCGGATAGAGAACGTGCGCTCAGACGACCAGGGCTGGTATGAGTGTAAGGTGCTGATGCTGGAGCAGCAGTACGACACCTTCCACAATGGCAGCTGGGTGCATCTGACCGTCAACGGTAAGTGCCGTTAGCATGCTTTAATCATACTGTTCAAATCAAACAGATGGTGCTGGTGATACAGATATGACTTTACATCTGTATGTGGATTTTTGTATAATTTTTTTGTTGTACAAGTATATTGAATATGACATTTATTATCATTTGTAGCAGTGGTGTTAAGATGGGCTCCAGACATTTGAAAGGCCTTGTTTAATCAATGCCAACATGCACACAGTATAACAGGCAACTGGAAATGTATAGGTCAGTCTTTAAAAATACTATTTGTAACGCACAAAGACTTGAAATTAGACACATTTAGATGAACTACTGTAAAACTTAAAATAAGCCTGTTGGAATCTGTAATGATGACATTTTATATTTGTTGTGAAAATCATGTTTTGTCTTGGCAATGTGTGTGTGTGTGTGTGTGTGTCTGTGTGTCTGTGTGTGTTTGTGTGTGTGTGTGTGAGAGAGAGTGAGAGATTAATGGATTTTTGCAGTATGCAGTAAGTTTAAAACCAAACAATCACAGAGCTAGAAGGCAGTAACCTTAGTCATTGAAATGTGTATTTACCAAATTGAAGGACTTCTTATCTGAACCGAAAGGTTTTGAGCAAAAGTATCTGAAAGAACTGGTACCTGCAGATCACTGCTCCTGTAATGACATCACTATGTAACACTCACACTTCTATTGGCTAGGGCTCCAACACATTCTAGGTGATAAGCTAAGGGGCAGGACATCTCTAACGGTGTGTTCACACTGGACGCGATGCGATTTTTGGGGGCGGCGTGATTACATGTAAAGTCAATGCAGAGACGCGGACAGACGCGAATTCGCTCCGACGGCGCGCATGAAGCGGTTGATCCGAATGCTGCGGTGCGATTGAGGTGATAGAAGGGGGCCGCGACAACCGCTCGGGTCAAATTCGCCTGACGCAATCTCGCGGTAGCCAATCAGCGGTGAGGATCTCAGCCTGCCGTCACTGACGTTGAATCAGAAAACCAAAACATCAGCCGTTAGCTGTTAGCACACAGAGCTCACAGCTCCTCATATCTGTTCAGAAACTGGACAAAAGTGAAACAAGTACAAACCACAGACTGTCTGTGTCATGGCGAATACAGTCGCTGGTTTATTAGTGTGAATGCTGTGCAACAGCATTCCACTATTGTTCTTCAAATCTTTAATCATCTTCTTCTTCTTATTATTATTATTTCATCCAATATTTTGCCGTCTAATAACTTCAGCCTACTTTCAGCTACAGAAACCATTCAAATATCAAAATGTTCAGCCTTTTCAGCACATGATGGGAAACTTTCAACTTTTGAAAATATGTTATACCTTTTGAAATATTCAGCTTTTTCAACTATTTTTTGAACATGTAACTCAATGGGAGGAACCTTCAAATCCTCTTTTAACTACACCGTGCTCCGAATGCTACTCCTTCCACATACTTTCAGTATGTTTGACTGATGTGAGTAAACACAGCTGACAGCCGCGGTGAAACTGGAGCGATTAGAGCGAAGCGAATATTCGCATCGCGTCCGGTCTGAACGCACCATTAGCTGTGGACCAATCACAACAGTGCCGGCCAGCTAACCAATCAGAGCAGACTGGGCTCTGGTTTCAGACAGAGGGTGAAAAGAGGTGCTGCAGCACAGGCAGTATGAGAAAAATAAAGAGCTATTTGAACATTAAAGCATGGAGACATGTCACAGTAGAGACACTAAATACAAATATGAAAATTAGCATAATATGTCCTCTTTAATAATTAATTAATCTTTCCATTATTTATCCAATTTACTTGTATAATGTGTTCTGCTATTAGTATAATTATCTTAATCTCTTAACTAGGGATTGAGATGCAGACCATGATACACAACAGCTGTTGTTCAAGTCCATCCGAGATAAGGATACCACAAGGGGAAAGGTTAGGTCCCCATAGTGAGAAGTCCAAAGTGTTGTTGACACTGATTATCGCTCATTGTTTGTGGTGTCTGTCATGATTTGGGTTTGTGTGTTAGGTTTTGGGGTTTATTTTGATGTTCTTTTCTCCCTGTCTCTTGTCTGGTCCTTCTCCCTGTGTTTTCCTCCCTGTCGTTAGTTTCCCTGGTGTGTCTGATTGTCTGATTGTGTTCACCTGTTGCCCTTGTGTTTCTCCTCCCCTGCCCGGCTGTTTCTCGTCTCGTGATTACCCCTTCCTGTATTTAGTCTTGTCTTTCCCTGTGTTCCCCTGTCGGTTCATTGTTTGTCTTCCTGTCTCCCTCCATGCTACCTTGTGTTACCTGTGAGTTTTCATGCCATGTTTTGTTCTCCAGCTTTTGAAATAAAGCTCGCTTTTGGTTCATAGACCTTTTTACGTTTTTTGGTATTCTGCATTTGGGTCCTACCTTTTCCGCAACCCTAACAGAATGAACTGACCACATTTGGACTCAGCAGATGCCGATCGCTTTGCTCTACAGGCGGAATGTCTTGGGTACTCGCTGGAGTACATTTTTTACACCTGGTGTGACGCCTCATCTAGACAGGGAAGAGAGGCTGCGTTGAAGGAGGCACGCCAGGAGGTTGCTTGCCAGCCCTGGCTCAGGAGCTGGTTGCCTGAGTGGCTACAACTCTTTACGAGGAGTCCTGAAAACTTGTCTCAAGCCTCTAACCCTTTCCTGGGGTATGACCTGGTCTTGGGAGGTCCGCGGATCCTCCGGAAGGTTACTGGAAGATGCAAGGCCAGGATTCCAGTACCAGCCCCAGCAGCCATAGTTCCGGCCCCATTTCCTGATCCTGTCCAGGAGCCGTTCGCGGGTACTCGTCTGGCTTTTGGAGGTCCACGGAGCCTCCAAAAAGCTCCTAAAAGAAGGAGTCGCTAGCAGCCCGAGCCCCAGAAGCCATGCTTTGGGCTCCAGTTCTGGCCCCGGCAGCCATCGTTCCGGCCCCAGTTCTGGCCCCAGTTCTGGCCCCAGCAGCCATGGTTCCGGCCCTAGTTCTGGCCCCAGCAGCCATAGTTCCGGCCCCAGTTCTGGCCCCAGCAGCCATGGTTCCGGCCCCAGTTCTGGCCCCAGCAGCCATGGTTCCGGCCCCAGTTTCGGCCCCAGCGGCCATGGTTCCGGCTCCAGAACCGGCCCACCCAGCCATGGTTCCAGCCTCAGTCCTGGCCCCAGCAGCCATGGTTCCGGCCCCAGTTCCGGCCCCACCAGCCATGGATCCGGCTCAAGTGCCGGACCCAGCGGCCATGGTCCCGACTCCGGCTCCTCGTCACCTGTTGGCTCTCCGGCCGACGCCAGCTCCCCGTGTCCTATCGGCGTACCGGCCGACTCCAGCACCTCGTCTCCTGGCGGCGTACCGGCCGACTCCAGCTCCTCGTCTCCTGTTGGCTCTCCGGCCGACGCCAACCCCTCGTGTCCTGTCGGCATACCGGCCGACTCAAGTCCCCTCTCAAGTCTCCTCTCAAGTCCCCTCTCGAGTCCCTTTCCAAGTCCCTTCTCAAGTCTCCTCTCAAGTCCCCTCTCGAGTCCCTTTCCAAGTCCCTTCTCAAGTCTCCTCTCAAGTCCCCTCTCGAGTCCCTTTCCAAGTCCCTTTCCAAGTCCCTTCTCCAGTCCCTTCTCGAGTTACCTCTCAAGTTCCCTCTGAGTCCCTCTCAAGTCCCTCTCAAGTTCCCTCTCGAGTCCCTCTCGAGTCCCTCTCAAGTCCCTCTCTCGAGTCCCCTCTCAAGCCCTCTCTCGAGTCCCCTCTCAAGCCCTCTCGAGTCCCCTCTCAAGCCCTCTCTCGAGTCCCCTCTCAAGTCCCTTCTCGAGTCCCCTCTCAAGTCACCTCTCAAGTTCCCTCTCGAGTCCCCTTTCAAGTCACCTCTCGAGTTCCCTCTCAAGTCCCTTCTCAAGTCCCTTCTCGAGTCACCTCTGGAGTTCCCTCTCGAGTCCCCTCTCAAGTCACCTCTCGAGTTCCCTCTCGAGTCACCTCTCGAGTTCCCTCTCAGGTTCCATCTCGAGTCCCCTCTCAAGCCCTCTCTCGAGTCCCCTCTCAAGTCCCCTCTCGACTCCCCTCTCGAGTCCCCTCTCGAGTTCCCTCTCGAGTCCCCTTTCAAGTCACCTCTCGAGTTCCCTCTCAAGTCCCTTCTCAAGTCCCTCTCGAGTCCCTTCTCAAGTCCCTTCTCGAGTCCCCTCTCAAGTCACCTCTCAAGTTCCCTCTCGAGTCCCCTTTCAAGTCACCTCTCGAGTTCCCTCAAGTTCCCTCTCGAGTTCCCTCTCAAGTCACCTCTCGGGTCTCCTCTCGAGTTCCGTCTCGAGTCCCCTTTCAAGTCACCTCTCGAGTACCCTCTCAAGTCACCTCTCAAGTCTCTCGAGTTCCCTCTCGAGTTTCCTCTAGAGTTCCGTCTCAAGTCCCCTTTCAAGTCACCTCTCGAGTCCCCTCTCAAGTCCCTACCCAATGTCCTGGTCCGTTGGAGGTTCCGCTGGGGGTCCTGCCAACCCTATGTCCTGTCCCGTTGGAGGTCCCGCCGACTACTCTTCTGCCGGGGGTCCTGCCAACCCTATGTCCTGTGCTGTGGGAGGTCCCGCCGACTACTCTTCTGCCGGGGGACCTGCCAACCCTATGTCCTGTGCCGTTGGAGGTCCTGCCGACTACTCTTCTGCCGGGGGTCCTGCCAACCCTATGTCCTGTGCCGTTGGAGGTCCCGCCGACTACTCTTCTGCCGGGGGTCCTGCCAACCCTATGTCCTGTGCTGTTGGAGGTCCCGCCGACTACTCTTCTGCCGGGGGTCCTGCCAACCCTATGTCCTGTGCTGTGGGAGGTCCCCCGACTACTCTTCTGCCGGGGGTCCTGCCAACCCTATGTCCTGTGCTGTGGGAGGTCCCGCCGACTACTCTTCTGCCGGGGGTCCTGCCAACCCTATGTCCTGTCCGTTGGGGTCCCGCCGACTACTCTTCTGCCGGGGGTCCTGCCAACCCTATGTCCTGTGCCGTTGGAGGTCCCGCCGACTACTGTTCTGCCGGGGGTCCTGCCAACTCCATGTCCTGTCCCGTTGGGGGTCCCGCCGACTACTCTTCTGCCGGGGGTCCTGCCAACCCTATGTCCTGTGCGTTGGAGGTCCCGCCGTACTGTTCTGCCGGGGGTCCTGCCAACTCCATGTCCTGTGGCGTCGGGGGTTCCGCTGAGGGTCCTGCCGACTCCACGTCCAGTATCGTTGGGGGTCCTGCCAACTCCTTGTCCTGTGTCGTTGGGGGTTCCGCTGAGGGTCCTGCCAACTCCATGTCCTGTTTCGTTGGGGGTTCCACCGGATTTCCTGCCAACACCTGATCCTGTCCTGTTGGGGGTCCCGCCGACACCTGCTCCACGGCGTTCCTGCCAACACGATGTCCTGTCATGTTGGAGGTCCCGTCGACACCAGCTCTTGCTCCATCCGGGGTCCTACTGACACCAGCCCATGTCCCGTCCAGGGGTCCTGCCCGGACAACGCTGGTTCCTATTCCGCCAGTGGTCCAGTCGGCCACGAACCCGGTCCTTCCTTGTGCCCGGCTCCCTGACTATGCCCACCGCGGCCTTAGCCGCTTCTCTGCCTCTGCTTTGCCATCGGGCCGTCCGCCCGAGACTCTTTCTGGTCCTCTGCCTTGCCCCCGGGCCGTCCGCCCGAGACCACCTCCTGTTCCTCTGCCTTGCCCCCGGGCCGTCCGCCCGAGACCACCTCCTGTTCCTCTGCCTTGCCCCCGGGCCGTCCGCCCGAGACCACCTCCTGTTCCTCTGCCTTGCCCCCGGGCCGTCCGCCCGAGTCCCATTCCTCGAACTCTGCCTTGCCCCCGGGCCGTCCGCCCGAGTCCCCGTCCTCGAACTCTGCCTTGCCCCCGGGCCGTCCGCCCGAGGTACCCTCCTTGAACTCTGCCTTGCCCCCGGGCCGTCCGCCCGAGACCCCTTTCTGGTCCTCTGCCGTGCCTCCGGGCTGTCAGCCCAAACCCGTCCTCCGGACCCCCTCCACCCACCCTTTTGGAAATATGGACTTTATGTAGGGACGTCTGGAATCCGTCCCTTGAGGGGGGGGGTTATGTCACGATTTGGGTTTGTGTGTTAGGTTTTGGGGTTTGTTTTGATGTTCTGTTCTCCCTGTCTCTTGTCTGGTCCTTCTCCCTGTGTTTTCCTCCCTGTCGTTAGTTTCCCTGGTGTGTCTGATTGTGTTCACCTGTTGCCCTTGTGTTTCTCCTCCCCTGCCCGGCTGTTTCTCGTCTCGTGATTACCCCTTCCTGTATTTAGTCTTGTCTTTCCCTGTGTTCCCCTGTCGGTTCATTGTTTGTCTTCCTATCTCCCTCCATGCTACCTTGTGTTACCTGTGAGTTTTCATGCCATGTTTTGTTCTCCAGCTTTTGAAATAAAGCTCGCTTTTGGTTCATAGACCTTTTTACGTTTTTTGGTATTCTGCATTTGGGTCCTACCTTTTCCGCAACCCTAACAGTGTCTCACTGGCCTCATGGTGGCTGTGTCATGACTAGAAGGTTGATAAAGTTGTCCCAGTTACATTTCCTGAATCATTTTTATGAAATGGTCTCTGGAGAGGAACCCCAGACAAACACCCGAGTACAGAGAAGTAACACACACACTTGTGTCAACACTCACGGGACTCAGTCACAGAAACTCTGAATATTTTTCCTTCACTTGGTAGCTCAAGCATTCATCGAGACAAATCAGACAGCATATGATGACTCCAGTTGCTGTGGTAACAGAAACACTAAATAGGGTCCTTTAACCCCCCCCCCCCCTCCCATGTGGTCACGGCACATTAGCTCAGTTTCATCAGTGTTGTGTTTACTTGGCCTTGCCTCTTCCCCCTCTCCCAGAAGTGTTTAAAGGCCTCCGGCGTTCTCCTCTGCCTCTTCTCTGTTTCTGTCCGTCACTCCTCGGCTGTCCTTTAGTGTTGTGTTGACACGGCAGACATAAGCTGTACAAAACACAGCTTACTTACTCATTCTACAATACTGTGATAATCCTTGTTAAGAGGTGGACCAAAAAAGGAAAACATTTTACGTTGACTCTGATGAAACTATCATTTGAATGGACTTATTTGGAAATGGCGCACCATAAAAACATATCAATGAATTCATGAATGTAATCAACTAGTTATTAAGTGCAGGCTCACATTATGAGTTTTGAAACATGATTCCACTGCAAAAACAGGATGTAGTGTACCTCTTACTGTAATCACTTAGATCCTCCCTAAAGGCTTTTGATGATTAGCAAATGTGTTTAATTGAGCAGCAGGTCTAGACATTAAAGAAACCATTGTGTTTGTGTCTAGTCATTCACTAAGAAGAAAAGTTATATGAAGGAAATAGCCAGTACTGTATGTGGGGTCAACATGAAAAGAAGCATACATTATACCAATATAAGTAACCAAAAGCTACCTTGGTTTAAAGGGGCCCTATTATGCTTTTTGGGTTTTTCCCTTTCCTGTCGTGTGTTATATAGGTTTGTGTGCCTGTAAATGGTCAAAGAGGACATATAGCCAGGGGTGCACATAACTTTCTCAGTTAGGTACTCAGATGAATACCTGGAGTCAGTGTTTGGTACTCCAACTTCTGACTCCACTCAAAGTTATTCGATGAAGCCCTCTGTATCGCGAAAGTCGCAGGGGGGCGGGGGGGTGCTAGTGGAGTACTTCAGGAAAGTCGACGGGGGGGGGGGGCTAGTGGAGTACTTTGTTACCACAGAGCGTGAACGTTGTGATCAGCTGTTTTAGCGCAGTTCTCCAGTGAAGGGGGGGAGTCTCCCTCCGCAGCTGGTTGGCGTAGTTTTGGCACAATTCCGTTGTACAGACCGACGTTAACAGCAGCCCTGTCTGTGCACACGGAGACCGACTGCCGTCCGGTGATCTAATCGCCTTCTGGAAAAGCTTCACAAGTACGTCGGTACGCAAATGCGCTTTGTGACACAAGTGACGGTACGCATTTCAGATTGTTGCCGTGCATGCGTACCTGCGTACCAGTTATGTGCACCCCTGCAAATAGCCCACAAGCAAAAAAGGTTCTACGCCGTTAGTTACAAAATAGGCTTATTTCAAAAATAATATGAATAGTATCGAATGTGCTATATAAAGCTTCCTTGAGACTCACTGGATTTTTTCTGTATGAGAGGTCAGTCCTCCCCCTTCAAACTGGCGGTACATTGAAGGGCATTGTTACTTCATGAGCCTGAATTTGAACTCATTGGCCAATTCCGATATATAATCATGAACGATTAGATTATTATGGAGTCATGCAGTCATGATTTGATTAGCTTTTATTCCTAATTTTGCAAGAATTTAAGGCGAGACACTACAGGTGAATAGGGTAACTTTTTTTTACTTAAAGATATCAGCTAGACATTTCTCCAGTTAATTACTTACATTAAGACAATTGTTTTTTGTATTACAAGTTTTATGAAATAACATGTTTAAATATGCAAATGAGCCATACTCTCATTAAATATGCGCATATTTTAATACATTTCAGGAACACCATTCTGAACATTGGATAAAGTCAGGTTCAAAATTCTTGTTTCATTTTGTAGTCATGTTAGAATCTAAAGTTTTTCGCCATGTTTTTAGGTATAAAATGTTATATAATTCAGGCTATGAATGATATATGAACAAACCCAGTAAAAACCTTCATAATATTGATAGGAATATAACTGGGGGGTTTGGTGTATGTAAGTGCTACTGAAGTGGACATTTCTCACTCAGAATAGGAGAAAAAACTCATTTTGAGAAAAATACCTTTAAAGATTGCAGTGTGGCGCTACCTAAACCCTCCTGTTCTTTGGATGACAGCTTGCGCCTCGACGCACTCCATGAAGGTATTTCATGTTCGGGGTCATTTGTTTTTTGTCTAACATTGCTTCGTGCAAGTGACAATTGTTGTCGTCTTCTCTGTGAACGTTTTTTCCGCTGTTCTTTTGCCATTTTTAGATTTACCTTTCCAGCGGAAAGCTAAACCAGGAAGTGTTTTAGCACACCACGTGACGCATCTGAACGAATCACGTTGTCAGAAATTGACCCCAGCCAATGAGATTTGTTTTTTTGGTTTAAGACCCCTTTGTACTTTCACAATTGGTTGCTGATACAAAGGAAATGACCATATTTGGATCCGATGAGATTGTGCAGGAGAGACGGTGGGTGTTTCTCAATGTCGAGGACGCTTCCTTGGTAGGACATGTCTTCCGAGTCAGTGGGTGTTTCTCAATGTCGAGGAAGGCTCCTCCAGAGCCACTATTTCAAGGATGCTACGTCATCGAATCCCGCCGAAGGACTGTTCCAATGTCCAGGATCCTAGGAATTCTACCGAGGACTGAATCCTTCGTTGTGGGACATTTCGAGGATGCACCAGTGTATCCTCCGCGGTCTTAAAATCCCCACAATGCTTTGCACACGGACCAATTTCCAAAATCTTTGGCGGAAAATTTAAGGCGGGGCCTCTCATATGACGCACACCTGCACACTTGCTAGCCTGTTCCACGCTTCGTTCAAAGCATTGTGGGGATTTTAAGACCGCGGAGGATACACTGGTGCATCCTCGAAATTTCCCGCAACGAAGGATTCAGTCCTCGGTAGAATTCCAAGGATCCTGGACATTGGAACAGTCCTTCGGCGGGATTCGATGACGTAGCATCCTTGAAATAGTGGCTCTGGAGGAGCCTTCCTCGACATTGAGAAACACCCGGAACTTTCCAACGATACCTCTGATTACATGGTGCAAACAGCGGTCGCGGTACTTTATGTTACGTTAGAATGCTAACTTTTGGTGAATTTAGGAGAAATCTACAGACGCAAATAGACAAATTATAGTCAAATAAACACCTAAATGTGTATTTTGTACGTTATCCTTCCAAAAGCCTGAAAGAAAACATGTTATGGAATGAAAATAGCACAAAATCTCAAAATTGACCAGTGCATGAAAAACGATGTTTTTGCCTGCCGTGTCTCGCCTTAAGATGAAAAGGGACCTTTATCTTTCACCTTGGTCCAAAATGTGACTTTAATTTGTACAGGTCCTCGGGGTTTGACTGAGCATGTACCTGCACTTTTTCTGATCATATGTATAATTTGCGAAAATGAATTATCCAGCCTTAAGAGCTCCATTTGCAATGAAGTGTAGAATCGAGCTGAAAGAAGCTGTAAAAAATCCTTTATGCCTACTTTTTACTGGGTTCAATGTTAATATATGAGATGTCACCAACAGTAGATAATTCCACATAAACGGCACATCCTCATGCTAATATTTTTTAGAATTGCGGTGACAAATCTTGAAGGATCACGCCCTGCTCCATACCCCTGCTGCATTGCTATTTATAGAGCTCCATTTGCAATCCACCTCTCACTATCACAGTCAAACATCAGTGGTTGTCGGTGATTACTCTGAGCACTTTAGCTGTCAGCCTCGGTGGCATTGAAGAAGTAAGCGATGCATATAGATTCCGTGTGAGATGCATATAGATTGTGGGCGGGAGTGCTACAGTATATCGCGCTGATGCATTTCCCTCTACAAATTCACACCTATACTGAATTCTTGTGAACCTTTATCATCCTCAGACAGAGTGCTAGTGGAGAACAGGATAAGCAGGAAGAGATACAAAATCATGGCCACAAATACGTCCTGTTTGTATGAATAATTATTTAAAATGATAAACAATTTTTGTCACACTTCACACAACATCAAATGCAGTGCGGCACACACAGCGTTGAAACAGGATTCATTTAAAATACATTTAAGAAGTATGATCGAGTTACCAATGAAAATAAAAAGGTAGATGTTACAAATTAAAGACCAAATTACAAAATGTACAGATCCCTTATTTCACTAGCTTTAAAGCTGGCAAGCTCCACTCCCTTTTTCTCACACTGCCTGTGCTGCAGCACCTCTTTTCACCCTGTGTCTGAAACCAGAGCCCAGTCTGCTCTGATTGGTTAGCTGTTGTGATTGGTCAACTGCTTAGAGATGTCCCGCCCCTTAGCCAACAGGTACAATGTGTTGGAGTGCTAGCCAATAGGAGTGTGAGTGTTACATTTTGATTTTAGAGTTTGGAGACCATTTACATGCACAAAAACCTATATAACACACTACAGGGAACGGAAAACCTCAAAAATCATAATAGGGCCTCTTTAAGCCTCTTTAATTGTGCACTAAAGGGATGCTGTACACTGGTAGGATGCCATCCAGTATTAAAACTTTGGAATCGTGGGATGAAATCACATGGTGTCATTTGCTGCACAATAGGGCTGCTTTAATGGACACATGAAAAGCCATTCCAGGAGATGTGCTATATTATAATGTGTCAATGTATCACAGAAGCTGCATGGTCAGAGTGCTTATCTTCACCATCTCTGTGTGGAATGAGCACTATGGCCCGGTTTATGGATGTGGATAGAAACACATGCTAGCAATTGAGAAGCTGAAGGATTACACATGTAAGCAGATCAGCTTCAGTCCTAAGGTGATTAGATAGAGGATATCAAAACAGGAATTATGACAACAAATCTGCATTATATCACTGACAGTGGTATTGACGTCTGTGTGCATTGAACTGGGAATGTTAAGGTTAAATGAAGATGGGGTAGCTATAGACATCAGTATTAAGTATTTATTAGAAAATGATGTATTTTAGAAAGATGTGCCAACTGTCCTGTATGACCATCATGATGTTGAAGGATTCTGAAGTAAAGAGGATTTAGAAAACTGATTTTACAAAATGCAGCATGATTATTAAAGTTTATCTTGTTTAGATGGGTCATTAGACATCAAGACCTTTTTTGTTCTCAGTCTTCACTATACTGCATGTATTTACCCTCAGTATATGCAAACATTTAGGTCCAATTATAAATGGAGACATTTGGAAAACAGATCAGTCAAAAAAACTTTTAACTTCTGCATTCAAAGAAATCTTTTCTGAGGAAAAGGACAAGAACAAGCTCTCCTGTTTATTAAAAAAAATGTTGCTGCTGCTGGAGAAAATGTCAGACCTTCTGCTCCCTTTCTCACAGAATTCTTACAAACAATTATGGATTTGAACATTAATCCTTTCAATAGCTGCTTCTGAGTTTGCATTTTGCATATAAATGCATGAGCATGGTGCTTATGCACTCAGAGCACCAGAGGTTAAAGTTATTAATGTTTATTCCTTAGCTTTTAAGGAATAAACACTAGTTATGTGACAAGCTATCCATTGCTCCTTGGCTTCCACCCTTCCTGTACAAATCTACAACTGTTAACCCTGAATCCACCAACCCAAATAATAAGCAAATCCAGGTAAAGGTTTAAACTTCACCTTACACATTATTCAGCAGTGTGTCTGTAACCTGTTTGATTGGCCAGTCTCCTGATATTATGTACACTTGGCTTCAAAAGGAGGAATAAGATGATTTCGTACCCAGTTAAAACATCCCTTTAAAGACTTTGATGTCTCCTAGAAAAAAACATCATAATTATAATGGTTTTACATAACTAAAACATTTGAAATGCCTTTTTCGAGTGATCTTTTTTTGGGGGGGGGTTAGCATAAGGAAATATAGTACATATGTGAAAACATGCACAATTCAAGTGGGGAACATCCATGCTAAATCCATGATCATTGTGTTAAGAAATTAGCAAGAAAATAGTTTAACAGTTTAGCTCCAAGTGTACTGTTTGATGGTATCAAATATAATGTACTGAACCATTTAAATGCACATGTTGTAGAAAAGTTACTGCATAAATACTGGATTATTAAAAAGACCTCAATCACCATAACAACAGTCACTTACTGTAGCTCATTTGTTGCCACCATTAAAGCTGTTGACTTTAATGACTCTTTGCAATTATTTGTCACCTGCTTAAGAACAGATATACTAAATGCAATCAGGAGACAAGTGATGAAAGACCCCCACTATTTTCAGAAGGGTTTTAAACTTATCAAGAAACAATAATTATGACAGATGACCATTTTCCTTCACTTCCTCTTATATTACATCTTATATTTCCTCACATATATCTTATAGTCTAACATCAGCTTCTAATTGGTCATACAAATATCCTTTATTTTAAAAGAAAATATTATGTAATGTTATGTAGTGTTCTATGAGTATAAAAGAGGTTTTAAACGTTGAGGACTTTTTTTGCATTATTATTCAAATCCACCTATTTATAGTCTCCTTTGTAAGACATTTAGAATTGTTTTCAAGTATATTTATTGTTAAGCTTAAGGGACCCCACACCACCTGTCAACCATAATTTACTAGTATGTGTAACACATAACTATTATATTATGGGCGTTAGTAAAGCAATATACAGCTTCCAGATTGGGTCACTCACTGAGGTATGGTTGAAGTGGAATACCATAACATATATCAAGACTGAGCCAGCTGAACAGGTGTATAATCTGTTATATTTTCCCAACCACAAATAATTTACTTACTAAACACCCCTAACCTTTCAGAACATATTTGAAATATTTTGGAAAAAAAGAGAATCTGTCCGAATCTTCTTGCCAAAAATGTACGCTACATAATATTCTATGTACTCAATTGCATTGTTTTGTCGTATAAGTGTGTTTTTTGTTGCTAACATTACACAACATTTCATATTGGGTCTATAGAAAACTGTTTACTGTTTTTCATTGTTCTACCTTTGATTCATCCTTTTTAATTATTATTTTTCTCTTCCTCAGCCCCCCCCACTTTCACAGATACACCACCTCAGTATGTAGAGGCCAAGGAGGCAGGGAGCATCACTTTGACCTGCACGGCCTTTGGCAACCCCAAACCCTCAGTGGGCTGGCTGCGAGAGGGCAGCCTCGTGGTCAGCAGTGCCAAGTACAAGGTAAATACTGTCTCTATGTATCCTCAGAATAATGATACAGTTATTTCTCAAAGCTTGTTTTTCAGACTGACAATACTGCTGTGTAAAGATCATTCATTTTATTTAACTGCATGGGTAAGGCAGGTGAAATAGACAAATGGTGTACCATACTTCACGCAAAGTTGAAACACTGCACAGAATCTACAGTATATCATTACATTAGCTTTTGACTTCTGGTTATTAAAGGTGGGGTAGGTAATTTTGGAGAAACCACCTGGTCGTGCTTTTTACAGTACTACGGCTTCCACAGATGACATTTTTTTTATGGATTTTTTGTCAAAGCACTTAAGATATTCATTGCTATCGGGATGTTAAGAGCATTCCATGGAATATAACAAAAAGTGTATCTCGAGCCGGTTTCTCAAACTTACCTACCCCACCTTTAAATGTAACTTTTAAAAGGTGCTGGGCAACGATTACAATTTGTAATAAGGATTAATCGCATGATTTTTCTGCGATTAATCGCGATTGTAAATCTCTACTTCAACCTTAATTAATGTAGTCAAATCAAATATAAAACAAAAGCTATTTGCGACTTATGTTCATGCCCTAAATCTCATTGGTTGAGATGCGTGATGACGCCCATCTTAAACCAATACTGATCATCCAACCCCTCCTGTGACCTGTCATGTCTGTGTATTCAGAGCCAGTGAGCAACGTAAAATAATAATATTAATGAAGAAAAACTGTTAATGTGCGATAAAATAATTGTCGGCGTAAATTAATGAATGCGTTAATGAAAAATGATTTAAATATCACACATTGTGTTCATTTGTGAAGATTATCCTTCTGAACAACGTGTTGGTAACATAAATGTGTGTTGTCAAGTATATTTTTTGCAATATTCCAAAATCCAATGGAAACATCCCATTGCCCTGTCTTCTAGAAAACTTTTCTGGGCTTTCTTTCAGACCCCTTTAATTATTATTATAAATTATTGATAAAGTCAGTCTTATTTAAATAGCCTGATACCAAAAATATGTACAGCATTCAACACCCTCTGTCTTTAGACCTTCAATTCATATTACATAAAACTCTTTAGCAGGAAGGAAATGGAAGAAACCTTGTGAAGAAATTAAGGTGGGATCTCCGAATCAGAAAGTAATGACAATATGTGAAATCAGCATGACAATATATAGATTTTAATCATAAATTACACATCTGGATCTGGGGAATTGCTGCCAGACTGATAGGACCTAAGCCTCACAACCTCCTCTCCACCACTGAGACCTGGAAGACGACAGATCCCAAAAAACACACTAGAGACAAAATCAAGCATTCCATTCACACAGAGGGAGAGAGACAAGAGGGGAGCTGCTGAATCTCCTGGAGAATTTGTGAATCTATTAGAGAGTATGATCCTTGTGGGATCAGCTGTAAGTGGTAAGTGTAGCAGCTCAGTGAAAACATTGTCATTGCAGCTGGGATCCTTGTCTCTGTCATCTTTTACACTCATCATGGCAGAGAAGAGTTTTAGATTTTATGTTTAATGAGAAGAAAGACGCAATTTTTTTTAAAAGTGTTGTACGCTGTACATTATTGAGTCCTGCGTCACTGAATGGAAATAACTTCCCCTTATTAGATCGATTATACCTACATTCTCAAATATGCATTGTTAAACAGCAATCCAACAACTTACCACACAATATAAATCATTTTCCACACAATTAGTTTTTATTTTATTTGGGAGACAGAATATGATCTATGAATGTCATCATCAGTGTTGGGCAAGTTACTTCCAAAATGTAATACAGTACATATTACTTATTACTGTCTTTTTCAAGTAATAAGTTACATTACAATATTACTGTCTCTGAAATGTAATGAGTTACACTACTTTTATATTACTTTTTGAGTTACTTTCACCAAAATAACCGCAAAATAATGGCTAGGTATTTTAAATGCTAAAATGTAGTTTAGTGCAGCAACTTAAGGCTACTAACAACTTTTATTACACGGCTTAGTTGAATACTCGATTCTGATTGGTCAATTCAGAACACGTGACACTGTCATGATCTTGGTGTTATGTCACGGTTTTAGTTTTGTGTGTCTGGTAATGGGTTTTGTTTTGCTGTTCTTTTCTCCCTGTTTCATGTTTTCCTCCTTGTTTCTTGTCTGGTCCTTCTCCCTGTGTTTTCCTCCGTCGTTAGTTTCCCTGGTGTGTCTGATTGTCTGATTGTGTTCACCTGTTGCCCTTGTGTTTCTCCTCCCCTGCCCGGCTGTTTCTCGTTTCGTGATTACCCCTCCCTGTATTTAGTCTTGTCTCTTCCTGTGTTCCCCGTCGGTTCATTGTTTGTTTGTCCTCCCTTCACGTCACGTTTCATGTTTTTCTCTCTGGTCTTCCTCCATGTTTTTCACGGTCAGTTTTTGTGTTATTGTTTTCCTGAGCTACCGTTTTGATTCATGCCATGTTTTGTTATCAGCTTTTAATTAAAGCTCACTTTTTGTTTCTAAACCTTTTTCCGTTTTTGTAGTCTGCATTTGGGTCCTACCTTTTCCGCGATCTTACAGAGATCATAACAGAATGAACCGACCAAATATGGACCCAGCGGATATTGAAGATTTTGAGTTAGATCTGTTCGATCTAGACTTTTCCCTTCAATGTCATTATGCCGAGTGGAGTGGAACCTCGTCAAGAAGGGACAAAGAGGCTATCCTCAAAAAGGCACAAATGGAGGTGTCTAACATGCCATGGTTGAGGAGCTCGTTGCCTGAATGGCACAGAGTTTTTTCACGTAGCCCTGAGAGCCAGTCTCCATTTTCTGACCCTTTTTTGGGATCCCGTCTGGCGTTTGGAGGTCCACGGAGCCTCCAAAAGACCTCTAAAAAACGCAAGGTCAGGAAGCCATCTCGTACTCCAGTACCGGTCCACACAGCCATGGTTCCGTGCTCCAGTGCGGCCCACACAGTCATGGTACCATGCTCCAGTACCATCCCACACAGCCATAGTTCCGTGTTCCGGTTCCGTGCCCAGCAGCCATGGTCCCTGCTCCAATACCGGCCCACACAGCCATGTTTCCGGCTCCAGAACCGTCCCCCACAGCCATTTTTCCGGCTCCAGAACCGGCCCACGCAGCCATGTTTCCGGCTCCAGAACCAGCTCACGCAGCCATGTTTCCGGCTCCAGAACCGGCCAATACAGCCATGTTTCCGGCTCCAGAACCGGTCCACACAGCCATGATCCAGGCTTCAGTTCCGGTCCCCACAGCCATGGTTCCAACTCCAGAACCGACCCATACAGCCTTGGTCCCTGCTCCAGAACCGGCCCATACAGCCATGGTCCCTGTTCTATGGTCCCTGCTCCAGAACCGGCCCATACAGCCATGGTCCCTGCTCCGGAACCGGCCCATACAGCCATGGTTCCGGCTCCAGAACCGGCCCATACAGCCATGTTTCCGGCTCCAGAACCGTCCCCCACAGCCATTTTTCCGGCTCCAGAACCGGCCCACGCAGCCATGTTTCCGGCTCCAGAACCAGCTCGCGCAGCCATGTTTCCGGCTCCAGAACCGGCCAATACAGCCATGTTTCCGGCTCCAGAACCGGCCAATACAGCCATGTTTCCGGCTCCAGAACCGGTCCACACAGCCATGATCCAGGCTCCAGAACCGGCATATACAGCCATGGTTCCGGCTCCAGAACCGGCCCATACAGCCATGGTCCAGGCCTCTGTTCCGGTCCCAGCAGCCATGGTTCCGGCTCCAGTTCCAGCCATGGTTCCGGCTCAAGTACCGGACCCAGCAGCCATGGTCCCGACTCCGGCTCCTCGTCACCTGTTGGCTCTCCGGCCGACGCCAATCCCCCGTGTCCTGTCGGCGTACCGACCGACTCGAGTCCCTTCTCGAGTCCCTTCTCGAGTCCCCTCTCGAGTCCCCTCTCGAGTCTCCTCTTGAGTTCCCTCTCAAGTTCCTTCTCAAGTCCCCTTTCAAGTCACCTCTCGAGTCCCCTCTCAAGTCCTCTCGAGTCTCCTCTCGAGTTCCCTCTCAAGTCCCCTTTCAAGTCACCTCTCGAGTTCCCTCTCAAGTTCCTTCTCAAGTCCCCTTTCAAGTCACCTCTCGAGTCCCCTCTCAAGTCCTCTCGAGTCTCCTCTCGAGTTCCCTCTCAAGTCCCCTTTCAAGTCACCTCTCGAGTCCCCTCTCAAGTCCCTACCCTATGTCCTGTGCCGTTGGAGGTTCCGCTGGGGGTCCTGCCAACTCTATGTCCTGTTTCGTTGGTGGTCCTGCCGACTACTCTTCTGCCGGGGGTCCTGCCAACCCTATGTCCTGTGCTGTTGGAGGTCCCGCCGACTACTCTTCTGACGGGGGTCCTGACAACCCTATGTCCTGTACTGTTGGAGGTCCCGCCGACTACTATTCTGCCGGGGGTCCTGCCAACCCTATGTCCTGTGCCGTTGGGGGTCCGGCCGACACCTGTTTCGTCGGAGGTCCTGCCAACTCCATGTCCTGTCCCGTTGGGGGTCCCGCCGACTACTCTTCTGCCGGGGGTCCTGCCAACCCTATGTCCTGTGCCGTTGGAGGTCCCGCCGACTACTCTTCTGCCGGGGGTTCTGCCAAGCCTATGTCCTGTGCCGTTGGAGGCCCCGCCGACTATTGTTCTGCCGGGGGTCCTGCGAACCCTATGTCCTGTGCCGTTGGAGGTCCAGCCGACACCTGTTTCGTCGGGGGTCCTGCCAACTCCATGTCCTGTGTCGTTGGGGGTTCCGCTGAGGGTCCTGCCAACACCATGTCCTGTCATGTTGGAGGTCCCGTCGACACCAGCTCTTGCTCCGTCCGGGGTCCCACTGACACCAGCCCATGTTCCGTCCAGAGTTCCGTCTACGCCTGTCCCGCCAGGGGTCCCACCAGCTCCTGCTTTCGATCCCAGTGCTCCGGCGATCCAGCTGACACTGGAAGGGTTCCATTGCGGCGTACGTCGTCCTCCTGAGTTCCCCAGCGGCCTTCGCCCTCGAGCCCGGCCTCCTGAGTTCCCCAGCCGTGGTCTTCGCCCTCGAGCCCGGCCCCCTGACTTTTCGAACTCTGCCTTGCCCACGGGCCGTCCGCCCGAGACCCCCTCCATGAACTCTGCCTTGCCCCCGGGTCGTCCGCCCGAGACCACCTTCTGTTCCTCTGCCTTGCCTCTGGGCTGTTGACCCAGACCCGTCCTCCGGACCCCCTCCACCCACCCTTTTGGGAATGTTGGACTTTGTTATCGACGTCTAGAATCCGTCCCTTGAGGGGGGGGGGGGGGGCTTCTGTCACGATCTTGGTGTTATGTCACGGTTTTAGTTTTGTGTGTCTGGTAATGGGTTTTGTTTTGCTGTTCTTTTCTCCCCGTTTCATGTTTTCCTCCTTGTCTCTTGTCTGGTCCTTCTCCCTGTGTTTTCCTCCCTGTCTCTTGTCTGGTCCTTCTCCCTGTGTTTTCCTCCCTGTCTCTTGTCTGGTCCTTCTCCCTGTGTTTTCCTCCCTGTCTCTTGTCTGGTCCTTCTCCCTGTGTTTTCCTCCCTGTCGTTAGTTTCCCTGGTTTGTCTGATTGTGTTCACCTGTTGCCCTTGTGTTTCTCCTCCCCTGCCCGGCTGTTTCTCGTCTCGTGATTACCCCTCCCTGTATTTAGTCTTGTCTCTTCCTGCGGTCCCTGTCGGTTCATTGTTTGTTTGTCCTCCCTTCACGTCACTCTTCTCTCGCTGGTCTTCCTCCATGTTTTTCACAGTCAGTTTTTGTGTTATTGTTTTCCTGAGCTACCGTTTTGATTCATGCCATGTTTTGTTATCAGCTTTTAAATAAAGCTCACTTTTTGTTTCTAAACCTTTTTCCGTTTTTGTAGTCTGCATTTGGGTCCTACCTTTTCCGCGTTCTTACAGAGATCATAACAGACACGTATTGTTAATACCGTAGTACAGACCGATGTCAGGGACTATAATGGCCGTTGCTAAGGAGGATCAAGAAAGAGAAAGGAAAAGAGGTTAAAAAATGGAGGGCTGGACGTCAGATAAATCATCAGAAGAAGGCAGACAGGAAGTAAACACTAACTGGAACACGATGTGGGCTCTGCAGTGTTTAAGGACTTGTTAGTGGATCAGAAACTGTTAACAGATTTGCCCAGTGCTGCCGTAAAGTTGTTGTCGCAGTTCCAGTCGTTTTTTTTTTTTTCTTAGCGGAAGAAATACGATCATTTTAAGTCAATAAAATCATTTCAATTAATATTGGGAGTCGTTAGTTTGCTTAGTATCTGGCCGTGTAATAAGCGAGATAATGTGCAGCGGCTTGGTCATTATGGGGAAAAGAACACCCTTCATGCTCATCAAGATCAGCCTGTCGGGGGTTCTTTTCCCAATAATGACTGATTACGTAAACACCAGGCTTACTAATCTACCCACAATTTTCTCTGGTGTCGGAATGTCTTGCGATGTTGATGAATTCTTAAACAAAACACCATTTAATTTCGGGTTAAAATGTGTTGTTACTGAGAATTGTAACAGGTAGTATATTACCCACATTTCATTAGTAATGTGTTACTTTTTGCTGTAACGAAGTAATGTAATACATTACTGTAACTCCGTTACTTTTGTAATGCGTTACACCCAACACTGGTCATCATTAGCCATTAAATGTAAAACATTAGATTCATAATTAAATGTTCCTTTATTGGAGAGTTACTGTATTATTTGTCCCAGTCACAAGCAGAAGATTCGCCCAAGACTGTACCAGATACTTCTAAACCTGTAGCTCTGCTAACAGGAAGACTGATATAGGTGATGCTTTCACATCATTTACCATTTGATAAACGGATGAAAGTCTGGACACTCATCTATCTCTGGACCTGTCTTGTTCCAAGTCATATTTTTGGAATAAAGGTATTTGTATGATTAGAATTGAATATATTAGCTGTAGATGTGCTTTCATGCATTTGTTAATTTTACAAGTAGAGCACTTCCAGTCTAAAACAAATACATTCAAATGCAAAGTTACTTCACTTTTTTTAATGGTTTCCCTTTCAAAAAAGAATTGCAAAATAAAACCCATGAGAAGACAGACAAAACTAAAATCGTGACATAAAACTAAGATCGTGACAGAACCCCCCCCTCAAGGGACGGATTCAAGACGTCCAACACAAAGTCCAACACTTCCAAAAGGGTGGGTGGAGGGGGTCCGGAGGACGGGAGAGGACCAGGAAGGAGTCTCGGGCGGACGACCCGGGGGCAAGGCAGAGGAACATAAGGGATGGATGGGAGGAGGAGTACGGAGCGCTGGTGGATGATTTTGTGGATTGGACTGGAAGAAATCATCTGCTACTGAATGTGGCCAAGACCAGAGAGATGGTGATTGACTTCAGGAGGAAGAGGACGTCTCCACAGCCCCTGTGCATTCTGGGAGAGGATGTTGCTGTGGTGGAGGACTACCAGTCTGTTGTTGCCAGTGCACTCTTCTTTGCTGTGGTCTGCTGGGGGGGGCAGCATCAGAGCCAATGACACCAGCAGACTTAACAAACGAATAAGGAAGGCTCGCTCTGTCATCAGCGTCAAACTTGTTCCTCCTCTCCATCACAGCTACCAAAACTGTGGTGGAGAGGAGGACTCTGGACAAAATGTTATCAATCGTGGATAACCCTACCCACCCTATCCACCTGTAATTTGGCCCTTCATAGTGTATATTTGACAGACAGTCTTCTGATATATATCTTCCACTGTCATTATGTATATATTTTAAGTTCTGTCATTTAATTTCTATTTTGAGATTTTTCTATTTTATGCTTATGTCTGTTTATTTTGTAGTCCTTTTCATCTTCACATTGTGTACAATCCCTGGTTTACATGCTGCTGTAACAAAAGAATTCCAAATTGGGATCAATAAAGTATATCTTATCTTTGTCAGTAATCTTGGTGTGAATATACTCAGATCCAAGCTTTTGCAGCCACATATCTACATCAGCATTTTATCCTATGAAAGAAAAGCAACAATAACAAATGTCATGTTCAGACAAATATCCAGCAGAGTGCATAATTGTACTGGTCCTCCACGCAGTAAACAACTTCATCTTATTAACAACTAAGAAAACTAACTGTGTTCTTCCTGCCCCTAAATCTTTACACTGGCTCCTGGTAAATTATAAAAATAGATTTTAAAAGTGCTGCTGCAGGTTTATTAATCATCTTACAACATTTGGCCAAAAAACGGTTCACCTTGAGGAATATAAAACACAAAGATCTCTTATTTGTTTTATAATCAATGAGACGCAAGTCAAAATATGCTTTCATTCAGCACAAACATGCAATCAACAGTAAATCTCTGCTGTTCTGTTAATTCATTCTTTTATCAAACTTGGGCACCATTTCCATGTTATTATTTTTAAATATCACATTACATACTAATTCTTATACATTCATCCTTTTTTTTGATAAAATGTTGATCGAAAAAAAAATGTATTTCCTGCACTCAGTACTTTAATGTGTGTGCGTGTGTGTGTGTGTGTGTGTGTGTGTGTGTGTGTGTGTGTTCAGGTGTCTGATGGGAGTTTGACAGTGCTATCCATCACCCGTGAGGATCGTGGAGCTTACACATGTCGAGCCTTCAGCCCCCAGGGAGAAGTCGTTCACACCACAAGGCTGCTAGTACAAGGTAGCTGCATGTGTCACACACACTCATTTTAATAAGGAGAGTATCTGAGAAACAGCTATTACATTTTTTTATTGGATTTATGCAGGTTGAGTTTTTTACAATATCCATCATTCCATGTGTTTTCATCCTCAGACAGCATGATATATAACAGCTGACACTGAGCCACATCTTCCATCAAACTAATTGATGCTTTAAACTGAGTTTTTCTGTTGGACATGTTTTTGGATAGCTCCACTCTGCACTCAGGTATCACATTTATTTGCTATAACTCAACAGTTTGAAACAGATTTAATGAAATGGTTCATGACTGTGGTAGCTGCCAGGGTTCATTATACAGAATGTACAGATTAGATCAAGTATTGCAACATTTCACTATTCTGGTAGGTGTGAATGTGATGCTTAGTAGGATTGCATTGAGAGATTAGCGTTTTAAAGAAGTGATGCTGTTGCGTGCTCATTTGTGACATTTTTGTTTAATTTACGTTTTCTTAACTTATATTGGATTTGATGCATTTCTTTACTTTCTTGGGAGTCGGGAGGGCTGATAATTTATTCCGGCAAATTACTCAGACCTACTAATTGACCTAACAGAAGTTATTGAGTCTATGTAAATTACTGCTTGGCTCAGATCCACCAACGTCAGCAAGATCTCACCTCTATTAACTCCTGAAGAACCAGGTTCAATTAACTGCTGTTTCAATTCAGACGACCCGCTAAATCTGTTTAAGCGATCCCGAAGGATTTTGATATCAGTAATGAGGTGTGGCCCTACCTAAGTGTGAGTGTGGCAGTGTGCAATCTTACCTTTTAAGCAGGAGAGGAGAGCGCAGATGTCTTTTAAGTTGTCCCAATCCAAAAGGTGGGATCAGTTTATTTGAAGAAAAATTGGTCCACACTTATACATGGTTTCTACCATCTCTCGTTACAACATGACAATCATACAGAATATTTCATGCTGTGGTCAATTACTAATAGGAAACCTCAATTCACCGTTTTACATTTATTACACTAAATTGTAACTTCAACTGCCCAATTCAGTTGTGACATTTAAAATCGTCCGACAGAATTTAGATCATCTCCTCATAAAAGACCGTGATAATAAAAAGCACATTCAAACTTTAATTCGCCAAATCAATTCACATCAATTCCACACCTATTCCCGCATGAATTCGGAGGAATTTCCTCACAGGTGGCAGGGTGCTAAACTTTGCTCCCTCTCTCCTAGTGTTTTTATGCTCGAAACAGGACATAAAAACCTAAAGACACCTCCTTCATACCCGTATTTGTGGAAACTGGGCATGGCCTCTAGTGTGCAGGACTTGCAAAATATTATTCTCGGCTATGGCACAAACACCTTTTTGGGGCCTCAGTCTTTCTCCAAAAAGTCAGGAGCCCCCCTCCCTGTGTACTGCTGTGAGGGAAGAGGGAAGAAACTTTCTCCTCTTTCTTATCAGTGACACCCATAAACCATAATAGGCCTTACACTCAACTTAACAAACCACTTGTGTTTTGTTAATACTGTAAATATAGAAAATCATAAAATATGAAGCATTTTCATTGTGGGTTATACAAGAATATAATTGATTATATTTGATTATAACTAACTTTCATTTTAAGTGTTCAACCTAATATGGAGATCTCAACAACTTCCTTATTTTTCCTAAGACTATAATGTTTTGTGCTGACAATGTTTTTTACGTGGCAGAAACAGCAGCTACTAACCCCATACAACACAAAGTTAGCTCTAAGTAACAATAGCATGTATGCACAGCAGTAATGTTTCCATGGATTGCTTTTCCGATTTGTAAAGTTTTATTGCAGAAAAAACCCTTATGTTGAGCTTTCGTCATTAGTCATTCTAAATGTTTGGCGACCACACGCATAGAAAAGTATGATTTTCTTCAGAAAACCCTCATAAAGCATGTCCACCGCTTTTGCAGAGTATGTGCAGGTTGATGTTTGGGCAGGCCTCAGTACCTTTAAGACACATTCATGAGCAAAAGGAGAAAATAGTCTTTGCAAAGGAAAACTGTGCAATGAGCAAAGTTCAAGGTCAGATAAATAACACATTCGAATAATCTGAGGTCAATTGATAAGACACAGATATCTGCATTAGGCTTCGAAAGTAGAATTTGTGTAAAAATGAAAGTACTGCCAGTACTGCTGGAAAGAGCAGAGCAGGTAAGGAGAGAACAACAAAGATGTAGTACAGTGAGTGGTTCAGAAGAGAAGCAGTATATATAGAGAGAGAACATAGAAAACTGTTGTTTCCATAATCAAGAAAGATATAGCATATTTCTGGGTTTAATATTACAGCAGAAATGTTGTTTCAAACTAATCAATAAAGTACACAGCAGGCGACCAGACCTGTACACCAGCAAGGATACACAACATTGATCTATATTGATCCACAACAACAGAAACTATGTGAGCCCCCAAATCTGTTTCTACCTAATCGAGTTTCTCAAAGAGGCCTTATTATGCTTTCTGGGTTTTTGTGCATGTAAATGGTCTGCAAAGGCTAAAATCCCTGTTTTCCTTCCAGAGGGAGTTTCTCTCTCGTACACTCCCCCCCTGCCTGAATCGCCTCCTTTGGACTCCTTTGTTTACTTCTTTAACAATAGTGAAATCACTACGTAACAATCAAGCTTCTATTGGCTAGCTCAACACATTGTACGTGATAAGCTAAGAGGCGGGACAACGCCATCATATCTCTTAGCGGTTGACCAATTACAGAAGAACCGGCCAGATAATAAACCACTTTTGCAACATTAAAGCATGTAAACGTAATAAATAAATGAACCCTAAAATGACCATATTTAGTATTTAAGTACGTAATTTATAGGAAAATACACTCAACACAATATGAATCAAGATTCAAGGCTTTTATTGTCATTCGTGCATAGCTACAGTGTAGTTATGTGATGAAAATCTTAGGTCCCAGGCTCCTCCAACAGTGCAACACAATAAAACAGATAAAATAGTGCAAGTAAATACAATAAAATAGAATAGAAGTAGTGCCATAAGAGTCCTATGAACAAGAGTTTATGTGGCAGTACTTCACAGCTAAATGTGCATTTTAGCATAATGGTATAGCGTTTAATTTAGGTTTGTTTAATACACGTACAGATATGTAGATATGTAGAAAAAAATAGACATAATGAGATAATTTAGTAAATGTATAACTTGACTGTACCATACCTTATGGCAATCGTTACAATAATTGTCGGGTTATTCCCTCAAAACGACAAATCTCATCCTCATGGTGGAGCTAGAGGAAGAGTCAGGCATCACCATCTGGACCAAAGTTACTGACCAGCTGACGGACAAACTGCCATTGAGTTAGAACAATAAGCTTAACAGCATCAACAATGGTAAAAGTTTCATTTTATTTCAAATGTGTTCACTGAATATATCTCTTCTCTGATGGTATGCTATCACAGCAGGCTGAGTAGAATTTAAGTAGTATGTTTATTAGTGAGACTAGACAACTCTGAAATTAGTTTTGTGACAGATGCATTTTAGAACATTTAACACTAGATGGACCGTAACAATTGTATTCATATATTTGAGCAGATCATTATCTATAGAGGTCCACAGAGAAATTAAGTCAGAGGAGGATAGTGCTTTAACCTTGCAGCTCCTAAAAAATATAATGTCAGCTTCTGTAACTCTAACATCTGTCTGTATCAGCTCACACTCTGCTTCTGAATCAACACATTCTCTAAGATCTGCCTCATCACACATCAATGCTCATCATTTTAACGTTTTTTTTTCCGAAATTGAAAGTCGACACTATTGTGTATCTGTGCAGGGACCTTAGATCTGATAAACCAAATGGATAAATGAAGCAGCAGACATTCCAGGTCATCTCCTTCAAAGAGCGCTGCCAAAGATCACAGCTGGACAGTCATGACCTCAGATGAACTCCGGAATTGAGGCTCTCTAAATCTCTTAACACTTTCACTGAGACCTTAACAGATTGTTTAATTTCCAACAGAATGATACAAATATAAGTACATTAGCAGAGATATGCTCACTTCATGATGAAGTGAAGAAACAACCATACAATTCCAATAGAACTAGAAACCTCAGTGAGTATGATACAGGCAAAGTAAAACACCCCGTATAATTACTAGACAGACATTTAATGACCAAGCTTAGTAAAAAGAATATTGTTTAGCACTCTCCCTCTTTGCCTTCTTTGTTTACTCTGTCAACAAGGCTCTTCTAGCTACAGTACTGTAAGCTGTATTGTTTAGTTGCTTTCTATAGCGAAATGCTGTCTGTAACAGTGATAACTGTTCATGTCGAGGGCTTTAATTGTGAAAGGGAAATTGAGCCCTGTAGACAGAATTTAATTGTAAAGAACGGCTCATAGGAAACTAATCATTTTCTTCCCGCCATTATATAGTCACATTTCAAATGTACTTCATAATGATAAGGTTACACATATGTCTTATCTATGACACTTCACAGACATACTTTAAAGTGGGTAGTCCTGTTGGATGAAATGCTGGGCACACATTCTGAGCCAAACCTGATCAGTCCAGCCAGAACATGTGTGTGATTAATTACTGCATTTCTGCTCTCTCTCACCCTAACCCTAACCAACGTGTGCATGCTTTGTACAAGAAGATAGAGTTTGGAGTTTAGTGGATACGTCGAGGTGGAGGAAATATGTACTCTGGTGTTTAGCGTTATTCCAAAGAATGAATTTAAGCTTGCTTCCATCAATCCAACGCTCTGTTTTTGTGTTTTTCGGATGTTAGTCGCTTCCCTTTGTCATCGAACAGACAGTTAACACGTTCAAAGAGATCACATATTTCCTTTAGTGACTGGGAACCTAGACAGCACCGAGCCAGAGCCCTTGTTTGACTTTTATAATTCAGGGGAGAGACGGATTATTAGAAGTGCTCTTGGAAAGCCACTGAGCAGCAGATCAACTAAGAGACTACAGTGCCAACAAATCTCCAGCACTCAGCTGGGTACAAATAGGGCACACACACACACACGCACACGCACACGCACACTCACACGCACACGCACACGCACACACACACGCACAAACTCAAACACCATCAACACATTTATCAGCCCAGGCCCGGTGCTGGTCGTCCTGCTAAGGGGCTGGCAGATGGAAATGCCTGTTAAAGGATCAGGCCCTGGGCTGCAGATCAGTACTAACATATGGGGCTAGCAGTGTATCAGTGTGTGTTTGTGAGGGGGCCGCATTATGGGTCAATCCTTGTGAGGACCAAAAGTAATGAAGCAATATGAGGATAAATGCGTGCTGCGGTGACGTTTGAAGGTTATTATTAACCAGCAGTTATCAATTCTGTCTCACTTAATGTTCATGCAGGCTGCAGGATTTTCATTTGAAATTCTGTGTAGTGTTGAGTGTTTTTAAGGAGAAGGGCAAAGTATACTGCTTAGTTTATTCAGTAGCTGACAGTTTTCCTTATTGAAGATAGAAATGCTTTTTGTATTGTTTTGTTTTACTGTACTGAACATAAAGTACATTCTCCTAGAGAACTTTAACTTAAATAAAGTAAACTAAAGCAAGCAGAATTGGGTAGGTTTGTTGGATGATGAATTTGAAACCATTAATGAACATAAAATGAGATCATAAAGAGGAACATCTGCTACCAAAGTGATCATTGGATATACTGTATTTCGCATTTTTACAATATTTCGTATTCTTTCATCAAAGATGTGATTCATTTGTATAGCTGTAATTTTATACTGCTGTAGAAATATTTAAATGTTCGCTGGAAATTCCTTTCTCAAAGCAATATCTCTTTGTTTCTGTCATGAACAGGTAGCCAGCCAACAGTGTAAATGGAAGAGTCTCAAATCTTCTAATCCAGAGACAAGCAATTAAAATAAGAAGTGTAAAGGGGGTACATCCAGACAGAAAGATTTAATAGAGGTTTTAGATAAGAATATGAATTTTTTTGATTATTGTACTGTCAGAGTGCACACGATGTTTTTCACTTAAATGATCTAATTATGAAAAACACAGTGTCCCTGAATGGTAGGTAATTTCCTTACTTTTAATTATAGTCTTAACTTGTTTCTTTACTGAATTTATCTCATCCACTCCCGGAGCAGCATAGTTGAACTGCTGAAACAAATGTCTTTATTCATCAATCACCAAGTATCTACTAGGCCTGTGTACTTAGTGTCTGGTGTCATTACTACTTTGTTTTCAATCTTGCCACCAGTATTTAGCACAATCTTTAAACTGAGGGGGTCATAGATTTGTATTTGTATTTATTTATAGAAGGACCATGCATACAAAAACATTAATCTCAGCAAAGAGAAGAGATGCAATATGCCAGATTATAGCTAATAGCTAATTTCCATCTGTGGTCCTCAGGCAGGTTCATAACAATCAATAAACAAATAATAACATTGCGTGATCTCTATCAGTCAAACAATTTTAAAACCTGATTTAAGTACAGCTCAATAAATTAATACATAGTACACTTGAAATACACTTACATGATCTCGGTCACTCAAATAATTATAAAGCCTGATTTAAATACAGGTTACGAACATAATACTTAGTACACTTCAAATACACTTAAATAAAATATCTAAGATATAGTATGACAATACAGTTCAAATTAAAAAAACTCAGATTACAGTGTAATTAATGTTGGCATGACTGGTTGCTTAATATCATTTTTTTTGCACCATAAGAAAACGAGTTAAAATCAGTACAGGTTTTAAGTTCAACTGGAAGAGTATTCCAGTGCCTGATGGCCGTAAACGAAAATGCTGATTGTCCAAAGGCAGTGCGCCTCAGAGGGATGGTTAGATCTGCATTTAATGCAGATCTGGAGTTTCTGCAACTCTGCTCACGGCGAAGCTGAAAAAAGGCCCTCAACGGTGGTGTTGTAGAATTGTGAATGATTCTGAATACCAATCGAACTCGGGAAAGTAGAACAAGACTATCAAAACTGAAAAGTTTGTATTTGGACAGTATATTGCAATGATGGTGTTTTAATGACTTTCTATCCATAACTTTTAAGGCTTGTTTATAAAGAACCTCAAGTGGTCTCATAGCAGTCTTAGTTGCTTGGGACCAGCAGGTTATACAGTAGTGAAAATGTGATATTATCATGGCATGCAAAAAGGTTTTCGATGCTTCTATGGTTAATGAGTTCCTAATATGTTTAAATTTGAAAATGTTATATTTCAGCTTTCTAGTCATGCTTCTAATATGGCTCTCAAAAGTCAAATTGGCATCCAAGATCACTCCCAAGTATTTGACCTCATTGACGTTTTCAATTATTTTACCATTCACACGAAGCTGTGGATGCGTGGTTGTTTTTTTCTTATTCGTGAAATACATTGTCACTGTTTTGTTAGTGTTTAGAGTAAGACACGAGTCATTTAACCATTGAGCAACTTTGTGCAGCGTCGACGAGAGCTTAGAGGCAACCTGTTCAGCATCTTTCCCATGAGTGTAAACCACCGTGTCGTCAGCATACATCTGGACGTCCACATCCTCACAAACAGATGGGAGATCATTAATATATATGCTGAACAACAGCGGTCCAAGAATTGAGCCTTGTGGCACTCCGATTGAGCATGGCTTAGTTTCTGACAGTTTATCATTTATACGGACACATTGAGAACGACCAGCTAAATAAGACCTGACCCATTGTATTGTGCTAACTGACAGGTTGAAATTGTTGAGTTTTGATAAAAGTTTGGTATGGTTTACTGTGTCAAATGCTTTTCGCAGGTCAAGGAACACTGCTCCAACTATCCCTCCTTTGTCTAACTTAGCCTTGATTCCTTCCACTAAATAGCAGCATGCAGTCTCAGTAGAATAATTGGTCCTAAAACCAAACTGCATAGGATGGAGTAGGTTGTTGTAGCTTAGGTGTGACACCAGCTGTTCTGCGACTACTTTTTCAACTACTTTGGACACAACAGGTAGAATGCTGATGGGTCTATAGTTGCCTACTTCTTTCTTGTCGCCACATTTAAAAATTGGTGTTACAATAGCAGTTTTAAGAGCTGATGGAAATGTATTATCTTTTAATGATTGATTTGTAATATAGGTGATGGAGCTAGCTAAATCCTTTTTATGTTTTTTTATAAATACTGTGTCTAGTCCCCAGTGATCTTTAGCCTTAGAATTTGATAAGGTGGAAATTATTTTATTCACTTTAGTCTCATTTGTACAGTTGAGTTTGAGCACTTTTGTATCTTCAGCTAATGCAAGAAGCGGTTCTGTTACATTGAAACTGTGGGCCAATTCTGAAACAGATTCAATAAAGAAAGTATTAAAATGGTTGGCCACGGCTAGGCTATCCTGTTGTAGGGTTCCGTTTATCATAAGCTCAATATTATACCTTTTTGAGTGATCTTTTCCAATAAGTTTGTCAATGGTTTTCCATAGTTTTTGAGAATTCCCCTTTGCCTGTCGAATAGTATCTAAAAAGTAATTTGCCCTTGCCTTTCTTAATTGAACTGTAACTTTATTTCTAAGACTTTTGTAATTAAGCGATCTGTTTCTAGTCCCGATTTTAAAGATTTCTTTAGAGCTACATCCCTTTTTTTCATTAATTCCCATAGAGCAGTGTTAAACCATGGTAACAGTTGTTTGCCAATACGCTTTTGAGGCATTGTTTTTGTATATTTAGCTACGGTTTGTTTTAAGGTATGTTTCAAATTATCACAGGCCCCCTCACAATTTTCACCATATGTCAAATCAAACCAGTCAGTTTGCGTTATTTCATTCTCCAGAATTCCCATGTCCCGCTTTGGGATGTATGAGATATATTTTTTCCCCTTTGTTATATTGTGATTTTTGTAACGCAGCTTGGATAGCTTCCTGGCAACTAGAGTAAGGTTATGATCGGACATGCCAGTAACAAGATTGTATGTTTTTGCGACGCGATCCTCTTTGTTCGTTAAAATTAAATCCAACAATGTTTGTGATGATTTAGTAATTCTTGTTGCATTTTTAATTAATTGACTTCATTTGAAAATCACTAATATCCTTTAATTTCTTCCTGCCATTTTTGTCTAACCAGTTAATATTAAAATCACCCATTAAGATTGTTTCTTTACCATTACACTGTTTGAGAATACTAGTTAAATGATCATAAAAAACACTCTTTGCTGTAGGACCAAGGACCAGTAGGTGGTCGATATACAACAACTACATTAAAACACATTTCCTGAGATAGTGAGATAGTTATTCCCACACATTCAGTGGTATCACAGGATAATTCGATTTGTTTACTTTGCAGGCTTTTCTTAACATAAATCATAACACCCCCTCCCTTACCTTGATTACGATCTAATCTATACATGTTATATCCTGGGATATTAACAATATCCGACGGAATTGAAAGGTGTAGCCAGGTTTCAGAAAGGCATAAATAATCAAGGTTTGAGTTAGTTAATAACAAAAATTATTTTGATAGATCTCTTTGGTATTTGGCCCATTGATACTTTCTCCCTCTCTGTCTCACTTTACATTCATCTATCAACGTCCTGTTTTGTAATTGGACTTTAAAGTGAATCGTCTGTTTTTTGCAGAAAATCTTTGGATTAAAATAAACAAATCCGCATATGAGAAAGCAGAGCTGACACGATCAAACTCACCTAATCTTTCACTACCAACAGCTCAGTTATCCTAAGCTGTATACTCATGTGTAGTATAACATATTTTTGGCGGTTTTCAAACATATGCTCACATGCTCCAAACACCTATTGTGTGCTAATAAACTGAAAGTATAGGGCTGCTTTTCAAACTCAGCGTGCTTATGGATGTATTTATGGTCACAGCTAGGAAATGTCTTCAAATCCAGCATCAGAGTATAAATATACAGTATCCACACGTGCAAGGAGGATGATCCGTCTGGCACAGCGAGGATCACTCAATAATTCTAATAATCCTTTACTGAGTGCAAAATAAGTATTTGATATGACTCTGGGGGCTGCAGTGACACTTAACAGGATTGATTCTGTGTTTGTGTGTGCATTATGTGCACATGGCTGCATGACCCCTGCCCAGTAAGTAACTAATCACTGTGTTGTGTCTGCAGTGGGGCGGTCCCACTGAGAGGGGTCAGGCTGTATCTGTGGGACGTCTTTGTGAATGTCACACTGCCCCATGTTCCCCATGAGGACAGCAAGCTATTTTAAGATAGCAGAATATAAAGCTGAACACAGATTAGATTCCTTTATCTTGTGTATTCAAAAGTTTAACCAATTGAAAATATGATTATGAATTGAATATTCTTCTTTTCTTTTTTTACATTATCTTGAATTTAACCAAAGTAGTTGAATTTTAAATAAAAGTAACAGCCCCTGTTCCTTATTTTTCAAATTTCAGTTTTTGTCCTAGCAAAAAATGAATTTCCAGCTAGACTAAATGTTGTATTTCATTTATTTGATGAGTTTTTTAACCCTTTTTGACAACTGCCTCTGTGTTTTCCTGCCCCAGGCCCTCCCTTCATCGTGTCCCCCCCTGAGAACATCACAGTGAACATCTCGCAGGACGCCTTCTTCACCTGCCAGGCGGAGGCCTACCCTCGCAACCTGACCTACACCTGGTTCTGGGAGGAGGACAACGTCTTCTTCAAGAAGTAAAGTTCTGAATGTGTTATTGTGGTCTGCAGACAGTTTGCAGAAAGGAACACACTGTAATACCGCAGTTATTGCTGCAGTGCAACTCAAAAATATTCTATTTTAAAAATGATATTATGGCTTTATAAATCATTGACTTCATTACGTTTATCTTTAATGGTTTCCATTTATTGGATGTTGCAAGCTTTTTAAATGTAGTAATAAGATGTTTTAATAGATTTTTTAAGTATTAGTCAGTATATTATTTTAATACTGTGAAAAAATCCACACATTCCCTGGGGTAACCCTTTCAGTTTGCTGAGCTTCTGTTATCACGTTAGCTGTGATTAGCTCAGCTGTTTAGGCGGGCTGAGAGTGTTTAATAATCTCTACACCTGCTGATCTTTATTCACTGCAAAAAGCCCTTTGACACACTGCGCTGCTGTGAAAACCCTCCACAGGCTCTGATATGTGTGAAGCAAAAGCATTTGATACGCCTTCATAAAAGGTAAAGTAATTCAAGTATATAAGTGCCATTTTAAGATTTTTAAGCATACTGTATTTTGATGATAATTCTGATTTTGAATCGGGATACAGTGTTTGCTCCTTCTGTGCTACAGCTGCAGAAGTCAAAACAACACAGTAGAAATATTATTATGTGTCTTTAATAATTCAGCAAATATAGACTGAACAAATGATTCAATCAACATTACCTGAAGGGGAAATGGTTGTTGCTCTGCAGCGGCTCAGAATCTGTCGGGTCTCGTGGCTAAAGGCCATGATGTAGTGGAGAATAATATCTCAGCTGCGATTGCAATGTTTGAGTTACCATGATCAAAATGTGTCTTGCTTTTAGCCCTAATCCTCTTCCCTTAAAAAACTAAAGATTCTTCTAAAAAACCTCTTCTGGTCTCTCTGCAACACTGACAAGGCAGGTGATGAAGATCCAAGCCCCTTTTTTAATGTGTGTAATGGTTGTAGTTTGAACAATATTGCCGATGGCAACAAATCTCCAAATTTGATCTAGTGTTCTTGAAGTTGGAAGGGTAAAATAGGAACAATACAAAGTACTACAGCAATATTGCCAGGCTAAACTTTCACTGGTGTCATGCTAAAAAAAATAGATTTTAGAGATTGAATTTGCTGCTGGAAACTCTGCAGGCACTGTGGATGACGCCAAGTCAACATGAGCCCAGATCTTTGTGATCCTTCAGTTCAACACGGAGCGCTTTATACAGATTTAACGTCTTTGCATCTGGCAAAGTTGGTATTGGTATCAATACAGCCATAAACCTTACATGTATATTGTAATGAGTTTGTGGTTTTGGGGAATAAATAAATGACATATAAATGAGGTCATGTTTATTAAGTTATAAACAAGTTAAAAAATACCAATGTGTATTGAAAATGATTGATGTAATCTATTTAAAAAATACAAATTCTTATATGAGAAAAAAATGGTTATGAAATTATATCTTTTGATTGGATACAAAAATTATTTATATTAAATTGTATTTCTCAAATGATAAAAAATGGTATGATAACGTGCATATTTTTATTTGGATTAAACACATAATTGAACTGAAATGTATTGACTTCCTTTAATTCGAAAAATAGACTTTGTGCCAAGTCATATAAAATTGTTTACAGGGACATAGCAAATATTGTTTATGACAAATGTCTTTATTTTTCATTGGCTTAAGCAAAACAAATATAGATTACCATTAGCCTTACCCACCATACATGAGCACCAAGGACAGGAACATGTGGCTCTGAACAAACACACAGTCCACATCAGCCTTTAACCATATATCAGTGACAGTATATATGTTTATCCATCCATTAATATTCCCATTTCATTCTGAAAATGTAGGTTTAAATTGTGTTCAGTACTAGGAAGGTTAATCACACAAAACCAAAGCTTCTGTGTGGAAGACATCTGTTGAAATATTTTTTGTAATATGACTTGAATGTTTGTTAAATGTTTTTCTCCACACTGACAGATTACAATCAGATAACAAACATTTCTTCCTAACATCATTTTTTCTCACTTCATTTTCACAGTGACTGAAGCGCAGAGTCAGTATTCTCATTGACGGTTCCCTCATCATTGCCCAAGTCAAACCTGAGGATTCTGGGAAATATACCTGTGCTCCTAGCAACAGCCTGGGCCGACCACCAACTGCCTCTGCCTTCCTAACAGTGCAATGTGAGTGTCCTGCTTTACTCTCTGACCTTGATTCACTGTGCTAAACTTTAGAGTCTGTCCTGGTTCCTCTCTGTCTTCTGACGGTCCTTTTGGATCGTTTGGGTCGAAACCACACACAACTCTGTACTTTCCATACTGAGGCTAATCTTGCTGAATGTTCAGGGTAGAAGAGATTGAGATTGTATCTTATACAAGGACATGTATCAGATAAATTGTGGTTCAGTCTGTTTTTGTCCACTCTGACCCCCGCCTTGGTCGTCCCTGCCATCATCACTCTGACATGTATCAGATAAATTGTGGTTCAGTCTGTTTTGTCCACTCTGACCCCCGCCTTGGTCGTCCCTGCCATCATCACTCTGTCAGCAGCAGTCTTCACTCTGTCTTCACCAGGCTGACTGATTTGACACATTTTCCATATAAAGGTACCTTTCAATGGCCCGCTGTATAGCTCACTTATGCCCCTTTTCCACCAAACCGGTTCCAGAGACAGTTCCGGGCTACAGCCTGATTTAGCTCTGGTTCTTCCTGTTTCCACCACAGCGGGGCCGGCTCTAAGCACCGAAAACCAGTTCTAAGCTGACCCCTCTCGGCTGCACGGCAAGAACCAAGAACCAATACTTCACGCTTACGTCGGAGGCGGGGGGCGAGATTGACCTGAGCAACAACAACAAAATGCCGCAAATTCTGTTCAGCAACACACACAACTACGAACCAGGATGGATGCCAGTAAATGTAAGCAGCAGTGGACCGCTGAAGAGACAAATTACCTCCTCGGGCTTTGGTCAACGCAAGAGGTACAGAGGAAGTGGATGGCACAATGCGGTCTAAAGCTATTTTCCAGCAGCTGCAGCGGGAGTTGGCCACTGCTGGATACCACCGGACTCTGGAGAAAAAAGCAACAAGCTAAAAAAACTCAAGAAAGACTACCGGGATCATTGTTGTTGTTGTCGATATGAGGGATTTCGCGCCGTGTGGGTGTCATAAGAAGGCACGTAAACGTTAACGTGATGACGCAAACGATGACGCAATGACGCAGCTTCAATCGAGCTCCACTCGGGCTCTGAGCGGTGGAAACACAAGTGGTGCTACAGAGTAGAACCGGTTCAGCACCAGAAAAGCAAAAGAACGGTTCTTGAACCGGATCCGGTTTGGTGGAAAAGGGGCATTAGTAGAGCTATTGGCTCAGTCCTTGCTGTGGAAGTCCCAGATTGAAATCTGACCTGGGGACCATTCACTATTTTCATCCCCCTGCCACCCCCTTTTAACTCTTTCTCAAATAAAGACACTGGTGGCCGAACAAATAATCATAAACAAAAAATGTAGCTCCATGAAGAGTATTCCTGAGAAAACTAAAACCATTGTCTTTTCATGGATTAACACATTTCAAGTCATGCTCTTTTAGGATTGGATTTCATTGAACAATGTATTTTTAACCTTTTCTGTCATTAATGGGTTAAGAAAAAGGGTATTTCTTTGGGAATATTGTGAAAAGTTGTTGTGATATAAAGTTGTTTTATATGTTTCATATACTGAATATACATGAAGAAAAATAGAAAAAGTTTGGTATAAATGATATTATATATTGATCGCATGATCAATGTGCATAGAAGCAACCTTCTGTTGAAGACAGAATAGGACATACACACGCATTTCAGACTTCTTGAAGCATATATGTTTTCTCATAATTCATGACTATATTTGCAAATGATAGCTTTCACAGAGAACTCTAGATGACTAATCCTTTTTACATAGCTGAGAGGGATTACGTTTTAACAAAGGCTTATCTGTAATTGGTAGTTATCTGACACTGTAGATAATCGTAGATAGTCGTCAACTTTCATATTTGGGTACAAAATTACTATTTTTCATCCTCTGCACTGTGGAATGAGTTCCAACACTGTTCCACCTCTACGCCAATTAGTTTTCTCAAGAACACTTTTTCCACGTTTGCTGTCTCTATCCCCAGCATCCGCTTTCCCTCTCTGTTCATTGCTCATTTGTACTTATATATATATATATGTACAGCAGCACATCCCTCTCTCCCTCCCTCTGTCCTCATCTCGCTGCCTCCTCGTTATTTTCTCCTCCCATGAAGCACTCCCCCAGTCACTGGGGCTGTAGAGAGATGTCGCCTGGTGCATTTGTCACTAGGGCTTTTATTTGGATTTGACGACAGATTTTTAGCATCATCGACATGGTGACCGGGCACTGGCAGTAGTCAAGGCAACGAAACATTTTGTATTCCTTTGCAATCCTTGATAACTCCATTAGACTGCGGTGTGTGTGTGTGTGTGTGTGTGTGTGTGTGTGTGTGTGTGTGTGTGTGTGTGTGTGTGTGTGTGTGTGTGTGTGTGTGTGTGTGTGTGTGTGTGTGTGTGTGTGTGTGTGTGTGTGTGTGTGGCAAACGGAGGCAGGCAACACCAGTCGTGAGAGGAGAGGGGGGGGTGAAAGGGGGGATTACATCATTGCTGTAAGAGCAGGGACTTCTCTGTTAGACTGCAGACTGCTCTCTTTCTTTCCTCTTATTCTCATCCTTTGTTTTTTTCCCTCTTCCTCACTCAATCCTTAATTTATTTCATTCCCTGTTCCTCTCCTCTTTTTCATTCTGTTCAGACCTCTCTCCCTCCGTCCCCTCTGTCCTCCCCCTGTCTCTGTCACTGAAAAGCTTGCCAGAGAATAAGTTCCCTAAAGCATGGTGCAGTGGGCACCAGCGTGTCGTGAGCGATAGCGCTGTCTGAGGGCTATTTTTAGAATCCTGGCTGATATCTCTGTCTGTGGTGATGGTGGCGGTGCTGGAGGGGGGGCTGTTTGTGGCAGAGGGCTGGCGGTCAGGACTTGGGAGGACAGCAGCTGTGGGACAAAGTTATTGTGGTAACAGTGTGGCCAATCGATCTGTCTGTGTGTTTGAATCCATCCCATCATGTCACGCTGTCATACGCTCACTCAGTCACTGTTCCTCCCCTCTCCTGCTGTATTGTGTTCACCACCTCACCCTCCTCTCCTCCAGCAGCTCCTCTCCACCTTACGTCATCCCTCCCTCTCTCTCACACCTGTCCTCTTTCCCACGCTCGTGCTCAGCCTCTATCTCTCCGCTGATGGTGCTCACTCCTCTCCCCCCCTCTCCTCTTCCTTTCACTCCCATCATTTCTCCTCCTTATTACCCAGTGTCTACTTTGATGTTCTCCTCCTTGACCTCATTAGAAACCACCTCTCACTGCTTCAGAATTCAGGATTAAAGATGGACACATTTTAGCTTTTTACTTTCCCCTCCTTTTTCTAATCGTAGCTCCTTTCCTTTGCCACATGGGCTCCTTTTTTTTGTGCCTGTCTTTGAGGATATGGCTCGCCCATATCAAATCCCAATTATTTAATACTTAGAATACAGGGGAGAAAATGTGAAATGATAGCACTAATGTGGAGCAAATATAGTAAGAATATAGTAATAAAGTCCACCAGTTGAGAGCGGATCTGATTAGACTGATTGAGAATAGGCGGGTCACGTGGGATAAAACGTGAAAATGTAATTCATATTAAAAAAAACATACTTGAGGAATCACAGATTCAATTATTGGAAGATTTTCAATGGATGATATTATGGTTAAATTAAACCTTTGTGGTTGTGGGTGCAACATTGAGATCCAATGCATGTGAGTTTAATACAATTACAATTTTACATTTAAAGTTGAATAAGAGCTATAGCTGTATATTTTCTGAAGTTTCCTATGCATCGTGTGGTTGGATCACTGAATGTATTAGTGTTTCATTCTCATACTCTATATGCATTTTTGAGGTTGGTCCAACACTTTGACATAGACTGAATGTCTAAACAAAATAACACAGATTAACACTGACTTCAAGTTGAATAATATTAACAATGAACACTTGTCAATTTCCTATTCTTATAATTTATACAATAGCCATTTGCAGAGGTTATTTTATATTACTGTAGTGTCATTAATATTTTTTACAGTTTTAAAAAAAATATTAAATTAGATAATATGGGATTGTAATATTTGCCTTCTTAATATCTTTGATCAGAAAAAGTTCATGACTGCCTTTAAACAGCTATAAAGAGTTAGGCTAATAACAATTGTGAATTAAAGTTAGTAATAATAATTTATTCATTTCTATACCTGTTGGCTGTAAATAATACCATATTTATAATTTAAAAATTTGATCAGTGATCTTGAAAAAAGTGGAAAGATGGACACAGCATGAATTAAAGTCTGATTAAGGGAAGTTGATTGCAGATTGTAGTGAGATTTGATCCCTGTTAAAATCTTTATTGATTTACGCTGTCATCTTGTTTAACAGGCGGCTCATTTCATTTCAGTTCAGGAGTAAAACTAATTTGCATTGATGTTGAACTATACACATAAACTCCACGTAAAGGCCCTTTGCCATAAGCTGTTTAATTTCTCATCTTTATTCACAGCTGTTACAATAAGTAGGCACCGGCTTTCCAAAGAGATGTTTTGTAAAGTGTTTTCCTTGTTTCCCACCAGATCCTGCCCGTGTGGTTAACATGCCATCCGTCATCTACGTGGCCATTGGTATGCCTGGCTTCATCCGCTGTCCTATAGATGCCAACCCCCCTGTAACTCTGGTTAAGTGGAAGAAAGATGGCCTCCCTCTCCGGATAGACAAGGTGCTGCTGGCGCTTTTGTTCCACTCACTTCACTCCGCCTTAGACTGGAAATTAGTGCATCATTTCGTTAAAGCTCCATGTGACTTTACTTCCTGTAATTTTCAGTGTTTCTCTTGTTTGAGTGAAAAGATTCAGTTGCCCTTAGCACTGAAAAACTAAAAAACTTTGGCTTTAATTAAATGTCTATGTCAACAGATTTTCAGTTTTTTCCATGTGTGAGGCTAGGTTTGGAATCATTAGTCTGTTACGAAATGTTACTCTTCCTTACACATCGTCAATCACTTCTCCATCGACAGTTCCCCGGTTGGAGCCAAATGGACGATGGGAGCATCCGTGTGGCAGAGGTGACGGAGGACTCTCTCGGCACCTATACCTGCATGCCTTACAACACCCTGGGTTCTTTGGGATGGTCCTCTCCTGCTCCCCTGGTGCTAAAGGTACATCCAAAGTCACTTTGCATACCCCATAGCAAAACAGCTGTGATGCCTCCAGGAGGCATTACAAACACAAAGCAACTCATTATTGTTACCTAACCTGTGTTGGTGCTTCCCCCTGGACAGGAGCCTCCTAAATTCTCAGTGGTTCCTGGAGGGGAGTACAGGCAGGAGGCTGGGAGAGAACTGGTCATCCCCTGTGAGGCGGAGGGAGACCCCTTTCCCAACATCACATGGAGAAAGGTTAGACAACTCCCACACTTACCCTCTTTCTTATGTATAGGATTTGGCAACCAGATTTCTTGAGTAACCACATTTGTACCCACAATTTGTTTTTAGTTACGGTCATTGTTTTCCATTCAGAAGTGCATTTCTGAAACCTGTTGCTCTGATTTTTATTTAAACTATACAGTATATCATTTAATCACATCTAAATGATGTCTATAAAATATGCAATCAAGGGAAGATATTAGTTTCTCTCCATTGTTTTCTTGATTATCAGGCATGCTTTATCTGGCTCATTGAATACTGTGTGATTAGCTATTGTTTCTGTCTCCCAATTATGAAAGCATCATTCTGTCTAATTTCTCAAACTTAAAATACACTTTGAAAGCCTTTATCTTCAAATCAAATCAATCAAATCAGGTTTTATTTATATAGCACATTTTAAAACGATTTTTGGTCGAGCCAAAGTGCTGTACATGCAAATAATAAATAACACATTACTACAATCGCAAAACAGAAGACAATAAATTACAACAGCAAATATAAAAATCAATCTTGTTGGAGATGTGCAATTGTAGATTGTTGGTTGTTGAACAGCTGGCTAGCCCCTTTGCTGTTTTTAGAGTTGTTACATTTGAATGACATGTACCAACCCTTTGTGCCCTCTCTCCATCTCTACTTCATTGGCTGACTTTGTCTTTCCTTGGCTGGATGGACTACAGGTAGGCAAGCCCAGTAAAAGCAAGCACAATGTTCTGCCCCGGGGCAGCTTACAGTTCAAGTCACTCACCAAGGAGGACCATGGGGAGTGGGAGTGTGTCGCCACCAACGTTGCCACGAGCATCACTGCCAGCACGCATGTCCAAGTAATAGGTACCCAACATAAACACAACTTCACAAACACATTCACATATATAAACCTACACATATTACATGTATTACATGAGAATATATAGACTAGAGTAGTGCAGTAATTGACAGTTCTCTAAGTCCCACCCACTGAGTTACTGTTGCTATGCCTGCCGGTAATGTGTCCTTGACTTCAGAAAGAAGGAGAAAAAAGCAACATCTCACTTCTAGCCAATAAAGGAAAACTGATGCTTGCAGCTGTTATCAGATGTAGCTAGCTAGCTGGCTAATCAAGCTAATGTTAGCTTAATTAGCTAGCTTGCGGGGGAAAAGCAATCCTCTGGTTGACTTTATAACGCTTCAAATTGACTCATTTTCAAACACAAAATCATGTTCAAGGGCCTCAAATATAGCTAACTACTGGCATCAAGCAAAAAAAACGAAGGCTAAAGCTACAGCTGAAACAAGCTATTCTTGTCTTTCATGTATCTAGTATATTACAACCCAGTCTCACGGCATTTCGTGTTATAGTCACGGCATTTAATCTATTGATTCGTGTTCACCATCACGACTTTCCCCTTTCTTTCGTGTCACACAGAACGACTTTAAAGTGCCAGTGAAGTGCATTTTTTTGCGCCAAAATGAAATGGCAGTTTCATTTCTTACATATCATTGTACCTGTTCATGGCTAAAATAATTTTTTAGGAAGTGCGAGGGACGAGATAAACATCGCAAATTTTTCATCCCGTGAACGGCCGTCTGAGCCTACCGCTGCTGCAGACGATAGCGGCTGTGACGTCACAAGATGGGCCCAGTTGTGATTGTAAACATGGCGGAGACTTCGGAAAGTGATACTGGTGCGAGAGAAATAGTGATTTTGACAGCTTTTCGGACAGGATAGATGAGGAAAGTGGCCATGGAAGTCAATTTAGTTGAGGACAATATTTTGTCATAGATCTAGAGTAGATCTACACACAGGATTGGCCATCACCTGATCATACATTCATCTGTTCATAGCATGATGCAACATTCATGTTCACATGCAGTGTTGTGCTAGTTACTGAAAACCAGTAACTAGTTACAATTACTAGTTACTTCACTACTTACACCAAAAAGTAATGCGTTACTGTGAAAAGTAACTTTTTAGTTACTTAAAAAAGGGCACCCATTAATGCCCTTATACTGTAGCCTTCATTTCAGTACTGTTATTGCATCGGAGAATAATACAACCTGTTGATCAACTTGACATGCATTTGCATCACTGAACTCTGCTAAGCAATGTGGTCTATACAAACACAAACACAAAGATATGTTTCAAAGTGCCAATCCAGCCGCTGTTGCTTAGGTGGAGGTGGAGTGGCGTCGGATGAGTCTGGGTCTGTGGTCTTAGCTACTAGCTTCGTCCCAGCATGTTGTTTCTGCAGATGTTTCAACAGATTTTAATTGCTGTTTTGGGCAGTCGATAGGATCTTTGACCCGCCAAGACACAACTTACATTTAACTAAAACGTTCTTTTCTTTGTGCTCGACAAAAGTGAAATAGTGAGAATATCTCCAGGCGGAGAAACTCGACTGAGCTCTGCCGCCGCCATGATAGTCTTGTTAGTAAACACAAACACAGTGGCCTTTATTTTCATAAACAATCTACGAATCTACGAAACAATGACACCAGCCACTCACCTTCATCTTTTGGGAACAGCAACATCGCCACTTCGGCAGAATTGACATTACCACAGCCAGCGGCAATGCATCGCTTCCCGTGTGTTTTTCCTCCCTTTTTCTTCACTGTCGCCTCCATTGTCAGGTTTCCTCGATTGGCAATCACTTCCAGTCGACTGCGAAACACTTTCCAATAAAATACTCGCTCAAAAACGTTGGTAAATTCGACTTTGAAACAGAGACAAAATGAACGGTGGTGAATGTAAACACTTCGGCTGAGCCCATCTTCTGACGTCACGCAGTAGATCGCAAGCCACGCCCACGAAGGCGGAGGTCGACTGCGGATTTCCCAGCGGAAAATTCCAACTCGTCAAATTCGTTGCTATTCCAACATCTTTGATATGGGTTCCAATGGACAATTTTGGTCATTACTATACGTATTAGCATAACAGATCATGCACCGGCGCACACTTCACTGGGTCTTTAAAAGCAATGTATTTCTATTGGTAGTATGTTTCGTGCCTGCACCACGTCTTTTTGTCCGGTCGGGTCTTGGTAGACCGGAAGCTGTGTGGTTCATAAAAACATGTTCTTACTCAATATCAAGCCACAATTATTGTTTTTATTTTAAATCGTATAATGTCGGACTTTTTTTGCCGTCAGTGAGGAAAAGAAATGGGGCTCAGATCCTCAACATACTGAAATCTGTATTTTTTAAATCTTTTTTTCCTTCTAATTTGTTATTCTTTTCTAAATAACACACTGTTATTTACTCAACAATAACACACAATTATCCTTGTTTTTATTTATTCGTTTAATTCTATCATCTCGGGCTTTTTAGCCGTTCCTCAGGAACTGAATTTCAAAATAAAGTCACCGGAAACAGACATAGGCCTACAAGGGACATTTCGAGCATCATTGCGATACACACCACACACCCACTGAACTGATTACCCAAGATCCTCAGCTAGAAGCTCGGTGATTGGATTGTTTAGCCGCAATGCACGTTGGGATATGGTGTTTATGCGATATGAAATCCGAAAAACATTTAAAAAAAAGAAAATAATACTTTATTCCGAGTGTGCTTGCTTTTCTCTTTGAAAGTCATCACATAACGGCATTGTAATACACGGTTCGGCTGCATTAAATATTACACATCTGCCGTAGTTCTTTATTTATAGAGCCCTGATTAGAAGACTTCTAGACAAACTGGAAGAACTGCCACGGAAACTGAATATGTGACGTGGATCATAAATATATCAGCAATTAAACAACATCTTCAATTTCTCTTCACACAATACGTCTCCTTGCAGTATCAACACTAATTCGGCTGACTTTTATATTTGATCCAATTGGTAGATAGGTTATATTTACACCATAACGGTGCACAGCTGATATAAAAGGACTTGTAGTTTTTAAAGATATTACTGATTTTCTTTGAATATAAGAATGTAAATACTGAGTTGAAAGAATAGTCAGGGGTTTTGGGTGATGGGAGACACATCTATGGATTCAGAATTGCAATAGCTTACCATTAAATGACGGATATACCTTTCTGTCTGTGATTTTTTACAAATCAGATATTAGAACCAAAACATGTGAAATATTATAGCAATATCCTGTAAAATTATGTGAAAACATGAATAAAACTACACATCTTCAGATGTTATACATACACAAGTGTCCTACACTAATAATACAAAGTTATTATGGCTGTGTGTACCTTGTGTGCACCGCCTAGTGGTTAAAGCACGTTATTGAATTAGTTGTGTATATGATATGTCAATAAACCTTAGAAAATCTTGAAATCTTGAAAGGGATGTGCAAAATAGCCATTATATACAGTCTTTAATTAACTATTAGTAGAGAATAACGAGTAATGAATATACTTTATAGGATCTGCAGATAAATGTTTAGTCTTCTCAAGCACCAACTATCAAATATCTCGCCTGATTGTTGGCATTTGACAATCACCTTCCCTGAATTTTACTCAGGTGTAACTAAAGCCTGATTTAAGGGTTGTTTATATTTCACATCATTAATCAGAATCTGCAAAGTAACTAAAATAAATGTAGTGGAGTAAAAATACCAGGTTAACCTCTGAATTGTAGTGGAGTAGATTTACAAAGTAACAATGAGCTGTCATGTGAGTTAATGCTGCCCATTATGTACACAAGCGATTTTCACCCATTTATTAATTATATGTTTTAAATTTGTACACACCAATTTGTTTCCTATCGCCTTAACCCCCAGGGGTGTACACAGTTTAATACTGTCAACTTCTAATTTGGGGAAAAACGAAAACGTCTTTTAAAACTACAATTCCAGTAGAGACGTGCCATAGAACATGTTGCGAAACACAATAGCCAGCATGTGTAGTTCTGGGGGGGCGTTCGAGTCCAGTTTTGGAATATCTGCCGTGGTTTCGTTCGATTTCAAAGAGCTCTTTGACGCTCTGCGTAACCTTGGCGCACTGCCACTCCAACATCCAATCCCAGAGCTTGAAGATTAATCACGGGGACTGTAGTCCCAAACAATAGCTGGGGATAATGGGTAGTGTAGTGTCTTCGGCCATCCTAAACTCCGAAATGTTTTTCGGATTTCATATCGCATTAACACCATATCCCAAACTGCATTGCAGCTAAAACATCCAATCACCGAGCTTAAACCATAGCTGAGGATCTTGGGTAATCAGTTCAGTGACTGTGTATCGCAATGATGCTCGAAATGTCCCATATAGGCCTACGTCTGTTTCCGGTTATTTTTATTTTGAAATTCAGTTCCTGACGGAAGCCAAAAAAGCCCGAGATTATGGAATTAAACAAATAAATAAAAACAAGGATAATTGTGTGTTATTGTTGAGTAAATAACAGTGTGTTATCTAGAAAAGAATAACAAACTAGAAGGAAAAAAAAATACAGATTTCAGTATTTTGAGGCTCTGAGCCCCATTTCTTTTCCTCACAGACGACAAAAAAAGTCAGACATTATACGATTTAAAATAAAAACAATAATTGTGGCTTGATATTGAGAAAGAAGATGTTTTTATGAACCCCACAGTGAATAATAGTCTTCCAAGACCCGACCGGACAAAAAGACGTGTTGCAGGCACGAAACATACTACCAATAGAAATACATTGCTTTTAAAATCGTTCTGTGTGACACGAAAAAAAGGGGAAAATCGTGTTGGTGAAGACGAATCAATAGATTAAATCTCGTGACTATAACACGAAATGCCGTGAGAGTGGGTTGCATATTATGACCAGACTGTTATCTGACTGTTATGATCAGACAAGCTATCCACATCCTGTTTTCTTAGCTTAAATTATTTAGCAAGACAAAGGATACATGCATGCTTTCTTATTGCTATCGTTTTTCAATTGATACATTTCATTTTAACGTTACAAGGGAAAACACTTGTAGGATGAGGTTACATTGGGTTGCTGGCTTGTTCCATCTCTCAAGTTAAATACATGTAATGGATCACAGCAAGACTGCTCTGTGACTAATGTGCCCTTTTAACTACACACCCTCACTGCCTCCCCTCTCCGCAGGCACAAGCCCCCACGCCCCCACCAGCATCCACGTGGTGGCGTCCTCTACCTGGGCCAATGTGTCCTGGGAGGTGGGGTATGACGGAGGCTTCCAGCAGACGTTCTCAGTCTGGTATGGCCATGTGTGAGTCATCCCAGCATGCTTTGCTTCCTGCTTCTTCTTTTTCTTCCAATACTTCCTCTGTTGTTTCTGAAAATGTCTTTTTCCAGGGTTGTGTTCAGAACAGTTGTTAAAACGTTGAGATCGAAATACATGGAGATCGAGGTTGAGTGAGTTTTCATCTCTAATCTTGGATTTTATGCAGGAACTCATAAAGACAGTTGCAACAAAACTGAACATGACCCAAAATTGTCTTTCCTGCTGCTGCTGCTGCTGCTGCTGCTGCTGCTGCTGCTGCTGCTGCTGCTGCTGCTGCTGCTGCTGCTGCTGCTGCTACTGCTGCCGCCGCTTCTGCTGCTGCCGCTGCCGTCAAACTTTAATTAACATTATTCATTTAAATGGAGGCCTATAGTCTCAGTAAGCACTATGCATCTGTATCATATAGGGACATAAACTACAGCATATATAATATTAAGGAACTCAGTCTATAACAAAAAAACGAATTCTACTGATACCTTAAATATTACATTTAATTATACTGCATTTCACAGTACTATAGAAGCTATGTTGCTAAAATTAAACATCTCAGTAGGGGATGACAAATGTTTCCTGCAACATCAAAACTACCTAAATATAGGCTCTGCTTTTACAATCCCATCAGGGATAAACAGTGAGAGTGTTGTAGCTGCATGTAACAGTTTTCTGCTTTATCTGGTGATCAAGTCAGTGAGCGCTGAATGTATGGCATGGGCAAAGAGCAATCTGCAAAGCTGAGCGCAGCATGGGCTTAATACCATCAAGTGAAAGTCAAGATGAGAATGAAGAAGTGAACAAAATTCATGAAAGAAATAATTCATTTTTTGTCTGTAATATTGGATCAATTATGGAGCTAAAAATGTATCTGAAATGATTTTGCTTACTTACATTTAAGTCAACTTTAACCTCTGTCTTATAGAGACAAAATAGTCAAGTATCCCCATTATGTTTTTTTCAAATCCTCTCTCTGTCCGCTCACCTCTCCTGAACCCCGTCGTTCAGGCTGAAGAGGGAGCGTTTAGGTCCACATGACTGGCTCTCCATACCCGTGCCTGGAGGCCAGGACTGGTTGGTGGTGCCCGGCTTGGAGCCAGAGACAATATACCAGTTCAGCGTTCTGGCCCAAAACAAGCTTGGCACAGGCCCTTTCAGCGAGGTTGTCACTGTGAACACACTAGGTGAGGAGACTTATGAATATCTACTGCTGTTAGTCTGAAACAAAGAGATACAATTATTTATTACGCAGCTTAGATTAATTATCAAATCTGATTGGTCAATTTAGACAATACTGTATAAGGTTTGTTCTTTTTGTGTAGCAGACTGCTGTATAACAGACCTTTGCTAACCACGCTCTGATCATACACTGTAGGACCAAGTCCAGTCCTACATTCGTTTTTTCAATATGAAATTGGAAAACACCATGGAATAATTGTTTTATATTCTGTTTAGAGAGCACCGTTTCCACTGAGGCCAGTAAAGTAAAGAAAAAGAAAAGAAAAAAAAGGTTAGGGCCTGGAAAAAGCCAGAGGAAACAAGGCTCTTTTTTGATGCCCAGAAATGACCAAACAGCAAAATAAGAAGAAAAGGGAAACTACAGGCTGCAGGCTGCAGGGTGTCTGCAGATACGGAGACCACCGCACAGGTCCAATGTTTCATCAAGGAGGATTGTGAGGGATTATTTTTGTATGAGTCTATACATTGTCTTTTTAGGAATGCTGCATATTATACCTTTAAACTAGGCTTTGTTGAATCACTCACTCACAGCAGTGGGGAAAGGGAAATGTACTAGGTCTAAATAAAGCTGTCACTTAAAAGATGAGTGACATACTCATTTATGATTAATATTCACGCATCATCACCTTTTGTGTCAGCCAAGAAGTAGAACGAAAGAAGACACAAAATTTAGACAGGGGCTGCTTTTGGATAGCATCATGCAGGCCAGAAATTGACTTTCAGGATGCAAGGATTCAGAGTCTAAGTAATGTAAAAAATGTATGTGAATGTACATGTGAATGTGTTAGAGATGCATTTGGTATAAGAGCTTAATCACTCACACTTTAGTTGTCATACATGTTAGTGTCAAAGTGTAAAGGAGGATGATTCACTGGTATCATGCTGGTGAACAGAACACTGAATATATAACCGAGTTGCTCTCACAAACTTTTGTGCTCTTTCAGTATTTCCTATAAGTACCCCTGAACCATTGGTGCTGCTTACCCCACCACGGTGCCTCACAGCCAATCGCACGCAGCAGGGAGTTCTGCTCAACTGGATCCTGCCTGCCAATCATACAGCACCGATCCAGCATTATGTCATGGAGTTCCGCCTGGGGGAGCGATGGGAGGTCTTAGACGACAGCATTCCTGCTGGGGAGACGGACCTGCTCGCCCGAGACCTCATCCAGGTACCAGACAGGTCATGGACTGTAGACAGAGTATCAAACAAGACCCTCATCTAGAGGGATGTCTGGGCTGTAGTGGAGGTTAATTATAATGTCTACTCTAAGACAATTATTTTAGAACTTCTGCTATGTCTGTTATTCTATGCTCATTTTAGCCAGAAAATGGCTGTTACTGTTAACCATTTAACAATAATGAATAGCATTTTTAAGTGTAAAATATGGTCAACATCCCAGCTTCAGTTCTATTAAAATAACAAATCTTTATTTTTTTATATATAAGAGCTTGATATACATTATAGCAAGAAGTTTCAGGAGTTTTTCAACCCGGTCACCTCTGTGGTTTTTTTTGCGGAAATCCAGCAAAAGATGGTATAGTTCCATGGTATAGAATATGAATAATGAATACAATACGCTTTTAGATGACAGTGAATTCACTACAGCCGAGAAAAAAATCAATAAATCCTTGCTGATTTATGCGACACAATACTTATTTTTCTGCATTTCACATCTTTGCTTATGTCGGGTAATCTCCTTCCATGAGCAAGTCTTTCAAATAAACTTAATTTTACACACCACCTGAAATGCTTGGCTAAGCATGCTTGCTTTTTTGTTAGCCAACTGGCAATCGACTGCTGACACTGTGAGAAAGCTGTGCTGCTTGCTACAATATAGGTTGTTGAGACACGTTTCCCAAATGTGAGTTATAATAATCCATGAACAGAATAGACACTTTATTTACTCAGGAAAATAAGTCAAGAACATCCTTTTTATAATAAACATCCAGAAAAAAAAGTTGCCGGCAATTAGTATTTGTGGTAGGTACAGTTATTCTTCCCTGCTTTTTAACTCACTGTAAAATAGCCACAAGTGTTTAAACATTAGAGGCTCTCTTTTAGATTGATGTCTGTGACTTCTCATTTTAAAACCTCTTGGTGTTTGTGACAGTAGTAACTTTGATCCGTGTCTCAAATGATGCCGTGTTGGGTCCTGCCATTTGTGTGATTTGGTCCTGGAATGTCCTTGAAAGGTCTTCAAATGTGATGCTTAAGAAGTTGTGGGAATCCTGAATATTAAGCTGCCATATCCACCTTGGTTGTCATAGTAACATTGCAGGTGTGCACATGCTGACTTGGCTCTTTTTCGGACATCTCTGGGTTTTACTTGGTGGCATTTTTTGTTCTTGCCATAACACGTTTTGTTAAACCTGCAAAACACACACATGCTTTTACTTGCAGAGAGGAGAGAGAATAGCATCTGGAACATGGAGTGAGAGGCAATGTAATACACTGTAAGAATATGAATAATGAATACAATACGCTTTTTAGATGAGAGTGAATTCACTACAGCAGAGAAAAAATCAATAAATCCTTGCTGATTTATGCGAAACAATACTTATTTTTCTGCATTTCACTTCTTTGCTTATGTCGGGTAATCTCCTTCCATATAATGTTTGAGCTTCTTTGTATTCTAACTACCACTGTCGGCTCCATGCAGATGCTTTTATCTCTCCTTCCATTGCACCGCCAACACCCACTCAGTGTCACCAGCTCTCTCGACACACACAAAGCACCTCGCTTGTTTAACTTTTTAGCTTCAAATCTCTTTCTGCATCAGATGAGGTAATTTGGCCAGAGGGACGCTCTGTTTGGTTGTCAACGTATAAGTGGTGCTGTGTTTGGTACCTTTTAAATTCAAATCTCAGTCTTGAGCAAGACACCGACTGGATCTGTGCCAGCTCCACAGCTGCTGTGCTGTAGCTGACCTGCACTGTGGAGCGCAGCCAACACCAGCACTATGAAAGGGGTTCTAAAAGGCTTAATCTGTTGTTTCATCAGGACTTAGTCATAGGTGATTATCAAATTTAAGACGCATTTGGCTATTTAAAGAAATAAGCACATCTGCTCATGTTTATTTCCTATGGAGACTTTTTTAATATTCTGTTCCCCTTTACAATATATCATATTTATACCTGAAATGATTTTACATTGGTACACTCAATCATCCATGTTTCTCTTAGTTGGATGTTTACAGATATTCAAGTTTCAAACATCTTTTGAGTTTATATATGTAAAAATTGGGACAAGCAGCAGATGTTTGATATTCCGATGATGGGTCAAGCTTCATAATGCTTGTTTCTACTTTCCCATGATGCAGAATTAATGAAAGATTCAAACACAGACGGATAGACAGAAAGCAGATCGAACAGTCAAACAAATCCAAGAGGGGCATACAGGTCAGCAGGTGAGGAACAGGCAACAAAAAGCAGAAATAGATCGAGCAGACGTTCAGAAGGCTGGAAATTACAGGCATGCGCAACATTGTCAATCTGTCAAAGAGAAGGTGGAGATGAGCAGGTCAAGGGCTGATGAGAAACAGGTGAGCAGGCGAATGGGGGAGTCAAGTGACTTGTGTGAAAGCATGTGAAAGGGACAGTAAGGCAGAATGGGAAAGCACGACTGTGGAAGTCTTTTTGACACTTCCTGCCTAATAATTCCTTCAAAGTCCAAAACCCTAGTTCTAGCGCCAATTTTCTGTGTTTTCTGTGCTGTGTCTCTTTATACATCCATGTGGTGAACACAGAACTATACAAACAAATGTAAGACATTTTTTACAATTTAATAAACACACCACTATTCTGGTGTCAAAAAACATTAACTTCTTTGGTTAATTAAGCAGTCTGTAATGATTTGCTACTGCTAACATCAATAATGCTAGCTAGCTAACAGTAGCGAGAGACACGGCATATTATTGTCCATTCCAATCAAAGATAACCCTAATGATATCACTATGACATCATGAGTGTGATTTTTGACAGATTTTCGAACCCTTATAGCTTCAGGAGTTATTCTTGATTTCCTTAATTAAGTGCTTAATAATCTAATCTTTTTTTGTAGAATTATTGGATTAAATAAAAACCTAAATCATGCCAAAGTTTGCAATGCACAACTCGTAGTTTCCATTGTGCCATCCATGTAGGACCAATATTTTTTTTTGAAGGCAACACTAAATGGTATCAGTCAGTGAGTGAGCTCCAAATCCATGTCTATCAGCTGAGACAATAACAAAATAAAACCACATGAGTTCACCCTCTGAATGACCTCTGTCTGTTCTCCTGCTCTTAGGAGGCCTGGTACGAGTTCCGCGTCATGGCCGTCATGGATGACATCATCAGTGATCCTAGTAACGTAGTAGGTGTGTCCAGCACAGGTGAGACCTTACATCTCATATTATATATACAAAAAATACACATATATAAAAACACAGATTATACAGTATACAGTACATGCATGTCAAAAAATGTGTTACTCAGAGAAGAAAGGGCAGGTCTTCTTTAAACCTCTGGATTCAAACCAACAGCCTCTTGCAGTAGCATGCGTCGCTAACCTCAGGCTAACTTCACAGTCCTGATCTGACTAGAGGCGGTAGATGTATTGCACACTCAGCAACTCCAACTTTACATTTTTCCCACTCAGCACTATTAACATAAGCTCTCTTTACATGCACACTCCTTTGTACCATCCTTAAAAGTATGACATCATCCTTCCGTCTGCCTCAGTGGATTGCACTGGGCTGCTTTTTGCAACAAAGAAATCAGAAATCAAACAAATAAATCAAAGTCGTGTTTTGTTGTGGTCCCAATACTAAGAGGCTGTTTTAAATCTGAAATGAAACCCTGAAACTGTGATGTCACTCCCCTGCAGAGGTCACTGGGTACGCATCATTTGATAAGAGCAGCTGTTGGTAGCATTTATAATGAAGAAGATTTGCAGTGGTAGATCGTTGCTGCCCCCTAGTGGCAAAGCTGGAGAGTAATGCAATATCAGAAGCTGCTGCTCATCTCTCTGTTGATCTTGAACTAATTTGACTGCGTTTTCGCTGCATATTGTCAAAGCATTAACACAATTGTATGTTATTTTAATAATTTGTTAAAAACAACCAGTTTTGACGTTTCATGCATGTTGATAAGGTATTTTACTTATGTCCAAAAAAGTAAAATACCTCACATACCTCAGATCTCCCGCAATAATCTCAGCGGATAACAACATACAGAGGTATCAAACAGTCATTACAGTGCACATTTACTGACTGCAGCGTTCACTGTGAGACTCTTTTCAGATAATTATGGAAGTAAGTTGACTTTCTGCTTAGTCATTATGGCATATAGTGTGCAGAAATGCTTATTTTAAAGACACACACGGTTTTAAAGGTCAGCTCTTGCATCTCATTGGATATGGACTTTTCTTTCAAAAGGCTATCAAAGCCTACAGATTATACAATGTGGTGTCCTTTTTTTGTTTGGGAGTAAGGGAGAAAAAAGGATCTCAAATGCATACCCAGAAAAACCGCCTGATTGAGTTTATACAATTTGAAAGCTTGTTAATCAGAGCACAGTAGGATCTTGAGTGGACAGCATGCTCTTTATCAGTGGACTCATGTCTGCTTGGTTATCTAGAGTAAATAACAGCCATTTTTCAGAGCCAGAAAAAGAATGTTGGCAATAATCACAATAAAAGATAATAATAATAAAATAAAAGTCTTGTACGGTAAGTCAATTTTTGAATGTTTTGTTTTATTCTGTGACTGACATTGCCACACACAGTTTACAATCCTCCATACTAAGTATTTCTTCATACTCTTCATCTTCCGCCACTAAAGGAAGCTAAAATGTAGGCTTGTTATTCAAAATAGAAGCCTGTTGAGTTACCATATCCTTACTGGATGCTTTTGAAAATACCAGTTTTTCTAAATAAAAGCCCCATAGAAAAAATGTATAGTAACAGAAAGATTCAGGTTTAGGCTTGTTTTTCAAAATAAAACCCCCAAAAAGCAACACTACAGCTACTGCTATCTATACCTACTTAGAGCTGTTAATATCACTATCGGGATGCTACCACAGTGCTCGTCATGCAGTCAAAATGTAGCTATCATTAACATTTCCTCATACCTCTGGGTCTGTCTACAGTCCGCAGCTGTCATTTCCTGCTTTGTTGCATCCTTGTCATTCTGTAGCCACACTGTGACTTTACCCAGTTGTACGTCCCTGACTCTCCCCTCCTCCCCCCGCAGACTTCTTCCCCCCTCCAGAGATGGTGGAGGAGCGTGGACTGGCGCGGCCTGTGGTGGCCGGCATTGTGGCAACCATCTGTTTCCTGGCAGCAGCTGTCCTCTTCAGCACCATGGCTGCCTGCTTCGTCAACAAGCAGCGCAGGAGGAAGATGAAAAGGAAAAGAGGTGAGGGAAGACCTGGAAAATAATGGCTGCCATCACAATCACTGACAATTTTCAGGGTGCAATTCAATTATCACAAATAACAACAACGATTACTGAATGTTTTTGTATTTATACATTACAACTTATATTCATTTTTTATGTGAAACTTAACTGAGAGACTTTTAACAGACATCCCAACATCTAGCTTACTGATTTATGTTATCATGCTGCTCTATATGACTCTCAGCTATAATTACATGATCAAGTAGTGAACATCATGAAAGTGGCCTAATGACACTTCAGAAAGAAACTTAAGTCAATATATTTTGCATTTAATTGTAATCCTGTTACTCCATTCCAAAAGCTGCTCCAGGCTCAGCAGCAGCTATTGTGATCGTCGACTTTAGGAATTCACTGGTCATTTTTAGGAATTCAAGTTTTCATAAACCTTTATGTAAATGTCTTGGATCAGGGTTGTTTATCCTTATAAATGCTTGAAAATGAGAGTGACATCTGAAAATGTTCACCTTCCTTATCTCTTTCTCCCATCTTCCAGACCCCCCTCTATCCATAACGCACTTCAGAAAAAGCATGGAAACTCCGTAAGTAACACACTGCTACAAAGAGATCTACTGCCAACCCATAATCAAACAGCAAAGCATTCAGGATTCATTTGATCCCTGATCAGAACTGTAGTTGTATGTGTTCCAAATACAATTATAGTCAACAAAACAATACTTTATTTCTACAAAGTGAGATGTATACAGTTCCTTTTGCTTTCACAGTAAGCAAAACTGCAGAATAGGAACACACAATGATTTATATTAGTTGGTACTTATCCTGTCGATTTCTCATTAACAACTTCACATCTATCCTGAATATTTATTGTCTTAATATGAACTCTACATCTGAGCTGTCAGTGTATCAAATTTGGCATTACAGCGAGCAGGTGAAAGTCTGTTGTGTCAAAGTGTAAAGAGAAAAGCTATTAAGTTGTGTTTTGCTACATTGAAAGTAGCAAAAGGCAGCATTTGTGTGTTATGATTGGAAGGACCAACACAACAATGTGTTTTTAAAATGCCGCTCAACCTAAGTTACAGAAGCGGTGTGTTTCAATTTTAAAATATACAGTAACACACCTACTTATAGGACAACAAGACAATGACCTAAACTTAAAAAATGTAAATGAAGCTCTGTTGCTTAAATTAGAATAACATGTTTCTAGTTAATTTTACTTTGAACATGAAAGATAAACACACACCACTGGAGGCTGGCTTCTAAAGGGAGGCATCCATTCTTCACATACCCTATTGTACAGCAGCCCCCTCTAGCTAATTTCCATATTCATGATTACTGCAGGGGGGTGAATTTCTTATATAACTGTTTTCAATTATATTTAGGCTTAGGAGTTAAAAGAGTTACAGGAGTTGTGCTGGTGTAATCTCCCGTGATTACCTCAACTCCTCTATGCATTGTTTATAAGTGATTGTATTTGTTTGCTATATTGTAGCCCATTATTTAGTTGATTGTTGGCTGTTTTTTAAAAATAATTATGAGAGCTTTATAGTGGTGTGTTGTATTTGTAGCAGGTTGTTGTAGTTATATAATTGTAATTTATAACCGCCCTGTCAAGGTGCATGCCATAAGACTGTATATAAATGGATGTAGTGTCCATAGTCACCCATAGGTTTCTGCAAAGCCACAATGAAGCCCAAAGAGGGCGCACACGGCTGTTAACATCTTGGAAGTGAGTCAGCGCCTAACTCGTAACCGCCTCATCCAAAAAATGGGGACAGAGGTGGAGCTGAGGCGGGCCTGTCTGCAAAAACATGCCCACTTAGCTCGAAGCTACCGAGCTAGCTAAGGCTAACTAGCTAGGCTAACAACCTAGATAATTTACCTCCGCTCTACAGGCAGCTAACCCAACATTCAGGAGCTAACCTGCGTTCCTGTTGCTCCTGTTTCATAAAAGTAATCCAATTTGACGTTGCTTAAGGTAAGTTAACTGGAAGCAAAACTTGTAATGTCATTTTATTTTAATACTACACAACCTCGAAATGATTTCACATTTATTAAAATATATCATTCCGGTATCTAAATTAGATTTTGTTGTTCAGCTAATGTAGCTGTCAGAGAAAACTTGAAATTAGTTTTTCACATGGCACTAATTATCTTATAAATATGTGAACGTTCACAAGCTTAGCTGTATGTGGTAGTAGCTAGTTAGAGTTCTAACTATAGATGTTGTATTTTTATTTGCTTGCATGGATACATTGTTGTATAACGGTTTGAATTAGAGCTTGTAATTACACACTGCTATTGCAAACAGTGCACATATTTCAACCCAGTCTCACGGCATTTCGTGTTATAGTCACGACATTTAATCTATTGATTCGTGTTCACCAACACGATTTTCTCCTTTTTTTCGTGTCACACAGAACGATTTTAAAAGCAATGTATTTCTATTGGTAGTATGTTTCGTGCCTGCACCACGTCTTTTTGTCCGGTCGGGTCTTGGAAGACCGGAGGCTGTGTTGTTCATAAAAACATTTTCTTACTCAATATCAAGCCACGATTATTGTTTTTATTTTAAATTGTATAATGTCGGACTTTTTTTGCCGTCCGTGAGGAAAAGAAATGGAGCTCAGAATACTGAAATCTGTATTTTCTAATCTTTTTTTCCTTCTAATTTGTTATTCTTTTCTAAATAACACACTGTTATTTACTCAACAATAACACACAATTATCCTTGTTTTTATTTATTTGTTTAATTCTATAATATCGGGCTTTTTTGCCGTCCGTCAGGAACTGAATTTCAAAATAAAGTCACCGGAAACAGACGTAGGCGCGATACACACCCACTGAACTGATTACCCAAGATCCTCAGCTATGGTTGAATCTCGGTGATTGGATGTTTTAGCCGCAATGCACGTTGGGATATGGTGTTTATGCGATATGAAATCCAAAAACATTTTTAAAAAAAAGAAAATAATACTTTAATCCGAGTGTGCTTGCTTTTCTCTTTGAAAGTCATCACATAACGGCATTGTAATACACGGTTCGGCTGCATTACATATTACACATCTGCCGTAGTTCTTTATTTATAGAGCCCTGATTAGAAGACCTCTGGACAAACTGGAAGAACTGCCACCGAAACTGAATACGTGACGTGGATCATAAATATATCAGCAATTAAACAACATCTTCAATTTCTCTTCACACAATACGTCTCCTTGCAGTATCAATACTAATTCGGCTGACTTTTATATTTGATCCAATTGGTAGATAGGTAGCGGTGCACAGCGCTACAGGGACTTGTAGTTTTTAAAGATATTGATTTTCTTTGAATTAAAGAATGTAAATACTGAGTTGAGAGAATAGTCAGGGGTTTTTTGGTGATGGGAGACACATCTATGGATTCACAATTTCAATAACTTACCATTAAATGACTGATTTACCTTTCTGTCTGTGATGTTTTACAAATCAGATATTAATGTGTAGAAGTAAAACATGAGAAATAATATAGCAATATCCTGTAAAATTATGTGAAAACATGAATAAAACTACACATCTTCAGATGTTATACATACATAAGTGTCCTACACTAATAATACAAAGTTATTATTAGTATGCTGTGTGTACCTTGTGTGCACCGCCTAGTGGTTAAAGCACGTTATTGAATTATTTTTGTTGAATAATGTTATTTTTGTTGAATAATGTTATTTGATGAAAAAAATCTTAAGAGTACATACTTTCATAGGGGGAAAGTAGAAGGTCAATGATAGAAATATAGAATATAAAAAATCAAGAAGATACTGTAAGTGATCTCTACAATAAAACAGTTTAGTGCCGGATGTACAAGGATATTAATATGAGGATGTGCAGAACAGACAAACTAATTAACCTTTATTTAAACATTAAAGAATACTTTAGGTTAAGGTCTTCTTTTAAATAAGAAAAAAGCTTTTTGGATATCTACACATAAATATTAAGCCTGACCAAGTACTTAACGTCTAATATATTGCTTTCCTGCCTATGTTGAAGTACTTATTTTAACTGATATTATACACATTAATTATACTCTTATGTATGTAGATAGTATAAGAAATGTGCAGAGTTTGACAGTTTAATGGTGGAGGTATACACACATATTGATAGATGTCTTGTAATGCACTGTTGAGGAAGCTGTGACCCAAGTTTTTCATTCATTGCATAACTTCAACATAGTTCAGGTGTAACTAAAGTCTGCTTTAAGGGTTGTTTATATTTCACATCATTAAGCAGAATCTGCAAAGTAACTAAAATAAATGTAGTGGAGTACAAATACCAGGTTAACCTCTGAATTGTAGTGGAGTAGAATTACAAAGTAACAATGAGCTGTCATGTGGGTATATATTAATGCTGCCCATTATGGATACAAGCGATTTTCACCCATTTATTAATTACATGTTTTAAATGTGTACACACCAATGTGTTTCCTATCGCCTAAACCTCCAGGGATGTACACAGTTTAATACTGGCAACTTCTAATTGTGGGAAAAACGAAAACGTCTTTTAAAACTACAATTCCCAGTAGAGACCGCTATAGAACATGTTGCGAAACCCATGTGCGAAACACAATAGCCAGCATGTGTAGTTCTGGGGGTGCGTTCGAGTCCAGCTTTCGATAGTCTGCCGAGGTTTAGTTCTATTTCAAAGAGCTGTTTGACGCTCGGCGTAACCTTGGCGCACTGCCACTCCAACATCCAATCCCAGAGCTTGAAGATGAATCACGGGGTTTGTCAAGCAACGGGACTGTAGTCCCAAATGATAGCTGAGGATTATGGGTAGTGTAGTGTCTTCGGCCATCCTAAACTCTGAAATGTTTTTCGGATATCATATCGCATTAACACCATATCCCAAAGTGCATTGCGGCTAAGGATCTTGGGTAATCAGTTCAGTGGGTTGTGGTTGTCGTGTGTATCGCAATGATTCTCGAAATGTCCCTTATAGGCCTACGTCTGTTTCCGGTGACTTTATTTACGGCTAAAAAGCCCAAGATTATGGAATTAAACGAATAAATAAAAACAAGGATAATTGTGTGTTATTGTTGAGTATATAACAGTGTGTTATTTAGGAAAAAATAACAAATTAGAAGGAAAAAAAGATTTAAAAAAATACAGATTTCATTATTCTGAGGCTCTGAGCCCTATTTCTCATCCTCACAGATGGCAAAAAAAGTCCGACATTATACGATTTAAAATAAAAACAATAATCGTGGCTTGGTATTGAGTAAGAACATGTTTTTATGAACCACACAGCTTCCGGTCTACCAAGACCCGACCGGACAAAAACAAGTGGTGCAGGCAAGAAACGTGGCGTATAATATGCACGCAAAACTCGGCCTCAGATCTCAATGGGAATGGTTAGCGTATCATATGCACGCAAAATCGGACTTCTGCGTATCTATTGCACGCATTTCCAATGTGTAAAGTCGTGTCATTTGTACACAGACTGAAGAGAGTGGGTTGTTTAAATTGTGTACAATGCTTTTGTATTTTTCCCCTTCGATTCGGACAAACACTACACTACCCATAATCCTCAGCTATCGTTTAGGAATACACCAGCCGCTTTGCTTGTCAAACCCCTTGATTAGTCCTCAAGCTCTGTGATTGGATGTTGGAGTGGCAGTGCGCGAAGTTTACGCCGAACGTCAAACAGCACTTTGAAATGGAATGAAACCCATCGACGGCACACTATCCAATACGGGATTCGAACGAGTCCACGCCCCCCCCAGAACTACACATGCTGGCTATATGTATATGTGTGATTCGCAACATGTTCTATGGCGCGTCTCTACTGGGAATTGTAGTTTTAAAAGACGTTTTCGTATTACCCATAATTAGAAGTTGCCCGTATTAAACTGTATACATCCCTGGAGGTTTAGGGGATGGGAAACACATTGGTGTCTATATACAAGTGATTGGAATATGATATATTAGATAAATAATGTGTAAATTGCAGCCAGATTAATGTTGTGGATGTTGTTTCAAAAAGTTCAGGTGTTTAATAGTCTTCTGGCCTGTGGGATGAAACTGTCCCTGAGTCTGGTGGTTTTAGTCCGGATGCTGCGGTACCGCCTGCCAGACGGCAGCAGACAGAACAGTTTGTGGCTGGGGTGGTGGGGGTCTTTTGTAATCCTGAGGGCTTTCTTTAAGGTTAACCTGGTATTTGTACTCCACTACATTTATTTTAGTTACTTTACAGATTTGGATTAATGATGTGAAATATAAACAACCCTGTTAGCAGATGTAGACTTATACCTTTTGTCTCCCTGCAGCAGAAAGGTGACTATTCTCAGCAGTTCAAGTTTAGCCATTCATCACGGCGTTATTTATTAGATGCACACAGGTCAATAGACTTAAGACAGAGAGAGAAGGGGCGTGACTCCAACGGTCTTATACCCCAGGTAGTGACATCATCATCATGTGCTACAGTGCTATCCAATTAACACAGTAGTAGTCGCAGCTACTTACACAAACAATATGGTACACAGTATTACATGGAGTCATACAATATACATGTCTCTGTATGTTATACCTCAACACTCCCACTTATGAATTATGTGCTTACTGTTTACCTGTTCATATTTAATCAACAAAGCAAAAACATGGTACAAATGATTTAAATGTGGGCTTCTTCAACACATTTTAAACACTCAAATGTGGACTTTTTCTACACATTTTACACACCAAACATGATCCCTTCAAATTTCCTCAGCTTCAGTTTGGATACAGGCTTGGTCATCACATCTGCAACCATTTCATCTGTAGGACAATAAACCAGTGACATCTTTCCCTGCCTTATGGTGGACCTTATGAAGTGGTACTTAATATCCACGTGTTTACACCTTTGTCTACACACAGGATTTTTAGCAAGGGCTATTGTCCCCTGATTGTCCTCGTTTACAACTGTTTTCTTATACACGTATGTATCTATCCCTTCCAGTAGTTGCTCCAAGTAAATACACTCCTGTATAGTTAGAGCTAGAGCCATATACTCAGCTTCACATGTGGAAAGCGCTACTGTAGGCTGTTTCTTGGTTTTCCAAGAGACTAGTGAGCTGTCCTTACTCATGCTCACACAATACCCTGTCATACTGCGTCTATCGGTCTTGTCTGCAGCCCAATCAGCGTCACTATACGCCCGTAGGCCTAGTTTCTCGTTGCTTTTTCTGAAACAAAGCTGTTTGTCTGCAGTACCCCTGAGATAACGCAAAACGTGTTTTACTGTAACCCAATGTTCATCTGTCGGTTCAGCAAAATATTGTGATAACTTGCTTACCACGAAACATAGGTCTGGACGTGTACAGGTAGTCAAATAAATAAGACTGCCAACAGCCTCTCTGTATTTCTTCACATCCACCATTTTAGGTGCATCTTCAGTGTAGTCTAACTTTTGGTCACAAGGTGTCTCTCTTACCCTACACTCCTGCATGTCAAAACGTTCCAATATCTTTTCCACATACGTCTTTTGTGACACTTTCACACAGCCGTCAGACTGACTGAAATCCATGCCCAGAAAATGATTTAATCTCCCCAAATCCTTCATTTTAAATTTTGTGGAAAGCATGTTCTTCACTTTCACTAAAATCTTGGTGTTGCTGGCTGCGATGATAAGATCATCGACCCAGATAGCAATTATTACTTTCCCCTCTTTAGACTCCTTGGAGTACACGCAGTGGTCTGCTGGGTTCTGTGTGAAATTGTCATCTGTTAAGCATTCATGCAACATCGTATTCCAATTTCGTAAATTGACTTCTCGCTTACACACTAGCTTTCCTCCCTCCTTTACATAACCCTCAGGTTGTTCCATGTAAATGTCGTGATCGATGGGTGCATGCAGGTAGGCCGTCTTTACATCCATCTGGTGTAAAACCAAATCTTCTTGGGCTGCCTTCTGCATTAATACACGTACACTTGTCAGGTTGGCTGTTGGTGAGAACGTCTCCCCATAATCTATCCCCGCCCTCTGACTGTATCCTTTCGCTACGAATCTAGCTTTGTACTTGTCGTGTCCGTCAACGTCTCCCTTAACTGAATAGACCCATTTACCTCCCACTGTTTTCCTGCCCTCAGGCAATTTTGTCAGGGTAAAAGTCTGATTGTCTTCTAGAGACTTAATTTCCTCATCCATCGCTTTTCCCCAGTTTTCTGACTCAGTCGATGTCATGGCCTCTTTAAAGGTCAAAGGTACACCGCAAACTGCTCTGTAACAATAATCTACACTAGTGAGTGTTTTATCATCTTCATCACTATCTGCCTGAGTATAATCTCTCAAGTACTCTGGGGGTTTGCGCTCCCTATTGGGATATCTCCCACTGTCTGAGGCATGTGACGCCACCCTAGGGTGCTGTTCGCCATCATCCTCTGGTGCTGACTGTGGACCGTTAGTCTGTACATCTGTGCTCAGTACACTAGGCTGTGGGGCCTTTACTCCCTCTTCACAGTCTTCCTCCGAATCCTGTTCTAGCCTCTGTGTCTGAGTCTCGCTATCACAAGTTGTGCTGGTGATAAACTTTACTAGTCTGTGCTTCTGCACCTTCTCTTTGTCGGGGTAGTAAACTAGATATGCGGGGCTTCCCTTGTCATGCCCTACAAAACGTCCTTTCTCACACCTAGTATCTAATTTTCCCCTGTCCTGCTGGTACGCATAACACACTGCTCCAAACTTATGCATCCTAGCTAAGTTACACTTTTTCCCTGTCAGTGCTGAATATGGCGTAGTGCCCGTGTGCTTATTAAAACACCGGTTTCTGGTATGTGCTGCTTCCTGAATGGCATAGTGCCAAAGGTTTTTAGGTAGATCACTGTCAATAAACATACACCTGGCCATTTCAAAAAGAGTGCACCCTTCTCTTTCAGCTGTCCCGTTTTGATGTGGGGAATATGGACAAGACGTCTCATGTCTGATCTTGTTCTTTCTCAATAGTGTCTGAAACCCCTTACTAGTGAACTCAGTCCCGTTATCTTATCTAATGCATTTCACAGTCCCATAGGGAGCTACATCTGCCAGATACTTCTCAGTGGCTTGAACTGCGTCACTCTTTCAGGAAATAAACAAACACTGCCCCTGTACGCACATCTGTAAATGACTGCATATCCTGAAGCCATTTATGGACTCGTTGTTAACTGGACCAGCTAGATCAGTGTTCACCAACTCAAGTGGTGTCTTTGCTTTATCGGTCGGATCTCTGTTTCTCGTCTGGGTAAACTTTCCCTCTATGCATACTGTACAATCTTTATCAGGCTTACGCTTTGTACCCTTAATATGCATACCTACAGTTACATCCTGCAGCTTTAAAACATCCTCATAATTACAGTGACCCATAATCTCATGCCACGTTTGGATATCATGGCTGACATGACACTTATCTTCAACATCACACTCTGTTTGCAAATAGTACATTTTCTTACATACATAAATGTCAAACCTGGTACCATCCGGTAACATCAGAACATCTTTACCTTCGTCGAAGACCACCTTGGCGCCGTTAGCTGTAGCAGACTTCACGGAAAAGAGTTCTTGGGGGTACGATGGGATGTATAGTGCGTTCTTCAGAGTCACTTTACACCGTCGTCCCTCGCTGTCTATCAGACACATCTCTGCTTCTCCTCTGCCGTGCGCCACCCCGAAGGTACGCCTCCCGTCTGCCAATTCCATGCTGTGTCTCTCCGGCTTGAAGGTGCTGTCAAAAATCTTGAATTTGTTCTTATCGTTGATGATGTGGGACGACGCTCCCATGTCCACGATCAATCCTTTTCTGTGGGTCTGTAGTTGTTGTCTCTGTAGGCTGGTCTCTTCAGCTTGCACTTTGAGGGTGTAGTCATCTCCTCCCGCAGCTTCTCCGGTACCACCTGGCATGCTCGCGCACCAAGCAGCATCACCGCGGTCCATCTTTGTGCACGCTTTGTCTGTGTGCCCTTTGCTTTTACAAAAGCTACACCAGACTTTCTTTCTGCAGTCATCTTTTCGATGGCCTTTCTCTCCGCATCGCCAACATGTGCCAACGCGTTCTTCAACGCGTTCACGCCATCGGGGATGAATCGTTTGGCGGGCTTTCTCTTTGTCGCTGCTTGGACCCTCAGCACCCTCTCGCTCGTCTCGTCTGAGGCTGGGGCTGAATCTTCTGAGGCCTCGAAGTTCCTCAACTTCGCCTTGAACTGTCCCAACGTTACTTCAGTGTCACCGTGTGTCACCATTAGTGTGAACGGCTTGTATTTTTCGGATAATCCCCGCATAACCATCGCCATCATTAGTCCCTCACTCGGTGCTTCTCCTGCGCTCCTGAGTGCCGTAATGATCTGCTCAGCTCGGATGATGTATTCTGTAACCGTCTCATTATCAGCTTTCTTCAGCGCAGTCATGGTTATGTACAAGGTGACGATCCTGGGTCTGCCTTTTCCAATATAGTGCTCCCGTAATACTCTGAGACTTTCTCGGCCCTTGTCCTTCGTGTCTCTGAATATCAGGCCTAAACTGGTATTGTCGAGTAGCGGCGCTAACTCACAATAGGCGTCAGCATTGAGCTTGTCGTCTTGAGCCCTCAATGCCGCGGTCAGCTCTCCAGTGGGTGCTCGAAGGATGGTCTCCTTCAATCCCACTCTGTGCATGCAACACAGCATCCTCTCTTCCCAGAGCTCATACTCTTCTGCTTTCCCGTCGAACGTGGGCCACTTGCTCTTCCTCGTGGTTCTCTGTCAATTAGAGTTATTTGTCTGTCTGCATTTCTTTTTTTATAAAACATATCAATAAACAGACTGAGCAGGAGATAAAAGCAACTCAGAAAAATAATAATAATGCCAATCATGGATGAGGAAGGTGACAGTAATCCTCAATTCAACATCAATATTTATATACACATCTCAATATTAACTTTACTTGAATACACAGAGCAAGATGTACAAATATTTTTTTAAAAGAACAATTTAAGAGTGGTGCAAATAGCACTCTCGTAACAGTGCCGAAACTGGTGAAAAATGAACACCCAGCTATTATAGATCTCCCAGTGCCACAAACAACAAAGACACTATAAAAGGTGGAGGCTTTGCACTGCTCTCCAAACAGGGAATATCATTGGGTGGTTTTGATATATAAAAGAGTGCACTGCACAAACCCTACAGTATATTTGGTAATTGAATAAGTGTAGTGTAGCCATTTGCTTTGAACCTACAATTACAAAAAAAGCAAAATATTTGTTAAGGAAACTTGACAATACACTTGTTCACATGTTGTTCACCTCTTATGCAAACAGCTTGATTTTCAGCTGCTGTATTTTTGCATTCAGCTTGTGACCATCCAAGTTCATTACGACTTCTGTAGAAACTCGAAGGTGTACTTCAGGTTGTCCGGGAAGCTGAGATCAAGGGCATAAATTAGCCCAAAGAGCATGATGAGTCTCACAATGACGCTGCCTACGTTTTCCATGACTTTAATGCCTTCCATAACAATTCCCACGTCCTCTGGCCCCCCATCCCCGTTTCTTCGGATCGTGTAAATCCCCATGACTGTGTTGGAAATGTCCCTCTCTGCATCGTCAGCGGCGGGGGCCTGAAAAACAACACAAACACACAACACTTATGTTAAAGGGGACCTATCATGCTATATTTAAATAATATATAAGGTATATATATATATATATATATAAGGTATATTAATACGTTTTAATTTTCAAAATACGAAATAGATCATGCATTTTAGCCATGCCTCATTTTGCCTCACTCCAGCTCTGTCTTTGCAAGGTCTGATTCAGCTGACCACGCCCCCATGCGGAAGAGGGGGGCGTGACACGGCCCCGGCACGAGCGTCATGTTATCATGCTTGTTGTGATTACGAGTGGAGAGTCAACATGGCCCAACCTCTCATTCCCCTGATTGGTGGAGAGTTGACCAATCAGGCGGAGTGCACCTACATTACGTCAAAAAGGTGCAAATAAAAAATCCACCCGTATCAAATCCGTTGCAGCCCCGTTTTTAGAGATTTGGGTATGGAGGAAAAGAGAGAGGGTTGTGTTTTCTGACACTTTGTGAGTTCCCTGGAACACCGGGGACACATATGTATGTATAAAAGACATCACAAAGTGCATTTTGCATGATAGGTCCCCTTTAAGTAAAAAGCTGAACCCCACAAACAGAAAACTGTGTATGAAATAAAAATAAGCATTCTTTAACCATGAACTGCAGTTTAGAGAAGCAGATTTGCTTCTGTCTGGCTCGCCTAATTGACCAATACTGCTTTAAACTGAGATAAGGACCTCCAACCTTATCAACATAAGAGCCTGAAATACAGAAATAAATGTACAAAAATGTAGAAATAAATTAAATCTAATAAAGATATTTATCCATGTATGTCCTGTTTGCTTATCAACTTTTACTTATTTATTCATACATTTACCTATTTATTTCTATATTTATTATTTTATTCATGTATTTATTTATGTATTTATTTCAGAATCTATTTATTATTTTATTTATTTATTTCCGTATTTATTTATTCCTGTAATAATTTTAACATTTATTTCTGTATTTATTCGAGAATTTATTTATTTCAGCATTTATTTATTTATTTCTGTATTAATTGATATGTTTATTTATTGCCATATTTATTTATTTATGCATTTACCTACTTATTTCTACATTTATTTATTAAATGTATTTATTTCTGTATTTATTTCATCATTTATTATTTATTTCTGTATATAATTATTTATCCCTGAATTAATGTATACATTTATTTATTCATTAATATCCATATTTATTTCCTTATTTATTCCTATATTTATTTTTACATTTATTTATTTATTGATACTTAAAGGTGGGGTATGTAATTTTGGAGAAACCAGCTCGAGTTCTCTAGAATTTGAAAATACACAACCGGAAAAAATCTGCCTCTCCTTCAGACTTCCTTACAGAGCCCCTCTTTTACGACTGGGGCACACACAAAAATGATAGGACCCAAATGCACGACTCCAGACAAAAGATGATTCAAAAAAAGGATTTACTTGTGGTGATAAGCAAGGTAACAAAAACTCTCAAATGACTTCACAAAAAACTAAGTTAGAATCACTGTAGCTCAGAACACAACTGGCTGACAAATAATACAAGGGTCGAAACGATCTGGCACTTGGCACAGAGAAAACACAGAATAAATACACACACAAGGGACTCTACAGGTGCAAACAATAAGGGCGGGGCAGGTAATCAGGTCAGTTAACACACTGACAGGGTAGGAGTCGAACTACCTGAAATGAGAGAAGAGATTAACAAAGTAAAACAGGAAATGACAGACAACAAAAAAGGATATGCAGACGCGGACTTGACGATATTAACTAAACAGAGAAATAATACTAACAAATCTGACGAGACACAACACCCTCCTCCAACACACACGAACGCGCACATGACCGATGAGGGCACGAGATAAGTTTGTGCACAGATGGAAGGCTGACAGGCAGGCAGGCCATCCAGTTATTTTAGCCGGGCCGGCTCAGATGATTGGTCGTGCTTTTTACAGCGCCACGGCTTCAACAGATGACATTTTTTTTATGTATTTATTGTCAAAGCATTTAATATATTCATTGCTATCGGAATGTTAAAGGTGGGGTAGGTAATTTTGGAGAAACCAGCTCGAGTGCGCTAGAATTTGAAAATACACAGCTGGAAGAAATCTGCTACTTCCTTACAGAGCCCCTCCTCCAACAAACACGAACACGCACATGACCAATGAGGGCACGAGATAATTTTGTGCACAGATGGAAGGCTGACAGGCAGGTAGGCCATCCAGTTATTTTAGCCGGGCCAGCTCAGATGATTGGTCGTGCTTTTTACAGTACTACGGCTTCCACAGATGACATTTTTTTATGGATTTTTTGTCAAAGCACTTAAGATATTCATTGCTATCGGGAGGTTAAGAGCATTCCATGGAATATAACAAGAGGGTATCTCATACTTACCTACCCCACCTTTAAGAGCATTCCATGGAATATAACAAAAAGTGTTTCTGAAATAAATTACATTTAAGTAATACACGCAAGCGAGAAGTTGACATTATAGACATCTAGCCTTGGGTATGGATGGTGGTGTGCCATAGGATTTCCTCATTATAAATACATGCCATGCAGGGCCGGCCCTGACCAATTTGCTGCCCTAGGCAAGATTTTAGCTGGCGCCCCCCCCAAAATGCAGACACTCACTATGACTCGCGCATGCATGCACGTGCACGGTTGTGGCATGACCACCAACACAGAAAGATATGGACACAAGATGTGTGCAAATGTATTTAGTTTCCTATCCATGTGAACATGATTTAAGTGGGGGGTGGAACTAACCTCCTCTAGGGGGGTCCGGGGGCAAGCTCCCCCGGGAAGATTATTTTTTCTTAATATTGAAGTTCAAGGCATCAATCTGGTGCACTTTGAGAGCAACATTAAGAGATATTAAGAGATATATACTTTTTTTTACTGTCATATAGTATTTTATACCTGTTTTTCATCTATTCTCTTATTTTTTTTATAACTATAATGATCATATAAAGGTGTGCCTTTACCTCACTGAGCTGAGGTTATCAGAGCCGCTCAGTCTTTCAGGAGAGAGCTCTCTAAAGCTCTCCCCCCCGCGGCCGCTTACACAGTAAATTCCAATGTTAATAAAAGCACACAGAAGCTGTATACGTTTTTTGGGAGTTTGATTTATTTTAAATTAACACAAATACAAAATTAAAACCTATAATTGCACTAAAACCAATTATTTCAAAAAAAGAACTTTTTCACATAGACCTCTGGTTTTTACTGGGGCTGGGGCAGTTCAACTTGATTTTGGGGGGGGGGGGGTGCGCCATAGTTTATGGGCGCTGTACGCAATATAGGCGTAGTTATGTTAGTATAAGATAATAAGATGTACTTTGTTGATCCAAAATCGGGAAATTGTGTTGTTATGACATTTTTTTTTTTTTTTTTTTTTTATTTCTAACTTTTTTTTTTTTTTTCTCCCCAATTTTTGGCGCCCCCGATGGGTTGATGCCCTTAGCATTCGCCTATACTGCCTATGCCAAGGGCCGGCCCTGATGCCATGGTATTAATAAGTTAGGGTAACACTGTTCAACGCTATATGGGAACAACTCCTACACTCCTCCTTTGCTGGTGAAGATTTGTAGCAGCTTGTCGGAAAAGTGGTCCAGCTGATACATGAACTTCGATTGCAGTGGCTTGGTGGTGATGCGCAAGAACTCTGCATTCACCTTAAAAATATTATTGACAAACAAAATACAACAATGTGTTACTTGTTTATCAGAATTACTACCAAATTGGGATGTAGGATAATTGGCCAATTCAATTGCGATTGTGGAGCCATTAATCATTATGGACAATAATAAAAATGGTCAACACATACAAACATACACATTTACTTACTTCACTCTGCTGGAACAGGGCAGGCCATCTGCGGGTAGAGTAACTGTGGGTCTGCCGTAACTTTAAAGTCATTCGGATGGGGGGAGGGGCTCTGCTCACCGCTGTGAGGATCTGCCGCTGCAGGGGGGGCGCGCATGCTGCAGGACTTCCGCCCCGTGTAGTGGGTGTCTGCAGGATCAGTACATAGAATACATCATTCAATGTTCTTCAGAGGCCGTCGTTTATATTTATGACTTTGTTATACTGCTGCTACTGCCCTTAACTACTCCCGTTCACTTCCAGAAACGTACTACGGCTCGCTCAACTTCCCTCTCACTCGCTGTACACATGCACACGCCACACACTGTCTCATTATTTATATTAAATATTTGGCAGTAAAAAAAAGACCAGTGCTTAAACTCAACTGAACTCCTACAGAAACGATTGGCTTCACCTGTCCTCCTCTGCCTGCCTGCACTAAGGCCAGGAGAGGTGGACAGACCTGGACAGACCTGCTTTATGATAGAAAATGGCGGTGCTTGCAGGGGCATGCAGGCTCTGCCCCCTATACTGTTACCTCATGCACTTTAATTACTCTTTGCATTTTTTTGGTTGGATATAAACTGAATTTCGGTGTACTGTGTTCAATGACAATAACATAAAATCTAATATAATACAATCTACTGATCTCCATTATCCAGCAGGTATTCAATGCTACCCACATGTAGCAAGCTAGCTTCTAGCTACCAGTTATCTGGCTAGGTATAGCCAGAGCCCTAGAAAGATAAGAGTTACGACACTCTCTGATGTCGCCGCCAGCCGGTCACGTGGTTTATGTATGCCGGGATAGTTCCAAACGCACTTCCGTGGCAATGCTTCTCTATGGCAAAAACAGCACGAACATGGTCAAAATAGTCATAGATTAAACCAACGCTGTTATTTTTTAAAGATTGCTTTCATATTTACATGATGTGGTTACACTTTGTATGGATTGGCACTATTTCCAAGTTTCGTTATTTAATGATATTTTGAGGGGAAAGTGTGGTAGCACAAGCAGGCTAGCAGACCAAGTTTCTTTTCCTCCGCTTAGTAATATGCTTAAATTCAGCGGGTTGTCTCGTCTGATCTGAGGTCGTAGTCGAATGTGGAGCCGCCCCGGAGGACGACACTACGTGGCTCTCCCGCGAGGCACCGAGGCGCGACGCAGAGAGGCTCACAGCTTCCCCTGAGTCTGGTGCCAGGGCAGTCACGTCCGTAGTATAGTTGCGCTGCGCTGTCATGTTCTTCTATGGGACAGACAGACAGCAGCGATTGCGTTATTGTATGGTAAATATATATAAAAAAAACACACACACCCAAGTACTTTTTCAGCTGTAATTGCATTATTGCATACTTTTTATTGACAGTTTTGCATTTGGAGAGGCAGGGTGACAACGGAAAGCTTGGTAGCCTATTACTTAGATACGTTTTACATTTTTGGAGGGAAACGCTTGTATTCATGTTAGCATGGGTAGCATGATCATGTTAAGACTATGAATATCATTTTACCACAACAGTGGATGAACAATTGATATATGTGTTTGAACAAGAACAACAGGAAGAACAAAGTAAAAGGGACGAACAAATGTGTGAACAAGTATTAAGAACAGTGTATGGAAAAAGTGATGTGTTTGAACAAAACAAAGTAAAATGAATGAGAAGGAGAACAAAGAGGGTTAGGGTTAAACAGAAAAAGATTAATTCAGCCAAAAAACACAATTTGATTAATCTAAAGTGTAAAACAATCTTCAACACAGACCAAATTAGTGCCCTTGGACAACAACACATATGGTGGGGCAAAGAAACCATAAATTAAATTGAGACAGAGTGGGAGACTGAAAATGATTACTATTTACAAAACTATTAAAACTATTTACAGAAGCTCCTGTTGAAACATGGTTCAACAGAGCAACAAAAACAGGTTTGCCAACAATAAAAATAAAAATGACGAGGCCACTTTGCCAGGGGGGGGTGATCCAGCGACGAGACAATAAAAAAAAAAGAGAAACTGAAAAAAGCAATTCATATTAGGTTCTGTTGTGGCACTACAGGATATAAAACCTTCCAAGCCATGACCTCTGCCTGAAATCAGGACCACTCAGAGGAGAATGCAGCACATCAAACTGGAGTCAGGAGTGTGAATAACACATTTTGGCCAAAACAAATTGTTGCTTACCAATACAGTGGCTGAACAATGGACACCAAAAAGTGAAAAACAGAAGCATAATTGTGCGAACAACAATTATTACAAATATTTACAAACAACTATTTACAAAAAAGCAACTATTTATAAAAAAGCAATACTATTTACAAAAAAGGGTTAGGGTAAGCAACTATTTACAAAAAAACAATACTATTTACAAAAAAGCAATACAGAACTCTAGGGCATCCAGGAGCCTAACCATTTTGAAAAAAACAAAAAGGTTCCTTTGTGAAAGGGACATCCTCTTCATCTGTTTCCTGGGCCCAACAGACCTCTGCACCGAAGGTCATAACATCTAGGCCACTGCCAAACACCTTACTCGTTGCCATCGATGTACTTGGCATCTCCATTCCCGGTCCACCGTCAGCAGCCTCCAGCCTCCTCTTCTTTCAGCAGTCATCACCTGCAGCCGTTTCCAGCACCAGCCTCCTCCAGCAGCAGCACCCTCCTCCAGCAGCACCCTCCTCCAGCAGCAGCACCCTCCAGCAGCAGCAAGCAGCAGCAGCACCTCAGCAGCAGCACCCTCCTCCAGCAGCAGCACCCTCCAGCAGCAGCACCGTCCTCCAGCAGCAGCACCCTCCTCCAGCAGCAGCACCCTCCTCCAGCAGCACCCCCCTCCAGCAGCACCCTCCTCCAGCAGCAGCACAAGCCTCCTTCAGCAGCAGCACCCTCCTCCAGCAGCACCCTCCTCCAGCAGCAGCACCCTCCTTCAGCAGCAGCACCCTCCTCCAGCAGCAGCAGCACCCTCCTCCAGCAGCAGCACCCTCCTTCAGCAGCAACAGCCATGGCTGACATATGAGGCTGAATAAAAAAAAGTGCTTATTATTTTTTTTAAAGTGTTTATTTTGTTAAAAATAAACATTTTGGATGCATGACCATGTTTTAGGCTCATCCTTCATTCACTGCTGTAGAGTAGCCTGTTCAGTAGGCTATCATTTTTTTAAGACTGAATAATACCTTTGAAGAACAATCATTAAAGTAGTGTGTATATTACAATACAAAGGAATTTATCCTAGCATACCATCAAGCATTAAAAAGTAGCGCTAGACTAGTTTACAGTACAGATGAGTTAACACGGAACAGTACAAAAAAAAACTAGTACAGTCAACATGTCACATAATGAAATGTTAGTATATCCCAAAATTCAATGAAATATTTATCACAAACGCCACCTCATTTCTACTAGTGCTAGCAGTTAAGTCATATCATACAGAAAAAGCCGACTAAGGATGGCTGACACGGTCAGGTTCAGCAGATAAAAACCAAAATAACAACAAAAACACATAATCAATCTAAATCCTGCTTGTTAGTTACCCAGCATCATTGATATATAAGCTGCTAGCGATTCATTACTGAAATCTTACCTTCAAAGCTGACGAAGTCGCGCTAGCTAACTAGCAGGCAATGCTAGCAAATTGGTTGTAACAACCAAGATAAAATAAAGATAATTACGCTGTGCATATACAAATGAAGACCAGTATAAGCATCATAAAGGGCCTCTGATACAATATAGACATATAATTCAAAAGAGTTCGATATTTCAGCAACTTACCTCTGGAACTAATCGACGCGCCGTAATGTAAGTGAATGAGGTCCAACGCCCAAATGACGATATTTGGAACTATTTCGATGTCCATACCCCGGAAGTAGGCGCCGCCATTTTTTACAACGGAGGTCTATGGGAGTGTCGTAACTCTTATCTCTCTAGGGCTCTGGGTATAGCTAGCTTGCCGTTTAGACCCAACTAAAAACGGAGCAAAATATAACACGGTGGTTCCAAATATTCTTGTCGATATTATGAAAAGGCATTACTTGGAAACAGGGTACGTTCTAAACTACTAGAAAAAAGAAATACTTACCAAAGAATAGACTTTCCACAGTCAGCTTCCACAGTCATTGTCAGACAAAAGGCGGTAAAAGACAGAACGGATGTTGCGCATGTGCAAAGGGGATGTGCAAAGGGGCGGCTCCCAGATGAAAACAATTCATTTTGAGTTGATCTGTCCTAAATACATTTAATAAGTGAATTGATTAATGTAATTTGTGTAACACTAATGAACTATACTTGGGTTTATTTCTTAAATAAAAATATTGGTAACACTTTATATTAAGGTACACAAATTAACCATCAACTAGTTGCTAATTAACATGCATATTAGCAGTATATTGGCTCTTTATTAGTCATTATAAAACACTTATTAATGCCTTATTCTACATGACCGTATTCTACAAGTAATAAGCCATTAGTTGAGAGTTTTTCCTCAATAACCCTCTAATTAGTGCTTATTTGTTGCAAGTAAGGAAGTTGCTGTACATTAGTTTGGGTCTTAATATGCTCTGCTCAATAAGGGCCTAATAAGGCAGTAGTAGCACAAGAATAGTAATTCTCCCATAATAACACTTAACAAATATGATCTATTCTTATGTAACAAGACATGAAACTATAAGTGTTAATTGTGTCTAATTAACTAAAAATTAGGTATTTATATCTAAGAACATGTTCCCTATTTTAAAGTGAAGTCTTGTTCATAACCAATAAGCTAGTAGTTTGACTCTAATTGACCTGAACATGTTCCCTATTCTAAAGTGAAGTCTTGTTCATAACCAATAAGCTAGTAATTTGACTCTAATTGACCTGAACATGTTCCCTAATCTAAAATTGCCTCCTCTTCACACTTTGTAAATACATTATAGCACACAACAATTGAAATTAATCTCAACAGCACATGAACAAAGTAGGCAGACGTTGAAATATCTGTTTTATTCAAATGTAACCACTTAAAGTGCCAGTGAAGTGCATTTTTTTGCGCCAAAGTGAAATGGCAGTTTCATTTCTTACATATAATTGTACCTGTTCATGGCTAAAATATTTTTTTAGGAAGTGCGAGGGACGAGATAAACATCGCAAATTTTTCAGAGTCTGAGTCTACCGCTGCTGCAGACGATAGCGGCTGTGACGTCACAAGATGGGCCCAGTTGTGATTGTAAACATGGCGGAGCCTTCGGAAAGTGATACTGGTGCGAGAGAAATGAGTGATTTTGACAGCTTTTCGGACAGGATAGATGAGGAAAGTGGCCATGGAAGTCAATTTAGTTGAGGACAATATTTTGTCATAGATCTAGAGTAGATCTACACACAGGATTGGCCATCACCTGATCATACATTCATCTGTTCATAGCATGATGCAACATTCATGTTCACATGCAGTGTTGTGCTAGTTACTGAAAACCAGTAACTAGTTACAATTACTAGTTACTTCACTACTTACACCAAAAAGTAATGCGTTACTGTGAAAAGTAACTTTTTAGTTACTTAAAAAAGGGCACCCATTAATGCCCTTATACTGTAGCCTTCATTTCAGTACTGTTATTGCATCGGAGAATAATACAACCTGTTGATCAACTTGACATGCATTTGCATCACTGAACTCTGCTAAGCAATGTGGTATTTACAAACAAACACAAAGATATGTTTCAAAGTGCCAATCCAGCCGCTGTTGCTTAGGTGGAGGTGGAGTGGCGTCGGATGAGTCTGGGTCTGTGGTCTTAGCTACTAGCTTCGTCCCAGCATGTTGTTTCTGCAGATGTTTCAACAGATTTTAATTGCTGTTTTGGGCAGTCGATAGGATCTTTGACCCGCCAAGACACAACTTACATTTAACTAAAACGTTCTTTTCTTTGTGCTCGACAAAAGTGAAATAGTGAGAATATCTCCAGGCGGAGAAACTCGACTTGAGCTCTGCCGCCGCCATGATAGTCTTGTTAATAGACACAAACACAGTGGCCTTTATTTTTCATAAACAATCTACGAATCTACGAATCTACGAAACAATAACACCAGCCACTCACCTTCATCTTTTGGGAACAGAAACATCGCCACTTCGGCAGAATTGACATTACCACAGCCAGCGGCAATGCATCGCTTCCCGTGTGTTTTTCCTCCCTTTTTCGTCACTGTCGCCTCCATTGTCAGCTTTTCTCGATTGGCAATCACTTCCAGTCGACTGCGAAACACTTTCCAATCAAATACTCGCTAAAAACGTTGGTAAATTCGACTTTGAAATAGAGACAAAATGAATGGTGGTGAATGTAAACACTTCGGCTTGGCCCATCTTCTGACGTCAAGCAGTAGATCGCAAGCCACGCCCACGAAGGCGGAGGTCGACTGCGAATTTCCCAGCGGAAAATTCAAACTCGTCAAATTCGTTGCTATTCCAACATCTTTGATATGGGTTCCAATGGACAATTTTGGTCATTACTATACGTATTAGCATAAAAGATCATGCACCGTCGCACACTTCAGTGGGTCTTTAAGAGAGGTTCAGACACATCACAAACATTTAAAGTGTCTTTAATCGTTCAATCCCTTTTCACTGACAGTGTACATTTGCTATCTGCAACATCTGCTACCTTTCACAGGCTTCACACTTTATATTTTTTTCTAATGTCATGCAAAAGCATTCCAAGTGGTCCATATCTGTGATGTTTTCCACGCCAGTAAGTCCACTCAATGACATCCAAGTGATCTTTTAACGAACTTTGTGTCTTTCTCCTGTCATTTCTGATTCCAAGCATTCCGAACACCCAGGAACTCCTGTTGCTCGCCCGTCCTCTGTTGTACTGAAAATGACAAGAGTATTATGGAGCAGTGCATGTTTACAAATATTCAACTGTCCTGAGGTGCAGGAATAACGTGACATTTCCCTTTATGGCATAATTGAACTGCATATCTTATTCCAAAATGCAACAGTCATTTCTCATAGATAAGGATACTGACACAATTTTACAAAAGGCTACTACAGTACTTAGTTTTGACACACAAAAATGATCCTTCTCTTTGTTCCATGGGAGAAAAAATTGTATATTTATGCAACCTATGGCCACATAGAGCTGTGGACAATAATGCACAACCACCTGAGCCACAAACAGTGGGATGGGTAAAAGAGGTTTACATACACTTGGAATAACTACATTAAAATGGCTCTGTCTGCAGTTTCTTTAAATAAAGAATGTTTTAAAATATTTTCCGTAGAGCCTTACCATTGTATATTTCTACATGGAATACTGTATGCATTTGTTTTCAATTATTAATCACACAGCAGTGAACTGTTCGAGCATGTTCGGAACAGTTGTTAAAATGTTTTACAATTTACAATACACTCTACTACTTTATGTATAATTAGCAATAATAGTCTATGATAGACACAGTGTTGTACAGCAGAAATGGTGAAAATAAATGTTAACTTTCTATGTATTAAAAGTATGTATAGTGTCTCTACATTAAGTAGCTCTGTTAAGGACAGGCTTATGCAAGATCATAGGAAATAAACTTGTTTTAATTATGTATTGTTTGGACATCAAGGTAACAATCTTAAAGTGTTTGCATAGTTTTTTACACACCTTTCTTTTATGGCCAAATTTGCTTTCATCGATCATAACAACTTCACTTCGTCTTCCAATGGTCTGCTGGCCTCTTCTTCTCACTCTTCTCATGGCAGATTTACAAACACTCCGCAGCTTGTCTGCGAGCTTAGTCAGAGTTGTAGAGCTACGAGTAATTCCTTCCTGCAGCATATCCACTTGTCGCAATCGAAGGCCTTGGGCAAATCTGTAAACAATCCAGTTAGTTAGGAGGGGAGGTTAAAACCAATTTTGAAGTGGTCATGGGTGTACAGTACATTTCCATATATACACATTTCATGAATGATTTAGAACCACTCACCTGTAGATGAAATGCATCCATGTTTGCAGTCGCACATGGGAATTCTCAAACATGGAGCCACTTCGGATGGACCTTGAATATGTTTTCCCTTTGTGACATGAATCCCGGCACATCCTGATGATTAAACAAATTGGTTGAATAGAATTCTGATAAATTAAGTCTAGATTTGTAAGGTGTTGATACATCTAAGACATGGATTGAATATGGCGCAAGTCCTTTGTGTTATTCAACATTTCTAGGTATACTTGACAAGAAGAATTTAATCTACAATAATTAACTGAATAAGGAAGATATTTGAGTGCATTTAGTAGTGTTACCACCTTAAAAAGTAGCCCACATGCAAATATAAATTATCAGCAGAGTGTGATTTGAATTATGACTTTCTAGGTGAGATTTAGCTGATAATTCCTCCTAATAAAAACAATTAGGTTTAATAATATAAATTATATAATAATTTGCCATCAGATATGCATGAATCACATAGGTCACATAATGTAGATTCAAAATGGTGAATGTTTCTGAAAGGTGACAAGTCTGCATCCAACATTCAGATGAACTTACAGCTAGAGCTAACAATATGATATGCCCACAATTAATAAATGAAGCACAGGCTAAGTGTTCTAGCATTACTTACCATGATGCATCCTTTTTAGCATAAGGCCGTTTCAACTTCATGACATGAGCACAAGAGGGGCATTTCATTGATTTTCGAAGAAGGCCTTTTTTCATTAACCAGTGGTTGAACTTAAGGTTTTCCTTGGGGCTCTGTCTAAAATGTATTCGCCTCAAAAACGTGTAATGTGACACCATACTTGTAAAATTATCTGAAATAATATTACATTCTCAGCTATTAATATTGCGCCATACCTCCACACTCCACAGCGAGGGAGAATAAATGAAATAGGCGGGACTTACCCTTTGGGAGAATAATGTTTGACAAAGCGATCCACCAATCCATGTTCTCATCCGCCGGTTACTTCCGCTAACAGCGAAGCTCCGGAGGCGAAGTCCCGCCTATCTACTTCCGACAGTTCACGAGCATATCCCCCCCTCCCCCACCCGTTGACAGCGTTGACAGTGCATGAGCGTGCTCTCTGTCCCCCCCCCACCCCTAGTTTTTCAACTACATTCATTCGTTTGGCCAAGACGTTTAAATGTATGGATTTTGTTGCAGCGGTTTGACTCTGATATTGTGTAAACATGTGTTTTAGGATAAGTTTTGGCGTAGTTTAAGTTTGACAGTGCAGTAACGTAGAGGGAACGGGAGTCAGCTGACAGGTTGCAAACGGCAAATTCATCCAATCATTCACTATCATATTAAATCCCCGTCCAATCAGCAAAAAGAAACTGCCTGCTAGCTTTTGGCCTTATCCACTTGCCTTGGAGCTTGAAGAGGGACGTTGGAAATTGTGTGCATCGAAAATGGTAAGTTACGTGCTTTGCTTTCTTATTTTTGTATTCATTGTATTGTATTTGTTGAAAATGCTCTCTTTCATGTGCACTCTGGACCTCTTTGAATTGTGTGCTTAATAAAGTCATTATTACCAACTCACGTTGTTGGCCGCGTTAGCTCAATATCGTCATGTAACCTACCCACTACTTGGCTGTATAATTCGTATAATGTTCATTATTGTTAGTCCATAAGTTAATTAGGGACCCATTGCTTTTCAAAAGTAAATTATAGCTATCTTGCAAGCCGATTAAACATTGTAGTTAATCACCACAGGCAACATTAGCCCCGCTTCAGAACGGAGAACTTGCTAGCTAGCTAACAACTGGCGCGAAGGCACGTGGTTATCTTTTACTTGGTTTAACCCCCGGGTCAGTCGCTTTCATTTGGCCAGCTCGCTGCCTTTTAGACTCATGTTTGTGCACTCTAACTGTTATCCAATGTACATATTCAGCCTTTTACACAATATTTAATAGCTTTATTCTTTTTTCTTTTTTACAGCCTAAGGCAAAGAAGAAGAATCAGGTCCCAAAAGAGGAGTCGAGGATGGAGTTGATCAAAGAGGATCTAGATGGTAAATTGTATATCCCTTAACTAAGAAGTACAACTTAAATGATTTCCTTGTCAAACTTGATTTTAACATTCATGTCCTCTATTAATTGTGTGAGTTTATTGTTCTTATGCCATAGGTCCTGAAGATACAGAAAGCTTGGCCCCAAGTTGCAGTACCAGCCTTGGATCAGGTGATTTTTTTTTTTTTCTTGCATTGATTCTTTGTGTTGGTAGTTTATAAACATTACACTATATGGTGTTATTTCTCGTTCATCCTGAGATGGAAATTGTTGCCAGATTTAGCCCATGCACCTCCTTAAGTTATGGTAAAAAATAATAATTATTAATATATATTATATAATATATTAATTATTAATAATTCTGAGACTGTATAGGTTAGAGACAATTCACTTCAGTAGCCTTCCAAGGACAAATGTAAGCTTAACAGAGAACCCAACATGTAAATAAATGTTGCTGTTATATTGTGCTTTATAGAATAAAAGCACACATCGCCTCCATGTTCATGTTTGGCCACTCAATGATACATTTACATATTCACAACATAGTGATCACTAATACATAAAAAGTGTAGTTTTTCCTTACCACTGTGCATGCTCATGTGGGTAAAAGTTGGGTCTCTGTAAACTGTAAGAGTACAGTCTTGACCTGCTCTATAGGAAAAGTTGCAATTTGGAGCTGCAAAGAAATACTTGTAATTTAATTAATATCTGATCATTAATATGACGCACAGTGGTGATGATAAGCAGTACACTGTAACTGACATGGCCGATGTTGACTAGGGAAACCACATATTATCTGTTGTCTCTTGTGGGAGAGGGGAAGTGGATAATTGTATACATTTTTTACTTTATCGGCTGCTACTTTATGGTTTTAAAATCCTTGAGGTTCATCAAGTTAAGGCACATACCATAATCGCAATCATCTGTGTTCGATCTGGCCCATGACCTTTGTTGCTCGCCATCCCTCTCTCTGTCTCTCCAATAGGTTTCCTGTTACTCGATACTGTATCATAATCTTTATTGTAATCTCTCTCAAACTGTCCTTTTGTTTTTTAAGGATCATTCTCAAGATTGGAATTCCTAGAGGCCAAGATCGAATGGCAAGATAAAATGATAAAAGATCTAGAAGGAGAGCGCAATTTCTTACGCGAGCAAGTCTTGGGGTTGAAGAAGAAATCAAGTGAGTGTTTCGAGAAGAAACTGCACATTTGTATTCAATTGTTATAGAAGGTGTGATGTTATGTATCTCCTCATAACAAGCTGATCAGTGTGTCATCTGTCATCCGTTGAATTTAAGCTCAATCAAAAGTCCCTACTTTGGATGAGGATGTCAGCATGTCTGAAGATGACACTTCCCAAAGTCCTGCAGACCTCAGTGATTCCTCAGACAGTGATGTTGTCATCCCAAAAATGAAACAATGTAGCACACGGAATCCTGCATCTCCAGATGCGGCTGTGCCTGGGCGAGCACATATGAGAGGTGAACAACTAAATGTCATGAAAAGTAATAATGATAAAGATCAGATAAGCAGATTTTGCCATCCCTAGAGTAGCTTTATAATATTTTTAGGCATTCTTAGCGCCATCTGCTGGACAGAATTATTAGTCTGTGTACTCATCCCTTGTGTATTTGTTTGTTTGTTTTTTTCAGTCAAAGGGCCAGCGGAGGTTGTCCATAGGTATAAAAAGGTCCTGAAAACCTTCGGACATGTTCGCACAATGTCTGAAGCCTTCAGGATAAATAATGTGGATCGGGGAACCATAAAGATGACTGCTCCAATTGCAGAGCTCAAGATTGTGGACCCAGACACATTCGAGACCCTCAAGTTTGATCCTGCAATCGACACCCTGCTTTCATTTGCCAAGAAGTGTGCAACAAATGTTAGCGTAGATAAAAAGGCCAAAATAGAGGACATGAAAGCCAAAGGCAAGCTTCTTCCCTTGCTGATGAAATATTAAAGGGCTGGTTTTATCGGTTTAGATAAGGTGTACTGGAAGAGTTGTATATTTAAATGCGAGTTTAGTAGTACCCTCAAGAGCAAGTTCAGCTTTTATATTTACCTATCTATTTTTATTAAAAAGTACAGGTGTGTTGTGAGCCTTGGAGACACTTTAAATGTTTGTGATGTCTCTGAAACTCTCTTAAGTGGTTACATTTGAATAAAACAGATATTTCAACATCTGCCTACTTTGTTTATGTGCTGTTGAGATTAATTTCAATAGTTGTGTGCTATAATGTATTTACAAAGTGTGAAGAGGAGGCAACTTTAGATTAGGGAACCTGTTCAGGTCAATTAGAGTCAAACTACTAGCTTATTGGTTATGAACAAGACTTCACTTTAGAATAGGGAACATGTTTTTAGATATAAATACCTCATTTTGAATTATTTAGACACAATTAACACTTATAGTTTCATGTCTTGTTACATAAGAATAGATCATATTTGTTAAGTGTTATTATGGGAGAATTACTATTCTTGTGCTACTACTGCCTTATTAGGCCCTTATTGAGCAGTGCATATTAAGACCCAAACTAATGTACAGCAACTTCCTTACTTGCAACAAATAAGCACTAATTAGAGGGTTATTGAGGAAAAACTCTCAACTAATGGCTTATTACTTGTAGAATACGGTCATGTAGAATAAGGCATTAATAAGTGTTTTATAATGACTAATAAAGAGCCAATATACTGCTAATATGCATGTTAATTAGCAACTAGTTGATGGTTAATTTGTGTACCTTAAATATAAAGTGTTACCAAAATATTTAATAAAGCGAACATTTCTTTATTGTGTCAAGTCTAAGAAGGGCTTGAATCGTTTTTATGAGTGCAGGGAGAGAAACACAGAAGAAGAGACGAGAGAGCGGCAGATAGAAGCGGAGAGGAAAGTGAGTGAAGAGAAGAGTTAGCGATACAGGGAGAGAAGCGGAGAGGAGAGTGAACAGGCGTGTTAGCGGCAGACAGGGAGAGACAAATAATTACACATGGCGCTCTCCAAGAAGAGGAAAGTGGACAGTGAGAACAGAGCTTTTAACCCTGAGTGGACGGACTCATTCATGTTCATCCTGCCCACTGGGAGCACAGAACCAGTGTGTCTCATTTGTTCAGAGACCGTGGCGCTCATTAAAAGTGCCAAAACGCCACTATGAGACAAAACACAAAGTGTTTGACCAAACATTCCCTCTCAAGTCAGAACTGAGGTCACAAAAAATAAGCACTCTCAGAGCCCAATATGATCAGTCCACCAGGATCAAAATGAAAACTAAATATCGTTCCAGGGCAGGCTAACCGAGGCTAACCAATGAGCACCTGCATGTGTGTATGAGAATGGCCCTGACACCATTTCAGCCCAGATTTAAACTCCTGGCCGGACAAGCTCAAGCTCAATTCTCGCACTGAATACAAAAAAGTGAGTGAGGGACTGCAATATAAGAGGGAAAGAAAGAGAAACTTTAAAACTGTTCAATTGTTATGATGTGTAAAGACTGATATTGTTCTATAATCGGCTGAAACTGTTAAGTCATGATGTGAAACGGTTAACAAAGAAAAAGGGAAACTCAAGCTGCTGCTACACTTTATTTTATTTATCTAAAATTAAGCACTTTTAAGATGCACATATTTTCAAAAGCTATTTTATTTATTTTCTCTTATTTTATTTTGAAATGCAGCCAGAGAGGAACATTACACATATCCACAGTATTTACTGTATATCTGTATAGTTCAATGTTAATTGACAATAAATATTGTTGTTTTTGAATTGTACTTTCTATATTTGATTGGCAGTCAGTTGTTGATTACATGCAGACGTTGATAAAGCTACAGGCTACTTCAATATATATATATCACACTAATTCATAAAGCAACTTAGACATTTTGATGTTCCGGACCTTTGCATGGGGAGATTTTCTCTAACTGGACCTCGTTGAATTTTAGTTGAATACCCCTGCTATAAAGCATATTCATTACTCGTTATTCTCTACTAATAGCTAATTAAAGACTGTATATAATGGCTATTTTGCACATCCCTTTCAAGATTTCAAGATTTTCAAAGGATTATTGACATATCATATTATACACAACTACGGTGTAGTTATGCAATAAATGAAACACTTGGATCGCAGGTTCCTGAACAGTGTATTACAAGACATCTATCAATATGTGTGTACCTCCACCATTAAACTGTCATATTCTGCACATTTCTTATTCTATCTACATACATCTTATGAGAGTATAATAAATATGTATAATATCGGTTAAAATAAGTGCTTCAACATAGTTAACATTGCAGGAATGTTGATTGTCAAGTCCCAAAACAAACCATGCAATATATTAAACGTTAAGTACTTTGTCAGGCTTAATATTTATCAGATACCCACAAAGCTTTTTGCTTACATGTATTTAAAAGAAGACCTTAACCTAAAGTATTATTTAATGTTTAAATAAAGCCTAATTAGTTTGTCTGTTTTGCACATCCTCCTATTAATATCTTTGTACATCCGGCACTAAACTGTTTTATTCTAGATATCATTTACAGTATCTTCTTGATATTTTCTATTCTATATTTCTATCATTGACCTTCTACTTTCCTCCTATTTTGTATGTACTCTTAATATTTAGATGTTTTCATCAAATATAACACATTCAACAAAACATGCAGCAGACCTTAGGCAAGGCAAGTTTATTTATACAGCACCTTTCAACACAAGGCAATTCAAAGTGCTTTACAAAAATGAAAGACATTAAGAAAAAGGCATTTTAAACAGTCATTAAAAAGCAACACAATCTACCTGCATTGCAATTACTCTAAACGTGTAATAACGTGCTTTAACCAGTAGGTGGTTCGGGTTAAAAAGCTGTCAGGTTTACAGTGTTAACAAAATAAAGTATACTGCTGTTTCCGGTTTAGTTTACGACGGATATATTTTGTTATTGTTTTGATATTTGTAACACAAAAGCGATGGGAAAAACCCACAGCAACACAGAAAAGATGGTCTTAACATGACGCAGCCGTCTAGTTAATGAAACATAATAACATCAAAACTAAATATTACTATTAACTTTATTGTGAAATTAAACAGAACGGTAAAAGAATAGTTTCCGGTCTTTCCTCACGGACAGCAAAAATGTCCGACATTATACGATTTAGAAAAAGGTTCCTCAACAGTGCATTACAAGACATCTATCAATATGTGTATACCTCCACCATTAAACTGTCATGTTCTGCACATTTCTTATACTATCTACATATATCTTATAAGAGTATAATTAATATGTATAATATCAGTTAAAATTAGTGCTTCAACATAGTTAACATTACAGGAAAGCAATATATTAGATGTTAAGTACTTTGTCAGGCTTAATATTTATCTGTAGATACCCCCAAAGCTTTTTTCTTATTTAAAAGAAGACCTTAACCTAAAGTATTCTTTAATGTTTAAATAAAGGTTAATTAGTTTTTCTGTTTTGCACATCGTCATATTAATATCTTTGCACATCCGGCACTAAACTGTTTTATTGTAGAGATCACTTACAGTATGTTCTTGATATTTTATATTCTATATTTCTATCATTGACCTTCTACTTTCCCCCTATGAAAGTATGTACTCTTAATATTTTTTTCATCAAATATAACATATTCAACAAAAAAATTCAATAACGTGCTTTAACCACTAGGCGTTGTGGGTTAACAAACTGTCAAGTTTAAAGTGTTAACACAACAAATTATACTTTTTATTATTAGTGTAGGACACTTATGTATGTATAACATCTGAAGATGTGTAGTTTTATTTATGTTTTCACATAATTTTACAAGATATTGCTATACTATTTGACATGTTTTACTTCTACACATTAATATCTGATTTGTAAAACATCACAGACAGAAAGGTATATCCGTCATTTTAAGGTGGGGTAGGTAAGTTTGAGAAACCGGCTCAAGATACACTTTGTGTTATATTCCATGGAATGCTCTTAACATCCCGATAGCAATGAATATCTTAAAGGGAGGCAATGCTCATGACACGCATTTTTAAATAATTATCATACGATAAAACAGACCAGTCTCTGCCAGTCTTCTTTTTTTTTTTTTAATCCGATGACGTTATCAGTGATTTTAAGCTGATTAATTACCGAAATAACATCAACCCTGTGGGCGGCGCCATTTTGACGAGTCACATGACTTATTTTACCGGACGTGACGTGAACTATGCGTTTGGACAAAATGACTCTAGTTACTCTCCATTGTTCTCACAATTCCATTGAAATATGCCTCATTGTATTTTGTTGCAAATAGGATATATTTTTTATCGTAATGAACAGGTTATATCACAAATTATATTTCAAGATAAGCTAAGTTTCATTTTGACTTTTTAACAGCCAGTCTCAGTTCTGTCAAAATACTCACAGCTAGCTGAGTGCTTCTAGGGCATTTTGATTGTTTTCACCTGTTCATTGAGAAAAATGTCCACTTCATGTATATATTTATTCAGATTTTTTTGGCTGTATATATCTCTTTAGTGATTTATGTTGCCTGATACACGTCCTCGTGTTTTGGTTAATACATTTAATTTCATAGTCAATGTCAACATCATGCCCACCATAATAATTAATCTGTGGTAGCAATATATGTATATTATTTACACTGTGAAATATCGGTATATCTAAGGAAATATGTATGAAATTATTACTTTTTAATGATGAATTAAACAAATAAGATGTTTGGCCTGAAATGAACGCTTTTCTTATTTAATATTCACGATTGATTTATCATCATCATCAGGCCTTTTCTTTTGGCATTGTATTTTTGACATGCTTGACAATCGGCACTACAATTTAAAAATATTGTGCATATGTTAATTTTAATTGTAAAGTATATAATGCTAAGAAGAAAGGGCTGTACCCGTCAAATTTACCCACCTTTCATTTATTGGTTCAACCAAAGAGGTGCGTTTCACATCCTTCATGGCAACCAGTGCTGTTCTCAATACAGCTTCTTCTAACACCACAGTGCCGAATTCCCTGTGTAAACATATGCAATCCAAGTCGTCGGTGACCAGTTTATTTCAAGCTCTTCAAGCTCATGACAACATATGTTCATCAGAGGATTGTCCATGGCTACACACCGACTGCAAGTACACCATTCATATACAGGTCTCCCTACTCGCCCCCCGAAATCAATTGCACGAGTAAAGGGATCGTCTCCAGCAAGATCACCGTGCTGTTCATCCTCATCGTCACTGGATTCCTGACGGTTCTGGCCACTTGGCTCGAACCTATATGGCTGAATTCCCCCATCCAATCTCTCCACATTGCTCAAAACTTCTTCCTCGGCTGACGAGTCCGAACTCAAATACTCCGCCATGTTTTCGTCGAACGAGCTGTTCGTGTGTTTACAAGGTGAACCCATAGATGACGTCACGACCTAGTTTTTTGGATCATGTGACTACTGAAAATGGTCAAAATGGCAGCTGCCTGACGGAATATACAGGTTTTGATAAAAAAGAGCTATAAAATCATTATTTACCGGGGAATATCGCTGATTTCTTCAGGGTATGGTTTAAACATAATGTTTCACTAAATACTGAAGTTTTTATTAATTATCTAATGAGTGGACCCTTCCTTTAAGTGCTTTGACAAAAAATTCATAAAAAAATGTCATCTGTGGAAGCCGTAGTACTGTAAAAAGCACGACCAATCATTTTAGCCGGCCCGGCTAAAATAACTGGATGGCCTACCTGCCTGTCAGCCTTCCATCTGTGCTCAAACTTATCTCCTGCCCTCATTGGTCATGTGCGCGTTCGTGTGTGTTGGAGGATGGGCTCTGTAAGGAAGTGGCAGATTTTTTCCGGCTGTGTATTTTCAAATTCTAGCGCAGTCGAGCTGGTTTCTCCAAAATGACATACCCCACCTTTAATGGTAAGCTATTGAAATTGTGAATCCATAGATGTGTCTCCCATCACCCAAAACCCCTGACTATTCTCTCAACTCAGTATTTACATTCTTTAATTCAAAGAAAATCAATAATATCTTTAAAAACTACAAGTCCCTGTCTATCAGCTGTGCACCGCTACCTATCTACCAATTGGATCAAATATAAAAGTCAGCCGAATTAATGTTGATACTGCAAGGAGACGTATTGTGTGAAGAGAAATTGAAGATGTTGTGTAATTGCTGATATATTTATGATCCACGTCACGTATTCAGTTTCGGTGGCAGTTCTTCCAGTTTGTCTATAAGTCTTCTAATCAGGGCTCTATAAATAAAGAACTACGACAGATGTGTAATATTTAATGCAGCCAAACCGTGTATTACAATGCCGTTATGTGATGACTTCCAAAGAGAAAAGCAAGCACACTCGGATTAAAGTATTATTATTTTTTTTTTTTAAATGTTTTTGGATTTCATATCGCATTAACACCATATCCCAACGTGCATTGCGGCTAAAACATTCAATCACCGAGCTTCAACCATAGCTGAGGATCTTGGGTAATCAGTTCAGTGGTGTGTATCGCCTACGTCTGTTTCCGGTGACTTTATTTTGAAATTCAGTCCTGACGGACGGCAAAAACGCCCGATATTATAGAATTAAACAAATAAATAAAAACAAGGATAATTGTGTGTTATTGTTGAGTAAATAACAGTGTGTTATTTAGAAAATAATAACAAATTAGAAGGAAAAAAAGATTTTAAAAATACATATTTCAGTTTTCTGAGCCCCATTTCTTTTCCTCACGGACGGCAAAAAAAGACATTATACGATTTAAAATAAAAACAATAATCGTGGCTTGATATTGAGTAAGAACATGTTTTTATGAACCACACAGCTTCCGGTCTTCCCGACCGGACAAAAAGACGTGGTGCAGGCACGAAACATACTACCAATAGAAATACATTGCTTTTAAAATCGTTCTGTGTGACACGAAAAAAAGGAGAAAATCGTGTTGGTGAACACGAATCAATAGATTAAATGTCGTGACTATAACACGAAATGCCGTGAGACTGGGTTGCATATTTATGGTTAAGATTTAGGCATTTACAGAGGTCTGCTGGGGACTATAATTAATGTCTACTATAATCTACAGCTCTGTGTGAAATGATCTTGAATATGAATGTTAAGAATACAAATAAAACACTTATGATGTTATTACATTTATTACAATTTATTTTATTTATTTTCAGTTCAGGTCATCAAGTCATGGCCACCTGTGTCTCCAACAGGCCGGCTACACACAGCAATAAACTGTACGGGAGTCCTGCTACCTGAGTTTAGACAAGTGAAAAGGAAACAAACTAAAATATATTGAAACACTATCCTCTTTATTTTGAGGTGCTGATTCCATTGGACATATTAGTGATATGGTTAAAGTTATTGTCAACATGAAAAACTGAGTCACCTTTTATAACTTTATATATTTTTATTTTTAAAAGCATTTATTAATCTTATTTATATTTCAACATTATTCACAGTGTGGATCATTTGAGTGCACTGAGGTCCAGTCTGTCATTTCATGTGACTAAATGTCTTTACTTATACATTTTAAAGTGTAAAATACCGTCCATCTTTTTGTTTTTTATGTCCTTTTATAAAAAATGTTTTTAGAGTTCATCATTAATATCTACTGCTTCTCGGTTCAATAAATTGTACTGGTTTTGGCTTAGATTTTTACTGGAAATGATAGATCTCAAATTCAAATCTGAATATTAGTTACTACCATTAGTTTGTGGCGTTGTAGACTGAGGTCTTCCACAGGCTAGGGCTGGGCTGTATGTTTACTTTTTCAGGTGAATCAGTATTGGACGTAGATATAGTGTTAGCTGGCTGAATACACCAAAACCATTGGACAGCCTCATTTTTGACAGTCTGTTTTAATCGCACAGCAGGCCATACAATAAATCCAATATTTGCCTGAAAAATAGAATCCTGCCCGCACCACATACGTCTCAGTCTTCATCCACTTTTTATACAGTCGATGGCCGGTTAGACAGTCCGATATTCGTTAATTAAACATTTCCGAAACAAATTAAGAGAATAGCATTTCTTTTCGGCACAATGTTACCTCACTAAAAACCTTTTTGGCCATACCTTAAAGGTCCCATGTCATGGCCATTTCTACTGATCATAATTCCATTGTTGAGGTCTACTAAAATAGATTTATATTGTGAAATTTTCCAAACTCACATTGTTTTCTCATACAGCATCTCTGTAACTTAAAGTATGTGTATTCACCAGGTATTCACTCTGTCCTAAACGGCTTGTTGGAGCTCCGGCCCCCCCCCTCCCTGTGAGCCCAGTGTGCTCTGATTGGTCGGGACGTTGCGAGGCTCGCTGCTCAATGATCGGGCTTACTGGTGTGGTTTCCGGGTCGGCGATACAGCGAGAACAAGCGAAACTCATCCTGAGCACACACAAACACTCACAGCCGAAGTAAAAACAATAAGTGTGGCTTGATATTGAGTAAGAAAAAGGTTTATAAACGCTGTGAGAATGGGTCTGCGGAGAGCATTTCTCCGCGATCCCAACTCGTCTATTACCAACCAGGGAGCTCTATGCAAGTCAATGGGACTCCCTGTTAGTTGAAAATGTACGCTAAAGGTCCTGGTGTGTGAGGAGCTCTGCGGATTGGTCCATTTTGGTTCCCGGAAGAAACAAATGGAAAAAGAGAAACGTGGGCGTTCTGGGGCAGCATAGACAGGTCTTTTCTGTGTTAGAGTTTTACTCGCTACAGGGTGTACTTTGAGGGTTTTTGACTCTGCAGACCGTTTACATGCAGAAAAACCTTCATAACACACAAGGGGACGGGTAATAACCAGAAAAGCATGACATGGGACCTTTTAGAATTCTTATACTAATAATGACGATCTCAGGCAAATGTCTAATAGGATAAAATGATGAAGGGATAATATTTTGGACAGACATGGATGTAAACTGCAACTTGACTTTTGGGTAGACATACTCAAACAACAAAGAAATTATCATTTCATTTTGAAAAAAGTCACATTTGCCAAAGGTATTTCTCCTTCTTAAGATATCAAATAAATAATCCTCCATGATAAACAAAGGGGAAATAGAAATGTAACTGAGATCTTATTATTTATTAGATCTAATCCGTTGTGAATTCAGCCGTACAGTTTATACTCTCTGTGTGAAACGTTGCCGCACACTGCTGTGAAGGTAATGACAGCAAGATCGCAGATGGCAAAAGTTCCATCCCATTATTTCCTGTCTTTTCATTTCTTTGTCCTTATGTGACCCTGAAATCAATCCAATCCACCATCATAAAGGACGCCTCAGGTCCCTAATGGACTCTTTACACAGCCAACATTTTGACATGTGATAGCAGCAACAGCACAGGTGGATCTAATAACATTAATTGTAGTTATAATAGGCCTCGGAACGCCTGAATAGAAAGTATCCATCATTTTATTACAACTGCATTAGACAAGTGGAAATGTCCGCCATGGTCTGTTTTCCTCAGGCGAGCAAGGCCTGAGTGAGATATATGATCATCCTGAGGAAGTGTTTCAGAAGGACTCTCGCCTGCAATGGTTGTCTTTAAATTACGGAATACTAGATGCTGTTGTAAATGGTATATCCTTGAAGACTTCAGTTTTTATCAACTGCTGGTATCCAAAAATAAGCAAACATTCATTTCATTGTACATTTTATACATTTGTATAAACTAGTCCAACAATTTGGATAAGCGATAGGTCTGTTGGTATTATTTGTCCGTTGTCAAGGAATAACATTTAAAGACCAAATCCATAAGTGACTGACAAGTAATGTAATCTTCTTCCTCTGTGCCATAGTTCTCCATTGTTGTCCATTAAACAGACATCAATAAGCCACAAGGTTTCACTGAGTGTCATGTTTCTTTATCACCATGAACACACTCATATACTGTATCTTTAGTCAATCCCACACACACCATCCTAATACTCTTTACCTCACTCAAGCCTGAAAAAAGTCCCCAAGTGACGTATAGATGATTGAATATCGATTACATCCTGCTTTGTCCCTCTTCTAATTTCCTGGGTTAGTGGAGGGAAAAAAGACAAGACCACTGACTAGGGGGATTTATGGCCATTTACCTCATTAGAACAATCTCTACTTTCCTCTCTCTTGCCTTTATCTTAACTTTGCTCCATGGCCTTTCTTGTCCTCAATATTTTTTCTCGGATAATGTTGTTCTCAGATCATCTTTATGACTTACTAATTTCTCTTTCCATTTCTGTCTTGTCCAACCCGCAAGATATTTACTGTTGCTGTTTCAGACATACCTCTCGTTGACAAGCTTCCTGTTAACCTCCATACTCTCCTCACTTCTTACTGTCTGATCTCCCCACTTCTACAGGAGTCCAATTAGCCTCATTCCAAGTGTTGAACCCTACTGGGAGGGGCTGGACGCAGACAGGTACAGGGCTCATCCTTCCAGTTCTCAGTGAGTGTGCCAACCATTGTCCCTGTTCTTGCACACTGTTTACCCCCTTTTGCACTTTGGCTCAACCCCCAGACCCTCAGACTCCTGACCTGGCTGCATGCATCCGGCCAAATGTCCCCACAATGCAGCACACCAATTGTGGTTTGGGTTTTAATTGATCAAAGGTGAAGGATCTTCATCTTCAGAAGGTGTTATAAAAAACAAAACAAGCCCTGATTGTTAAAGATTTAAAAGTAAAACAAAGTATCCATCTTGCAATGCAGAACGAGATTCAAAGACATTTGGACAGCATGACAAAGTAAGCTAATTTCTCTTAGCATAAGACCTGTGCTTATTTCTACTTTCGTATCATAATTTATGAACGTGTTATTGAGGTTAACCTAATTGAATCACTATTACTATAAAAACAGTTATCATACTGTAAGTGGCTTTTAAGAGAATCTTAGCGCTACACAGCCTTCGAATGTCATGTATGTTGGCTAATTATAAAGTTTGGGCAGTCGACTGTTAGCTTAGCTTAGCATGACTACTAGAAACAGATGGAATGAATTATGTATATCTTGTTTATTTGTGAGCTTTTTGTCTTTGGAGTGATCTGAAGCTATCTGCTTCTAGTTGTAATGCTAAGCTAACCTAACTACCGCCTTGCCCTTGCAGTTCGTACATCAGTGGTATCGCTCTTCTTATCAACTTTAACGTTGGTCAGGCTCTGAGATTCTGTTAGTCAACTCCAATCAGACTAATGATCCTTCACTGTAGTAACGGTGATTCATTTCTTAAAATATCAAAGAGACCAAGGCTAATCATGAATAAAAGTGAAGATTAGAGTTTTACTGTGGTAAATTACATCAACCACTGCTATTTTAAATGTAAGGCATATATTTAGTTGCTTTTTGCTGAAAATTATATATTTTTTTTCTGAATATTATAGCTAAACATGAGGGACTATTTTGAGCAATTCAATCATTCTTGAGATGAGCGATTTTTGTCACCAGTGGACAGAGTTAAGATAGTAATTTGCCTTGTTTTTATGCTAACAAGCTTCTGGCTGTACTATTATGAGAGTGTAGCATTTTTTCCAAAATGTCAAACTTTTCCTTTAACATAATCCTCGTTTTCTGCATTTTTTTATAGCACTCTGCTTGTGCATTGTGCCGTATCTGAGGTTTGAGCTGTTTATGTAACCGCATTGAGCTGTCCTTTCTCACTCTTTGAATCACTGTTCACCCTCCAAGTGGCCTGAACCATTTTTTCAAACTTTTGAATTGAATGTCTTCACTCCTATCCCTCTCTTATCCCAAATGCTGTCACAGACACATTTTCTCTTCTGCCTGTTAATCTTCCTTTTTCAATTCAAAGAAAATGTTTAGTTTATAAGTTTTCATTCTTAGCTTGTAAAGATTACAAGATAAGTACCAACTATTGAACACAAACCTGGTCACCTTACCTGTTTTAATTGTTACATTTTATGAGCTGTTTTTGTATATGGGCAGAGTTAAAGACAACCATAGTTGTTATGATTTATTTGAATATTTTACATTATTATTAGCGGTTTATGAAAACAAGCCACTTCATATTTTGTTGTCTTTGTAGCCTAATAAATCAGATGTAGCCACATAAACTATAACTGAGCAGCCATTGCCCAGCCATTTGAAACATAGCTGGAATATCTATTATATGTAAGAGTGTTTTTTCCGTGTGAGAGGCCTTTTTAAGAAAGACATAACACCACAGCCTTTCATAGCTCAATTCTAATGCTACATTGTTGACATTTTTTCTTTTGACACTATCATGGATACTTACTTTTCGGCCTGCGATCTAGAAAGCTGTTCCTCCCAAGACTGACTCCCAGATTGACTGGAGAAGTTCGTCTGACAATTTCCATCCTCGCTGTTAGGGAAATATTTTCCTAGGCCCATACCTTTGACCCAGTTAATCAGTTTGTACTGCCCTCACTGAGCACAACCTTAGGCTGCTGTGCTCTCAGTGTTTTGTCTCCCTGTTCCTGCCTGTTGGCGTCAGCTGATAGAGGTGTTATAGTGCTTTTGCCTGTTTTATCTTATCTGCACAATGTTGATTATTCTCTCAGAACTAGCTAAATACATGGGTCTGGGGTAGAGATCTTCAGAATTGGTTTGGCAACAGCTGTGTCACCTCTTGGCGGCAGCTCATGTCTTGTGAATTCTCCGGCCGTAACTCCATAATAAACCATCAGTGTTTGCCATCAAAGTTCCAGCTCTCCCCGTGTCTCTCTGAGTCTCGTCTCCATTGCTTCAGAAGTTTCCATCACACTCGCCACGCTGACCTATTGACCAAAGCATCAAGTAGTGCACATGGCACAAAATGAGTCTTCCTTCCAGCGCTGACACAGCAAGCAATAGTTGGCATATTCAAATATTAACTAAAGTGTGTCACACAGAAACATACACTTTCCTTTTAAAGCCATTGTTGAAGGAAACATACTTGTGTGAGGGTGTTTATATCCATATGCATATCCATGCTCCTTTTTTAACAAGAACGAACATTAGTAATAATATTTACAAAGTATTTTTAATTTCACAGAAACCTTGGTAATCATATGTTTTGGACGTTCTACTTACTTTGTGTATTAACCACTCCCAGAACCCACATTACACCACACAGCACTGGCTTTTGGTCATTTCTTTGCACTCTTCTAACCACTTTGAAATACAACAGTTGAAGTGCATCATTCACCAAACATTTTATCATTCAGATAGCTAGAGTGAAAGGCTCTTTGCACGTGTAACAGTTTATTGTTTATGTTGTTTATCTTTGTCTTGTTTGTAATGGAAATGCATGGGATGAATACACTGTATGTTAGATGTTCACACTGGTCCATTTAGTGTATCCTTTAGTCACTGTATGTGTCTATGCATCCTGGTGTCGTAAAAATGACATTCCCATACAAATTCAGACTTTTTGAAGTAGCCTACCATAGAACATTTCTTATCAGTGTGCGGAAGTCTGTGTTTGAAGGACATTGAGATGGATAGGTTGGTCAGACTTTCCAAGAGACGGGTGTTTGGTCCCATATGAAACAAAAAGTCAATGCTGTGTTGCCTAGACAACAATATAGATGTAACATGCTCTAAGCATGGTAAGCTTCACCATGTCGGAGCTGTGTGGAGGCAATGCCTCACTCAGAGATATGCTCTGATATATATGACAACCTCTATTAAAGGGTTTCTAATGGCTTGGTTTTAATCTCATAGAAAATATTTGTAATAATGTTTTCCTCAAAATAAAATTGAAAATGCAATTAAAGTGTATGAGAATATAGTGGACAAGGTTAAAGAGGTACAGTATGTGTCCCATTTCAATGCTTAGATGGCCAGTATGCAAAATAATGTTGAATAAAATAAGTCATCAAGTCATTATTATCATAACTCACTAATTATTATCATTATTCATCTCATTTCCCAAAAGGTATTTTCATGTTCAAGACTATCATTATATAAAGAGGTTGAAAATAGCAAACAATGAAAAAACCGGACTATTTACTTGTAGTTATTTTTCATTCTTAATTGTATTGATTGCAGAAAACATATTTAGCAAGATATCTTTGCTTACTAATGACCAGGGTCGGCTCTAGAACAAATCGAATGGGGGGGAAATCATTTACCGAGGGGGGGCACACACTGCCGTCAACAACCAACACACAAACACCAACGCAACTTCAATTTCAAAAAACATGCTGTAAAGTCTATTGTCTTTCACACACATTGCAGGGGTGTAGTGCTATTTTATAGCGCACCTATGACTTGTGCATACATGCATGGTTGTGGCACGACCACCAAAACAGAAACATATGGACATAGGCCACCATATAAAAAGTGTGAAAATGTATTTAGTATCCTATCCATGTGAACATGTTTTAGGTGGGGGGTGGACCTAACCTCCTCTAGGGGGGTCCGGGGGCATGCTCCCCCGGGAGGATTTTTTTTTAAATATTGAAGTTAAATGCATCAATCTGGTGCACTTTGAAAGCAAAATTAAGAGATCTAGTGGAAACGTTTTCACTTATATGATTAAAGAAAAAGAAAACGGCAAAGTGGCAAGGCTTGCCCGCCCTGTGTTGGGGGGCACAGTGACTCATTTGGGGGGGCATGGCCCGCGGATGACCCCCCATGACGCCGACCCTGCTAATGACTCAGAATCAAACAGAATATTTGAGGTAGGAGTCATAAGCCACTTTCACACCAAGTACTTTGCCGTACTTAGTTCCGAGTACTTAGTCCCGCCGAACTCTTTAGTCCCGGAACTGTCCTAGTAAATCGCGTTCAGACCGGAATAAGTCCCTGAGGGAGGATTACGCAAATGAAGCCACTGACGTCACTTCTTCTTCTTCTGCTTTGGGTTTACTGGCAGGCAGCAAACAACTTCACGGCGTATACTGCCACCCGAAGTCCCGGAGCCCCCCTGACTCCGAGACTTCGGGTGGCAGTAAATCGCCACCCGAAGTCCCAGGTAAATCGCCAGAAGCGCCGACACCTCCTCATCACTCCACCGCTCCCACGTTTTATTTTGTGTTGCCATAAGTTAGTCTCTCTCCGTTGTTGCGCTGGTCTAATGCTAATGCTAATAATGCTAATGCGAGCAAATAAAATGGCGGCTTCACAAAACTTTTCAGAGTTTTACGGGGCGTGGTTTGCAATTCGCCCAGCCAATCAGAAATTGGAACCTTTTCCTCCCCAGGAAAGTACCACCTCTCTAGCAGGGACTGAAAAGGGGTGAAAAGGTTCTCATGAACTAGGTTCTAGTTCCAGATCTTTTTGGTGTGAAAGCAAAATCCCAAGAACTATCGGAACTGTTCCTGGGAAAAGTACTCCGGTGTGAAAGCCCCTATAGTCTTGTAACTGGAGTGCAACTGTCACTGATGTTTTTAAGGGCATCTATGTTTTTTATATATCATCTTCTTGTGTATGGTCTGTTGTCATTTTTTGTTAAATTGTGGCTGAATTTGTTTTCAGCACCATCAGTAAAGCTTTACTGGCTATTTGAGCATTTAAAGATTCACTTTTGTGTTCTTTTCTTTAGGTCATCTTCAGGAAAGTTGAGCCCGGAGAGCATTCGTTCAAAGGCATCTCCGTCAGAATCATCTGAAGATAGTCATGACCAACGTTCGGGAAAGAAACCATCCACAGTTACAGGGAAGAGGGAGGAGTTGTCTTTATACAAAAAGACCAAAAGAGCAATAATAAGCAAGAAATACGGCATGTCCAAGCATGAAGCTGAAGAATCACCCATTGAACTCATCAGCCGAGGCCCAGATGGACGCTTTGTCATAGATCCCACTGTTGCAGAAATGTCTGTAAAGCCCCGGCGAATTGAGGGCTTCCCCTTTGTGGAAGAATCAGACCACTATCCTGAATTCCGGCAGTCAGACGAGGAAAATGATGATCCCAGGTCTATGCCCCCAGTTATGGCCCCTCTACGGCCTCACCAGATTTCCCCAATCTCCAGCCAGGAATTCTACCTGCAACCTCCAGCCTACAGCCCTCGTTTCCAGAGGCCTTTCGAAGGTATGACCATCATGGAGAGCAGCCGGCTCCAGGCCACGGGGCAGATCCGAGGTTCTCTCCACCACAGGGCTTTCTATGGCTATTTAGGCCACCCTGGGGATCATGACCCCCCACCTCCTTTTTACATGACTGATACTAGCCCACTCAGTTCTGTCATGTCCTCCCCTCCCTACCTTGCTGAAGGTCCTTTTGGTCACTCCATGATTCCTGAAGAATGCAGGGAGGGTGATTTTCCTCAATATGCTGTCCCTGGTTTCCCACTTCCTCTGACTATCACCTCTTCCTCTCGTACACCCGAGATTTGGCAGGGACTGGATTTCACCTTTGCAAGTCTGGAGGGTCCCCAGTTCATTTTCCCGCCACACCACCCTTTGCATCTCCGCCACGACTCCCCCTATCCTCCTCCACCTCATGTTCTTCCCCTAAGTTCTTTCCAGCCCTCCCTTCCAATGCCTACCTACCCAGCTGTCCTGCCACTGGAGGCCCCAAAGAGCCGCTCAACTAGGTCTCCCAGCAAGGCCAAGCCTCGTGGCTCCCCAGCCAAGCATAGAGCTATGCAAGAGGCACATTTTGGGCATCTAAGACACACAAGCCACGGAATGGGTGTGCCGGTTTTGCCTTACCCCGATCCAATGGCCCATATTGTACCAAGCGCATTCAGTAGCCTTGACACACGATGGTTTGAAACCACCCCTCGGTTCAGTCCTAGACAGGCTTGTAGGGTGGATTCTGGAATGCATCAGGTGGTCCTCCAGCCCTCCCGACTCTCCCCCCTAACCCAAAGCCCGCTTAGTTCTCACGAAGGCTCCCCAGAGATTGTAGTACGTCCCAGGCCACGTCCCAACATTGTCCAACCTCGCATACCACCAGAGATGTCTGAGATTACCCTCCTCCCTCCTTCCACAGCCAGCTTCTCAAGGAGATCTTCCCCCTCCTCCTCACCTGCCCACCATGGCCAGGGTAGCAGGAGAGCCAGTCCCAGCTACCGTTCCCACATAGCCTTTGCCACTTCTGCAAGCAGCTACCCAGCTTCCCAGTCCCCGTCACCCCCCATGGAAAGCAGCAACATATTTGGGCAGATGCCATCTCAGAGGAGGACTGAGGAGGGGATTCTTCCATCTGAGCCCTCTTCACCCCAGTTGTCAGCTTCAGGGTAGGTGCATTAGGCATGCAGAGAGGGATACCATATGAGTCATCTGCCCCAACCCATAATGCTTTAATGTGTAAAGCTGCTCTGACATTTTGGTTACTGAAGTGATGTCTAATATCTAATCATTTTTTTTTTTTCTAATCATCTCTGCAGCAAATTAGATTGATAGTTAAGTTGCTTCAAATATTGTTGTTTTTTCATTTCTAATCACTTTTATTTGAAAAATGACAACTGTATATTGAAAGCCATTTTTCATTTTATTGTGATTATCCAACTATGGAGGTTCAGTTAAGTTCCAATTTGGTCAATGCTGCTTTTCCATTTCAGACATCAAGTTAGAGGTATTCACCCATTGAATCTGTGAAGCATCATTTCAAAGGTATCGCCTTAAAAAACATTGCATTTCCTACTTAAAACAAAAAGAAAATTGGGCAATAATTTATTTGTTGAATTGGCAAGAAGAATGCAGTTGCTTCACAGATTACATTTCAGAATGTTTGGGGCTACAGTTCAGCTTAAAAAAAATGATATTGACGGTACACTGTGTAATGTCTTGGCACAAGCCCCTAAAATACTGGGAATTTGCAGACATCACCACAGGATCCCTGTTTTTCCATCTGTATCATGCGTTACCCTGCTTTCACCTAACAGGAGGAATCCCATCATATTCATCCAATTGATTCCCCAGACAAATCAAGCACCCATTGTTATGTCTAGCTCCAAGCCTTTGAAGATGCCTTTATCATGCAGATGGTTGCTTTAAGAAGAGTTCATCCTGGCAGGCCCTGCGGCCCATCCTCGGCCTTAGTAACCTGACTGTATGACCAATTCTCCCTCACCTTCCAACCTCTCAGATTTGTTCCTATCCTCCCTTCCCTTTCTGTAACCCTCCTCTCCCCAACTCCTTCAATTGCCTCAAGGACACCCCCAGGTCTGACTACCAAGGAAAGGTTGTTGGGCAAAGTGTGTCACAGGGCCTGTCCGCTTCTCATGTACTGCAATGTCTCCATCATTATCAAGTAGGGCCAGTATGGTGGTTCTTGATGGCTCCTGGAGTCTTACCTGCTTTGTTTTTGATTGATCTCAGCTATCTGGGCAGCGTTGTTGTGACCAGGTCCTCTACACAGCAATAGGTAAGGGTTGGATCCATGTCTGAAAGGGGGGGGTTAGCAGGTGGGACTTTTTTGATCACCTCGTCCTTTAAAGGGGAATACTAGACTTTAAGTCTTTGTTTGATTTGTTCCTTACTTCAGTCAACACATGTAGTTCATTTCAGTTCTTTCCTTTTTCCTCTTTTTTTAAAGTGGCTATGCAATTTAAGTTCCATAGTCTTCAGTACATTATGCATTTTGATATGCATATGCCATCATAGCTAATAGATCAGGTCAGAGATGTATCACCAACATGATTTCATGCTTGAGTGGTTTGCTAACTGACTATGTTCATAGACAAATCACCCATAAGTAAGACAAAATAACAGTAATCAGCATCAAACCAGTTCAAATATTTATTCAAGAATGTATTGTCTCCCGAGTTGGCTATTCTGAAAATAAGTTCAGCAAAGGTCACATATTTAGATATAAGAAGAGTATTTGGTGCAGGAGCTACATAACACATCTGTCCCTGGCCAGGCTGGATTACACTCCAATTAAATGGTTTTACATCTGTTTTCTGCAACTTTGGTCTAGAGATAAAACCACGCTTAGAAGTGTTCTACACAGAATTCAGAGCGTATCTTTGAATAAAGTAATTACGTCCCTGTGGCGATGTCTTAGCCTGCTACTGGCAGCAAACATTGTGAACAGTGCAAACAAGGCCTACAATGCTAATCCAAAGCATTGGATGAGAGTCAGAACCACACAAATATTCACATGTACACCCAGCTGGCCTGGATACAAAGCATTTTCCTTATTTTGCTCATATGTTAATATTCAGAATTACATACAGATAATCCGTAAGAAGCTGTCTGTGTTACGGGTTTGACTCGCCAGCAGTTAAACCGTTGTTTATACAGATGTACGCCCCTAAACAGTTCTCCAATAATGATTTACAGTCTTGAAAGTGTAATGTAGGTTGATATTAAAATGTACAAGCACTATACTCTCCTGATTTATTTGAATGCACAACTGCCTCAGCAACATGAGACAGACCTATGGTAGTAAACCTTTGATGGGTGGGGAAATTGGTGTATACCTCAGTGCATCTTAAATCAATGCAAATCGTGGATAGTCCCTTCTTCTTTTGCCCCACTCCATTTTGGGAGTATAATGTTTGGGTTATATGTCCTGCTTTTTCATAATTCATTCATTGTTATCTGCTTATGTCATGGCGATGGCTTTTGTTAGCAAACGCACGGCCCCTCGCCCTTACTTTAGCCAAGAGATAAGCCATCTCTCCAATTCAGCCGTCTTCCTCAGGAAGGAATACATTTTTTCTTAATCTTGTCCAATTTCTTATATGCTACTGCTCAGTATGCAGCTCTAGCCTAGCCGTCTTAGAGGGCTCCCTCGCCACTATAAAACTGAACTGATTGCCAAAGAGATTGTCAAGGATGACAATGAGGCGGTCACTTTCGCAGAAAGCTTTTAGTCTTTATTATCAACTATCAGAGAACCGTGTGTGCTATCCAGTAGGCCAGACACAGGCGCCTTTGGTTGTGCCTTAGATGATTGGTTAGCGCTTTTCTCATAATGCTAGTCCCCAGACTCACTATCCAGCAAGATGTTGTACTGACATTCATCAGTCCCTGGTTAGCCCGGTCATAAGATGAGCCTAGTAGGGATTTGGAGGAACAAATTCATCCACCGCTTAACCCTGGCCAAAGGACAGCAAAGAGTAATGCTAATAATAAAGGTTGCTATAACACATATTACTTCCTATATGAAGAAATAACAAGTAACATGGCCGCACAAATAGGTATAGTAGATGTGGATACATCCAAGTAATGCTTTTTACAATGTTTCTTTATTACAAACAAATATGATATTCTTAACCGGTATGGTCACCAATTTATGTTGGTGTCTTGTGTCTTTCTGTAGTGTGGCATTATGTGTATTTATCAAGGGGTAGTATATGTTTACGTTGACATAGACATTGTTTATTGTCATATAAAACGTTTCCAAATCACTTTTAGCATTCTCCTCAAGCGTGACACATTTGATCACTTATATTTTACAGATGCTTGTATTGTATGACACCAATTGAAAATATTTTGGTACTCAATCTCTGAGAAATATTTTGTAAGATTTACGATACGACAGTAACTTAAGCTGTGTGTCCACTGGGAGCGATAATTCAGAGCTATATTTTGCATTAACATTAAGGCAGAAATGCTGTTGCATGTTCCTGGCAGTGATGAAAGCTTAGCATGTGTTCTCAGCGCAGTAGTTTCAAGAAGTTAAGGAACATCCTTGGCTTTGTCAAAATGTATCAGTTATAGCAGGTTTTAAACAGAACGAGAGCAATAGCAGGAGTCTTGACCAGCACTTCCCGCAAGCATCTCTAGCCTGGATAAGTAGAAGGAGATTCCTGGTGGACACATAGCATTAATGCCAGGTATAAAGCTTCTGTATAGAGCACGAATCAAACCATCTACTGTAGCCTAAGTGTACAAATGCCCTTGTTAAGTTTGGACTGCAGAACAGTTCCTCACTACCATGTAAAGCAAGTGTCCAGCTAAAACAGCTTCCGCACTTCTTTTTTTCCTAAGGAACAAACATTTTGCCAAGGGCTTGCAGAGGGTGGACACACAGGGGGCTTTAGACCCCCTTTATGTGTGAAGGAACTGCCCAGTGCTTTTGAATGTATTCCCCTTTAAAGTCGTGTTTCATGTGCAAACTGCCATGCATGCCATCGCTAAATATTGCTCCTTCGTTTCCAAAAAAAAGGAAACAATTATATGGATAAATTCTTGTTACATTTGTTGTCCTAGTGCTTCGCTTTTCTTTGGCTTATTTTTCATTATGTGACTGTTCCCGAGTAGTCATTTTCCCCTCCCGCCATCTCTCCCCCTGTCAGCATGGTGAAGCCCATTGTAGACAGTACCCATGTCTATGAATACATATTGATGATGCTTTGTTGCTCAGCTGTGATTCTCCCCCTCTACTAACAACCTTCGGTTTCTCTCTGCAGCCACGGTTGGAAGATGGCCTCTCTGTAATGCTTATTGTTTTCTGTGCCTTGAGAGAACCAAGTGTGTGTGTGTTTGTGGCAGAAGTCTGTGGGCTGCCAAGTCATAAGTTTCTCCATGAATGGGGGGAAGGTCTGTGCAGTCATGAGCAGCTGAGGAATATACACTCAAAACCAAGGACACATTTGCATCTGTTATTTCCAGAAGGGGATAGAATCATTTAAAAAAAGAATTCAATCAATTTGCAAACATATCAGCAATTTTAAAAGGTCATTCTAACATTTCGTCCAAAATATTCTTTTTTTCTTCAAACTTTTTTCTGAAACTAACAGTGCAAGTCTTTTTTAAATGTTGTACATTCCAAAAAATGTTTCTCACTGTTCTAGTCTGCACCATGAGGTACATGGTCTCAGGGGTCGTCTAACCCTTTGCTTTACTTTTGGTAGAGATTCTTTGGATCAATTTGAGAAAGATATCTGAGAGGGTAATGTGGTTCAAGGTTCACAATTCAATGTACCATCTGGATTTATGACTGTATTGTATTTTGTGAAATGTAGTCATCATTTATCTTAACATAACTTTTAGTAAATCCAGACGATGTACAATGTTTTAGTAATAGTAGAGTTAATGAAATCCTTCAAATCCTTCAAACTTTAAAAAAAAAAGAAAAGTTTTTGTTATCTCATATACCTCATTCACACCAACGTTGTTTCAGGGCCGGTTCGGAGCTGGAGCTTGAAAAGCACCGGGTTTTCCTGTTCAAACCGCAGCGGAGCAGCCTCTTAGCTCCGGATCCGGTTCGTTTCAAGCACCAAAAAATGGTCCGGCTAGAGCAAAAGCACCGCATACGTCACGCTTACGTCGAGGCGGGGGTAGGGGCCTACGGAATCGGAATCGTCGTTGAAGTTGATGATTACGATTGTAAAGCAGTTTTGAATGTAGCATGTAACGACTGTAAAGTTGGTAGTAAAGTCGTCCCATTTCTTCCATTTCGTTTCGACAGAGCAAAACCAAAACGAGTAGCGCTTCAACACAATCGGCCATTGTTGTTGTTGTGAGCTGTGAGGGGTTTCCGCGCGGTTTGGCTTTATGAAGCAGGCATGCAAACGGTTACTTCATGACGCAAACGATGACGCAATGACGCAGCACCAGTCGGACTCTGGGCGGTGTGAAAAGAGCCGGAGCTAAACCGAAGAACCGGTTCTGAACCTGAAAAGCTCTAGCACGGAGCTTGAACCGGAGTTGCGTTGGTGTGAATGAGGTAATATTGATCCTTTGGCAATGTGCTGCACCTCTTGCTTAGCACAGCAGTGGATTGTGTGGGTTTCTGGTTTTGATGCACTCCGTAGTGCAGAAACAGTCCACTGTATACGTTTGGCCTGGAGTTACCCGTTTTCCCATCTCTCTGCTCTTTATCCAGAAAATATCGAGGTGTGCCGACTCCCCTTTCGGGGTCTGAGAGGATTGATGCACTGAGATACCAACGTATAAAAAAGGCCAAGAAGATGATGATGAACAACAATAACTCCAAGTCCAGAAAGAAAGCAGGTGTGACTCCTGTTCCTGTCTGTTTGAACTTTTCACACAGTGATATTATTTAAAGAGGCCCTGTAACGCTTTTTGCAACAGTCTCACTCCCTGAACGTCCAGGAGCGACGCTTGGTCAGGGTCCTATGGCGTGCAGCTGTGACGCGCCGAGTCTCCTTCAGCTTCATAAACGGACGCAAAGAGCTTTCAACTGATTGCAATGTATTCCCATCGGCGGCGGTATTTGACGCTCAGGGAAGCTCCGCATCGGTCCATGTCGGCGGCACTTAAAGGCAATGTGAGCGTCCATTCCCATTGGATAACGGAGGATTTTATAGCCGGAAGTAAGTATTCTCTCTTTACTGTCGATTGATTTTACAGTGATATCTGCACTACTCATCAACTCAAAAACACCAGATTATCCTTGTTAATTACACAACATTGATTGGTTTAAATTGTGTACAATGCTTTTGTATTTTTCCCCTTCGATTCGGAGGAACAAATATTTTTTCGGAGTTTAGGATGGCAGAAGACACTACACTACCCAGAATCCTCCGCTTCCGTTTGGGACTACAACATGTGCTTTGCTTCACAAATCCCGTGATTAATCCTCAAGCTCTGTGATTGGTTGACCTCCAACTGCATTCCATATGAAAAAAAACGTTTCGTAAAAGATAAAATCATACTTTATTCAGCAGTGCTTGCTTTACTCTTGGAAAGTCATCACATGAATGCATTGTAATAAATGGTTTGGCTGCATTAAATATTACACATCTGTCGTAGTTCTCATTCATAACACTCCGTTCGATGTCTCACTATGGGATGCGCCTCAACGCGTATGCACCAGAAGCATCAATCTCATTACGCCAATCCTGATTGGCTGGTGATCTTGACGACTACGTCAGGGAATCCACCCACCCTTTAAGTAGCTTGCGCTACGTCGCAGCGTCATTCAAACACCTCTTCTCGCTTCGGAGCACATCTCAAATAAAGAATATCAGTAGCCAGGCTAGCTTAACGGTCCACAGACTGAACCACAAAGCTAACCTTCGGTCGCCGGACGCTTGCCGGCTACTTTTGCTTCGCACGGGATTTTTCATATTAACACACCAGTTAATACCGAAATCTGCCCTGCCGTTTTTTTCCACAAATAACGGTAAGGTTTTGATTTTTTCCCGCAACAGTAACATACCTGTTGCTGGTTTGTCCCTCCACGCCGACACCCCGGCTAACGAGGATGGACCCTTCTCTCCCTCACACCAGAGGAGACGGAGGTTCGGAGGCTCGGCTCTGGGACTCACACCAGGTCTGCTCGTCCTGCCTCGGGCTGCAACATGCCCAGGAGGCTATCGACGCCCCCGGTGCGTGCGGGCACTGTGCCCGTTTCACCACCAAGAGCCTCCGCCGACGGCTAGCGCACCAAGCTAGCCTGTCGGGACAAGACCCCTTCATGCCTGTCGATTTGCCGACCGGCGATCGAGGCATGGTGGCGACCGCCACGGGTGTTGAGCCCCGCGCTGTGTCAAGCTGGGGCTCAACGGCGGCGGCAGCCGCGGGAAGGAGCCTCGCGCTGTGACAGGCTGGGGCTCCCGACTGGACCTTACCGTGGTCCCACCCGCGGAGGTTGTCCTGGAGCTGGACTACATGGAGGAGGATGAAGAGGATACCTCTGAGTTCCTCTTATCCGACTCGGACGAGGACGAAGATGACATCTTCGTCTCGTCTGCTCAGGCTGCCAAGCCGGAGGCGGTGTCCGCTCCCCCAGGCGAAAGCGCGCCATCTCTGCCCCGCCTCAGCATGGACTTGCAGGCCGTGTGTCAACGCGCTGCGTCCAGACTGGACATCCCTTGGCCTGAAGTAGCCAAGGAGACCTCCAGGTCTCGCTATGAGGGAAAGAACTTGCCCCAAGCCGCGAGGCTGACGAGGCAACTTCTCCCGGTGTTTCCAGAGCTGCTGGAGGTGTCTGTCTCGTGGAGAGACCGCCCTTTCAGCAGCAAGGCCCCAATCCAGGGAGCCTCCTCTCTGGACTTTGAGGGCATGGAGAAGCTCGGCTTGTTCCGCATGCCTCCTATGGAGCCGCTTGTGGCAGCCCACCTCCAACCGCGGCTGTCTGCGGCTCCTAGCAGTAACCCCACACTGCCGACAAAAGCGGACCGGTTCCAGTCAGCAATGACCGAACGGGCTTACAAAGCGGCAGCTTTGTCCGTCAGGGCGCTCAATGTCTCATCGATGCTAACCGCTTACCAGGCGGAGCTCTGTGAAGACATGACGAACAAACCTGAGCCGGCCGTATGGGACGAAATCACAGCGATCACGGACATTTGTCTCCGGGCAGCGCTGTGCAGTCCAAGCCACGGGCAAATCGCTGGGGATGATGGTGGTACAGGAGAGAGCCAGGTGGCTTAACCTGACGAACCTCCCGGACCGGGGAAAAGAGGACGTCTTGGACGTGCCGATTGTCCCCGAGGGCATATTTGGCACCGCTCTGGCTTCAATGCAGCAGCGGTGTGAGGCTAAAAAGAAGGAGGATGAGGCTCTCCAGCTTTGTCTTCCCCAAAAGCCACAGCCCGCCCCGGGTCTCCCGCCCAGACATGAGGCGAGGACGAGCTGGCCAAGAAAGTCCCCGGTTCCGGCAGCAGCCGCACAGGCACAGCCGGCCCAGACCTTCGGCCATCAAGTGAGGAAACGAGAAGAGAGCGGCCTGACAGCCTTCCCTCCTCTCCTCGGTGAAAGGGCTGGAAGCTCCCTGTTTTCCAGCCCCGGACCGTGTTCCACACGTATTCAAAGCTCATGTGTTTCCGGGGTGCAACCACGCCCCCGTCTTCCCGCCGCCTCGAGTGATGCCAGAACGTCATCCTCCGGTTCGCGCCATAAGGAAGATAGACTTCACGTAACAGGCAGCAGTTCCTGCTGCTCGTTCAAGTCGCACAAACACATGTCATTGTTTTCCAATAAAATATTTTCCACTGTCGTTTCCAGGCTTAAAGCCAAGGGCGCAGTCAAAAATAATGAAAAGAAAACAATAAAAACAATAAACAGTCAGGTGACTGCTCCGCTTCTGAGAGTGGCTGTCGCCTCTCGGAAAGCGGACGGTGGCCGGGTCTGTGAACGCACCATCACCGCGCGCATGCGCAGTGTCGACCGAGGTTGTCAGCCTGGGATGCCACCGTGTTCAGACACTAGAGGGCCCCATAACACAACCAATAAAGACACAGAGTGCAAGCAACAGAGAAATGATCAAGTCTCCACTCGCTTTGAGGAGCGAAAGGTGGAAGATGCTCAAATGCTCTGCTTGGGTTTTCAAGACGATATCACGGGGCTACAGACTCCAATTCGCTGTCACCCCCCCTCACTTCTCGGGCATTGTGCAATCACAAGCCCCGGGAGCGTCGGCTCACATTCTAGAGCAGGAGATTCTCTCGCTACTAGAAAAGAAAGCCATATCCATTGTACCCTCCGGACAGAGTCAGAGCGGCTTCTATTCCAAATACTTCCTCGTTCCCAAACGGGGAGGGAATGGAATTCGCCCTATCCTGGATTTAAGGGCTCTGAACAAGTATCTCAGAAAATACAAATTCCGGATGCTCACTCACACATCCCTGCTGCGTCTCGTGCGTCAGGACGATTGGTTCACATCAGTCGACCTGAAAGACGCGTATTTACGGTGCCCTTTACAGCCCGCCTGTCAGCGGAGAGAGTGAAAGCCTTCAGGGCTTGCCTCGCTCATTTCCAGCCACGCAAATATGTTCTCTTCAGATCATGTCTGCGGTTACTGGGGCTCATGGCGTCAGCCATCCTGGTGGTACGACTGGGCCGCTTACACATGAGGGAATTTCAGCGCTGGGTAGCTGCCCTCAGACTGACCCCGTGCGTCATGGCGCGCGGAGAGTGATGGTCACTGTGGAATGCGTAACGGCACTGCGCCACTGGCTGCACCCGACTTTCCTAGTACGAGGCGTGCCTATGGGTGCTGTCCTATCGCGGAAAGTGGTCACCACGGACGCATGTCTGACGGGCTGGGGGGGTATATACGAAGGTCGACCTGTGAGGGGTCTCTGGAGCAGAGACCTCCAACGGTCACACATAAATTATCTGGAGCTCTTAGCGGTGTTTCTCACCCTAAGACGCTTTCTGCCTTTTCTCAGGGGACATCATGTCCTCGTGAGGACAGACAACACGACCACAATATCGTATATAAACCGCCAAGGGGGTTTGCGTTCTCTCCAGTTACACATGCTGGCACGCAAACTGATCTTATGGAGCTGCGGACGTCTCCTCTCTCTGAGAGCGACACACGTACCGGGAGTGATGAACCTCGGGGCAGATCTGCTGTCCAGAGGTGCACCACTATATGCAGACTGGACTCTACATCCAACGATTGTGAGTCAGCTGTGGGTGCGTTACGGCCGGGCCGCGGTAGATCTGTTCGCATCAAAAGAAAATGCTCAATGTCAGCTGTTCTTTTCAATGCGCGATCTAAACGCACCGTTAGGCGTGGACGCGCTCGCACACGTTTGGCCCCCGGTCCTTCTGTACGCGTTCCCACCCCTGGCTCTAATACCTCCAACTCTGGCCAGAGTGAGAGAACATCGCCACACACTGATCCTGATAGCTCCACACTGGCCTGCAATGTACTGGCTGGCGGAGATATATCAGCTGCTGTGCGGGCAGCCGTGGCAGCTCCCGTTACGCAGGGACATACTATCTCAGGCGGGGGGGATGATTTTTCACCCACACCCAGAGCGCCTGGCACTATGGGCCTGGCCCGTGAGTGGTATAATTGAGTACAGTGGGGCTCCTCAGAAGGTGATAAACACTATTCAGAGTGCAAGGGCTTCCTCCACCAGGTCTCTCTATGACTGTAAGTGGAGGGTGTTTGAGGAGTGGTGCCTTCAAAAGGGACACATCTCTTTTCAATGCCCTGTCGGTGTGATTCTATCATTTCTACAGGACCTGATTGATAAACACAGAGCTTTCTCCACGATTAAAGTGTACCTGGCTGCTATTGCCGCATGCCATGTGGGCTTTGAGGGAAAGACGGCTAGCCAACATCCCTTGGTCTGCCGTTTTATGAAAGGGGCCGCAGGCTCCTCCCCGTTTCCAGGTCACTGGTGCCCCTGTGGGACTTGACAGTGGTTTTAGATGGGCTCGCTCGACCTCCATTTGAACCCCTGGAAGACGCTGACATGAAACACCTGTCACTGAAGACAGTGTTGTTACTGGCTCTGGCATCTGCCAAACGAGTCAGTGACATTCACGCGCTCTCTGTGCATCCTTCATGTACTCAGTTTGCCCCGGGGCAAACGAGAGTATTGCTGAAGCCCAACCCGGCCTTTGTGCCCAAGGTGGTTGGCTCATGCACCCCCATTGACCTTGAGGCATTTCCTTCACCGCTATGTTCCTCTGAAGAACAGCGGCCGAATTTGCTGTGCCCAGTTCGTGCTTTGCGCACTATATGGACAGGTCAAAAGAGTTTCGATGCAATGACCAACTCTTTGTATCTGGGCTAACCCTCATAAGGGCAAGCCCGTTACCAGGCAACGGCTCTCCCACTGGATTGTGGAGGCGATAGCTCTGGCTTATACGAGTCAGGGTTTGCAGGCACCAACGGGCCTGCGTGCTCATTCTACTCGTGGATGGCTACATCCTGGGCTTTGTTCAAGGGTGTTTCCATTCAGGACATTTGTGCAGCAGCGAGCTGGTCCTCGCGCTCACTTTGTCCGCTTTTACAGACTAGATGTCTCTGCTCCAAGTGTGGCCCGCGCAGTGCTGGGCCCCGTGTTGGGACAGGGTTCTACCTGTTAAGTACTGTTTTGTGTTGGTGATTTTCGAGATAAGCATGTCTAGCAATACGGGAGTCTCAATATCCCATAGTGAGACATCGAACGGAGTGTTATGAATGAGAACTATAGGTTACTAACGTAACCCCAGTTCTCAGAGTAACATGAAGTGAGATGTCTCACCAGACGGCCCTTCTTGCTGAGGCGAAGCGAGAAGAGGTGCTTATTTTGAATGACGCTGCGACGTAGCGCAAGCTACTTAAAGGGTGGGTGGATTCCCTGACGTAGTCGTCAAGATCACCAGCCAATCAGGATTGGCGTAATGAGATTGATGCTTCTGGTGCATACGCGTTGAGGCGCATCCCATAGTGAGACATCTCACTTCATGTTACTCTGAGAACTGGGGTTACGTTAGTAACCTATAGTTCTTTATTTATCTACAGAGATCGGGCCTCAGAATAGACCGGAAACTATTCTTTTACCGTTCTGTTTTAATTTCACAATAAAGTTAGTAGTAATATTTTGTTTTGATATTATTGTTTTTTATTAACTACTAGACCGCTGGGTCATGTTAAGACCATCTTTTCTGTGTTGCTGTGGGTTTTTTCCATCGCTTTTGTGTTACAAATATCAAAACAATAACAAAATATATCCGTCGTAAACTCAACCGGAAACAGCATTATTATTTTTATTATTTTATTGTGTTAACACTGTAAACTTGAAAGCTTTTTAACCCAAACCACCTACTGGTTAAAGAACGTTATTACACGTTTAGAGTCATTGCAATGCAGGTAGATTGTGTTGCTTTTTAATGACTGTTTAAAATGCCTTTTTCTTAATGTCTTTCATTTCTGTAAAGCACTTTTGAATGTGTTATATTTTATGAAAACATTTAAATATTAAGAGTACATACAAAATAGGAGGAAAGTAGAAGGTCAATGATAGAAATATAGAATAGAAAATATCAAGAAGATACTGTAAATTATATCTAGAATAAAACAGTTTAGTGCCGGATGTACAAAGATATTAATTGGAGGATGTGCAAAACAGACAAACTAATTAGGCTTTATTTAAACATTAAATAATACTTTAGGTTAAGGTCTTCTTTTAAATACATGTAAGCAAAAAGCTTTGGGGGTATCTGATAAATATTAAGCCTGACAAAGTACTTAACGTTTAATATATTGCATGGTTTGTTTTGGGACTTGACAATCAACATTCCTGCAATGTTAACTATGTTGAAGTACTTATTTTAACCGATATTATACATATTTATTATACTCTTATAAGATGTATGTAGATAGAATAAGAAATGTGCAGAATATGACAGTTTAATGTTGGAGGTACACACATATTGATAGATGTCTTGTTGAGGAACCAATGACCCAAGTTTGTCATCATTGCATAACTACACCGTAGTTGTGTATAAAACCACCAGACTCAGGGACAGCTTCATCCCACAGGCCATAAGACTATTAAACACCTGAACTTTGAAACAACATCCATAACATTCATCTGGCTGCTACTTAGAAATTATTTGTCAAATATATCATATTCCAATCACTTGTATAGACTCTTAATGCACTATTTCACTTTTTACTATTTTTATTTTTGTATTTACTTGCACTATTTTTACTGTGTATCTGTTTTATTGTGTTGCACTGTTGGAGGAGCCTGTGACCTAAGGAGGGGGGGGGTAGGACACGTTCGATTCCTGTTTTGGTTAGTGGGCCGTCGATGGGATTCATTCCATTTCAAAGTGCTGTTTGACGCTCCGTGTAAACTTCGCGCACTGCCACTCCAATATCCAATCACAGAGCTTGAGGAGGACTAATCACGGGGTTTGTGAAGCAAAGCACATGTTGTAGTCCCAAACGAAAGCTGAGGATTCTGGGTAGTGTAGTGTCTTCTGCCATACTAAACTCCGAAAAAATATGTGTTTCTCCGAATCGAAGGGGAAAAATACAAAAGCATTGTACACAATTTAAACCAATCAATGTTGTGTAATTAACAAGGATAATCTGGTGTTTTTGAGTTGATGATTAGTGCAGATATCACTGTAAAATCAATCGACAGTAAAGAGAATACTTACTTCCGGGTGTAAAATCCTCCGTTATCCAATGGGAATGGACGCTCACATTGCCTTTAAATGCCGCCGACATGGAACGATGCGGTGCTTCCCTGAGCGTCAAATACCGCCGCCGATGGGAATACATTGCAATCAGTTGAAAGCTCTTTGCGTCCGTTTATGAAGCTGAAGGAGACTCGGCGCGTCACAACTGCACGCCATAGGACCCTGACCAAGCGTCGCTCCTGGACGTTCAGGGAGTGAGACTGTTGCTTTTTGGGGTTCTCCCTTCCCTGTAGTGTGTATAGGTTTGTGTGCATGTAAATGGTTTGCAAAGCCCCCCCCCCCCACTGTACCTGTGAGCAGTATATATAAAAAAATTATTAAAATAAACTGTTCACAATCATTTAAAAGGAGGGCATAGCAGTTAGTTAACTCTGAAAAGGGTGATATCATTTATAATGTCGGGTGATGTTTATACTTACCAAATTTGTTTTATCCAGATGTATACTTCAGGGAAGTCATGTGCTTGTTCAATTCCCTGTTTTGTTGCAGAAGCTATTGATGTGTACCACGTGATGTGGTAGCAGACTAATGATTTCAGGTACACTGAAAAAACTGAAACGTTGACGTAAATTAAATGAATTATGTCAGCAAATTACGTTAAGTTGAAAGCCATAATATAAGGTATGGTAACATTGGGACAGAAAACGACTATCAAAGTAATGTCATTAGGATGAATGTGTAGAACAGCCTGTAGCATGGCACCATGAGTCTCTGAGGCTATGACAGACTTTTGATCTCCCCTCCTCCAGGTGTCTCCACCTCTCAGACCCAGCAGGCCTACACCTCTCAGGTACTCCAGCCCGAAGAAGTTCTCTACCTCCGCAAGAAGAAGAAACGGCCCATCCTCCACGACCCGTATACTCGTTTTTCTGCTCTGCTGTACCGACGCCCACCGAGGGAGGACCAGAAGGCTATTTTGGCCAGCATGGACTACATAGACCTAGACCATGCAACCCTCCTCTGAAAGCCCATAATGACACAGTTATATCCATGCAATATTCCCTCATTCCAAAATCACTACCAGGAGGAAAAAACAAAGATGTTTGCAATTTATTGTTTATAAAGGGGACTAGCACTACATTTCAGCATTCAGATTTGGTATATTGTGTAGCTAGGGCCTTGGTCAATTCAATCTGCACTAGTAAGCATTCTGCCATTTAAAATATGTGATAACAACAACTGTACAATTGTCTCTGAAATGCTGTTCCCAATTTACCGTGAGTGATATAGCAGCATTGGTCAATTGGAATGACATCACGTGCAGTCCTAGCTCCAAGGATTATTGAACACTACTGATTGGGATGACAGAATGCACACGGTTCACGTGTATTCTTAAATCCAATAGTGTTCCCTTTTAAAAAATGTGTTTAAACTACAGCGATTCAAATCAAAATAATAGCTGCCACAATTTTCCAAAGTTTTACTCCAGTGCAAAAAGATTTGTTAAAAAAGAGGCAAGTGCCTGTTGTCCACATTTCAAATAATTATACAAAAAGTCCAGTTACCCTTTTTGAATTCGAACACGTTTCATGCGTTGATAGCCCCCCAAAAAGCCCTGCCGGTCTCCGTTTACAGCCCCTTCCACCGGATCCTCTCCGCCAGCAAGGTTTATCTGCCGAGAAACTCGCCTCACAAATGTGTTATCTCACTTCCTACCGAATATACCTCAGAGCACAGGACACGACACCCCCAACCACAGATCAGCCAGCAGAGCAAACTAGCCTTTTTATATATCTTTAGTCATAATTACTTTTCTTAAAACGACATGGTACAGTTTTTCTTTCTTATATTTACCACTATTTAGTTTATAAGAAGTCCATATTTGGATTTAATTCAGTTTATCTCGCAGAATGATACATCTTTCACATTCTGTTCTACTGTAAATGATCAGGACTGACAAACAAACACCACCCTGGACTACTGTACTACTGAAGGAACTATCTATATATCTTAAACCTTATTGAATAATGTAATTCAGCAGTGAATCACACAGGGGCTTAATGTACTTTTGCATTTCATTTACATATACTGTACTTGTAACAAACAGGCCAAATCAAAAGCGGTAATTCAACTACTTTCAGTCATTCTGTATAAAGCCATTTAATTGCTCCAATTCGTTTAAGCTCCTCATATCTCATCACTGTTTGCACTGGAGCAAAATCTTGTCCATTTCCTCAGATTTGTGTCGCTTCTTTACACCAGTTTGTGAGCTTTAGGTAGTGTAGAGGGTACCAAATCCTATCCAGAATAGTTATGCCAAAAATAGTCAAATTAAAAAATGAACAACACATAGTGGAGGATAAGATTCTGTGCCATAGTATATAATAGTATTTTATTCATATATATATTAGAGGGCATCCAAAATAATGGCTTTGGTCGGCCTTAATGGTTCTTCTGGTTACCTGCTTCACTTGTGTCCATTTTTATAATTGTTTTATTTGTGCATTAGTGCATGCATGTGTGAGTACCAGCCTCTTTGTATTTGACTCTTTATGTGCTTGTCATTTGATATGGAGATGCTGAGAGGGGTGTCATCCCTTAAGGAAAAAGAATGTGGCATTAAGGGAAAACAAAGTGGGACAAACATTTTGTTGTTCACCGGTAAAGGCAGTTTTGTTTACATGTGATGGTTGAATTTGCCTGTCAAACTGAGATGGAAATATGGACACTAAGGGGCTAAAATGTGTTTTGTTGAATAAGTTAACATCGTGCCATAACATTAGGAACTAAACTATATCACACATACAGCAGCTCCTGTTAGATTCAACAAACAATGGCTGTGTATTGGGTATTTGCTCAAAAGGTGCTCCATTTCTTCCAAAGTTGTTTTCATGTGTAGAGGGTATGGACTCATATCTTAGGCTCCTTATTCTAAATGAAAGCAGTGTCCATGTTCTGCTGTTATTGATGTGTTTTTTATACATGTATTTATTTGTTTGATTTCTTTATTGTGATGTAGAGCAGACTCTGACCACTCCTACTCCAAAATAGTCTTCTAATATGAACCTCATGTTAAGTGACTAAATGTGGTTGCTTTATTAAGATATTTCCACAATGATTGCTTGCAAAAGGAGGTGTCAAGGTTTTCAAAAAACTGACCTCATGTTTTATTCGGTATTCCGTGTTCAGGAAAATTAAAGAAGAGATGTAATGTTATTTATTTAACTAAACAGGAAATACTAACTGTGTCTCCTGAAAGCAATTACCATTCTTTAATAGACAAAAACATGACAGAAATTCACTGGCTTATGACCAAATCCAGCATACTGGAATAAAGTTCAGAATCCATCATACAGATACATTAAGGATACTTCAGTAGTTAAAAAGCAGCAATTATATTTAAATAGCTTGTGCCTTTACGATTATTATCATTCTCCAGCATTGGAGCATTTGGTAGCTAATATTTAAGTATTTGTCTACATCAACATAATGCACTTATTGTGGAAATAACTTTACAATACACTTACTTCTGCAACTAAAGTCAAACCACAGTCTCTTCTTCCAAAGATTCTAAAGTCTGGCGAGCCTAGAGGACGTACCATGAGACAGCAACTTGTTTTTAGCTGCTTCGTACGGCACTGAGTGAAGTGATGACTGAAACATATCAGAGAGGCCATCCCATCAGGTGCTGAGCAGTGGTGTCAAACAGAGGCTGCTCTTCAGCCTAAGGTGCTAAGCAAACCATGAAGTAAAGCTGTACTAATGGGTATATATTTAAATAACTACAAATGCCACTTCCATTTTAACAACTGTCATTGCTGTGTTGCTGTCTTTGATTTTTTTTAGGTTCTTTGTACCTTCCAGAATGATAGAAGAGCTTAAGGGAGAGTTTGGTTCAGATCAATTGACAATGATTTCCCAAATTAGGTATTTTAATGACTATTTGAGAGCAGACCATTTCCACAAAAAAAAGTCAAAACAATTACTATTTTCTACCAATTCTGGAATGTTTTGAATACATTTGAACTCAGTTGATAGAAAACATTATCTATGACAAAACTAACTGAATGAAGAGTTCTAGTAGTGGTCATGCTGTATTGTATCAAAACACCTAGTGTCATCTTATATTTACCCCACATTTAAAAGAAACCAAACCATTGACAGAAATGATATAAGATCTAAAATATACATCATTATAATTGTTCATTAGTTGTAAAAGAAAAAATCATTCTTGTTCATATTGGCCAACGATATGCATGGAGTTCGACAAATTAATCTGAAATATACAACATTATTTTATGGGAAAAGGTCTATGTTATTCTGTTTAGATGCTCCTGTGACATTATAGTGTCCCTCTGAGCACGGTGAAGGTCCAAGTAAGAAGTAATAAACAGGATGAGCCTCTATCATTTCCAAGTGCACTGGAAAATCAAATGTTCACTGCTCTGTACATACTGAAAGTTCAGTCCTACAGTATAACTTGTTTTGGTCGAATGTAGAGAATAATTACACTAACAAAACCCTGATAATTCAGTGTCACAACTCTTAAAAACAGAGAAGATGGGAAATAGTCTCTGTGTGACTGTTGAGCTATTTCATCACCAAGGGCTTTAATGAGACTCGTCTGAACAAGGCTGAGGGCTAAGTCAGATCTGAAGTACTGTATACTTCCTAATGTGCCACTGAGAATATGTTCATGTATACTCAAATAAATTATTTGCATAGTATAAACATTTGAATGCTCCAGAAATAGGGAAAATAGGGCCACTGCCAGAGCAACCTTCTGTATTTGTGAAAGAAAAGCATGATGCCATGTGGCTGTGTTTGAAGCTAAAGCCAATGAAACAACTATGATTAGCTCCAAGTTAAAGTTGAGCAGTAAGGCTTTTAAAGTCACTTTATTAAACACTTTTTCCAAACCTAAACATTTTAACCCAATGATTTAAAATTCCAAATTTGACACGTTTTCAGTTTTGCCACAGTAGCATTGCCATGCGTTGCGATTAGATACATTCGGTTGAATTGAAGCTGTAACTAGAATTATTTCTATGTGTTGATAGGGGAGGTAGATTTGCTCTTTACTATTCTGTGATATCTATTACTTAATACTTATATTGTATGTGTTACTTCACAAACTAGTCTGGAGAAGCGAAAGTGGTCCATATAGCTTTATTTGTCCAATTGCCAGCTGACTTGCGCTTAGTACATAATAGCCCATAATTACTACAGATTATGTCCCATAAGGTGGGTCAATCTGAGTAACTTTAAAAAAAAGAAAGAAAAAAAAACAGTGATGATTTTCAGTTGAAGACTCTGAAGTAGCTTAAAAAAGTTATGTTCGTGTGGTCTAAAGACATTTTCATCAATCATTAGAGAATGAGAATTTGTTTGAGAACATCTCAGTACTGTATCACTCTTGAGCTGAGGAGACGTTCTGCTCGGGCTGGAAGAGGCTTGAGGAGAGACTTATCATGGCTTTGTTGAGGATATTCAGACGTTTGACGTGTGGAACTGCTTTTGATCCATAGATAGGAGAATCTCTGGTGCTAACACATGCTGCACAACTACAACCTTTGTGTTGCCTCCATGTTGGAACCATATTGAGTTGATGTTGAAGCTCACCTCTCTGAGTTCTCTGCATCTGATCCATAAAACTGCCACATTATTTTCCTTATTTCCACACTGAAAAAACTGAAACTTTGACTTGAAATGTGTTAGGTCAACATATTTCACATAACTGTGTTGGGTTTCTTGAAAGCAATAATATTAAGTTTAAATATATTAAGTTCAATTTAATATTATTTCTCTCAACTAACCTAAGACAGCTGGTGAAACTTGTTGACATAATACACTTAATGAAAGTCACAGTTTTTTATTTGGTTATAATGAGAAATGTAAAGACTGGTGAAATATTACAATTACAAATATTTGATCATCAGACTTGGCACTGAGATGCACTGAGGCAGAGACTTAAGTAAACTACATTTGAGAAAAACTAATTTAAATCATGAGTGTATCCATAGCAACACGGCGGAGTATTGAGTATCAACTTTTGTCCTAACTGAGTGTACAAAAAAAGCATTACAGATTTGAGATATGAAAAAAATAACATTTTGTTACACTGTGTAAATAATATCTCAAATAAGCTTACCTTGTCATATATATTTTTTGTAGAAGAAAATATGATGCACATCAACTATATTGAAGACTGAGTGAACTGAGTAGTGTAGGGTCTGCTTCAGTGATATACCATGATGTAACAGACCAACGTCTATGTGTGAGTGATGGAAATCTTCTAGAAATTAATTTAATATTATAGAGCAAGGAATTATAGAGAAAAAAAACATATATATAAATAGATATAAATATATTATCATGGAACCAAAATGGTTACTTGAGTATCTATATTTGGTGACAGTACTTGTTTTCAAGAATGTATAAGTCTATATTGTATAATTTTTATATCAATGTGTTACTCTATACTGTAGCAATGCAGAATCTTACATAACAGATGAATATGTTTTTCAGTTCAAAAGAGAATGGTGCACCCACTGTATATCTCACTGTCTGATACACAGAGACCCAGAGAACATACAGCAATCTAGTTATTATAGCAACCTGCATTTGGTGTGAATAGCAAATGTAATTGTTCAGTTATTTGTGGGCCATCATCTAACAGTGAAAAAACTGAAACCTTGGTTTTCATTAAATGTATTATGTCAGAAAAGTTCACACAACTGTATTAGGTTAGTTGAAAGCAATAATATTAAGTTGAAGCTAATATTTATTCTTTTAACATAATATAATTGCTTTCAACTACCCTAATACAGTAATGTGAAATCTGTTGACATAATACATTTAGTCAACATTTCAGTTTTTTCAGTGAACCACACTTCTCATTTGTCCTTTTGGGGGACAGTGATTTTGCTCGCGCTATTTTATTGTTTTAAATATTTTTTTGGCATGATGGAATTGTGATAATATCTTTCCCTATGTTGCTCCCTTTGCAATCTTTAACACAGCAGAGCACAACAATATAAATGTATAATCATCTTCACAAACTGTGCAGCGAGAAATGTTTCACAGCGTGTGTTCACAGTATGTAAGTCATGATGCTGCTTTGAAACGACATAATGGGCAAGTTAATATGGACGTTCTTTTGCCTTTTGCTTAACTTTACTCCTAATTCAATGCTGTACATTGCCAAACAACACCTCATATACATTCTGACAACTGGTGCTATTACAAACATCTGTGGTGCTTTTTTTTAAGTTAGAATATTTCCTTGTTTTAGACAAAATGTAGCTACACAATCCTGTACTGTACTGTAGGTTACACTACTGTAAGTCATCATGTGACCTGGTTCAGTCTTTGTTTTGATGGTTCACTTTGACTGCTGTTGTTTCAGGGAATACGCAGATCAGATAACATTTTGAGTGGCGTTTTAAAGCAAGGAAATGTGACAGAACATTAGTTTGAGTACACATGTCATAATGATTTATATTGGGATTGAGTTAATGTTTTGGTGTTCGTTTTGGTCTGAAATATACAGCCCCTCTGCAGTCTAATGTATTGGTGATGCACACATTGTGTTTGGTGCTGAATTAACACTCACCATGACTTTTTTTAACCATCTTAGACGGTCAGATCTCTCTCTAGTCCTTCTATCAGGTCAGGTAAACACTCAGTCCCTCTGCAGGTACCCTTTTCTTGTTCAGTATAAACAACATGATGACAGGAGGGAGTGAAGTCACACTTCCACTCTCCTTCAGGTCATTATTCTTCTGCAGCTGAGCTACTCCATCACCCACCACTAGATGGGGCTATTGCTTTTAAGGGACATGTGTTACCAAGATCACAACAAAGCATTGACATATGTTCTAATTAAGATGCTTTTTGAATCTAGTTCAACTTTTTGAGTCTCTTTTCACGAAACATTTATGTTTGTGTACATGATGTTGATTTATCTCTTGTTTCTCATCACGAAATGCAATACAAGTTGAAGAACATACTGAAGTTGTCTCCTCGTAATTGTTCCGTCGTCCTGAGATGTGTGAACTGGTTTGAGTTACAGAGTTTGTTTTAATTTGTTATTGTTACCTTCCGGAAAACAACCAAAACATGTGTGTGTGTTCACTGCTACAGACGAGCTGTACCTCAAACTGTCTCTATTTATGGGAAACTTCACTCCACACATGTAACTATTCAGAGTTTTAGGTTCACCATCTCAGAGAACTTAGCACTCATGATGCCTTTTATATTTGTTGGCACAAACACTAAAAAGAATGTATGGCTATTGTATATCCTGCTCACTCCCACTCTTCCTAAAATTGAAGCTTTTAAAGCAAACTGTCAGTTTTTTGTATTTAAAATGTCTTGGTATGCTTGTTGTAGTTGTATATTCAAAATGGTGTATATTACATCAGTCTTTATTTATTAAAATGTTTAAATTTTCTAAGATGACTTCATGTTATTGATCGAAGTGGTCCTCATCACTTGCATTTATATCTAATTGTGTAGAGGTATTTCTCTGCATCGTATTCAAGAGGCCCTATTGTGCTTTTTGGGGGTTTCCCTTTCCTGTATAGAGTGTATATAGGTCTGTGTGCATGTTAATGGTGGCTAAAATCCCTGTGTCCCCCCCCTGCCTGAAACTCCCTGTCCGCAAAATAGTGACATCACTATGTAACTCTTGCGCTTCTAGCGCTCCTACATTATACGTGATAGGCTAAGGGGCAGGACATCTCTAAGCTGTTGACCAATCACAGCAGAGCCGGCCAGCTTACCAATCAGAGCAGACTGGGCTCTGGTTTCAGACAGAGGGTGAAAAGAGGTGCTGCAGCACAGGCAGTATGAGAGGAGAAACAGCTTTTTGAACATTAAAGCATGGAAACACGTCGGATTAGAGGCACAAAATACAGATATGAAACCTGAGAATTCGTGTTTTTCAAGTAATTCAGCTACTGTTTCAGGCAGCTGATCTCTATTAATTGAATATCTCTACACTGAAAAAACGGAAAGGTTGACTTTAACTAAATGTATTATATCAACAGAGTTCACATGACTGTAGGTTAGTTGAAAGCAATCATTTTAAGTTAAAATAAAAAATGTGGTTCAACTTAATATTATTGCTTTCAACTAACCTAATACAGTTGTGTGAAATCTGTTGACATAATACACTTAATTAAAGTCACAGTTTTTTCAGTGTACATATACGTTATGAGTATTTATCATAGCAATGTTTCAGTCAAACAGTTATGACAAAGGCTCAGAGGGTCTGAAAAGTGAGTGTGTTCCATTGTGATGCTGAGCAAGATAAAGTTATTAAAACACAACATAAAGATCTTCAATATTGTGTAATAAATCAGAATGATAGTTAATGTGATAAAGCTTGCAAAACCACTGCCGTGGTCCTCTAAAGCAATGAAAGAAATCAAGACAAATATCAGGCTGATTAACAGCACATACAGTATGCATGTAACACACACAGACCGTCAATTATTGAAAATGAAATTAGGTAAAATAAAATATATATTGCACAAACCTGTTAAGATACAAACCATGGGAAACAAACATGATCTGATGGTTAAAACAGTACAAAGTAAGTCATAAAAAGTAATTGTATAGTGTGTCCAAAAAATATAATTAAAAAGGCCAGGTAGGCGGAGCGTTTGTAACCCTTGTATGTCTATACTGGTTATTATGGCATGCTCAGTATATCATGTGATTAAAATCATAAAAAGTAAAACCCATATTATAGCTGAATATAAAACATCATTAAAAAGTCAAAGTATGTGTAGTCATTGTGTAGTGTGCTATTAAAAATGGAAAAATATGAAACAATAGCATAAAGTCCCTGCAACGGATTTAGGTTCAAATACTTTAATTTTAGGTCAAAATAATAGAAATTCATGAAAATGTTTTACATTAATGTATTCACTTTTTAAGGTAGAAATGTCATGGTGAAATATGACAGTTCAGGGCATGGTGTACTGACAAATGAAAGGCTCTTTTGGAAATAATAAGGCTCACGTCTGATATGATGCTACAATCTCAATTCAAACATTGTTCATGCTGCCTACTTTAAAGTATGCTCAAAGGTTGTATATTATATTTATTTTTAGTCGTGTTTCTTTCCTTATTAGTTAATTAGCACATGATACGGCATATTAAGTTGTACCAGTTTATGGTGCCAGCAGGGGGTGACAAGTTGATTTTCCCTTTTTACTGTAAAATAAGGAAGAAAGGCACTAATAACTTAACCTTTTCTGTTATTCAGTTATAACAAATACACCGAGTCAGAGAGGGCGTCATTTGCTTTCTGCATATGGTCAAAAATATAGTTTTTTTGTTTGGGCCATGCCTCCAATAAAGGGACACCTTAAAGCAACAACATCCAACAGTAATGGAGAGGATATTGTTATACGTGTCTCCTAAGCTCGTAAAGCCCAAAGGTTACTTGTTTTATTTCAAATGTTAATATTTGTGAAATGTCTCTGTGAATGAGTGATGGCGTATGGAGGGCCACATATAATGCGAGTTACCACAAATCTATATAACTCACTCTACCAATATTAGTTGGATTCAATAAGGAGTGACAGTTATTCAAACTGCTGATCTAAAACAAAATCATTGCTCCAACTTCCTGGAAAGTGAATCACTCATTTCCTTCGTGAAGTAACAACAGTTTTTTCTAAAAGGTCTGTCAGTATTATGTTTTAATGACTGCACATGCAACCATTCATGTTCATTTATACATTTGTGCAATTGCTACTAGATGTCATAACAAGATCATAGGCAAATCATAGATCCCTTGTACAGTTTACATCTGTAGATTAGGGTACATTCGTAGGTTACATATTTAGAAAAATGTCTTTGGTATTAAGGTCTCTGGCATTACTGATTATTTTGTCTATGAGATACAAAGTATACAGTTGTTATTTATATATTCCAACAACAAAAGTAGTCTTAAATAATGGTATATGAATGAAATGGTATAAAATGTATGACATTTTTCTGAAACATTTTTGTATTTTATATTTTCCTCACATTTGAACTGTTCTGTATAAATGCTGTATAATAGCTTTCAATTGAATCTGGGCTACTTGTATTTTGCAGTTATTTGAAGAAAGCCTGTTTGTTTGTTGAATGATTTAGAAAAAGCAATTTATACGTAATAATAACAAATACATATTTTTGTTTATGTCTATTGGAGTATTAAAAACATATCAAAGCTGGATGAAAAAAACAAAACAATTTGCTATTTAATTAATGATGATTACACACATAAGAAATGAATGAACCAATGATTCAGTTTTTCCCCATTTCATTCATGAATACGCTGGTCTCGCGGAATGAATCTCGTGGACCCACCTTTCTCGTCAGGAACTACAATCCCAGAATGCCTTGCGGCTTTGGCAGCATTTCTTGTCGACGTGGGAAGGGAGGCACTCGGACACAAACAAACGTCCACGGGTTTGATGTTGTGCTACGTTACAGCTAACTGTGACATGTCAGGTGGATTTGATAGCTAACTCCATGACATTTCAAACATGTGGCTCAAACCGGACGAGAATTTGCTGAAAAACGCGTTCAAATTATGGGTCACCGAGGAGGATAACAAGTACTTCGTACTGCAAAGGAGACGGGGCTACGGAGAAGGGGAGGCGGGCTGACAGGTAACGTTAGCGGTTATGTTATCACTTCCGCTAGGACAGCCACTGCGGCCAAGCTAAACAGGCAACCACGTTAAATACAACAAGCTATTAACCGGTTAAACCGCTATAGGTTGGCATAGCTAGCGTCCTGTCTGCGTGTACTGGGCGGGCTGCTGTAAAGCTACTGTCCACAGAACATTTCTTCATAGCAACAGGTTTATGCCAACTGTCCAAATGACACTAAACCTACTGAACAGCTGCTTCCTCATGTTGACACAGCAGCCTGCAAGAGTTAAGGTCCCTCTCAGTGTACTTGTCAATACACAGTATTAGCCTATTAGGTTCGCATAGAGTTATGGTCACGTGATAAGTCCACTACACAGAGGTAGAAATACTCAGATCTTGTACTTGAGTAAAAGTAGAAATACCATAGTGTAGGAATACTCAGTTAAAGTAAAAGTCTTGGATTCAAAATGATACTCAAGTAAAACTATTAGCATCAAAATATACTTAAAGTGCCAAAAGTAAAAGTACTCATGATGCAGATTGGCCCATTTCGAAATGTTTTGATTATAATTGTTGATGCATTCAAATATTTTATTATTTTCTTTACTGCTGGTAGTCCAGATGTCACTAAAGGATGTTTTTAAAGTGTTGATTATGTTGTATATCCTTAATCCACATCTACAACGCGACTAAAGGTATAAAGGATATGTAGTGGAGTGAAAGTACAATATTTACCTCTGAATTGTAGTGGAGTAGAAGTACAACGTAGCTGGAATCGAGATACTCGTGTGAAGTACCTCAAAATTGTACCTAAGTACAATACTTGAGTAAATGTACTTAGTTACTTTACACCACTGACTACATCGTTCATTTCCTGCTGAGTGTACAGACCCCTGACCTGTGGATAGATTACAGGACGTACATAGGGCTTATAACTTGTATCCGTTCTTGTGCCAGATTTCAATTCACGTCCCAATATCAGCTAACAGGAAGCAGTCTGAACATAAGCATAGCATATATATCGTTTTTACCAGTCTATTTCTCAATGAATATTTAAGCAGTTACCTTTTTTTGCTTTGCCCCTGGCAGTTTGTGAATATTTGCACCAGTTCCTACCCATGAGGGACACCCTTAAATTATAATGTCATGTCAATGTCAGGGACTGCTGCTCTCCAGGCAATAAATGTGTCAGGAGCACTATGAGGACATTGATGCTAAGTGGAGTTGTCACACTGTTACCTAATTTAGGTTATATCACAGCTAAAAGGAATTGTAACCAAATATATTTTAGCATCGAGAGAGAGGGAAAAGCCAGCGGCTGTTTTTATAGGCTGCAACTATTATTGTTTTCATTATTGATTATTCTGACAATAATGACCAACAGTCCAAATCATAATGTTCCTGAAATAACAAAGATTCTTTTGCCAAAAAAACGGTAGGAAATCCTGACATTGAGAAGCCAAAACAATGTAATGTCTTGCATTGTTCTTTGTCGAATAGCTATGTTAATTATATAAGTGGTTGTTGATTAATTTCCTGGTTAACTAATTGACTCATAGACATCTACTATCATTTATTCCCTTCTTTTTACATTACATTACATGTTACTTGTTAGACGCTTTTATCCAAAGCATCTTACATACTCAATACTGTGGACAATCCCCACAGGAGCAATTTGGGGTGAAGTGTCTTGCCCAGGGACACAACGACATGCTGACTGCAGTGGGGTTTGAACCTGTGACCCCCTGATCCGAACACCAATGCACGGTTCCACTGCGCCACACGCCTCCCTTCTCCAGTTGGTATATCAGCCTTTCCAGTTTTCTTGCTATAGGCAAGGCAAGGCACATTTATTTATATAGCACTTTTCAACACAAGGCAATTCAAAGTGTTCAGCCTGGATTTAAAAGTAGTAAAAGTGCAGCGGACCTGCAGGTCTCTGGTAGTTTGTTCCAGATATTTGACAATATCCCTTACCAAATTCTCACATTGCACGATTTGGGGAAATAATCTAATTGCGATTTTTCTGACAGATATTGCGATTGCGATTCGATTTGCGTTTTTAAGCGACCCAATGGAAGTTTATTGTAAAATGCAGCCATATCTCCGGCTATGAAGGTCGTATCAACGTGCTCCCGTCTCTAGCACCCCCGAAGCCCGAGCTACGAGTGAAAGAACTAAACTTACATGAAACTTCCGTTGGGTTGCTTTAAAGTCAAGCTTCAGTTTAAGATTCACCCTGTAATAGAAACATGTGATGGAGCATTACTAACCTGACTCAGATGGTTGGTTTCACCAAACCATCTAGGAAAGCTCCATTGGAAGCCATTTGGAAAAGTATTTCAAAAATACTTGGCAGGTGATTGGATCAATCTGTCTATCACCTACTATCATGGGCCACTTCTGATTGGTTAACAATGACTGGTACATGTGGAGCACAGCACTTCTGATTGGTGTGGATGACTGACACACTAGAAGAACAAAAAATAAAAATAAATAAATAAATAAAATCGCAGGCTTTGCGATTTAATAATCGCATCATTTAAAATCGCGATTTCAATTTAAAATCGATTAATCGTTCAGCCCTAATTCCTCCACCCTAGTCTTCCCGTGAAATTATAGTTCTTTTGACACTTTTCTAACACATTTTATCCTGTTTTACTGTAACCCGAACCCATCTTTGAACCACTTTTAGATAATAATGTATGTATATGCTAAACTGAAAAAACAACATGTATGCCTAACTGTCTGGTGTTATTATAATTAAACATACTGATCCCATACTTTTAATTCAAGTCTTTGGGAAGTAACAGTCAAAATATTACACCACCATTTTATGTTCAGTTTTCTATTTGTATTATTTATTCATTGTAAGTAGGGATGCTCCGATCGCCAATTTTGGGGGCCGGAATCAGTATCGGCCGATCCGATCGAGTGGGCGGGGCCTATGGGGATCTTCCATTTAAAGTGATGTTTAAAACTCAGTTAATGGGGCTCATTCACTGGCGCTTCCACAAACAACAACCAACATAATTATTACATTCAAATGAAGTACATTATTCAATTTTACATTAACTTTGGATAATAACACGGGAGAAATGAGCGGAAGCGCTCTCTTTTCCTCTCTCTCTCTCCTGACAGCCTGTCAGTATCGTCTCATGCAGCTCACTGATCCAGTAATGAGTGACCCGACAGTGAAGAATACATATATTTATAACTAGTTTAGCTTGTTCCAGAGGTAGATCAAATAGCTAAGTGTGTTAGGTCTAACTCTTAGTGTGTGTTTCGCTCCGCTCACCGGTCCGTCACAGCGGGCGGAGCTTCAGGATTTCTGCTTCACACAAGTTGCATACCGCTATTTATTTTTATTGTCTCGGCGGCCGATCGATCGGAGCATCCCTAATTGTAAGCCACATAAGCCCTGAGGGACAACAAGGTAAACACATTTTGTACCAGTCCAAGGGAAGAGTGGTTCATGCTAGTAAGTTGTTTTTGAAATTGTCCTAAAGTAAGTAGCATCAGTCTCTTGTCAAGTCCTGAAAAATCAAGTGCACCCTCAGGTTCGCACTCGTGACCCCAAGTGATGACACGTTGCATCTTCAAAAAACATTGAGGTTTGATACCTCCAATTGTTGTAACAAACAGTTTCTAACCTCTTACCACAGTGTTACAGCTTAGCTTAGAGGTTATTTATAAATAATTAATGATGATGAATGGTGTTCTAGCTGAAGACAATTGTCCCCTTAATGATAGTGTATGTTAAGTACTGATGACATTGTGCACTTAAAGCCCTCTCCATCACAAATGCCTTTTATATCTGAAGTATCTTGTGTTAAAGTCAATGTTCAGGGAAGAACATAAATGCTGTGAGCTGTATTTGATCCTTTGAATCCTTTTCTCCTTGGTGGCTCGCTAATAGAGCCTGTGGAGAGCTTTGACCATTTCAGCAGGCAGGCCGTTATAATGCTGAGGCATGAGGGTGCTTTCACAGCCACGTTGTTAATTATTCATGGAGGGCATGGAAGAGAGAAGTCATAAAGGTAACCGATTGAGCTGATTTTAGCACTGACGTGGACCTGAGACATGTTGAATTTCTACACCGTCAGTAAGAGTATAAAGGCAGAGCCCTAGATCCATATAAATGATTGATATGCAATTAACATTGAACCACAGCAGCATCCTTTTTAAAGGGGCAACAAACCCCCAAATAAAAATGTCCTATGTTTACATTTACCCTTTCTGCTATTTTACAATCAATATGGTTTTGGTGTGAGTTTTGGAAATGTCAGCCGTAATGATGACTACCTTTTCTTTAATATTATGGAACTCAATTGTGCTAGTGGGGCTAAAGCAAAACAACCTAGATTGTAATTAAATGCAATACAGTTAGAGAAAAAATATATATTTTTGATTTAGGGGTTAACTGTCCCTTTTTAAATGTATTCTTATTTTGTGATGCTGTCAAATGTTATTGTTTCTGTTTAACAGTGATTGGTTGGTAGACAGAAAATTAAAGGTTATTATTTTTGCTCTTGTTAAATATCCTGAACAGCTTGTCTTTCAGATTGTCTTCAGTCACATCACTGAGGCTCATGTGTGATAATGACCGTTGAACATATGAATTTACTTCTGTACGTTACAGGCCTTCTTGTGGGAACTCTGGACACTGTGTTGGACTCCACATCCAAAGTTGCCCCCTACCGTATTCTACACCACACACCAGACTCACAAGTGTATTGGTCAATAGCATGCGGTATGTATTTTCTTTTAAACAATTTGTTAATTGCAAAAAGACAGTCACTGGCAATGTACTAAAGTCTTGCAAAATCTAACCCTAATGAAGCCACTATTCCCTAATCCAAGTTAACATATTTTACAAAAGAAAATGAAATATTTGTCACCTAAGACTCTTTTATCTTCAAAACAACCTCCCATGCATGATATTTAATAACAGTTTTATATTGTTTTCTCTTGACTTTTGGTCAGGTGTCACCAAAGAGGAGATCACTGAGCATTGGGAATGGCTGCAGCAGAACATCATGAGGACGCTCTCTGTGTTTGACTCCAGCGAAGACATCACCAGCTTTGTACAGGGCAAGATAAGAGTAAGAACTTTACATTTTACTGGGAGCATCCCACACAAGTGAATCTCTCGGAGGGCTGACTGTCATTGTTGTGCTGTAAAATACTGTTTAAGATAACATAACTCTATCACTTTAAATGATTTACACCTGTTTATTAAAGTTGTTTTCCACTTACTAAATAAATAACAACACTTTTAGTACACGCAATTATGTTTACGTTTAGGAATATAAATGGGTTGATTAAGGCAATTATAAGAAGATAGTTCCTTGTTATATGTCGCTGCCTGCGGTAATCCTTGATGTTTAATCTGTTAGGGTCTTATCGCTGAAGAAGGGAAGGCCTCCCTGGTGCTGGAAGAAGATCCAGAGAAGTTCCGAGAAGCACTTTTTAAGTTTGAGAAGTGGTTTGAGCTGCCACCGCAGGAGAAGCTGGTCACATATTACTCATGCAGCTACTGGAGAGGCAAAGTGCCGTGCCAGGGCTGGCTCTACCTCAGCACCAACTTCCTCTGCTTCTATTCATACCTGCTGGGATCTGAGGGTGAGCCGTTTCTCCATATGAGCTGCCATTTGTCTTGCTCATTTTGATTGATGCTAGCTTCTATTGGCAACCACAGTTAGCTTTTATGGTCTGTAAGGAACATTCTTTGATCATTATTTTTTATAGAAACTGCTCGAGGTAATAGCAGGTTCCATAATTATAGGAAGGAATGAGTCCTTTTTTAAATTCACAGTAATATTGTTCTTATTCATTTAAGAGTTTTGTCCTTGCAGCTGTGAGCCTGAATCACTGACTTTCATTCATTGTGATGCCTGTGCAGTGAAACTGATCCTCTCCTGGGACGAGATCTGGAGGCTGGAGAAAACAACCAATGTTATCCTGACTGAGAGCATCCATGTCCAGGCCCATGGGGAGAATCACTACTTCTCCATGCTGCTGCACCTCAATGAAACCTTTGTTATCATGGAACAGCTGGCCAACTACTCCATTAAGCGCCTTTTCGATAAAGAGGACTTCCAGAGGGAGCCGGCGCTCTCCGACCCCCTGAAGATTACCAAGAGGTAAATGAAGTTTTGTCTGCTGCTCTGCACGGCTTTACATGATCCTGTTAGTGCCGGCTGCCAACCTGAAGAACCCGAGGAAACAGAAAGTCTGACTGCAGTCAAAAAGCATTTGTGTTTGTGTTAACCTGCCTGTAGTGGCAGGTAGGTCATGCATGACAAACCAGGGGTATTTTTAAAGTCAACTTACTGTTGTTGTTTACTTTACCACTTTAACTGTATATTCTAGAATCAAGTTTTTTATTTATACATTTGAACCTTAATGCTTTAATTCAAAGTTATTATGAAACAGGATCATTTAAAGGGGACCTATCATGCAAAGTGCACTTTTGCACGTCTTTTATACATAAATATGTGTCCCCGGTGTGTCAGGGAACTCACGCAGCGTCAGAAAATAAAACCCTCTCTCTTTTCCTCCGTACCCAAATCTCTAAAACGGGGGTACAACGGAGCTGATCAGATTTGCGTCCGATATGACGTAATATCTGAAATGTGGACCCACGGCACTATCCGAAAGTTGCTATCAGAAACAATGCCCGACTGTTTTGGACGTAATATGGTCGGTGTTTACATTAGCATCGCTAACACTCGCTAACCTGTACTGGAGAGCATGTGTGTGAAGAAGCAGGAAATAAAAAGGAACTCACCTTGTGGTATAACCGGCAAGAGAGAAAGCCTTTGAGCTCCATACTGTTTCAGAAAGAATCCTTGATAATCCATGATATGGCGTTTCATCACCGCAGTATTTAGTTTAAACCGTAGCTGCCAGGTCCCGCATGAGCTCAGCCCCCTCCTTTTTTTTTTTTAAAGCTTTATACCCAAAATCAGCACTTTTGAAACAGGAAGTGAAATAGAGGGATATGAGGCATGGCTAGAATGGGTGATCTGTTTGGTATTTTGAGCAAAACACTTCATAGACATGTTTTTTATATATTTTTATATATCTGAGACCTATGCTATTGCCTAAAAATAGCATGATAGGTGCACTTTAGAAAATGACCTTGAATAAAGTAATCTACCTATCCAAACTATGATATGCATGTAATAATGAGCGGTGATACGTAACTAAGTACATATACTCAAGTACTATACATAAGTACAATGTTGACAAAATTGTACTCTACTTGAGTATTTCTCATCTGTGCTACTATCTACTCTTAACCTTTTACATAGAAAAGTATGATATGAAAATGATAATCTACCCAGTTGTATAAAAGGTATCTAACATTTGCTCCAAATTAAAACATATGACATGTTTTTACATGTATTCATTAGAGGAGATTAATATAATAATATAACACTTAAAAGTAGTAATTCGGCATACTGAGTTATTTTACTCTCATAGTTAAAGTACATTTGGATATTATACTTTGGTTAATTTTTGTATTTTAAGACTGCAATATTTCTACTTTTACTCAAGTTAAGGATCTGTAGCCGTAATATATATATCTGTAATATCCCAAAGCACTCTTAGGCACTGAAATATCCCAAATACTCCGGTGTCTAAAGCTGCTAAAAGGATGTTCCTGAAAACGTAAACGTGATTTTCTGCTCGTGACATTATATTCTGCTTTACTTTCCCCCCACAGAGGCCTAGAAGCTCATGCAAAGAGTGAGCAGTTCCGGACATTCTTCAGGCTTCCCAAAGAGGAAAACCTGTTAGAGGTGCACGAGAGCTTCCTCTGGGTGCCCTTTAGCCATTTTAACACACTTGGCAAGATCTGTCTGTCTGAGAACTATCTGTGTTTCGCCAGCCAAGACGGGAGCCAATGCCACACCATCATTCCAATGAGAGAGGTAAGGTATTATAACGCTGCCAATATAGCACCCTGCATACTGATTAACACTTGTGATGAAAATGGCTGTGTGCTCTGCCAACGCTGCCTTCTCTCAGGTCATTAATGTTGAGAAGTCAGACCCCAGCAGCAGGGCTTTAACGGTGTGTATGCGTGGAAAGAGGGCACTGCGATTTTCTGAGGTGCGGGACTACCAGCGCCTGGCAAACTCGCTCCGAAGCAGGTGTGGGATCAGTGCCAGCCCCCAGCACTCTGCATCAACAGAGGTAACGCGTTTGTGTGTTTTTTTGGCCACTTTGCTCTTGTAAAGTAATAGAGTAGAGTATTATTTGGTTATATATTTTAAAACGACTTGTGACATTGAACATTGGTAAAACTTACTATCTTGTCTGTTTTGAAAGAAAGACATACTGTACTTATCATGCAAATATAATCTGCTCATAGCAAACACATACATTATAGTTATTAGCATTCATATATTTCCATAAGGCTTTACTACAATATTTTTGAGACAATATAAGAATTTTTGTATCATTTATAAGGTAACATAATAACACTTAATGTAGCTCAATGACTTTTTTTAAAGATCAAATGTTATATGTATTACAATTCCCATAACTGTTACACATTATAATCTTTTATAATTCATTAGGATCACAGTTTTTATGAATGTATAACTTTATATCAAGTTACTCTTTGTTCATTGTGTGTAATAAGGAAAATAAAACATATTTTTACAACTATTTATTGTTCTTGTATAGATATCATTTTTATTTTTCAAAGCAAACAATGACAACTTAGAATAAAACATTACAAAATGCATTGATATAATGCATTTTAAAAGATCATAATGTATTACAATTATACTAATTAGCATGTGTAATATTAAAATGATGTATGATCCTTCCAAATATATATTTGTTGACTGTATTTTGACACAGTTTAAAAATATTTTAACGGGTTATGAATATTGCTATAATGCATTTTAGACATGGGCTGCATAGATAGTGCTACTGAATATGTATATGTATTTATGACCAAGGTTATACGAGGCGAGTGCCAGTCGCTCATCAATCACTTCGATGACAACCCGGAGGATGTCACACTGATGGTGGGACAGAAAGACAGCAGCAAGGCTGTAAGCACTGAGGCGCTCATGATGGTTTTCCACCCCCAGGATGTTGAAAACCTCGACCCCAAAATGGTACGTTTCAGCAGCAATTTTTTGAAAACCACAAAATTCTGACTGGATTACCTTAATGTCATTTTGATGCACCAGAGCCTTGTTATGCTCTGGGTGGGTTCTAATCAATTCAGGGGTGGACATAAATAAAAATGTTGCATCTGTTTGGAATACAAGCAGTGTGAACAGTGTTCAGAGCCGATGCAGTAACACTGTGGTGTGTGTTGTCCTGTGTGTTTAACAGCTTAAAGAAAAGATGAAGGAACAGTCTTGGAACATCCACTTCTCTGAATATGGACGCGGCACGAGTATGTTCTTCACCAGGAAGACACGAGATCTGATCGTCCGAGGTGTTCCTGAGGCCTTAAGAGGAGAGCTGTGGATGCTTTTTTCAGGTTATTGTACAGCACACATTACTCACGCCATGGTATGTAAACAAGGCCCGATTCAAAGACGGACCCATCACCCTCTCACTCCCTGATGGAGGGAACTTGGACTGTAGTCGCACTCACAGCTGAATGAGGCTCCCTGCTTTAAGGTGGATGGTGTAAATGAATCAGGAACTTTTGTAACTTCTTGTAACCATTGTGTAGAATACAAAATAATAATTATAATTAAACCTCAAGAATCCTAAGTTGCCTTTTTAAATGTTTTTAAGCTGCTTGTTTTTTTGGTCTCTGTAAATATACAAAACGTTTCAATCAAATGAACACATTGTTTTCTAGAATAGACACAAGTATATATGTGATCCTAAGTTAGTAAAATAAAAATACAATTTGATCGGTCCATAAAGGACACAAACAGCACTGCATACGGTGGCATATGGTTCTATACGGTACGGCCCTGTTAAGTCAGGATCAGTGCAGACTTGCTGCCAGAGGTTTTAATAACCCATCTCCAGTGCCCACTACTTGGCTTGTAACTGCACTTGATGTGGCCGATCCTCCACGCGAACGCAAAACGTAGTGGGAGTGGAAGGAGAGGGTGTAGGAGTCGGTTCTGGATCTGAGCCTCCGCGACAAGCAGTGTCAGTGATTTGTTTGGAAGCCTTGCATGAAGCTCACGCAACATAAATAATGAAGTGGGTGTGGGATCTGTGCAGCATGTGTTATTGTACTGACTGTTGCTCTGCCTCTGTAGGAGCTGTGAACGACATGGCCACTCACCCCGGGTATTACACTGATCTGGTGGAGCAGTCCCTGGGCACCAGCACTCTAGCTACAGACGAGATCGAGAGAGACCTGCACCGCTCTCTGCCAGAGCACCCCGCCTTCCAGAGCGACACAGGAATCTCTGCTCTACGCAGAGTCCTCACTGCCTATGCTTACAGGAACCCCAAGATTGGCTACTGTCAGGTACTTTATACGTTATATAATAATAAACAAATACACACACATGCATACCCTTCTGCTGGTGGCATGATAGCACCCACAACCTACCTCAACTGTGGAATAAATTACTCTATACTACAATAACTGACACATTGTTCATCATTTTGCTGTTAATTGTTGTTTAGTATAATAACATTGTTTATATCTCCAAAAAAGATCTATTACTTGTATTATTTGTAGATTTCTTTCCCCCTTTGATGATTCATACACATACTTAACAGATTCCCCGTTAGGCAATGGGTAATTATACAAATGTAAGTAACAATAACTGTGAGATATTATTAGAATTATAATGAGTAGTATTCCTTTCAATTAGTGTTTATTTGATAGGCACAAATACAATATAGATAGAAAAAGTACATGAATTAAATAATTGAAATTATATACAAAATGAATTGGTAAAATATATGCGAAAACAAAATGTGTTTGGAAAATAAAACACTTCTAACAGTCCATTAGCTCACATGATCTTTCTTCATCTCTCTGTCTGTACTATTCATTTATGAAACATTACATTATACTTTTTTTCCTGCTGTTTTCAATAATATTCCTTGCAGTTTTGAACCCCTGTGTGTCCTTTTACTTTTCATTTGTATTTCCCTGACATTGATGATTCCAGTAACTCTGAAAAGCAGAGGTGATTTAAAAAAAGGCCAAGTACCTAAAAATAAGGTTATGGACCTCAGAAAAGGCCACGCGGGATATAAAACCATCAATATCAACACTTAAAAAAGGTTCCGCTCTGAAAACCCTTTTTGAATCACACACCATTTATATTGGCCTTCCTCCTCCAGTTAACCTTATGATACAAGTAAGTGGTCTGTTTTTAAAGTGTGCTATTTTTCCTTGTGCAGGCCATGAACATTCTCACCTCAGTTCTCTGCTCTATGCGAAAGAAGAGGAGGCTTTCTGGCTCCTAGTGGCCGTCTGTGAGAGGATGTTGCCGGATTACTTTAATCGGCGAATTATTGGTGAGAGGGGAAGCATTCCTCGTACTGTTAGAATGATTCCAGATTTGAATGATCACTTAATGTTGTCTAATCTTTCTCCAGGTGCTCTGGTTGACCAGGCGGTGTTTGAGGACCTGATTAGAGAAAACCTCCCCCAGCTGGTGGAGCACATGACAGACCTATGCTTCTTCTCGTCTGTGTCCTTGTCCTGGTTCCTCACTCTCTTCATCAGTGTCCTGCCCATCGAGAGCGCAGTGAACGTGGTGGACTGCTTTTTCTACGACGGCATCAAAGCCATTCTGCAGCTGGGCCTGGCTGTGCTGGACTACAACATGGAGGCTCTGATCAGCTGCCATGACGACGCCGAGGCCGTCACCATCCTCAACAAGTCTGTGTGAAGGCAAACCAAGCAGGACTGATGTATTTCAAACATTACTGCTGTGTAAATGATTGTCTCTCTTTCTTTGATGGTTTTATTACAGATTCTTCGACAGCGTGACAAACAAAGACAGCCCGCTGCCTCCGACTGTACAACAAGCTTCAGTGGGAAGCAACGATAAAGCCTCCCACGTCAGTGTGGATATCAGTGAACTGATACGAGAGGCTTATGAGGTATTAGCACTGCAAACAATGACTGTTTTTATTTCTGATTAATACTTGAATATACCAGATAGGCAAGTAAGGAGGAGAATCCCCCCAAAAGATGAGATGTACTATACAGAGCTACACATTTCTCTGTAATAGTCTGACTTTTAGATTATTCAGAAGATGTGTCTATTTTGTATAATTCCTTTAATTACAGATGTTAGCACCTGGATATTTATTTGTATTTTTCTGCATTTACTGCAATAAGTGGCATTCATTTAAAACCATAGACGGATACAACTTCTACAACTATCTATCTCTGTATGAACAAATATCACAATTCATTTTATGTCAGAGTTTTGTTTTGAAACAATATTTGAGCCATGTTGGTTTTTAAAAAGCTGGAGTTGGAGAAAAATGTCCATACCACTTTCTCAAAGACCAAGTTTGTGTCTCTCAGTTCGCTGTTTATCGTCCAAATTGCAGAAATATTCTCCCTTATACTCCCTTGTTTATATTAAACAAATCTCCATATTTCAGGGGCTGAAAAGAGCATTGTTGCCATTTATACCTGAACAAATTGATATCATAATTAATCAATTGTCAAAATAGGCTAGGATCCTTTTTCTTTTAACCGACTAATCTATTTGTTTTTTTATTTTATTCACTGATGTCAACATTGTGGTTGTTTTACACTTATTGTTCTTTGTTGCAGAAATATGGACATATCCGTTCAGAGGAAGTGGAGACTTCGCGGAAAAGAAACAAACTGCATGTGATCCAGACACTGGAGGACACAACCAAACAGAATGTGGTAAGCTATCCTCGAGGTTACAATAAGTTACTCCGCTTTCATTGTCACTTTGAAATAAAAAAAATCATTAAAAATCTATTTTCAGATTCGTGTAGTAACACAAGAAGTCCGATTCGGAGCCTCACAACTTGATGAGATTTACAACCTGTTCAAAGTGAGTCAAAGTCACGATACAGTGTCTTCATTGTCATGATACCAAAATGTCAACATTCATAATAAGAAAAATAGCAATGGACACGGTTTCTTTGTTTTCTGCTTTTAGAGGCAACATTTCCTGTGTTGCTACTGGAGAATACAGAGTCCCGCTCTGCTGCATCATGACCCCAGCCTGGCCTATCTGGATCAGTACCAGCTGGGCTTCCAGCAGTTCAGCGTGCTCTTCTCGCTGCTGGAGCCCTGGGCCTTCTGCAGCCCCAAGAGCACCCTCTCCCTCTGGGTGTTCCGCCTGATAGACGAGAACCAGGACGGCCTGGTGAACTTTAAAGAGTTCTGCTACGCCCTTGGTGAGTTCACTTACTCCCTGCGTTCTCCACTAATGTTAACCTCAGTATCCCCACCACTAAAATGTCTGATTGCTTCTCCCGCAGATACTTTATACGGTGCATCGTTCACAAATAAGCTGAAATTCCTCTTCAAGCTGCACCTGCCACCAGGTGAGTCATGAACAAACAATCTAAAAGCTCACAGCGAGGGATGCAACCATCTGACTTTGTCATTGCAGATACCTATAGGCATCATTTATTTCTTTGGCACCTTTCAAACTGAGTTTTAAAGTGCTTTCACATAAAAACATAACGCATATAACACACAGCGAATACAATGCATACAAATACAGCAATATAACCAGGGGTGCACATAACTGGTACGCAGATATGCCTGCACGGCAAACATCTGAAATGCGTACCGTCACTTGTCTCACTAAGCGCATTTGCTTACCGGCGGACTTGTGAAGCATTTCCAGAAGGCGCTTCAATCACTGGACGACAGAGCCGGTCGCCGTGCGCACAGACGGGGCTGCTGTTAACGTCGATGTGTACAACGGAATTGTGCCACAACTTCCGGTGCGAGTTCCACGCGTGTGCTCCACCAGCGCCCACCTCCACCCCACCCGTCGACGTTCAATACTTTTCAATAATTAAAGGCATAGATATGCATTTAATGAATTGTAAAAATAAATTGAACACCAAAAAAATCGAATAAAGAATCAGAATTACAATTTAAGTGTAAACCTTTTTAATGCAGCAACAAGTTGATCCAAATGTAAACAATAATTAATTATTTGTATAGTACATGAACACAGACATAAATTGAAAATAATGGGCATATTGCAGCTATTTGAGTCAGTATTGGGGCATCCAACAGCGGCAAATATTTTAAAAGATAAACATTTATCATGTGACATGTTGACAACTCTGACCCATGGTGGTGTCTCAGTGATTTGTCTGCGTCTTGTAAACTACAAATATATTTGTGTTTGCACAACTTCAGCTTCACCCTCTGACCCATTTCTCTTGTGACATATCTAGTCTACAGAGATGATACACTCCAGCAGGTTCAAAGTTGAATTGCATCAAACGTCACAGGACTGGGTCGTTATCATTCTATAGATTCTGTCTTACATGACAGCAATAACTCATGAGCAGGCGTCAGAAGCAGCCTAAAGTAAAACACAAGGTCAGATCAACATGAGGCTTTGATCTGCAGAGCTTTAGAATGTAGCAGTCGTCCATGACTTGGCATTTGTTGAGTGAGTATATTGCCTGGGGGTGGAAACTGTCCTTGAATGTGTGGCTCTTTTCTGCATGATGTTGCAGCAGCATGTGCCTGAAGGCAGCGGTAAGAATAGTCCATGTTGGGTGAAAGGGCTTTGCCATGGCAACGACATGTGTAAGACGCTGTGAGGGCATTTTGCAAAGGGCTCGTTTCTCCACAGAGAGTCTGTTGATGAGGAGGAACTGCTCAGATTACAACTGACAGCTGAGCAGCAGAGGAGCACTGACTCACTGTCTGTGATGTGCCAGCCAGGCCACTGAACGATAAGCAGCAAAACATGTTGTCTATGTCTCACAGAGAGAGAGAGAGGGCACACTGCTTCAGCACCAAGGACAGATCCTCAGCACTGAACCCTCAGACACTACCAACGTCATCTGTGACATCGCTGTATCTGAGGAGGGTGTGAGGGCTCCAAACGATGTGTGAAATTTGGACGGCACTTTGTGACAGTGATATTTATATGCACAGTGCGGGCTAGTATTTCAATATGGAGATCAATGCTATGGACCATTTGTTGTTGTTTGCTTCTTATGTAGAAGTAAAAGAGTTATGTCAGACAAAATGAACACATTGGATGCCACGTGGCTGCCACATGCTCAATGCTTTGTTTAGTTATGTTTTTTGTACAAACGTCCAAATTGACCTAACACGTTGATGGCCACCACTTAATAATTCAAATGCTAGTTATGATTATTCAAACAAAAGTCAAATAGATCTCTGTCCAAAAGGGATGATGTTTTGCACAGACGGATGTAAAATGTACAACACCGACTACTTTGAAGTTATTCTTGTTTTTACAATGAAAAAATGTCTGTCATCACCAATGTTGATGTCCCAAAGCTATGTATTGTGGGATTTTACCTCAAGCATTGTTGTGGACTGTAATTGTACAGAGCGAGCTCAAAGGTAGAAAACACAGCGACCTAAAACACTCACACATTCCTCAGTGGGACAGTCCTGCGCCCTGAAACTGGGCCAAACGCTCCATTGATCAAGGAAATGAAATCATGGGCTATTTAGAGCTGAAAGGCGGCAAGCCAAACACTAAATCCAGCAGCTGTATTCACTTATCAGCGCCAGAGCAGAGACATCATCCGTCTCAAAATGTCTGGCTGTACCTTTAACGTATAGCTGTCGTACATCGGTGGAGCAAGGATATGATCAAATATGGCAAAAACGACTATTACACAACAGCCTTTTTGTAGGTGTCATGTTTATATATTTATATATTTATATATATATAAAGCCCAGGTCTTACGAGTGAGGAAAAATCTCCACAGCTAATAAGGTTCATTCTGTTTGGGTTCTTAATAGCAGCAACACATTTTAATGTCACACACACACACACACACACACACACACACACACACACACACACACACCCACACCCACACCCACACCCACACACACACACACACACCCACACCCACACACACACACACACACACACACACACACCACACACACACACAGGCTGTGCAGCACAAAGCTATCGGGCAAATATAATGACACTGCTGGCCTGTGAGGATAATTGTGTCATCAAGCAATGAAAACTAACAAGCATGCATGAACACACACACAGTCACCGGTGGGGGTTGGATCATAGGAGTATAGAACCTCTCAAATGATAGTAGAAACTGAGAAATTAAAATACTTCAGGCAGTAACCATTAAGTAAATGCATTATTTTATTTTCAAAGAAATATTCAAAACTTTATTTAGTTTCTCGAAATGAGCTTCCAGTTTATAATACAGGTGTTAAATACACGTAGCAATATTATGCTGTGTGATAGTATATAGCTAATCAAAAATACTTCTTAGTTTACTTTATTTGTTTTTCCTAATTAAGCCTGCAAGTTATTTTTTACTAATATAGGCAAATGTTAATTCCTTTGCTCGATTGCACAAAACGTGGTGCGATGTCTTAGATGTTACAGGGATCGTGATTAAAGGGGCCCCATCATTCTTTATGGGTTTCCTCTTTCTCTGTAGTGTGTTTTTGTGCATGTTAATGGTCAGCAAAGGCTGAAATCCCAAACCATTGTACGTGTTAGGCTAAGAGGCGGTGCATCTCCAAACGGTTGCCCAATCACAACAGCAAACACACAGCTAACCAATCAGAGCAGACTGGGCTCTGGTTTCCGACAGAGGGTGAGAAGAGGTGCTGCAGCACAGGCAGGATGAGAAAAATAAAGAGCTTTTGAACATTAAAGCATGGAGACATGTCCCAGTAGAGACACTACATACTAATGTGAACCTGAAAATGAGCATAATAGGCCCTTAAATGCAAATCATATCCCTCTATTCTAATTGCATTAAAAAGGTTTCATTTCTGTTTCTCAGTTTTGATTTCTTATTGCTTACAGTATTGCATTTAATGAACCGTACTTTCAGTATAATGATTCAAAATCGTATAATGTTTTGAAAGAGAGACCCCTAGTGTCAGAAAATTGCATTTTGTGTTTTTAAACACATTTCAATTTAGAGTTGACTTTGTAAGCTTCACAAACATACAATCTTTTTCAAGAGTCTAAGGTGGGATTGCATTGCACTGTAACTAAATGATTGGGTAACTCTTTCAACATCAACATCTTGTTTCAATACATTTACTTTGCTCACGTGGATCCTCTGTCATCTTAGTGTCTCTTCATCTTTCCTCTGAAAACACTCACTGTCGGTGTCTTCTCTCTAGCTTTCACAGGTAGTCCTTTGCACTTAAAGGATCAAAGCATCCAGTACTTAATTCCAGTGACTGAAGACTCTTCTCACTTGAGTAGACTCGCTGGTTAGCCTCTTTACTCTTTCTTCTCCTTTCAAACTCAAATTTCCCCATTTCCTCCTGATTTTCACAATTGTGTCTTGATGCATGCCCCATTTCCTTGAATGCTTCTAAAGGTTCTTTAAGCATTTCTTTATACATTGTGTTCACATGCTGCTTCTCTTTTTCAGCATTTGATCTACCTGAAGATGGTGTGATAAGGAAAACTCCCGAAAGAGGTATTGTACCTTAAATTATCACAAATACTCCATGGCTATAAGAATAACGGTCTTAGTTTTGTCTGATAGTGTAGAGTTTGTGTGTGACAACAACAGGTAGAGGAAAAGTGGACCTGCAGGCATACTTGAAGCAATGGCAAAATGAAATTCTTAAGAAGGAGGAAACCATCAAAGACCTACCCCGGATTAATCAGGTACTCCAAACCATGTTGTGTTGTATTGACTGAAGTGCAACATTTTCTCAATAAAAAAAGTCCTTACTTGTGATACGTCAAATCATCTGATGATGTTTTTTTATATCTCAGTCTCAGTTCATCCACTTCTCCAAGACCCTGTACAACATCTTCCATGGCGATCCGGAGGAGGAGCCTCTGTACAGAGCCGTGGCCCATGTGACCAGCCTCCTGCTGAGGATGGAGGAGGTGGGCCGAAGGCTGCAGGAGCCCAGCAGCCCCCCCGCGTCCACCCAGCCTGCTGCTGCTGCTGCTGCTGCTGCTGCTGCAGAGCCGCCAACAGAAGAAGCTTCCAGCACTTTGGAGAGGTCGGACACCTGCAGCTCCACCAACAGTCAGGAGGCGGAGACCGATTGGTCCTTTTCCTTCGAGCAGGTCCTGGCTTCTCTGCTCAACGAGCCGACCATAGTGAGCTTCTTCGAGAGGCCTGTCGACCTGCAAACTAAACTGGGACAAGCTAGGGTTGCCCAGCTGAAGCTAAAGGGGAATAAGTGAAAGGAAACATAAAATGATTTGATACTATTGATTCTAAACCAGGCGTCACCATGAATCTTGTTTCTCCACTTTGGATAGGGCGATGCAAACAGCAATTACTCTTAAAGTGGTATTATAAATGAAGAGAAGACCACAGATTTTAAAATCTGCTGTTCAACGTGTGTGTGGCTTGAATATGGCTAATCTGCAATCTGCGTAAACCACTGGTGTTACAGTCCACTGTACCCCACTCAGTGCAGTCCACTGACCCCCACTCTCAGTGCAGTCCACTGACCCCCACTCAGTGCAGTCCACTGACCCCCACTCAGTGCAGTCCACTGTACCCCACTCAGTGCAGTCCACTGACCCCCACTCTCAGAGCAGTCCACTGAACCCCACTCAGTGCAGTCCACTGACCCCCACTCAGTGCAGTCCACTGTACCCCACTCAGTGCAGTCCACTGACCCGCACTCTCAGAGCAGTCCACTGAACCCCACTCAGTGCAGTCCACTGACCCCCACTCAGAGAAGTTCCATGTCAGGCCTTGCTGCAGACTAGCCCTGTAGACTACGGTTCCTCCAATCTGATTATGCATTTCTAAACTCCGTGATGAAATTCGTTCCCTTATGTAGCCTCAGTTTCTTCGGATTTCATGGAAGTTTAGTCTGACATATTTTCCAACCCTATATGCCATGGATCACATACTATATAGTTTTTTATTGTGTAAGGGACATATTTAGCAAAATTACCAGAAGAGTTCTCTCTGATGTTGTGCTGACCTTTAACTCTATAACAAATGACTGACCGAGTCTCACTCTGGATAATATATTTTTCTTTATTAAGATAACTATTTAATGCATTAGTGAAACAAACTGTAAGAGTGTCCTGTGGATTCAGTGTTCTTAGGCAACTTTAGTGTTTTTCTGTAAATGCCAACTTATTGTGAGAAACGATAGCTTTCAAGTTGAAGTGGAACCGGTCAAACAGCGAGAGAGGACAGTGATGTCCATTGAAGATATCATTTGATTTCAGAGATAATCTGAATTGAGGAGGTCAGATGCATTTAATGAAGAGAATGACATTTTAAATATTGGTATTATATATTTGCAATAATACAAAAGAGAATATGCTGTACTGCCACACTCACCTCTCTCATTCCTCCAACAGCAGCACAGTACACTATTAGCAGGACTGAGGTCTGTAAAGGGAAAGTAAATTAGAAGTGCTGCTGCAGGGAAATATTCTGCATCCTCTTCTAAAAAATGTGCTGTGCGTGCTCTTCAGTGTGCGATGGGTTGATGTACTGTTTGCTTATGTCCGTCAATATGTAGGATGTTTCGCTCTCGTATAAGTGCAGCGTTTTGTACTTCAGGATCCGTTTCAATAGTCGTGTGATTATTGCATTTTTGAGGCTTGTGTTGATAGTGTAAGATATGAGCTAGTGGACGTTTGTGCACATTTTCTTTGATCAAATCTCAGGGTGTAATTTGTGTAAAATAAAAAGGACAAAAGGGATATTTTTTCGACCTGGGATAAATAAAGTATATGAGTGAAACATAGCTTACAAATGTCTGTAAAAGATAACGCATGTGTAGCATATTTACAGGATTGGCCACATTATGCTAATGTTCATAGACAGCAGCTCTTTCTGCTCACTACAGCCAGAGCTGACTGACAGTATTTCAGTTGTTTCCTTTTTTTCTGTGCATTCTCTGCTTTTTTGTTTGGGCTTCTGTCTCTGTGAATCATTTGCACAGTCGTTTGAGATTCACACATTGAAGATATGCCTGTATCTCAGCCAAAGGCTCTGAATTGTAAAAGGTCATGACCGCTTCAGCTGCAGCTGCTTGTACTCTCCAGGGGCCAAATTGACAAAAACATAGAGCTTTATTTCTGCTTGTCTAGGGACAAAGTATTTCAGAAGCTCTTTAAGTTCAAGCGCAATTCTGTGCGTCCTATATTTGTATCATTTTTGCAATTTGTTTGAAACGTGTTGTGGTTATTTTTTCACTTAGGAGCAATCTGAAATGTATATCATGGTGTAATTATTGGGTTATTGATATAGATATTTGAAGTGAGTTGCACATACTTGTTTAACTGTTTACATGACTAAAGGATAAAAAGAATATCAAAATACACCCTATTCATCTTAAATGTTGCCACTACTTAAATCCAAAGCTCTATTGACTGTTTCCCAGCAGTTTCATGCTGCATTTGTAACATATCTGAAATTATTATAAGATGCAAATAACAACCTCTCATCAAAGACTGCGCCTTAGTCTTTCTGGTAGGCTTCTGAGCTTTGCATTGAAGTGTATTGCTTTATCTATTTCTGTTAAATGGATCAATATTTTAATGATTAGAAATCCTACAAAAACTTAAGAGTGAATTTGTTGGTCCTAACTATTTCTTTTAAAATATGGACCTAAGGTTTTTTTTTTTTAAATCCAAAATAGTTTGTTCTTTCCGCTCGGTAGGGGAAAAAATGAAGGGAGATGACTTTGAAGGAGCAGAGAAAGTCATGGAAGATTTCATCCTCCTGGCATGCTGTCAGATTTGCCATTAAGCATCAGAGTGTACTCAGTAGGCATGGAGGACGCTCCAGCTCCAGCATTACTTTATGATTAATCAAGTCCTTATTTGTGCAAGTGTGGTCTACAGCTTTTCAAATCTGTAACTTTCAAACTTTTGAAAGCTTGTCTTGCAAAATATGACAACAATATTTCTGTTTACCCGCTAAATTATGATTTATTTGTATTATGTCCATTCAAAGGTATATCAGAATAAAGATTGATTATAATATGAATAATGAGGTTCTTTTTGGTCATTATGAGTGTTACCTTTGATGAACACACAGCAACATGTCTTTACACGTGGCTTATGGCATGTTAATGTGTTTAATTATGTCTGGTAATATCTTCCTGTTTAAGTTGTGTGTATATTAGTGCTTTAAACAGACTATCTTATAGGTATAGTTATATTGGATTTTATTGTTTAATAAATATAGTCATAGATAATCATTTATTTGACAATCAGCAACTATGCTAATAAATGTATGCAAATATTCCTACATGTGCTCAAAATTTTAGGTTCACAATAGGAAGTGGTGGAAAGTAACTAAGTACATATTACTCAAGTATTGTACCTAATGCTACTTTGTACTCTACTAAATTTCAGAGGTGATTATGGTGATGGAGGAGGAATTATATTTGTTTGTTGATACAAATACATTTACTTGTCTACACCTCCCTCTTGAAACAGGTTCCTGGTAAGAACATTTTTTGAAAGGTGTTCAGCTTTAACATCAAATAAACCTTTAACGGATTCACTTTTCAGAAGCTTCATGTGAACCCAACACCCCGAGGGTAATGTATGTCAAAGAACACAGGATGAGTTTATATGTTTTTTCATATTTATTAAACTATATAAATGTATAGGGTCTGGTTCAGTGGACTGCTGTGGAGCTTCCTTACATCAGATTTACAAAAAATGTCTTTAATATTCTACTTAACAAAAACACAGGTGTCCACTTTTGTCCATGTTTTGGTCAGTATGATTATTTCAAAGGAACATCAAAATAAAAGAAAGATCTAGTTTATAGTTTAAGTAGCTATTACAAGGAAATTACAGCACAACATACTTTATATATTAATACATACTAATATATATGTTATCACATTTTATATCAGACATGTGGTCCTGTGGAGGAAGTCAGATCTTGATTCATATTTAGAAATTAACTTAATCTCAGTCAGATTGTATAAACTTTATATTACATAAATGATACGTGACTATAAAACACGTGTGTACAAAATGGAAGTAATAAACTCTGTTATAATTCATACAAATCTGTCGTAAAGCATCGTAATACCAGCCCACATATATTTTCAGAGGTATGATGTCTTTTTTTTTAGGGGGGGGGGGGGGTTAAATATTTCAAGAAACTCCACAATTGCTGTGTGCGTAACGAACAACAGGAACGAACGGCCAAAACAACAGTATGCACCACTAATATAATATTAATAGTTCAATAACAAGTGCTTTCATCATTTTTAGTTTCCAGTTTAACTTTTAGGTAAACTAATAACATAGGCTATAAGAGATAAACCATTTTTGATGTCAGTATTGTCTCTCTGCTGCACATATTGTGATTTATTCAAACTGAAAACTGCGTGTAATACATCTCCAGTTTAATACCAGTTACATATTTATATTGACTATCTCAGGCTGATAGTATAAACTTTATATTAAAGATGAGACGTGACCGCGTGCACTACATGGACGTAGAGCCGCGGTTCCCAACCTGTGGGCCGCGGCCCCCTAGTGGTCCGCGAAGACATTGCAAGTGGGCCGCCACATTCTTTTATTTTTTTATTTTTTTGTACAGGTTAAAGACACAAACATGGACATAACAATAACATAGGAGATGACATTCCCATCTCAGACAAAAACAAAACAAAAACAGAAGAAATAAAGATATAGGATCACTTCAACATTTCACAAACAAAAATAGGTTGACAACCAAATACCACCAACAACACAACATGGCAAGCATATTTATTGTTCCTTTAATCCCACTCTTCGTTAGAGCTAATTATTTCCCATTTCATGGCGTGTTGAGCCACCCTTTGATTTTTTGTGGCAATCATTTTCTTTTAAAGAAATTGTATTTTTAATCTACTCTTCAAACACCTTAAATTAAGATTACTTCTTGATTGACTTTTAAAAATATGTATTTTAGCAGAAGAATAGTAATTTATTAACTGTTGCTGCCAAATAATTTGCAAAACATTATGATTTGCGTGGAAACATTTTCATTATTAAGAAAAATATGCATATTACAGAGAAGCAAAACACATGCATGGATTCGATTTTTTTTAATAAAAATGTATTTTCTTAATTATCATTGAGTTGCTCTGGAATACATTATTTATATTCCATTGTTAATACTTTTTCCCCCTTCCTCCCATAATTGCGTACACACACTCTTATAAGCAGATCTGACTCTGAACATATGTCATGATGACATGCCTCATTGTAACTTATTAGGGTCTGAGAACAGAGTGAGCGACAACCATGCAAAACACACAAAACAGGGAAAGCGACGGGAAAAAGCACAGACAAAGGGGCCGAAATCATGACAGGTATAGCCTCGCAACTTTTCATCGCACGGCGTAGCCGCGCTGTGCATAGGCGGCGCCAGGGGGGCGCTAGGGGGTGCTGAAGCTCCCCCTAGGATAGCAATAGCAACCCCCAAGCACCCCCAAGAAATGTATCTGTCTTTTTAAATTTTTACGTGTGAAATTCATAATTTGAAAAATGATTGATTCGAAAATAATATGCCACAGTACAGAACAAGTACTTCTGGGTCTCTGTGTTTCATTCAAGCTCGGCTCTGTGTGTGTGTGTGGCAGGCGCGCATTTAGTGTGATTAAGCGAGCGAGAGAGAGAGAGCACACCGTGCCAGGGACCTGTTGTTAGCATCTGTTTAGCTAGATGCAGTAACGGATATAAGGAGCTGTTTCTACAACAAGGTGAAGGGAATGTCCTCTCCTGTCAGACTGAGGGACTCAGGTGAGCTAAAGGACTCTCTCAGTGTTTAGATAGTTAACTTTAGTCTAAGTTATCTCAGTGGGTCTCAAACGGTTTGGTCACGATTTATGTAAACAATTATTTCCGAGGCACACCTTCATATGATCATTATAGTTATAAAACAATAAGAGAATAAATGAAAAACAGTTATGAAATACTATATGACAGTAACACAAGAATACACTTTAAAAGGGGAGTGATTTGTAAAAAAAGTACATCTGTTTACAGTTCTGTCTCATATGGGTGTTGAGAGATGTATCCATAGATCTCTTCATTTTGCTCTCAAAGTGCACCAGATTGATGCTTTTAACTTCAATATTAAAAAAAAAATCTTCCCGGGCAAGCATGCCCCCGGACCTCCCCTAGAGGATATTAGGTCCACCCCCCACTTATAAAAATAGCACTTTACCCCTGCTTACACCTATATGCCGTGAGCTGATTATCGAGCCTTCATTGTAACAAGTATACTGTGTATGTGCGTGTGGGGAGTGTAGCAGTAGAACATTCAAATGTAGCGCCCGGTAGATTAAGGGAAAACCCTAAATGTTTGAGCACCCTCTGTGAAACATCAAGCTACCCCACAGCACCCCCAAAAGAAAATCTCTGGCGCCGCCACTGGCGCTGTGGCGCCGATTTTCACGTTCGCTCGATGCTAGGCGATCCCTCGCCATGGAATATGATGAGGAGGCTGCCCTCAATCGTTTTCTATAATAAACTAAAAAAGGTCAAAATAAACCAATTTCAAAAGCTAGAAAATGCATTTCCTGCTGAAAATGCGTGTGAATGCTGTAAACTGCGCAAATTTGTTGCTACATTTTGCTGAAAATATTTTTTAATAAATCGATAAGCTAGCTAACTAGAATACATTGTCGCTAACTCCAAACGTTTCGTATTCACATCAGTGTTATTTTATTAAAATGTTAAGTATAATATATGTTGTTCTTTAGGTTTGCCATTGTTATTGATAAATATATATATGTATGTATGTAGATGTAAAAAATCTATGTAGAAGAAGTGTATACAAAACAAGAAATAACTAAATATAGACATAGAAATATGAACAGGAAAGTAGTTAATGTATAAACATAATGAGAAGTAATACATATATAAACTTATATTTATAGAAATATGGTTTCTGTAGCTGAAAGTAGGCTGAATTATATATTTATGAGTTGACAAAAACATGAATAGAAAAATATTTATGTTTTAAAATCCAATATCAGTTTTATTAACTACCCTCTTGGAGGTTTATAAAAAAACAGGAAGTCGGCCATTTTGAATTTCGCCCTCCGTACTTCAGAGCTCATCTCCTAGGGATTTTATCCGATCCACTCCAAATTCAGCGGGTTGCGTCTCAAGACATGGGGGATGAAAAGTCGTAATTTTTCACCGCATGGGGTAGTCGTTATGCGGCGCTCATTTTCACGTTCGCTCGATGCTAGGCGATCCCTTGCCATGGAACAGGATGATGTCATAACTCCAACTGACATACTCCGAATGCCGCCAAACGTCACATGATGGTTAACACTGCGGCCCTGAACAGCTCTAAGTCAAATCTGAGGTTACATCATGTGGCATCCCTTGCCATGAAACACGATGTCGCTGTAACTCCAATGGACAAGATCCTATCACCGGTCCATGCCTTAACAGCTCCAAGCTAAATCTGAGGTCTCATCACATGCCACTTCCATGGCAACGCATCCCTCTTCAAAAATCCAATATGTAGTCGTAACTCAAAGGAAAATCGTCCATACGGCACCAGACTTCAGATTATCATTAAAACTCCGGCCCTGAACAGCTCTATGTCAATTATGGGGTGTCATCATATGCCATTTCCATGGCAATGCATCCCTCGCCATAAAACACGATGTAGTCGTAACTCCACGGAAAATGGTCAAAACAGCACCAGACCTCAGATGATGGTTAATCGTCCGGTCCTCAACATGTCTATGCGCCATTAGTGAGTTTTCCTCAAAAGCCATTGCAATGGCAACGCATCCCTCGCCGTAAAACACGATATTGCTGTAACTCCCATGAAAATGTTCAAAAAGTGCTCAAACTTCCCACATGTGCTAACGGTCCAACCCTGAAGACATCTTCATGTCAGTTTTGAGATTTCGTCAAATGCCGTTGCCATGGAAACACAATGCTCGCCATGAAACACGGTATTCTCATAACTCTAGTGAACATACTCCAAACAGCCCAACACTTTACATCAGGGGTCTCAGACTCCATTTACCTGGGGGCCGCTGGACGTAGAGTCTGGGCAAGTCTGGGCCGCTTCAAGTATTCCACAAAAAATGTATTAAAAATACAACATTAACAGTTCTTCAACATCTTCTTAACATGAACGGTTCTTCACAACATAACTATTCACAGTTGCTCTTGCCTACTCCTTGCTGGTAGAGACCTGGCAGCGCTTCCTCTCACACAGCTGAGCCACATTTGGTTTGAGGGAGGAAGCAGTTGAAACCCTTAGTATGGCTTGAAGATGTTCATCAGTAAGTCTGGACCTGTACTTTGACTTATTGAAGTTCATGGTGGAGAAGAGCTGTTCACACATATATGTGCTCCCAAAAAGGCACATGGTCCGCTTGAACATCCTGGAAAGCTCAGGGAAGGAGGGGGGCAATTCTCTCATGAACTGTCCAAGCTTGTCTGCTTTCCCATTCACTTCCCTGAACTTGGCTTTGAGCTCAGAATTGCACTGCAGGTCAATGAGCTCCATTTGAAGCACACCAGGGGCATTTTCCACATCAAAGGAGAAGGGGTCTGCAAAAATTTGGAAAGTGGCTCTGTGTGTCTTGAAGTCTGCAAACCGCTGATCAAATTCCTCCTGTAGCTTCACAATGGCATCAACATACTTCTCACCACTGAATGCTGTGCCCCTGTCCATGAGAGCCTTGCATGCTGGGAAATGGCAGAGGTTTTTCTGAGGGAGCTGGGCTTTCCATAACACCAGTTTTGTAGAGAATGCTTTGACATTGTCATATGCTGCACTGACAAGCTGGCCCTGGCCCTGCAACTTCTTATTCAGTGCATTCAGCTCCTGCGTGATGTCAACAAGAAAAGCTAAGTCCATGAGCCATTTGGGATCACTCAGCTCGGGAACAGCCATCCCTCCCTTCTCCAGCATGAATACTTTCAGTTCTGTTCTCAACTCAAAAAACCTCTTCAGGACGTTTCCCCTGCTGAGCCAACGTACCTCTGTGAAGTAGAGCACATCCTCATATTCTGACTCAATTTCCTCCAAAAAAGCACGGAACTGGCGGTGCTTTAAGCCCCTGGATCTGATATGGTTGATGCATTTCACAACGACAGACATTACATTGTCAAACTTCAAGCATTTGCTGCAAAGGGCCTGCTGATGGATAATGCAGTGCAGAGCAATAGCCTCCTCCACACCCTCCTCCTCCAGTTTTCTTTGAACAAGTGCCACCAGCCCATTTTTCCTCCCTGTCATTGATGGCGCTCCGTCGGTCGTAATTCCAACAAACCTCTTCCATGGCAGACCGATATCCGCAATGGCATCACACAGTTGCTGGAATATCTCCTGAGCGGTGGTCTGGCCATGCATTGGTTTCACTGTCAGCAACTCCTCTGTCACTTCAAACTTGTCATCAACACCACGGACATACATTGCGAGCTGAGCGGTGTCAGTGATGTCCGTGCTCTCATCAAGAGCCACAGAGTATGCACAGAAAAGTTTGGCTTTGTCGCACAGCTGATCATATATGTCACTTGATAAGTCAGAAATGCGCTCTGCCACTGTGTTAGCTGACAGGCTGATGTTGTTAAACTGACCCTTCTTTTCTGGACAGACTATACTTGCAGCCTGCAACATGCACTTTTTTACAAACTCGCCTTCCGTAAACGGCTTTCCCGCCTTAGCAATCATCTCACTCACCACATAGCTAGCTTCGACTGCTAAATCAGCCTCATTGCTTCCTTTCTTGAAGAGATTTTGTTGCTTCCATAGACATTTTTTTAGCTCTGTGACTCTTTTCTCTCTCTCGTCTCCCAGGTATTTTGCATACTCTGCAGTTTAGTTGAGTAGTGACGTTTGACGTTATACTCCTTGTATACAGCGATTTTCTCTGTGCATATAAGGCACGTTGCGTTTCCCCTGTACTCGACAAAAAAATATTCAGTCTCCAACTTCTCCTGAAATTTTCTGTGGTCATCATCGACTTTTCTTTTCCCTGAAAGTTTTGATGAAGACATGACTGGGCGATATATTTTCCCTCCACTCTGTCACTTTTGGATCACTCTGTGATTGATTCCGCTGCGCGCATTTGATTGACGTGTGGCGGAGTTCCCTCGGAGGAGGGGGAGGGGCGAGGGAACTGCGCGCAGCAGTTCCCTGCCAGCAGCGGGATCAATCCAAAAATAAAATTTAAATCTAAAAGCGCAAACGTAAACGCGCGGGCCAGATTAACACTATTACGTGATATCAACAACCGGGCCATGAGAAACTGTCTCGCGGGCCGCGTCTGGCCCGCGGGCCTGGAGTCTGAGACACCTGCTTTACATGTTTGATAACGATGAAGCCCTCAAGACATCTAATGCTGTGTTCACACCGGACACGATGCGATTTTTGGGGGCGGCGCGATTACATGTAAAGTCAATGCAAAGACGCGGACAGACGCGAATTCGCTCCAGCGCCGCGCATGATGCGGTTGACACGAATGCCGCGGCGCGATTGAGGCAATTGATAACCGCTCAAGTTCAATTTTTTCAACTCGAGCATGAAATTCGCTTGACACGTTCGCGCGGAAGCCAATCAGCGGGGAGGATCTCAGCCTGCCGTCACTTCCATTGAAACAGAAAACCAAAACATCAGCCGTTAGCTGTTAGCACACAGAGCTCACAGCTCCTCATTTCTGTTCTGAAACTGGACGAAAGTTAAACATGTACAAACCATAGACTGTCTGTGTCATGGCGAATACAGTCGCTGCTCTATTTCTGTCTTTAGGACGTTGTTGTGAGTGTGGACAGAGCATATACAACGTTAGTTTAGCCTGATAGATCCGATCTCCATTAAAAAAACACGCATTTTAAAAGGTTTTTCACCTTCCATCTTGTCTGCAGACTTGTCAAAGCATTAATTCATGGTTTTTGCTAACCAGTATCAGTACGTTTTTACTTCGGCATCATTTTGAAACGTGTATTACAATTAAATCACAGTAAAATATGTTCATGTTGTTGTAGTTGTAGCCCCCTAGCCAGCGCGTCTTGTTTGAATGATACGAGTAAACACAGCTGACAGCCGCGGTGAAACTCGAACGTTTAGAGCGATGTGATAAGAGCGATGCGATAAGAGCGAAGCGAATATTCGCATCGGTCCGGTGTGAACGCAGCATAAGGGTATTATGGGGTGTCATCATATGGCGTTGCCATGGCGACAGATCACTTGCCATCAAACACAATGTTTATGTTTCTGCTGTAACGATAGGTTACGTATTGTAACCCTATTTCTATAAACACAGGCGGAGCACTCTACTGGACTCTATGGGTACTACTCCTCAACAATGATACGCAAGCGTTCACACACTGCCTGTGTTTATAGAACTAGGGTTAACATACGTTATGTATGGTAACCCTTGCTTTATAAGCACAGGAGGAGCCCTCTACTGGACTCTATGGGTACTACCTTATCATGCAAGCATTCACCTACTGAGATTTCTATAGACGTCTCCGGCCCCGGGGCGGGCCTACCTGAATGCGCGCGCATCGCAACGTATAAAAGGAGGCCTCGCCTCCTGACTGTCATCCTACACCTCTCTTCAGCGAGCGGTATAGGACAGACAGTGCCCCGAGTAGAGGGCGGAGCCTGTGCTTATATAACAAGGGTTACCATACGTAACCCCTCGTTATATCTCTCACAGGCTCCGCCCTCTACTCAGTAGAGGGCGGAGCCTGTGATGTATACTGTGAGAGCCTGTGATGTATACACGCGCTGTCGTCCAACAACACCACTCTTCCTCCTCAGCAAACGGAGCCATAACCCGCACGGCTGCGATGGCGAACGTTGGTGGCGTTGCCTCGGCCATATCCTGGTCTCCCACGTCCACTACCTCGAGCTCGTCTTCGGCGTGGTCTGGTCCCAGGCACTCGAAACAGAGCTGATGGGGATCGGCGCCCGCTATTAAGCCGGGCATGAGGGACAGGCCCGGGTTTCCTGCAGTGGCGACTCCATTCGCTTGCCTGGAGGTAAGATACTTTTTTTACTTGTTTCGAATGCTTTTCTCAGGTGTTGTCCCGCACGCTGAAGAGAAAAGGATGACAGTCAGGAGGTGTAGCTGCCTTATATACTGTGCGGCCTGCGCGCCCTTTCAGGTAGGCTCGCCCTGATTGGCCGGCTACGTTTATGCAAATTCAGTGTGTGAACGCTTGCGTATCATTGTTGAGGAGTAGTACCCATAGAGTCCAGTAGAGGGCGGAGCCTTTGTGAGATAGAACTTCTATAGACATTGTCGGATCAGCCTGAAACTTTCCACGTTTCAGGCTCTCGCTCCATCCTCTCTGAGTGATTTGTTACAAGAAACTGAACGACAAGGTACAGAAACGTCAAACTGCTGTACATAAACTTTTGTTTATACACTTTATTATATCAAAGGATTATTATATATTTCTGATGAGCCTGAGATACTGGTAGGGATATGCCTTAAGATGGTTCTCACACATAGAAGATTTGTACCCTTAACATTTGTCTTTCACAGCATCATCTGCAGGACATGTACAATATCTTGTGCATTTTGGATAAAATAACTTGCCTCTGCAGACTTTTTTGATATGTCTGATTTTATTATTCTTTGTCGGTTTTCCCATGCTGCAGCCACGTAACTGGTCCAGGTGTATAACCTCCCCCTGCTGTGTTCAGAGAAGAACATAATAGAGCCTCAGTCAGTCCAGGTCCTGGTTCAGCATGGCTTTGACTTTAACAAGCAGTGCGCCCATCCCCTATACTGCGAGGGCAATAATAAGGTGAACATACTTACATTTTGTTCTGTGTTGTGGTGCAAGTCCGGAGCACTGTGTTCTCTTTTGTACCTGTTTCCCCTCTGTTATGGGTAGACAGGTACCCATAAACATACTTTCTAAAATGTCACAACAACAACAAATAGGAAACATCACTACAAGCGTCACCATTCACATTGTCAATTGATAATATGAAGCTATATATGTTTATTGTATCCATTATAGTTGTGAGAGCCTTCAGCAACAGGTCTGTAAGTTATAACTTAAAGCTTCCTCACAACAGCTGGCAGCCCCCCCCTCCCCCACCAACAAACATACATATCTACAGTGCCTACTGAGGTCCCTGTCTGGGCCTTACATATACAGTCTATGGTCGGGCTCTCATAACCCTGAAAGGTCACACCTCATGTGGTGCCCAGCCCGTGGCACAGCCTACAGTAACCATGACCATATGAAATCCTGCCATTAGGTTATCATTTTTATGTTATAATGCATTGAAGAAGACAGCTTTACAGTCCCCAAATTAAACCTACAATTCACAGATATGAAATTCCTGGCCTATCACATCACTTTTTGTTGAAGTAGGGTAAAACAAGTTAGATTATCCTGTTTCCAAACAACCAATACTATTTTCCATGTAGGAAGAGAACATTAAGTTTCATTTCTTGAGAAGGGAGATGCACATTTATTCTTTATTATTTTGAATGTAGACGTTATCTGCTTTATGATGGATAATTTCAGTCTTTCCGCTCACTGGTGATACAGCGTTACAAAAATAGCCTCTTAATAGCCAGACTTTACAGTCAATATACGCCCACAATTATTCGTCATTAACAGTAAAATGTGCCCTCATTAACTCGTCCTAAAGCGTGCACCCTGTCATTTTGATTTATGAGTGTGACTCGGTGACGGATGGTCTCTGCGTATCACTCATACTATTCTGGCTCACAGATTTGGTTGCATATGGTTGTTACCCATAGTTCACAACCTTCACCCCCGTCACCTGTTCAGTTTTCAGCCTTGTCCTGTCAGGAGAGCAGACTGCTCTGCAAGTTTGTAAGTCCTCATAACATTGATGGAAGCTAATATAGACAGCCTTATTTTTTACATTGTGTTTAGCCATTTGGTTTTGTTGAATATAGCGTCTCTTAGTTATTTTATGTTATTTAAAAGTTTACACTAAATTAAAATGTGCAATGCACTCTCAAGTAAACACTGGCCTGGAAGCCGATAAAAGAAGCATTGCAAACATCATTAATATTTATTCACAAGCCCAATCTACTTTATCAATTTGGAATCAGGAATGATAATAAATCATATATGCCACTGGCCTTGGTTAAACCTATATAATAATAACTTGTAACTCTAAAATTGTTGTAAAAGACAAAAAAGTTCAAATAAAAAGCAATGCTTCATCACACACATAGTCAACATGTATTTCAAGTATGTGGCTGAATGGATGAATGTAGTTAATCAAAGATGATTGTCTGCTCCATGCAAACCAAGCTCCTCTACCTATTTTTGGGCTAAATTGTTGGCAACAATTTGTTATTGTTGCAGACGAGTGGAGAAGAAATGTGGGTTAATGGATGTCTCCTGAACCCATTAACCCACAATGCTCCTGAAAGTGGGCATGAGAGTTATTAATAGCAGCAGTGTGGAGGCTTTGAAGCAGAGCCCTCACCAGTGTACGATGGTATGTGTTTTGTAAATGGCTCCATCCACACCGCAGTCTGTATGTGTCCGCTGCAGCTGCTGGAAACCAAGCAGTTAATATGACGGCTTCAGGAAGAAAATAGCAGGGAACAATTGAAACAATGGGCAAATCTAATCATAGCAGTGATTGCACAATTACAAAAACCTCTATTTATTACATCACGTCACTGCATTTTCATGTTGTTTGAGCTGAATGATCACAACGTCATCTTTTCTGCAGTTGAAAAACAAACGGATCCATTCAATAAAAGATTTTTAGTTGATTGGCTGCCAAAGATTACGGTTGACAACTCCTAGCCAATCAGGTGAGAGTATAGCATTTGAACAGACATGAAAGTAGTTGAGCAATCAGAGTACAAATTGGGAATGTTCAGCCTTACTAGACATATTTGTGAAACACCATAGAGAACCTTATTCTAGGTACGATCTAATGATTAGTTTCCTCTGTTTATGATCCAAAGTGGAGTCACTGTAATATTTGTTATCTGCCAATACTGGGTCCGAGTTTATTTACTCAAACTTTGGTTGAGTAACATTGGAGAAATCAGCAAAAGTTAGCTAGATTCAGGAAAAACGGAACAGCTACGGAGAGTTACCTGGTAGCTGACAAAGACAGTAGAGTACAATACTAACACAGCTGAGTAAAGGAAGGTCAAATTCTGGTGTGCTTTATTTGAGCCGGTAGAGATCTAAATATGTCCAGATCGGCCCAGATAGTGATCCAGAGCAGCGGCTCAGGACATTCTTACATTATTCCTCCCTTGAGTTAACTTATAACAGACAAAAAAAATACCCTGTGAGAAATAAATATGCTGATGTAGCTAAATCAGAAGCATATGATTTATAACCAAAACCAAAACAAATTAATGGTGACGTCTGAATTTATTTAACTCATCAATGTGACAAAATCTGTTGAAAAAATATATAGTACCTAATCTCTAAACACTTTATTTTTCAATAAAGTGGGTCTTTGGAAAATACTTGGAGGTTGGGGCCTATCATTTTGGGCACATTTAATTTGCCATAAATAGACAAAGACAGTGATCGTCATCTCAACATTTTTGAGGGGGGACACAGGGGGGTCCCAGCTCAGTGTAATGGGGGCACTAACCCCTGTTAGCCCCCCCCCTAGAACCGCCCATCTATTCCGTAGAAGCGGTTGGTAGCTATCTCTATTGACCAAAATGTATCAAAGATATTTACATCCCCAGTGTAGGAGCCATGTTGGAGCTATATATCTCTTTATATTATTTTTAACATTTATTTTCTTGCTGTTTATAGTGTTTATTGTAAATGTATTCTTAGTTAGCATCATTAGTTAAAGTAGGTTCTATGCTTTTATTTTGAAGGCATGTTTGGGCACTGGGTGATTAGAGCACCTGGTGTAATTGTATATATTGGAGACAGGTGGGTGGTGGGAGCCAGAGAACTAGTAGGCAAATGGTTTTTTATCAGGGTGTTTCAAGCCACAAGAAGGGAAGCCATAGCAGGGTGTTTCAAGCCACAAGAAGGGAAGCCATAGGAAAGGCTATAGGAAAGAAACATAGGAAACCTGTTGATCGTTCTTTGTTCATGATATTGGATCATGTAATAAATGCACAAACGAAGATTCTTGTCTGGACTTGGATGATCATTGCCCTGCGTAAGATCCGCTAACTAGTGCCTCAGCGGCTGTATTATTTGAAGTTAATTATCTGTTTTAGTTCTATAGGATTTTGGCCGCTACACCCAGTAAAGAAGGCGGGAGATGGAACCACTGAACTGTGGAAAACTAAATGTGCAGTGTTGCCAACAGTTTTACAATTTACGTAGCCAAATAACATCATACACTCATTTGCGTCGATTAATTAATTATAACAAAATGTACTTGAAAATATTTATTGCTTTTTCCCTGAAGTCTGAATAAGCCTTTAAATGTAGTACTTAAGGCTCTAAACTGAAAGCGATCAACTGTCTTTGCGGCAAGGGGGCTAACAATTATGCTATTTAGAAATGTAGGAAGGGAAATTTGATCATTTAATGCTGGGATACATTGAAACATCAGTCATCTTATAATAGGTTTGGTGTTTTCCTAAGGTGACTGCCTGTGGTCTTGGGGCAAATATGACATCAATAAATTATTAATAAATAAAATGCTTTGTCTTCCCCCCAAGGCAATGTTAGGGGAAACACTGAAGTTCATGTTTCTGAGCTGTGGACAAACAAATCATTTCTTAAAACATGCACGGCTGTTTTTATGACATCACTCTATCCCCAATTGGCCTCCAGCACTGGTTATGGTGTGTAAAAGCTGCACGTGAGCAGAACAAAATATCAATAGAGTAAATTTGTGACCATTTTTATGACAGATGAGGAAGAAATGTTAAAGTTTGACCTTTCCACACAACAGATCCTCTATCCGATTTAAACATGAGTAAGAACAGAACAGTCTTTTGAATCACATGAGTTTAGTCAAATTACAAAGTCACAATAAGTATAAGGAAGAGGTCAATTTTTGACTAACAACATATTTTTGCTTCTGATAGGACATCTCTTGCATGCTTTTCACAGTTTTAAGAAGTACATTGTATACTTAATCACCCACAAGTATGGAAGTTCATCAATTCAAAAATGTAGAGTAAAGTGAAAACTATTTTGAACCTTAAGTTGACATTTCAGAAAATGCATGAGCAGAATTGTTAACATGGGACAGTCTTTCAAGACAAACAAAGACAATCTAACTTTTAGTGAAAAACATTTTTTATGTCTCGCCATATTTAACGCTGAGAAATGTGACCATACAGTAGGAGCCATTTATGGGTATGCCATTCAAAGCTTTTTTGTAAAGGCCTCTTACAGTCAGATCTTTACTTGAAAGTTGATCACGGCTATTTTCTGTTATGCAGTCACCTAATAGTTTTGTCTCGAATAGTCTTCCATACACATGCAAATATTCACAGGCAAATGCATGTTGTTCCTGAGTCTCCGATGAAAATCATATAAAGTCTCTAGATATTCAGGCCGTCCATCCGGCTCCTGTGACTGCTCTGCCTGCTCGACTGACAACTAGTTCTATGCTGATTTTGCATCTCTAATAAGGCCTGGTTGGCGAGTTTATTCTCCTCCATATCATCTTCCTCTTCTTGACCTTTTCTCTCCACCGCCATATTGTCTCTGTTCTGCTTGAAGACCACTTTGCTGCTGTAGGGGCTGAAGGCTGAGGTTTGCTCCGTATGGAAAGGTCCAGGCACTGCATGATGCCCAGAAAAGTAGCTATATTCTGGGACACAGGGTATGGCTTCAGTTCGGGTCTTGGAAGCCTCACTAATAGTATGTGATCGTCTGTAACGGAGGCCCTGCTGGCACTTTTTGAAACCTAGATGGTAAATTTCCACCAGGTTGAGCAGCAGGGAGACGGAGGCCACGGCCAGCATGAAGATGATGAATATCGTCTTCTCAGTGGGTCGGGAGATGTAGCAGTTCACCATATTAGGGCAAGGCCAGCGGTTGCAGGTGTACATTGCCTTGAGCTCGAAACCATACAGGAAGTACTGAGCTACAATAAAGAACACTTCGAACAAGGTCTTGAAAATAATGTTGAAGACGTAGGTACGCAAGAGTGCGCCTTTCAAGCGAACATGGCCCTGGTTGTCTTTAATTGAGGCCTTCTTGGCTTTAGTGACAAGTAACTCCTGGGTTTGCTTTTCACCCTGCATGGCATGGTCCTTCTCTTTCTGTTTGTCCTTTTCCTCCATGCGGACCAGATGAAGGATGTGGCCGAGATAAATGAGAGTTGGCGTTGAGACAAAGATGATCTGCATCGACCAGAAGCGGATGTGAGAAATAGGGAAGGTCTTGTCATAGCAGACGTTCTGACAACCGGGCTGCTTGGTGTCACACGTGAAGCCGGACTGCTCGTCGCCCCACACCTTCTCAGCGGCGGCCCCCAACACCAGGATCCGGAAGATGAACAGCACTGTGAGCCAGACTTTGCCCACAACAGTGGAGTGTTCCTGGGCGCTCTCCAGCAGCTTCCCCAACGAGTTCCAGTCCCCCATATTGGCTCACAAATAGAGACTCAGATTTATCCACAAAACCAGGAGATTCACCTGAAAGGAGAGGGACATTTTTTAATTTCACTTGGATTAAATAAACACTGTAATTTTGCAGTCTCTGGCTTAGAATTTTAAACAGACTTCCTACAGCATGTCCTAAAGTCACAGGCCCTTTCTTTGACAGGGCTTGGCTCCGAAACCTTGGTTGTGAAAATATTTTTCTATTTTCTCTTGCATCTTTCCAACTTCTTGAACCTTTCAAAAATACACTACTTAGTGACATTTTGACCAGTGATAACTGATTTTTTGGCCTATAAAAGTTTTGGAGACAACCCTTTTAAGTTGATATGGTGAACTTGTTAGCACATTTGGCCATTTACTCTACACCTACTTTGGAGTTCTGTCTGGTTTGAATGCATTGCTGTCTGCTTTGTTTGTGGTCCCTACTAAGTCCTGAGAGGAAATATCTAAATATTTAGTCAGGGATGCTATAATCATTTGCTGTTGATTGCGGGTTGATATCTGCCTTGTTGACAGCCCTATGCAGTGGCGCCCTAAGACACTCTGGGGGCCCCAAGCAGAAGGGACATGACACCTCCGACAGCACCCCCCCCTCCCCCCGTAGGGTCGGATGATCATTCAGTGAGCATGTCAATTTCAAATTCTCCTTTGCTTTTGCTTTTAATGCATGCACAATACCTGTATAACACTATTCAAATGTAGGAATTGTCTGATTTATGTTATTAATAATTTAAATGACACTTCACATAATCACATTAAATCCATTAGTTACAGTAAGTAAAAACAGATTACTTGCTGTGCTATTGACTGGCATATATGGCATCCCTTATAGGCTTACAATTATAAATATGGTATTTGTCTGCGATTGTCCCCCCACAACCAAAGGCTAATCTTCTTTCTTCAGAGGAGACATACTAAAATGAAACACAGATTTATTATGAATTCACTGTTTGTCCTCCCAGAGTTTGTGTCCTATCTAGTGTAGTCCGGGACACAGCTGACTGTGTGTGAGAGATCGCCCTGCAGCAGGCTGGGGAGACTCTTATGATCTTGTGACACAGTACCCGGCAGTGCTCCCGACTCCAGAATTAGGTTTCTAGTTTATATAGCAGGGCCATTGGTTTACAACTTAGCAGAAATGTTCTTTAAATATAATCGTATGTGTGCTCTAGTCATCAGCGGTTGACAAAGTGTGAATTCGAACACCTGGTTGAACCTATTGTGGTAGGATTTACAGGATCACTTGAAGGATTAACACTTTTCACAGAGTAATTACTAAGTATGTTAAATACTGAGCCTGGAAATAAATCCCAAATTAGATATCTAGACTGCCAAACTAACTTTATAACTCTAGTATGTTTTTGATGATTCATTTAGACATTCAAAATATGTATTTTGGATATATTGATTAAGAAAAACATACCTGGTAATCATCTCCTGCCGATCCAGAGTCAGTTGGTGACTGAGCCTCTTTGGTTCACAGAGAGGCCATGTTCTCCTGAGCCACTGAGGGAACTGGAGTGCTAAGATAAACCTTTCTTTTCTCTGGAGGCTGTGTGATCCCGCCTGCTGCCCTCCCTCTCTGACCCCGGTGTTCGGCAAGCCACCACAGCCTGGTCTGCGTGCGAGTAGATGAGAAGATTCCCACTCGGAGATCAACTATAACACACCCTGACTAAGAGGTGTTCCTGTTGGATGGAGTGGCAGCGCAGCAGGCCAGTGAGGATGCAGGTTAGTCTTACATGTCAGTGAGGTCTAAATATAATTCCTTCTGATGGGAGGAGCTTTGTTGTCACTCTCATGTTGAACCTTGACTGCGTGGTGGGGCGTTGGACACTTTCAAATCTCCCTTCAGTGCTGCAGTGAGTGTTACTGCTTTTACAATTCTGAAACAAGATGAACACATTTTTCCTGATCCAGTTTATTATCTGAAAGTTTGTCATTCTTTGTGGAAACTCAAGCAAAGTTTCCCTTTCTTGTGTTTTTGTCATGTTTTTTTTTTTTTATGAACTGCACCGTGTCCTTGGGTGTCATGAAATGTGCATCCAAATAAAATGTATTTGATTTGTGCAGAGTACATCTTCTAATACTGTACAATTTGATGTACTTGTCTTGCACTTAACTTTCCCCCTTCTTTTTCTTTACACTTTAATAATAATAATCTTAACACATTTTATAACACCTCATCACTTCATACTTCAATAATACTCACATAATTTTTGTTTTGTAACATTCATAGTGAAATATAATACCATTATCAGGGGTGCACATAACTGGTACGCAGGTACGCATGCGCGGCAAAAATCTGAAATGCGTAACGTCACTTGTGTCACTACGCGCCTTTGCGTACCTGATAGGTCATCCAAACAAAACACATATTTCGTCTACACGTGTTTTTTGTCAACACTCAGTGGAGTAAACTATTAGACATGTCCAAAAAACCAAAGACATTAAGCAGCCACTTTGGCGTTTTGCTCCCTGCAAAAAATCTTCGGACTTTCTTGGACTGATTGAACTGGGTGCTGGCCGAGCCGCGCAGGCCAGAACCGACGGACCTGTGAAGCTTTACAGGAGGCGGCTTAGATCACTGGACGACAGAGTTGGTCGCCGTGTGCACAGACAGGGCTGCTGTTAACGTCGGTGTGTACAACAGAATTGTACCAAAACTACGTTACTGGCTGCGGTGCGAGACTCCCCTGTGCACATTCTGTGCATGCGCACACACTGGAGAACTGCGCAAAATCAGCTGATCACAACGTTCACGTTCTGTGCTGTGCTGCTGCAGTTTTATTTACAACAAGGTGGAGCAGAACACACAGCTGCAAACTTACTCAGGCTGTTAATGGAAGAGTTTGAAATCAGACAGAGGTGGAAGAAGTACTCAGATCTTGTGTAGGAATACTCTTTTACAGTAAAAGTCCTGCATTCAAAATGTTACTCAAGTAAAATTTGAAAAGTATTATCATCAAAATATAGTTAAAGTACCAAAAGTAAAAGTAGTCATTTTGCAGATTGGTCCATTTCAGAATAATATATATGATATGTTTTATAATTATTGATCATTAAAGTGTTATAAAATTAGTTTTAATTACTTTGTATACTGCAGGGTAGCTTGTGAATTTACTCCAGGTGGAACTAAAGTCTGATTTAAGACTTGATTATATTTCACATCATTAATCAGAATCTGTAAAGTAACTAAAGGTATTAAATAAATGTAGTGGAGTAAAAGTACACCATGTACCTCTGAACTGTAGTGGAGTAGAAGTACAAAGTAGCATAAAATAGAAATACTCAAGTAACGTACAAGTATCTCAAAATTGTACCTAAGTACAGTACTTGAATAAGTGTACTTTGTTCCTTCCCACCTCTGAAATCAGATATGACTTCAAGTCACGTGATCATTTCTTAGTATTTGATCCTTCAACGCGGCCTCAGGAAATGCAAGGACTTCACAGTTTTGGCAACAAGTTTGGAGAAAGCAAATTGGAGGTTTAAACAGGGACAGGGAGGTGCATCTTCATCATCTTCATCATCTACCATGCAAGAAGTGTAAATAGAGGACAGTGAGGAATACACTGAGGAGGACAGTGAGGAAGACTGCACTTATTAACACCACGCTACGTGTGGGGTGAGTACCAAACACTGTCTCCTGGTACTCATCTGAGTAACTCACTAAAAAAGTTATGTGCACCCCTGACCATTATAACCTTTTTTAAATGTAATCACTTTTAACGCATTATAATGTATTATAAATATAAGTCCCTCCAGTTGGTCATTTTTTGCTTTAAGAAAGTTAAAAACTATCATTAAATCTATGCAACAGCCACAACACACAAAACATCACATTTCTCAAATCTAATTATCATGCATTACAAAATATTATTACATATTACAGCAAATATATTATGATCCTTGCACAAAAATCTGTGACAATTATCAAATATAATCAGACTCAACCTTGTAGGTCATTGAACAAATGCTTTATAAAGTGTTTTAGTATGTTTATAAGGAATTATAAATATATATATATAAAATATTGTTACCACTTTACAATAAGACTACCCTTATAAAGGGTTTACGAATAGTTTGTAATTCATTTATTAATGAGGTTGTGAACACTTTATAAATCATTAATAAGCTTTTATAAGACATGAGATAAACAGGGCAACCGGTTGCTTGCCAAATAGTGAGCCCACATTTATCTGTACTGCTAAGCCTTATATTGGCTACCTAGCTTAACTCGTCTTCTTCATCAGCCAGCATCCTTGGTATCTGTTGTTCACTGAGTTGATTCCATCTTGATGTTTCTTGGCATCTCTTATGACCATTTATTAATGAGTTACTAACATTTATAACTGCCAAAATGGAGCCTTGTAAAGTGTAAAACACATTCCCATTTATTAATGAGTTACAACCAATTTTTATTGTAAAGTGTTAAACAAATCACCATTTATTAATGAGTTACTACCATTTATAATTTGTTTAAGTTATATTAAGCCTTAAAGTTATGCATACATTAGGGCGTGGTTACATTGAGTGACAGGTCTGTCCAGTGACTGCTGCTGTTAGCTTTCTGCTCTGCTAGCAGCTCCGTGATGCTACAAGGACTCTGCCTGCTCAGCTCATCCGGGGAACATAACTTGAACTCTGCCGTGATTGTTGTGCTGGTGCCTTGTGGACTATTCTTCATGCTTAGATCGGACTATTGTGACTCGCTCTGCGGTTAAAACAGACGGTGCATGAATGTGGTTTTGCGGTAAGTGAAATTGAAGTACTTTATTTATGTGTTGCTTATGTTTTGAGCAGGGCAAGTTTATTTATAGCCCCTTTCAACACAAGGCAATTCAAAGTGCTTTACTAAAATGAAAGACATTAAGAGCATTAAGAAACATATTATAAAATGATATCTAAAAACACTCATTTAAAAGTAATGATATAAAATGACATTTAAAAACACTCATTTAAAAGCAAAGATAAAAAGCAAAGATAATAAAAGTTACAGTGCAGTTTAAGATATGAATATATCAATTAAAAGCAGTGGCAAAAATAAAAGTCTTCAGCCTGGATTTAAAAGTAGTCAGAGTTGCAGGGTTTCTGGGAGTTTGTTCCAGATATTTGGAGCATAATAACTGAACTTCTCCATGTTTAGTTCTGACTCTGGGGACAGAAAGCTGACCAGTCCCAGAAGACCTGAGAGTTCTGGATGGTTCATAATTTAGCAGGAAGTCAGAAATGTATTTTGGGCCTAAACCATTCAATGCTTTATAAACCAGCAGCAATATTTTGAAATCAATTATTTGACACACAGGAAGCCAGTGTAAAGACTTCAGAACAGGAGTGATGTGATCCACTTTCTTAGTGTTGGTAAGGACTCGGGCAGTAGCGTTCTGAATTAGCTGCAGCTTTCTAATGGATTTTTTGTGAGACCTGTGAAGACACCATTACAGTAGTCGAGTCTACTGAAGATAAAAGCATGGACAAGTTTTTACAAATCCTGATGTGACATTCGTCTTTTAATCCTAGATATGTTCTTTAGGTGATAGTAGGCTGATTTAGTAACTGTTTTAATGTGACTGTTGAAACTCAGGTCAGAGTCCATGACTACACCTAGATTTCTGGCTTTATCTGTTGTTTTGAACATTGCAGACTGAAGCTCAGCGCTAACTTTTATACGTTCTGCCTTGGCTCCAAAAACCAGTACCTCAGTTTTATCTTTGTTTAATTGGAGAAAGTTCTGACACATCCAGTCATTGATTTGTTCATGATGTCAGAGAAGAAAGACTGTCGTGCAATTTTCAATTCCAAATTATCAAAGCCAAGTCTCTCTTTATAGATTTCAAAATGAACCTGGAGATTTATTTTTCGCCACCTGCGTTCAGCTTTTCGACACTCTCTTTTTTCTGTTTTCACGGTCATGGCCTTTCTCCATGGAGATATTTTCTTGCCAGTCACTTCCTTTACCTTAGTTGGAGCAATGGCATCTATAATCTTTTGAATTTTTGAATTAAAATGATCTATTAGCTAATTTACTGAGATGTTAGCAGGGGCAAGTGTGGAAGAAAAATTCGGAGTAAACATTTCCCTAGTATTTTCAGTTAAATATCGCTTTGTGGTTACCTCTTTTTGAAAATTTTGTGAACAGAAATAGAGCTCTCAAAGAAAACACAGGAATGATCAGAGAGTGCAACATCAGTCACCACGCACAACCTTTGAGATATTCAGACCCTTTGAGATCATTAAGTCCAGAGTGTGACCCTTATTGTGCGTGGGCTCCGTCACATGCTGAGTCAGTCCATAGTTATCAAGAACACAAACAGTTCTTTAGCCCCTCTGTCCTGGGGGTTGTCAACATGGATGTTAAAATCACCAACAATGACTAGATGGTCAAAGTCAATACACACTATAGACAGCAGTTCAGTAAAGTCATCAAAAAAGCTTGCACAGTATTTGGGTGGTCTATAGATATTTAGGAACAGAGCTTGAGAGGAGGATTTCAGCTGAAGGGCGACATATTCAAAAGAAGCAAAGTCCCCATAAGATGTCTTCCTGCATTGAAGGGAATCATTTAACAAAATAGCAACTCCACCTCCTTTCTTATGCATTCTTTCCTGACTCATAAAACTGAAGTTGGGAGGTGTTAATTTGATAAGAACAGCTGCACTGTTATTTTGTTCAATCCAAGTTTCCATTAAAACATAAAATTGAGATTGTGCTCAGTGATAAAATCATTGATTAAAAACGTTTTTCCTGCCAAAGACCTGACATTTAATAAAGCTAGTTTAAGTTTGTTAAATACACTTTCATTACATTACATTTCATTTAGCTGACGCTTTTATCCAAAGCGACTTACAATAAGTGCATTCGACCAAGAAGATACAAACTAGAAGAAAACAGAATCATATAAGTACATTAGGTTTCATATAGCCAAACCATTTCAAGTGCTACTCAACTGGCTTTAGATAAGCCAGTCCTTTGTTAGTATATAAGTGCTTTGTTAGTATATAAGTGCTTAGTTAGTATCTAAGTGCGTTTAATTTATTTTGTATTGCTCGAAGTGGAGTCGAAAGAGATGAGTTTTCAGTCTGCGCCGGAAGATGTGTAAGCTTTCTGCTGTCCTGATGTCAATGGGGAGCTCATTCCACCATTTTGGAGCCAGGATAGCAAACCGACGTGTTTTTGCTGATGGGAACTTGGGTCCCCCTCGCAGTGAGGGTGCAGCGAGCCGTTTGGCTGATGCAGAGCGGAGTGCACGTGCTGGGGTGTATGGTTTAACCATGTCCTGGATGTTGAGAGTGCCATACGCCCTTGAGCCTGGACCCAGCACATATCAGTTAGAGTTTGCTGCGTTTTGTACACACACATTCTTATCAGGCTTCGGAGACCGCAGATGCTGTTTTGAAGGGGGGGAGGTGGTTGACGTAGGCACGGTGATGAAGACGGGGGAGATGGTGCGCGTCTCTGCTTCGGTGATTGTGGTGGGCGTCGTTGAGGGGCGGGGGTAAAGGACATGCTGCCAACCCTGCGTATCGCCTTCATGCGGTCATTGATCTCCAGGAAGGACTTGGGGCCAACCATCTGTTTCTCCTTCATGTGGTCGAACTCCAGGAGGGTGAGGCGAGGGTGAAAGGGTGAACGGAGAGTAGACAGAGCTGGGGGGTGAAGGAAGAGTATCCTCAAAGGTGATAGGGGGGGTGAAGGGCGGTGGAGACTCCTCCATTTGTCTCATAGGTTTCCCATAATCAAGACATTCCTCAGGCGGGTGCAGTGATACTTCTTCAAGGTTTTCTGCGCGATGTGTTGTGTCTTTCTCCTGTTTTGGTTCCTCTTGCCGCTTGTCCTTGGCAGAGGGAACAGATTGATGATGCAGGCAGTTGAATATGTTAGAGATAAACAATTTCACTCCTGACTTGTTCAGGTAAACTCCATCTGCCTTAAAAAGATGTCTGCGGTCCCAGAAAAAGTTAAAATTGTCAATAAAATGGACAGAATGGTCAGTACAGGCAGTTGAAAGCCACGTGTTCAGTGCAAACAATCTGCTGAATCTCTCCACTCCTCTTCTGACTGGCGGTAGAGGGCCACTGATGAACACCTCCGTATTTAACATACGTTAAACATTTAAAGTCTTCTTTCAGCACTTCTGACTGTTGTTTCACAACATCATTTGTTCCAATGTGCAGTACCACATTTTTCACAGTCGGATGTTCAGCCCCAATATGCAGGATCTTCTCAACCAAGTCAGAGACCATATCCTTGGGAAAACAGTACTTTGGTGTTGTTCTTACTACACAGTAACTACATCTCTTACAGCAGAGTCACCCACAATCAGAGTTTCAGGCCCAGTCGTTAGCTTTCCCTCTAGCCTTTTACTTTTGGAGTAGCTATTGGTCCTTACCCCGCTGTGTGAAGAGGAAAGGTTATCCAGGTCATCAGAAAGAGATCTCCGGTTCTGGGTCAGCGGAGCGTATCTGTTCTGGATTGGCACACTTGGTGGTTTAGGAGGATTGTTTGTAGTTCTCCCTTTAGCAGCTGTCCACGGCTGTTTCCTAGTATGAATAGGGGTTGAAGAGGCGCTCTTCCTGGGTGATAACAATGCAGGTCAGCCGGTCGCATCACAGATTTTAGAGCGCTGGGCTCTGCCTGTTATTCGTCCTCCCAAATCCCATGGAAATGATTTACTCTTAGGTTTTGCACCCAGAGAGTTCCAGGGAGGACTACCACTTGTAGATTTATTACCCGGTACACAGCCCTCCTGTTCCTTGGGATCCTTGTAGCTGCTAACTAGCTGTGAGTTAGCATGCCTTTGTCCATTCTTTTGCAACACTGGTAAAGTGGTGTCATTCCAACCTAGTCCATTCACTTCCACGTTAACTTCCAACCGTTGCATTTTCATTTCCAACACGGCCATCTTCTGTAGAGGTTTGTGGAAGTCATCTGTAGAGAACGGAGGCATTTTGCTGCTAACTAGCTTAAGCTAAATAGCATGCAGTATCAGGCTTTAGCTGTTGCTAGGCCACGCTACTGTAAGACACAGGTCGTCGTAAAAATATTGAAATCTGGCTGAAACCCTCCATCTATTTACGAAGAATAACTGTCCCAGTGATAAGTTAATGTCCAGGAGCCGCTGCTCGAAGTTTTCAGAAAAGAAAAATAGGAAAATCAGCATAAAAAAGTAAGCAGAGGCAAGAGCAAGCAGAAAAGCATCTACACTGTAAGAAAGCAGGAAGCACACTCTCTCTCTCTCAGAAGGCGGAGACTAGTGTTGAAACTAGTGGAGAAACGATCAAGATGCAACCATGTCCCTCTGATTAGACGGCATGTTAAGTCAGGAAGTAGCATTATTAGTGATGAGTGGAGGGCATAGGAGAGTGTTGAGTAACATGGGGTACAACCACTACACCATAAACCACAGCAGGTGGTTTGTGAACCCCCAGACGGCAGTCATATCCAAAGAGCTTGGTCGACCGTCAAAGGACATGTCCGTAGACTGAGAGGAAACCCTACAGAGAGTTTGTTGGAGGAACACCTCAAAATTCTTGAATGGTCATCTTGGCTTGGCTCTGCTCACCCTGATGGACTGCTTGGACGCTTGTTCAAGAATATACACAAAGCCTTTCCAGTCTGAGTACCATTATGTCTGACCAAGTCTTTCATTTATGTCTGAGAAAAGCCTTTATGTTTAAATATGTGTATCAGTCATACTAAACAGTCATTACTTTGAGTCCTAATTTTCTTCATGTGTGAAGAAAATGTTTTGCTTGGTTCTGTTGCATCTTACTTTGCATTTCATGTGAAAAATGTGTATTAGGTAACGTGAATGTTATAACTCATTCATAAATGGACATGTGTATTAAACTTAAAAACAACGCACCTTTCAGTAGTTATAAATGTTAGTGACTCAATAGATGGTGATGTGTTTCACACTTTACAATAAGGCTTCCTTTTGGCAGTTATAAATGTTAGTAACTCATAAATAAATGGTCATAAAGAGATGCCAAGAAAATCAAGATGGAGGGGGGGAATCAACTCAGTGAACAACAGATACCAAGGATGTTGGCTGATGAAGAAGACGAAGTAAGCTAGGTAGCCAATATAAGGCTTAAGTCATCTTGCCAAATAGTGAGCCTGTGTTGATGTATGAAAACTATGTTAGAACTGGTTTATAAATGGTTCCTAATGATTAATAAAGTGTTTACAACCTAATTAATAACCTAATTATAAACCCTTTATGAATCCTTTATAAGGGTAGTCTTATTGTAAAGTGGTACCAACATATTTTTGTTACTGCTACGCCGACGATGTACAGATCTATCTGCCTCTCAAAGCAAATGTCAAACACTCACTACAGCAGTTGATGGACTGCTTGATAGAGATCAAATCCTGGCTGAGACAAAATGTCCTTCACCTCAACGAGAGCAAGACAGAGGTCATCTTTTTTGGACCCCAACCTCCAGCCTCTCCGGTTGATATTCTGGGCTCTCTCAATGAAAACATCCTCCCCTCTGTCATGAACCTTGGAGTGACCTTCACTAGCACTTTTAAATTTGACAAGCAGGTCAACACCGTAGTCAAGACCTGCTTTTTTAAAATAAGACTATTGGCCAAGACCAAGTCGTATTTATCTTTTAAAGACCTAGAAAGGGTTATTAATGCCTTTGTTACCTCGAGACTGCACTATTGCAACGCTCTGTATGTGGGTATGGACCAGGCCTCAATTAAACGCCTGCGGCAAGTCCAAAACGCAGCTGCTTTACACTGGCAAAATGTATATAATTTAGATCATATTTGCTTCACCTTAAAATTCTGTAAGTAACAAAAACACCACAAATATTTTTTATCATACTGTACATCATAACATAACATTCTGATGTTATTATGAACACATTTTGAATGCAGGCATTTACTTTAAGTTTAGATTTTTACGATATCAAGTACATTATTTCATACATACTGTATATCCACCATTGACACATAATAGGGTTGAAGTTGATCAGTAACAACCTTAGCCTATAAAGCCTGATCTGTTCTCATCACAGAAGATCAGCAGTATTGTTGGCAACTTATTTACCAATAACTGACTCATTTGCAACATTAATTAAGAAGATCATCAACTAAATCAGCCTCCTTCTGATGACCTTCTCTAAAATAACTTTTCCAATCCTTTTAACAACACGTGGGATTGAGATGCCCCTGATATAACGTGTAACAGTTTGGAGGAATTTGTTTTTGCTGCCAATCGGAACTCCATACATGGTGTGTGGACTGGTGTAGACGTGTTCCATAAAAAGAGAAGTGCCCTCATGTGAGGTCACGGTGGGTCCAGCTGTCCAGGGGGTCGACCATTGTCACCCACACACTGACCCCGTACGTGGCCTGGCTATTGATAACACCACACTCTGCATTCTGGCCTGTAAGAGCTTTTAAGAATAACTTAATCCGCCGGAGACGATTCCTCACAGGTGGCAGCACGGCTCCAGGGATCTCAGAGTTTCATCAAATGTTTCATTTGGTTGTTTTTCTCCCAGTTCCACTGATGACAGCTGAGGTTCACAGAAAGGGGCCTCACTGTGACTCATGTGATCATCTCTGTATTATTTATTCCTGCTGCTGTCTGGTATTCAAGTATTACATTCACTTTGGTAATAGGTAATAAAAATGCGCTACCAACAATTTCAATCTGCCGTATGCTGCGACACTGGAGTAAAATGGGTTCAATTTAAGATGCTATACACAAGAGTCATTTCAGCATGTTCAATCTATTTTTTCTTACATTTAGGATTTAGTGACAGTTAAACAAACTTTGGTTGATTTTATTTTGCAATGCATTGACAATAAATAAACATTTAAACAGGTTTAGCAATAAGTATTACATTTCAGAGAAAAAGAGTTTGCAATTCAAGTTTTATATTGTAGGTTATTGCTTTTTTATATCTAAGTAATTTAACCACCAAAGTTAAGCATCGGTATCAAACACACACTGAATCATTGCACGTGTTTTTCATGTATTAGTACTAAATCTAGCTTATGCCAGCTGAAGAAACTCCATCAATCCTACAGTCCATTATATTATATCCACGGTGATTTAGACAAAAGCATGACAAATGTGATCATATATGCTGATTATTGTACATTTAAATGATCAAGATATTTATCCGGCACACTTTTAGACACAATGTTATAATTTCAAATAGCATGTATCACAATTTAATAATTTCAAGACCAAAAGTCCTCATCAAAATGAAAGTCCACCAATGTAGGCATTAAAGTACCTTGCAAAAGAAAGCCTCTAATGCTGTCTATATATAATGTGAGTAAATGTATCTTTATTTGGACAAAAAAATATGAAATATTGGCTTTAATTAAATGTATTATGTCAAGAAATTACACATAACTGTATTAGGTTAGTTGAATGCAATGATATTAAGTTTAAATAAAACATATTAGGTTCAACTTAATATTATTTCTTTAACCTAACCTGATACAATTATGTGCAATTTGTTGACATAATACATTTAATTCAACTCAACGTTTCAGTTTTTTCAGTTTGACCTCAAGCCATTATGTTACATCATTACAGTAACGTGCTGTGGTGTGCAGTCTTTGGGTTCATGGCAGAAAATGTTGACAGAATACTAACTAGTTCCTTTGGGAATTATTTGAAATATATTCTTAAATCTGGTGAGTACATTTGAGAATATTCTTCCCCGCTTCTTCCCCGCTTTGTCGTTGAATGCCTTGTCTCTGAGATATCAAACCATTGGATAAATCACTTGCATGTGAAACAGCGATGTACAGTTTATTATATACACCTTACTCAAGTTGAATTAATGGCTGTCACTTGGATCTACACTGAAAACTCTGAAACATTGACTTTAATTAAATGTATTGTATTGTAACTGTTTTAGGTTAGTTGAAAGCAATAAAACCAAGTTTAATTGTATAGTATTGCTTTCAACTAACTTAATACAGTTATGTGTAATCTGTTGACATAAAAAATGTAACTAAAGTCAACGTTTCAGTTTTTTCAGTGTAATCCCTTTGGACGGGTATGAAATCTGTGTTACGAGCAGAGTTTCTGTTGGATCCAAGCCCCCACAGTCGATTCTCCAGCAGTGTGCAAATGCTTCCCGTAGGCCTTCCCCACCAGGAACAGCACCTCTGCGATGTTGAGTATAATACAAACCCCCGACACAGCCAGCATGAACACGGTGAACACAGTTTTCTCGGTGGGCCTCGACACGAAGCAGTCCACCGTGTTGGGACAGGGGTACGAGTCACACTTCACCAGCCGGATCATCTTGTACCCAGGGTAGATCATGTAAAACAAATACATAAAGGTGACCTCAAAGCCGATGCGGAAAAACAGGCTGATGACGTACGTCCACCAGAGAGCCCCTGAGATTTTCATCTTCTGGGTCTTTATCATCTCCAGGTCTTTGGGGTTGGATCGCCCTGACAGTTTGTAGATCCTCTTGTCCACGTGGCGGCGGTGGGCCACGTGCATGGCCACCAACAAGGCAGGGGTGGAGACCAGGATGAGCTGCAGCGCCCAGAGGCGGATGTGGGAGATTGGGAAGAAGTGGTCGTAGCAGACGCTGTTGCAGCCCGGCTGCTGGGTGTTGCAGGTGAAGCCCGACTTCTCGTCGCCCCACACGCTCTCCGCCGCCACCACCAGGACCAGGATGCGGAAAATGAAGAGGACAGAGAGCCAGATGCGACCGATGCCTGTGGAGTGTCTGTTCACCCCGCTGATGACAGCATAAAACGATGCCCAGTTCATCTTTAGTTCCGGGTCTGATGGAGAACACATCATAGGACAAACAGCTGAGAGCATATTGACGAATAAGCTTTTCAGGACGAAAGGAATATAGTGAAACACAAGACAAAACAAGCCAAAGGCATTGAGGAACAGAAGAAAAAATGAAATCCTCAAAAAAAAGTATAAAAATAACACACACCAATAAACAGAGAACAATACAAATATATTACAACAAAAACAAACGTTTTCCACACTAACATTTGTATTATCTCCCTCGTTTTGGGTCTTACTCTATAAAACTACAAAAATGAAACCACACTTCCCTTGATAATTATGAGGCCTTGCGATTAGATATTTAACTAATAATGTTTCCTTTTGCCACAGCCACACTTTTATCAAAGATTCAGGGAAATAGAAGCTGGGGTGTGCACTCTGGGGAAATTAGAATAGGAAAATACATTATAACCTTTATGCATCTCCTTAAACGCAGAGAGCTTAACATATTTAGTTGAAATATTTTTCCAAGCTGCTTCAATCTGGCCCTCTTTTTCAGAGAAGATTTTAAAAAGCTGAAAATAGAATGTATTCGCACTGAAAACAAAAGAATGATTAATTAGTTAATTGACAGTTGAACTTTAAATTAAATGTCAATCAACAATTGCTAAATCAAGCTACTATTAGGAGATTTTTCTTTCAAGCAAAATACCAAGTGTTGTATAGTTCCAGGTTCTCAATTTTTCCTTGTTCTGCGTGATAAACTAAATATTTTTGGGCTTTTGACGTCGGTCAAAGTGATTTCAAGAGGTCCCCTTGGACCTCATGATTTTGTGATCACCATTATAAAATATTTATCAAAGTTCAAGCAATTAACAGAATAACTGTGTAAGAAATTGGCAGATAAATAGATAGTAAGAATAACCTCGAAGCATCACAGTTAAAAAGTCACAAGTTCAATTTCCAATCTTCTCAACAGTCTTATCTAACGATGCTTCATAAAAGATTATTAAAGAAGCTAACATTTTTAAGAAGCAAACCTGAAAACAAAACTTCTGCCTAAGAGTACTATTTTAGATAAAAGTTCACGTAACATTAAATATAGTTATTTGGATGCTTCCAAAAATAATTACTTTTTCTTCATCTTAGTAAAATGTTCCAAGTCCAGAAATAATTTCTAACCTAAAAAGCATCAAATTGTTTTTCATCTCCTCTGTGCTGATCATTATTAATTGTGCTGAGTCCCCAACATGTCTGAATATCCAGACAAGTATAAAAGTGAGAGTTGTTACCCGGCTCAGCAGGAGGTGTAAGAGGCATAGGAGGCAGCGTAGAGGACAGTGTTGAGCTGCTGGTGTGGCATGGATGTGAATCCAGAGGAGAAGGAAGCCTCTCTGCCCCCCTCAGCAGTTGGCAGGCCACTTAAGAGTGCAACACTGAATTCTGGCACCATGCGTCATGTGACATGCTTTCACCAGTCGCAATGTTGTAGCAATCAAAGAGAGCATCAGTGCCCAGCATATCGGTGTCCGTATTGCCCTCAATTTTTGGAAAATTGTTTGTGATCCAAAAGGGTTGTGCATTAAATAAGAAATGTTCTAGTGCTAAACTCATGATACAGAGATTCTGAACTTGTTGAGTCAGGGACCGCAGTAAATGTTATTTTGTATGATTGTCACTATAACAATGGCACATTTGTCTTTGGTTAAAATATCTCAAGTAACAGTTTTTTTATTTGACTTTAACTGAACATCCAAAGAGAACACCTCAGCCACTTTAAGACACAGATTTAACCATCCCAACACACTGAATACAAACTGTCTATCTTGTCCTGAGCTGTATGATCTGAGTTAGAAATGGAGCACACTTACCTTCAGCTGTATTTTGGAATAAAGCACATCCAGCAGCATTTACGTTGACATTAGCAGATCTTTTTGTCAATCCGTTACTGTGAACAAGAGTATCGTAGCACCATGACTTTGCATTGCTAATGATTTCCCTCACACTAGCCACTGCCCTGCACTGGAGAGGTCATATGCTGCTGTGCGCAATATTTGCATACAATAGCCCCATTGACAGACACCAAACAAACAGCTTCAGAGTTCAGATCAAACGCTTTAATTTGGGCTCAGCTGAGGAATCTGTGTGGGGACTGCAGTCGGTTCTCCCGTCCTCATTGTGCTGTGTTCTACATGGGAAGTGATGGGTGTTTTTGACGCAATAAGGAGTAAAGCATAAAAGGTCTAAAACAAAGAATGACCCATAACATCTAAAGATAAGAGAACAAGGGTGTATTATCATAATTATTATCTAGCTTTTTCGCCTCAACCTTTACATTCACATTGTTGCCCGCCTAACACCACTGACTCAACCTGCTCACTGTGAACTCGATGAGGCCACACTTTGACGTATTTTCCTTGGAATCCTTTTTTTTTACACCGAAAAGTAGTTCACTAGCAGATACTACTTCAAATACTACCTTCAATAACCTAAACTAAAATTTAAATCTACATATGTTTAATGCATTTATACAAAATCCACACAATCATTTTTTCAATAAAATTAAAAAGACAGTTTGCAGAATCAAACCATTCAATTACAGCCATTTTGATAAAATGTTTATTAAAGGGCCCATGTCATGGCCATTTCCACTGATCATAATTCCATTGTTGAGGTATACTAAAATAGATTTATACTGTGCATTTTTCCAAACTCACATTGGTTTCGCATACAGCATCTCTGTAAAGTATGTGTATTCAGCAGTATTCACTCTCTCCACTAAACGGCTCGTTGCAGCTCTTGCCCCCCCCTCCCTATGAGCACAGTGTGCTCTGATTGGTCGGGACGTTGTGAATCGCGCTGAGCTCCGTGGAGGTGTGGTTTCCTTGTTTAGCGATACACAGCGAACACAGCCAAACTCATCCTGAGCACACACAAACTCACAGCCGAAGTAAAAACAATAAGTGTGGCTTGATATTGAGTAAGAAAAAGGTTGATAAACGCTGTGAGAATGGGTCTGCAGAGAGAATTTTGCCGCGATCCCAACTGTCTGTTATCAGCCTGCAGCCAGGGATGAGAAATCAGCAGAGCTGCCTGCACTGAGTGTGTGTGTGAGGAAGTCCGTGGATTGGTCAATTTGGACCAATCAGCAGAGGCTTAACGTAACGGCTCCGCGGACGTAACGTAACGGCTCCACGTATTGGTCCGTTTGGTTCTGGGTACGAGCTTACGTCAGCTCGTACCCGGAACCAAACGGACCCATCCGTGGAGCAAAGAAAGAAACTGAGAAATCTCCAACGAGGCGTTTTGGGGAGGAATTTTCTATGTTAGAGTTTTACTCGCTACAGGATGTACTTTGAGGGTTTGTGACTCTGCAGACCGTTTACATGCATAAAAACCTACATAACACACAAGGTGACGGGTAATAACCAGAAAAGAATGACATGGGACCTTTAATTAATGGTCAAAGTACAATAACGAGCATTTTCCTGTTCTCTCTCTTGATACACAGTTGGGGTTTAAGATAATTTAAACTTTAATTTGGACAGAGTTGGACATCTTCAGTCACCTGTGTAGAATAACGGTTACCTCGCATTAGGTTTTGAATGCCCTTCTCTTTTTTGTTCGTCTGATTGTTCAGTTTAATACACTAGAATGCTTTGTAGATACTAAAGAAAGGAGACATGATTTAACATTTTATTTATGCATTCAGTTGTGTTTCTCCCTTTAAGAAATCTCTGACAGCATTCAGCTACCTCCACCTGAATGTAATGGTTAATGCTGTGACTGTGGGATTTGAACCTTTGCTGATTTTATCAGGCGATACAAGACATCAAAGGGGTTCAGATCCGGCAGCGTCATTACACGGCATAATCAAAGCGTCAGCAACGACCACATGTTTTCTTATGGTCATATAAACATAATCACATCTACCGTTTATCTCAAACAGCATCTGCAGCAGCATGGAGGGAAACTAACTCCATTTCTGATATGTAGCCAAACCCTAAGGGCCATATCTTACACCCGCCGCCTATGTCATTGATGGTTTCAGACTGATTTGTAATTTTCACGCAAGCTGTCTTTTAAACAAATGCACTTGCATCCATGTTCCCCCATGGAAGTGAGGTGTGGTCACAAGCATTGTTGGGGCATTGTTATCTCGAGGCAGCAAAAGCAGCCACACTGTTGAGTCAACCCACTCTCTTCAGTCTGCGTACAAATGACACGACTTTACACATTGGAAATGCGTGCAATAGATACTGTGGAGTCTATTTTTATATAACATTAGAAAGACTGATTCTTATTATTACATTATAAGCTTATTGTGCTCATTTTATCTGAAACACCATTGGTGTGAATGAGGTATGGGAGAACACTCACACCAACGGTGTTTCAGCTGGAGCTTGAAAAGCACGGGGTTTTCCTGTTCACACCGCAGCGGAGCAGCCTCTTAGCTCCGGAATCCGGTTTGTTTCAAGCACCAAAAAATTCTCCGGCTAGAGCAAAAGCACCGCATACGTCACGCTTACGTCGAGGCGGGGGCAGGGGCAGGGGCGGGATCAACTCCTGAACAACAACAAAAAGCCCGCGTTTTATCCAGTTTGTACACAACGATGGAGAAACTTAACAAGCAGCAGTGGTCCACTGAAGAGACCAGCTACCTACTGGGAATCTGGTCTTCCGAAGAGGTACAGAGGAAGCTGGAGGGGAGCAGGCGGTCCAAAGCAATTCTCCAACAATTGCAGAAAGAGATGGCAACCGCTGATTTTTACCAAAACCAAAACGGGTAGCGCTTCAACACAATCGGCCATTGTTGTTGTTGTCGGTGTGAGCTGTGAGGGGTTTCCGCACGGTTTGGCTTTATGAAGCAGGCACGCAAACGGTTACGTCATGACGCAAACGATGACGCAATGACGCAGCACCAGTCGGGCTCTGAGCGGTGTGAAAAGAGCCGGAGCTAATCCGAAGAACCGGTTCTGAACCTGAAAAGCTCTAGCACGGAGCTTGAACCGGAGTTGCGTTGGTGTGAATGAGGTAAAAGAGGTAGTCAGAACAGCACATCGCACCGGCCTTGACTTTGTATGGGAGCCGCGCTCCCCTACAAAGCTAGGAAGCAACATTATGGTTTCCCGCTATATCTGAAGAAACGTTAGAGAAAACAAATTAGTATGATGGTGCCAGAGTAGGGAGGGACTTCCACAGGCCGGCCGAATGCTGATTGGAGGATCGTGTTGCCAAGAGACTCTATCCGAGTCTGCGCACCAACCAAAGAGAACCAAGTCTAAACCATGATATCTCTTCAGCTAGTCTTGACCAATCATAAATGTATAATAAAATGTGTAATAAAATGTATTGTCGCACGAGGTTCGAGGCTCTTTACGGATTTGGTGGTTACAGATTACAGCTTTGCTGCCTGTGATTCCCAAAGACGTGATGAGTCCTTGGCCAAGTAATATATATCTTTTGCTCTCTTTACAATAAATAGTTAAACTTAGAAGTTGTCTGTCTTTTCTGGAATTCTGAACCCAACAATACGCAGAAGTCCGATTTTGCGTGCATATGATACGCTAACCATTCCCATTGAGATCTGAGGCCGAGTTTTGCGTGCATATTATACGCCACGTTTCTTGCCTGCACCACTTGTTTTTGTCCGGTCGGGTCTTGGTAGACCGGAAGCTGTGTGGTTCATAAAAACATGTTCTTACTCAATACCAAGCCACGATTATTGTTTTTATTTTAAATCGTATAATGTCGGACTTTTTTTGCCGTCTGTGAGGAAAAGAAATAGGGCTCAGAGCTTCAGAATAATGAAATCTGTATTTTTTAAAATCTTTTTTTCCTTCTAATTTGTTATTCTTTTCTAAATAACACACCGTTATTTACTCAACAATAACACACAATTATCCTTGTTTTTATTTATTCGTTTAATTCTATAATCTCTGGCTTTTTAGCCGTTCCTCAGGAACTGAATTTCCAAATAAAGTCACCGGAAACAGACGTAGGCCTATAAGGGACATTTCGAGCATCATTGCGATACACACCACAAACCCACTGAACTGATTACCCAAGATCCTCAGCTAGAAGCTCGGTGATTGGATTGTTTAGCCGCAATGCATGCTGGGATATGGTGTTAATGCGATATGAAATCCGAAAAACATTTAAAAAAAGAAAATAATACTTTATTCCGAGTGTGCTTGCTTTTCTCTTTGAAAGTCATCACATAACGGCATTGTAATACACGGTTCGGCTGCATTAAATATTACACATCTGCCGTAGTTCTTTATTTATAGAGCCCTGATTAGAAGACTTCTAGACAAACTGGAAGAAATGCCGCCGAAACTGAATATGTGACGTGGATCATAAATATATCAGCAATTAAACCACATCTTGCATTTCTTTTTACACAATACGTCTCCTTGCAGTATCAACACTAATTCGGTTGACTTTTATATTTGATCCAATTGGTAGATAGGCTGTATTTACACCATAACAGTGCACAGCTGATATAAAAGGACTTGTAGTTTTTAAAGATATTACTGATTTTCTTTGAATATAAGAATGTAAATACTGAGTTGAGAGAATAGTCAGGGGTTTTTGGGTGATGGTAGACACATCTATGGAATCACAATTTCAATAGCTTACCATTAAATGACAAATATACCTTTCTATCTGTGATGTTTTACAAATCAGATATTAATGTGTAGAAGTAAAACATGAGAAATAATATAGCAATATCCTGTAAAATTATTTGAAAACATGAATAAAACTACACATCTTCAGATGTTATACATACATAAGTGTCCTAATAATACAAAGTTATTATTAGTATGCTGTGTGTACCTTGTGTGCACCGCCTAGTGGTTAAAGCACGTTATTGAATTATTTTTGTTGAATAATGTTATTTTTGTTGAATAATGTTATTTGATGAAAAAAATATTAAGAGTACACACAAAATAGGAGGAAAGTAGAAGGTCAATGATAGAAATATAGAATATAAAAAATCAAGAAGATACTGTAAGTGATCTCTACAATAAAACAGTTTAGTGCCGGATGTACAAAGATATTAATATGAGGATGTGCAAAACAGACAAACTAATTAACCTTTATTTAAACATTAAAGAATACTTTAGGTTAAGGTCTTCTTTTAAATAAGAAAAAAGCCTTTTGGATATCTACACATAAATATTAAGCCTGACATGTACTGCTATTTATTGTTGTACTGCTGTTGTCCGTTGTATTCTATTTAATTATGTTTTTATTTCTCTAGTCTTGTTGTGGTTATTTAACATCTTGCCAAGGACAACAGTTGAAAATTAGCCTGCTGGCTAATACTGGCACATTTACAGCAATGTGGATTAATGTGCACTGTCCTTTAAATAAATAAACAAGTAAACAAAGTACTTAACGTCTAATATATTGCTTTCCTGCCTATGTTGAAGCACTTATTTTAACTGATATTATACACATTAATTTTACTCTTATGTATGTAGATAGTATAAGAAATGTGCAGAGTTTGACAGTTTAATGGTGGAGGTAACATATTGATAGGTGTCTTGTAATGCACTGTTGAGGAAGCTGTGACCCAAGTTTTTCATTCATTGCATAACTTCAACATAGTTCAGGTGTAACTAAAGTCTGATTTAAGGGTTGTTTATATTTCACATCATTAATCAGAATCTGCAAAGTAACTAAAATAAATGTAGTGGAGTAAACATACCAGGTTAACCTCTGAATTTTAGTGGAGTAGAATTACAAAGTAACAATGAGCTGTCATGTGGGTATATATTAATGCTGCCCATTATGGACACAAGCGATTTTCACCCATTTATTAATTACATGTTTTAAATTGGTACACACCAATGTGTTTCCTATCGCCTAAACCTCCAGGGATGTACACAGTTTAATACTGGCAACTTCTAATTGTGGGAAAAACGAAAACGTCTTTTAAAACTACAATTCCCAGTCGAGACCGCTATAGAACATGTTGCGAAACCCATGTGCGAAACACAATAGCCAGCATGTGTAGTTCTGGGGCGGCGTTCGAGTCCAGCTTTCGATAGTCTGCCGTGGATTAGTTCGATTTCAAAGAGCTGTTTGACGCTCGGCGTAACCTTGGCGCAGTGCCACTCCAACATCCAATCCCAGAGCTTGAAGATGAATCACGGGGTTTGTCAAGCAACGGGACTGTAGTCCCAAACGATAGCTGAGGATTATGGGTAGTGTAGTGTCTTCGGCCATCCTAAACTCTGAAATGTTTTTCGGATATCATATAGCATTAACACCATATCCCAAAGTGCATTGCGGCTAAGGATCTTGGGTAATCAGTTCAGTGGGTTGTGGTTGTCGTGTGTATCATAGATATATATATATAAACACTAGATGACTCACCCGCACTGCTGGCCAATGGAGACCGACGTTGCCACATGGCGGCCATCTTGCCACAGGCAGCTCGCTCATTCATAATATTATGTCTATGGTGCACTATTGAAATAACCATAGCTTGCTCAATTCTCAACCAATTTTCAAACGGTTTGGTTTGTTATAAACATCAAATATGTAGTTATGATACTGCATACTTATAATTATAATCATGGACTTTTTTTTTTCAACATGTCTTGTTGTCTCCTGTATCATAGCCATGCTAATAACGTTTATAATAAACCAAACCATTTGTAAATCAGTCAAGATTTCAGCGAGTTAAGAGTATTTTTGTGCAGATCACTCACCTTACAACAGCTGTAGCAGTAGTTGTTGACTGTGGCAAGATGGCCACCGGTGAGCTACGCTGGCGACTCCCCCTTGAGCCATCTAGCCTTTATATATATCTATGGTGTGTATCGCAATGATTCTCGAAATGTCCCTTATAGGCCTACGTCTGTTTCCGGTGACTTTATTTACGGCTAAAAAGCATGCTAAAAAGCCCAAGATTATAGAATTAAACGAATAAATAAAAACCAGGATAATTGTGTGTTATTGTTGAGTAAATAACAGTGTGTTATTTAGAAAAGAATAACAAATTAGAAGGAAAAAAAGATTAAAAAAAATACAGATTTCATTATTCTGAAGCTCTGAGCCCTATTTCTTTTCCTCACAGATGGCAAAAAAAGTCCGACATTATACGATTTAATATAAAAACAATAATCGTGGCTTGGTATTGAGTAAGAACATGTTTTTATGAACCACACAGCTTCCGGTCTACCAAGACCCGACCGGACAAAAACAAGTGATGCAGGCAAGAAACGTGGCGTATAATATGCACGCAAAACTCGGCCTCAGATCTCAATGGGAATGGTTAGCGTATCATATGCACGCAAAATCGGACTTCTGCGTATCTATTGCATGCATTTCCAATGTTTGAAGTCATGTCATTTGTACGCAGACTGAAGAGAGTGGGTTGGTTGAGTAGTAGGGAGCCCAATATTAATCCTTGTGGGACACCGTTATCAACAAGTGGAATTGATTTGAAGCTTTGTCAAAAACAGTGTAAACCCTTTGAGAAAGATGTCATCTGAAGAAGCATATTTTGCTAAATCAATGGAAACCACAATTTCTTTATATGAAATGGTATCAAAGGCAAGACACATTTCAAATCAGTGCAATGTCCATGCACTTACAAAAAGCAGCAAACATTGCGTAAGTGGAAATGCTGGTAAGGGCAATGCTGAATTGTAAGAACACATTTACTCAAGTACTGTGCTTATAGTATAGTATAATTTGATGTACCTGTATTTTCTTTTTAAAGAAAAGTACATGTACTTTTTGTAACAAATATTGTGAGACTTTTTTTCCCCACTTCATATAACTGATAACTTTAATAACATACAAATTAACTAATAAATGATCATACATTATAACAGATTAAGCTACCAAGCAGTGTGTTAAAATAAGCACCACATTTAACAGCTGCTGCATTAAAGTTAAGGAGCATTGATGCATCAATAATTATGATCCAGTAATATAATTTATATAAATGATGAATAATGAGTACTTTTACTATTGGTACTTCAAGTAAACTTTGATTCTTATACTTGTTTTACTTCAATAAAGAAACTGTGTGATGGGATGCCAAGCTGCTTTATAATTACAACCTGTTCTGGAACATTTCTATCACTCAGAGTTTGTTTTTTTGTAAATTAAGGCCTGAAGATTTTTCAGGTCCTTTTTAAAATATCAATGACCTTGAATACAAATGCAATTGAAACTGAAAAAATGCTGTTTATACTTACAATGTAATCGGTGGATTCAAATGAATCAGCAACATGTTAGTGTATTTTCAGTGCTGCTGCACCCTGCTTCAGTTCAGTGTGAATGATGACATCTGTAGGTCATAAACAGTCATTGCAACATTTTAATAATTATTATCTTACTCAGCATCAGTCAAATCAGTGTAGGAGGAAGTGACAGTTCACTTCCAGCAATATGTTCAGTGAACCAACACCACATTCCTTAAATGATACACCTCAACACAATATGCGTCTCAGTCATCTGATTGTAAGGTGCAACAAAGGCCAGCTAAATTATGAACACACCCAGTCACATGCAGGTGTGACCTGACTCACAGTGGAATAATACCTTTCTTGTGATATGTTCAGAGCCTCTCACATTAATATTTGTGCAGGTGTGTCTGTGTCATGAGCTTCTTTGCAGTTTAAATTGTTTTCCTCAAACTTACATAGTGCTACATATTTAATTACTTCAAAGTCCACATTCACCGCAACAAAGTGTGTAACACAACCAAAAGGTATATTTAATAACTTAATATGGTTATATTGATCAAGTAAGTACCGGAGAAAGAATAAAGTATTTCTAGAAAGGTGGAAAAAATCGACATGATTTTATGTGACGGATTAAGAATGTTTTTAATTTAATATTTTGTATCTTATTTCCACTAAATGTTTAATGCAACCCTTTATGGGGTTTGACTCTGTTTTAGGTGACACCCACAATTTAAGGAAATGTATAGAAACGGATGTGTGTTCTACATTTATTGCAACTCTTATTAACAATATTATTTACATTTTAAATTTTTTTTTTTAATGTAGTTATACATATATATTCCTCCCATTTCCTAGTTGTATTTACCAATTTAATTGTGCCCATTTATGAGTTCAGAATCCTTTATCACAATATGTCCGATAGCACTTGAAAGCAGCATCGTCAACACAATGACAGCAACTGTGCAGCAGCCCCTTTAAGAACCTCCTGCCTGGGTGTGGAAAAGGGAAGTTGGTGGAGTGTCCGCGTCCCATTCCGCTTTGTGTTAGGCTCTTTGTTAAGATGTGGGACTTCGGGATGTGAATATTATCCCAGTTTGAAAACATATATACATGATAACACGTATTCAGTGGTTTGATAGCGTCCTGCTTACTTGCAAAATAAAAGAATGATTTTCAACCAAGAGTAAAGGACAAATGGAGGTAGCGCGAAAGTGTTGACATTTTGAAATGGGACGCGTCCAAACGGATTCTAGCCGCTCTTCTGAATCACGACACCGCAACAAGGAAAAAGTGGTAAGGAGGACCAGGATACAAGTAAATTACAGTCCCAACACTGCGTCAGACGAGGGGAAGAGGGAAGTGAAATAAATACGGTGCGTCTTCACTGTTTAGTGCACTTCATTGGTGAACAGCTGCCGCCGCAGGCTCTCACGGACACCATGGTTCCTCTGATGAAAGTAGCTACGACTGAGCTACAATGACCAGAGTGCTGTAGACGAGCGTAGGCTGCGTGGCCCCCTGCAACAAATTCAGTGTTTCTATTGTCTAAAAACTCCCCTTGAAGATGGGGCATCCTCCTCTGGAGTTCAGTGACTGCTATCTGGACAGCCCGGACTTCAGAGAGACTCTCAAGAGTTATGAAGTGGAGCTGGAGAGGACCAGCAAATTCCTCAAAGAGTTGATAAAAGATGGCAACAGTGTGATCACTGCAATCAGAGGTAAGGATACTTCAATGTGACCTGAATAGTTTTGGAATCACTTGTTTTGAAAATTGCATGTCGATACTGTGGTGTGATGATGAGGATCGAGAGCATCATTAGGGCCTTTTTTAAGGGCCTCCTGGATCAATGTGAGTGGGAGGGCACATTCAGGGAGGTGCTAGTGCTACCCTGGGAGAGGACCAACCAGCCTGCTCTGAAAGGTTATGGATCTGGTGCAGATGTGCAGGGTCAGCTGTTCTCTTCTTCTGCTGCTGCTCCCCTCTCATCTCTGTGTGATGTTGACTAGACAGAGCAGTGACAGCATGATGCAGATGTGTATATTTGGTCAGTGTGTCACCCATGAGATAACAATGTTTGTTTTGATTCCTAAGATAGCCTTCTGTCCATCTAAATCACCACATCGGAAACAGAAAGTGTCATTGTAGGTGCTGTGGCAGTGCTGCACAGTGCTGAGGGTCCACTGTATATTCAGTCGAGAATAGCCAGAGGTCACGAGTGCTCTTCAATTGTTGGTGTACACTGCAAGAAAGCACATATTCTTCCTCAGGCCTCACTGCTCCATTACTGAATAACTTTCACACTTTACAACACTTCAGCTGGGCGATTGTTGGATATGTTGTGCACTTTGTCTTCAATAAAAGCCTTGTCAAACTATTCTATTAAAGGAATACTTCACCCACAATATGATCACATGTTTATCAGTTACTCGCCTTTTGTGAACTGCAAACCATCTACAATAAAAAAAATATTCATGAGTGGAAGTAAAAGGGCTCTGTATATAAAGAGTGAAACTATTTAAAAAAGCTACATATACAAAATATCACACAAATTGTCTAATTTTTCCAATGGTATGCTCACTACTTCCAAAACGCATGCATTTTCACAAAAATTGTACAATTTTTAAAACCACACACACACACACACACACACACACACACACACACACACGCACAAGCATTTAAAGAGACATGCTAATTGCCAAAGTTGCAAAGTGTATTAATTTATCAGGTTCTTTTAAAAGTCATTCAATTTGTAGTTGCTTTGAACAAGAATCCAAAATAAACACATTTCACAGACACACATTTTGTGTGGGGAAACCAATGTGGAATGATGGAAAGTTGTAAACTGTCCCATTACAAAAAATAGAAAGATGTTGAATATAATACTGGGTATGGTTGCCAAGTTCCTAATTCTAAAAGCCTTACAGTATTAATCTTGCTGATTTTTGTTTTGATTATAAATCCTAGACAAAGCAGGGATAATACATTGCACAAGCCGCACACTGGCTCCTGTTGTGCTGATCAACTGGCCAAGGGTAACTTTCCTAACAGAAAAATATAAAAATAATCCTGGACTGCTCTCACTGTTTATGAGAGTAGAGTAGGTCGTAAAGGATACATCATTGTGTACTGTAGCTGAAGCATTTGGAACTCCATTCAGATGTTGTTAAAGCCTAAATGTTGTTTTTCTTACAGGCTATTCTTTGGCAATACAGAAGTTCTCTCAGACTCTCAGCATGTTCCAGTTCGACGTCATCGGTGAATCCCTGACAGATGACGAGATTAACATTGGTAGGATAATGCACACATGATTATATTAACTGACTTTTAAACAGGCCTTAATATGCTTTTTGGGGTTTCCCTTTCCTGCAGTGTGTTCTATATGTAAATGTTCTGCATCCCCGCCTGAAACGCCTCCATTGGACTCCTTTGTTTACATCTGTAACGTAATGACATCACTAGGTAACACTCGCACTTCTATTGGGTTGGCGCTCCAACACATTGTACGTGATAGGCTAAGGGGCGGGACATCTCTGAGCGGTGGACCAATCACAAAAGAGCTGGCCAGAAAACCAATCAGAGCAGACATTAGAGCATGTAAACATGTCACAGTAGAGGAACCAAAAATGAACCTGAAAATGAGCATAATATTTCCTCTTTAAAGTCAAGATGGGGAACTCACTTTTACACAACTTTCAGAACAATGTATGACGTTTCTTTCTGATTACTATCAATCAATGGATAAATACAGATAACCTCCACAAACAACATGGTTTGGAGAACTCAAAGCTTAATAAAAAATGTGCATAACACAGAAATATGATCATTGTCAAGTCTACTCATGTATATTCTAATGCAAATTGGAGCCACATGTTTTTTAAATAATCTTTCTGTATGTTTCCTGCTTCAGACACTTAAGATAAGAATGTGTGTATTCCCCTCATCATCTTTGTGTTTTCATCCGCAGCTCAGTCCTTCCAGGAGTTTGCCGGCCTCCTGCAGGAAGTGGAGCACGATAGGATGATGCTGGTGGGTTATCCACTTCCTGCACGCTGACTCTGCTTCCTATTTAAACGCTCAATAGAAATGAACTCCTGGCACATTCTGTTGCAGATAACCAAGTCTAATTTTTGTTAAGTAGTATCTGTTAATTGAAACACGTTACCACCAGACACATCCACACACTTGGATGATGTGTGGCCTTTTTTTAGGGCAATACTGTTAATTATGTTTGCTATAATTTCCCCTTTTTTGTTTCTTTGTTCCCTTTTTGTTATTGGTTCCATATTGCAAGCCTGTTGTTACGTTTGTATCACTTCTCATTAGGTCTGACACTATCGCTCATTTTAATTTTCCATTAATCTGACAGAGACAGTGCACACATACTCACACACTGTCTCGAGTCCAGTGTGATACATTTCTACTTATAATAATGTGATATAAAATGGAGAAAAGCGGGAAACCTACGTATTTGAGAGACTGAAACAGAACACCGAATATTGGTTTGGGCTCAAACTATTCCACAAAATACTCAAGTTATGTGATCACATTCATATAAAATAAAAGGGTAGAGGGAATTAAGATCAGGTTTAAGTCCTAACAAAAGCTTTAAGCAGCATACGATACTTATTATAAACTTCTAATGCCAAGATTATTTTTAATTTGAGATGGTATTCAAATGGTGATACAACATTTATTTCCCGTTCATTGTATTGTTTGTTTTCATACAAATAACTGCTAAAGATGATAATAACAAAGTCAAATTATACATTAAGAATTTATGACAGTTTACACTGATTTTGGGATGGTCCCTTTTGATTTCTTACTATTTCACATGTTTAAAAGGCAAAATATTTTTTATTAATCGATTAATAAATGGAATAATGGTAGAAAACGTAATTGCTAAAACAATTGATAGCTCAAGGCCTATTGATTGTACAAATTATTGTTGATACTTTTTCTGTAGGTAGACTAAATGGATAAACACGCTGACTAATGGTTGCAGAACCATTTCTGAAGCTATTAGTGTACACACTTCTTTCATGTAAAAAGTTAAAACACAAAATGAAATCCCCTCTGTCATAAACATTTTTTCTTTATAATCATAATCTATATTATTTTTATGCAGACATTTTCTTTTCTTTCTCACCAACCTCAGACATAAATATTCTCCTTTTCTTTTTCACCTCGCACAATGAAGTCCCTGCAGTAGCATTTCCTGTTAGACTGGGTTTTCTGGTTACAGGTGTGATTTAAAAATGTTGAGGTCATCTCTTGAGCTGTTTCTGGGATGGTATGGGAGAGTGGCATGATAATGAAACATACATTATTACACTCACACTTGAGATATTTAAGCTGATTTCAACATGAACCCCACAGATAACAGTTTATCTAAGGACATACAGAGTAAAGGGTGTGTCCTACATATGACAGTACTGTATGTGTAAGTGTGTTTTGTGTATGTAGAGTAGCACCACAGTAACATCTGCTCCATGTTTGCCTGTCCAGGTTCAGAACGCCTCCGATCTGCTCATCAAGCCGCTGGAGAAGTTCAGAAAGGAGCAAATTGGAGTTACAAAAGTGAGTTTTCTTCACTGAACAATTTTCTCTGAAGTGGTCCCTTCATGACAATATATGAAACCTTTCTGAAACCTTTCTGAGGTGCTTCCATGTGAAAAACAGCTTGTTATGAGCCACTTCCCCAAATGTGTGTGTGAAACATGTACCCGTTTAAGAGCTTCTTCCTCTTTGAAAGTCTTTAATGTGTGAAGACATTTTGCTGAAAGCAGTTTGTAGTGTGTAGGTGTTTTACTAACCTGACCCCCTGTGTGCTTCACCAGCGTTTTATTCTGCTCCCCAGGAGACTCTGTGGGATATCACTTTGATTATTCAGCATGACATTTCAGTCTCTTCCTGGTTGTGCTCCAGTGGTTAAAACGGTTTTTCCCCCTCAGTATTTATTAACCAGCTGCTTTCTTTTCCTCTGGCTGCTGAGTTGATGTTTGCTTAATCAGCATGTGAAACTGAAATATACTGTACAGGAAAAATACATGCATTGTTTTAAAAACAATGTTAAATGTACGATCATGAAACATCTTACAATGCGTGTGAATGTTCCAATAACTACCTGTTACAAAACACTGCAGATTATACACACCTATATGTATTTTGTTCCTAAAACAATAGGATAAAAAGGATATCAAGGTATTTCAGGTTGTTATTTCAACAGCAGTCTTTTCTTGGCTAATGGTTTGGACTCCTACTCACGTGTAAACATATTCTCCAAAGCAATATATCTATAGCATATTCTCATTTTTAATTTACATTACATTTTACATGGGTTGTTAATGTAAAGAAAAATGGTATTGGCTGACAATCTAAAAAGTTTAAAGAGGCCCTATTGTGCATTTTGGGGTTTTCCCTTTCCTGTAGTGTGTTATATAGGTTTGTGTGCATGTAAATGGTCTGTAAAGGCTAAAATCCCCAAACTGAATCCCAAACTGAAAATAAAGAGCTTTTTGAACATTAAAGCATAGAGACATGTCACAATAGAGGCACCAAATACACATATGAACCTGAACATGAGCAGAATATGTCCTCTTTAAAGCACTCAAATATTGGTAATCAGCCTGAAAATGTCACTTTTGGTAAAAAGAAATACACACAAAATAATCTTGCTAGTATTAGTTTCAGCTCATTCTTTGAATATGAGGTGAACCTTAATAGTATTTGTCTTTCAGTCTATTTACCAGATTAAAAAAAAAACCTGACTAAAACTTGTATTTGCTCATTTCTATTTTTCCTGCAGGAAAAGAAAAAGAGGTTTGAGAAGGACAGTGAGAAATATCTCTCTCAGATAGACAAACACCTGAATCTGTCTGCCAAGAAGAAAGAGAGTCAACTCCAAGAGGTGCAGTACAACACATTTCACCAGTTGGGTAGCAAACTAGAAAGAAAGTGATCAATATTTTTGCATTTATTTTCCTTTTAAACTACAGGCTGACGATCTCCTTGACAAAGAGCGAGTGAACTTCTGCGAGTCGTCGGTGGAGTATGTGTACCAGATCCATCAGGTGCAGGACAGGAAGAAGTTTGATGTGGTGGAGCCGGTGAGTGGCACGCTTCCTCTCTGCTGCACACATGGTACAGAGGTGGAGGACACAGACCACACACTTAAAAAGGAGAACTTGATGATAGATGATGACAGAAAAAATCCCAGCGGTCATCCGGCCTTATTTTGGTGGTTCTGCTTTATCAGCATTCTATTGTTTTTTTCAAGAATATATTCAAACCTACAGAACAAAAACAGACAACAAAGCAAAACATGAAGAAAAGCAGCAGCAGTAACAATCTACTGTGGTGCGGAAACCAAGTAAATACTTATTCTGTTATATTTAAGCCTATAGTTATAACACTCGATCAAGAATTCCTCTTAACAGATGTGATAATCTCTCTAATGGCAAAATGGACAGCATTTTCAAACCATAATAAGATATCAGGCGGATCTTCATCCGACCATTTCTGCAATATTTTGAGCCGTGCAGCTTACAAAGCAATTCCAAGAATGAGCCTGTGTTTGCATAGTCTATGGTTTGCATCCAGAAATTATGTTTAATCAGAGAACAAAATGATTTGGATTAAGACGTATATCTATATCAAACACTTCTTTAAATCTCACTTTGAACTGACGCCCAAAATGAAACACATCATTCTTAAAAGTGGTATACTAATATGTCTGCATTCAAATGTCTAAAAAGGAATAGAACTGTGTAGTTGAGTTGTGTGGTTACATTATCCTAAATGTTTCAAAAAACTCTGAAACTTAGAATTTGTATATTATTTATTTAATTATAGTAACTATATGTTTTTTTTACTTTTTTATCCAGCTTTAAGCTATATTTTTCTCCCATATCTGTTACTTTTGGATTACATCAATATCAAAATATTTAGGATCAAAATGTGTCCTCTGTCAGAGATCTGATAGGAAAACCTGCCTATCATACAGCATATCCAGGCAGCAGCCTCTACACCAACACTGAAACACATGAGCACATACTACCGTTTAAAAAAGCAGAAATAAAATCTGAGCTGACAGAAACCATTACTCCCTAGTCCCTACACTTGATTTTAGTCATCTAAAGTCTGGATCTCAAGTCAGAAATAAAAAAGCTGAGTAAAAGTTAGCGATTAGCTTCAACACTTACATCCTTTGTCCCCCTAATAGTGTCAGAGAAACTGATTCATAACCAGTTTGAACCGATTTTACTCAGTGGACTCATTTGTTTTGGAGAGGAGGGCATCTGTTTTAATGATCCGCTCCTGGTGAAAACCTCTTGAACGTCTTAAGTTATCAGAGAAACAAGCTGAGCAAACATCAGTGGAACCTCAGATCTCAGCCCCTCCAGCTGCATCGGAAAAAAAACGAGTTTAAACTCTTTATTCAGTGTTTTACCTGTTGTAATCCCCTTAACCGTTGGTTTTGGAGAGGAGAGACTTGTGCGGTTATTTCGGCTCAAGGTTCCTTAACGATAATCTCTGAAGGAATCCTAACCGTGATAATCTGAGAGCAACAACCACATTGGTGGTGAAGACAACAACTCAGTCCTATTGTGATCCCAGAAATGTTGAGTACCCCAAAGTTTTATGTTAGAAATGTATAGTAAGGGTCCAAAGCACATAGAAACTGCCGGATTCTAACTTGAATGTGTTGGGCAATTTACACAATAAGCACAAGTTGTATTAATTAGCATATGCAGACTATAGTTAGCAAATGCCTTGGCTGATTTTGGCAATTTTAGAGGGGGTTTGTAGGTTATTGAGGAAGTAGAATCAATTTTTGACATTTTCAGAATCAACAATGTAATTTTTAGCCAGAAAATGGCCATATTTTTAGCACCGGTGGGCTGATTATGATGAATTTTGGATCTATTTTATTTATTTGGATTGCCATTTTTGATCCTAAAAAAGTCAGAAGTTCATTCAAAATCATCAATAACCACCAAAACCACACCAAAATTGTCCAAATCGACCAAGCCAATTTTTTGCTATTTGCATATGCAAATTAATGCAACTTATGCTAATTGTGCAAATTGCCCAATTATGCAAGTTAGCATCCAGTGTGTATGTTATTATGTACTTTTCAGTAATACGCATACATCACCGTCAAAGGAAATTCAAAACAAAGGCAATAGAAGAGTAAACAAGGAAAATAAACACATTTTCCTGCATTTCTACATCGCCTAACCTCCTGCATTAAGTGAGATGCAAAATATTCATAGGTTGCATTTTTTTAAAGTGACCACTGTTTGGCTCCAAACACGATCTCTCAGCAAACGCTGTCTGTCTTCTGTAAGTTCCGTTGTAATTCCATGATCACAGTTAAGCTACATGACACCTTTGTGTGGTCAGACTGTGATTGACAGATCAAGAATGACAAGTTATTTTTTTAAGCTTCTAGTGCTTTCCAATAAAACAGAAAACATTTAAAGCACACAGCAAAGGAACTAGCAACCCAGAACACAATACAAAACACAGAGTAAAACAAACAGAAAGTAAAACATAAAAGCAATTCTAAAAAGTGGGTATGTAGAGGAATCGACATAAGAGGTCAGATTTCGGCGAGGCCTCTCAAATCTTTAAGCAGTTTCTCTGTGCTGGGGAACCGTACTATACATTTCTAACATAAAACTTTGTTGTACTCAACATTTCCGGGTTCACACTGCTGGCAGCTACACTATAATGCAACAGCTCTTCACAAAGCCAAATATCTTAGTTATCGTTGTGATTGAGAGACAGACACAAACTAATGGTCTTTTACGGTGGCATGAAACAACATATTGTGCATTAAGTATGTGTTTTAATACTTGGGTTGCACAGGTGCTGGCGTTTCTTCACAGCGTCCTCACGCTCAACAACCTGACAGTGGAGATGACTCAGGACTTCATGCCTTACAAACAAGAGCTGCAGCTCAGCTTGCAGAACGTAAGTGGTGTAATGGCAGAAAATGCTGCCATTAGTGAGACTTAATGTCCTTTAATCACCTCCATGAGAGTCTAAAGTGCTGTCTGGCTTTTCCCGCAGACGAGAAACCACTATGAGAGCACTCGTGAGGAGATGGAGGAGCTGATGAAGAGGATGAAACACCCGTCCCAGATCCATAAGATGCACAGCTCCCTGCCCATCGAGGGATACCTGTACTGTCAGGAGAAGTGTACGTGTGCTCACTGTTCTTACACAAGCGTGATACTTGTAAAAGCTCCTGCTGGAATTCTCTCTGACAAGGCCTGACATGTTGTTTTCTGTCCCAACAGGGGCTCTGGGTGTGTCCTGGGTCAAATATTACTGCAAATATTACAAGGAGGGAAGACAGCTGCTCATGGTGCCGTGTGAACAGAAAACCACAACCAAACAGGTGATTAACTGAAAACAAAATAAATGAGCAATTATGTGATGCACGATATATTATCAGCCGATAATTGGAAGTGTATGTTATTATGTCTTTTTCTGATAATTAAATAATGGACGATAATAATTAATATTTTTCAAAAGCACAGCATCTACCCACTCACATTTCCACCATGATTCATGTTTACATAGTAAGGATAACTCTAAAGGTGTAAAACACAAGTAAAAGTTGTTTTAACAAAAATCTATAGAAAGGTACACTACCTTTTTCTTTTTGTCTGACCTACCCACACAGCTCTTTCAGATTCACTTTCCATGATCACCACACGTTATGTTTGAAATGCCCGATATATTATCAGCCAATAAAGGGAAATGTATATTGTATGATACAGACTAAATTATGACAGATAATTAAAAGCCTTCTTCACAAGCTTTCTTCTGTTACTTCCTTTATCTTTGAATGTAGATAAGAGATCCCAATTGTAAATTATTTTATTTTTAACTAGAAAAAAATCTGATGTTTGTTTTTATAAACAAAACTGATCAGTTAGATTTGGTTAGGTCAGAGCTATGGATTATAAGTCATCTTTGCTCACTACATCGTATCCTTTCTAACCTTTAGGTTTGCATAAACTACAGTTGACCAACTTCTTGACAAAAAGTAATATTATAGGTAATCTTATCGGTAGAAAGCAGGTAAATATCAGTTATCATTTTACAAAAATCCACATTGTGCATTCCTAATTACTACCAATAAACCACTTAAAACCCAGTCCACTTCCACTTACTCCTTGTTTTGGGGACATCTCTGGTCTTGTCCACAAGTCTTTTAGGAATGAGTGGGCCATTGAATCTCAGAGATTCTACACCTGAAATCTGACTTGTCTTTTAGCTTTTTGTACCTTGGTAAAACCCCCGGAGTTCTCAATAAGAGCCACACCTACATTTTGAGGGTAATTATGACTGAGAGAAAAAAATGGCTCCAAGAAACTCTCGCTCCATTTCACTTCTTATTAACATAATAAACTCAAGTAGGGCGATAAATATTGGTAAAATGTGATTATTGCAAAACGTCTAGAATCCCAACAATATCTTATTTTTGGTTTGACCTCTTTTATATACAATGTGGTCTGTACATGCGCTTTTATTTACATTTGTAATCTTCCTCTCTCTTTCTCTGCAGGGCCCTACGCAGCTGACTTTAAAATCCTGCATCCGCCGGAAGACGGAGTCCACAGACAAGCGCTTCTGCTTCGACGTGGAAACCATCGAGAGGTAAGAGCCAACAAATCCGAGACGCTGAGAGATGAGGCAACACCAAGGCCTTGTGGGAGAAACAGGTTGGGGCGTCGAGGTGAACAGGTGGCTCACGAGGACAGAGTGTGAGGGCTAAATGGACCGTAGCCCAAACATCCCTAAGCAACGGGCACAGGCTGCAAACAGATGGCAAACTCTGTGATTTCAGGGGAAGCAACACAACAAGCTCATATTAATATAAGCAGACAGTTCAGTACAAAGTGCATTTTAAAAGATTCTTACGCCAAAGGCTGCTCCGACATATCATGAGGAAACACTCTACGGGGGGTTTTTAAAGGTTCAAAAGCGGCTTGAATTATTCATTAAGTGCTTCAAAGTGTTCCTGAGTGTTGAGCAACTTAATTTGTGTCAATGAGGAGTTAGCTGATAAACTGAAGGTGGCAGTGCTGTCTAGTGTAGATAATGCTGTCAGCTCCAGAGGTCCCTGAAGGGCTCCTGATGCTTTTACATGACCTTTGACCTCCCGTAGAATGAGCTTATATTAATCCTTTGCTTTTAATACTAGGCATTATTAGTTTGCTGTAATTGTCACAATGTAAGCATACGTTTTGATTGGCTGTTCCAGATGTCATATTCAGGGAAATGACATCCAAGATTTTCAAAAAGAAATCAGGAAAAGCAGGAAATATCCACACGGCCCCTACAGATATCAGGGTTATCTATCTGACTGTCGCAGGAGGAGAAAGAGTTATTTGATCAAAGTTTTGGACTTGATTGCATTTGGCAGGAAGAGCTCCAAACTTGAAGCACATTTGTCTGAGTTAACAATTGATTCAGTAGTCCACAAGCTGTAAAATTTGGCAGCCGAATCTCTTGCTCCGCAGAAGACAGATTGCAACCATAGATTTTCATCATCTCTTCACACTCGTCTATTCGTCTCCATTCGCCGCCTCCATCAATAACACATGGGATGTAATCAGTTACTTTAAAAGAAGTCCTGGTGTTCGTGTTATTTTGTCTAGCCTGTTTTTGTGCTTGAGAAATAAGTGTAAGACTTGAAACTAAATGTTCACAATGCTCAGATACTGCAGCAGTGTGATTGAACAATTAATCACGGCCTTTGTCTCTTTTTAATGGCATTTGTTACTGTTTCCATAGATACACCCCCGTCACTTTCCAAGCTCTTACGGAGGGAGACAGGAAGTTGTGGATGGAGGCCATGGACGGAAAAGAGCCTGTGAGTTAACTTCTCAGTTTGGATTACTTACTGCTGCCAGTGAGATCTGCAGTGTGGAGTCTGCTCTAATGACAGAGGCATGGCTACTGGCTGTTGTGCACACATCTACCACCGCCAGTTTCCATTTCCAATCAGTGGAGCAGAGTCTATCCAAACCCATGTTTTAAATAAATTAGCTTCTATGTTTCTGCTAGTTAAATCTGTAATTACACCTTTTTTGCTGCAATTATCAAGATTAACCTCACTTGCTGATTCTAAATTGGATTTCCCATAAAAATATGTTTTTGTATTCACAATAACAGCTTCTGTTGAAGCCTGGAGGGAAAACTGGAACGAATGAGAAAAGTTGTTTGCAGTTATATTCATCCTGTAATAAGAATATATAACAATATTCATTCTTATTCATATAGAACTTTTCAGTAATACGCATACATCACCGTCAAAGGAAATTCAAAACAAAAGCAATAGAAGAGTAAACAAGGAAAATAAACACATTTTCCTGCATTTCTACATCGCCTAACCTCCTGCATTAAGTGAGATGCAAAATATTCATAGGTTGCATTTTTTTAAAGTGACCACTGTTTGGCTCCAAACACGATCTCTCAGCAAACGCTGTCGGTCTTCTGTAAGTTCCGTTGTAATTCCATGATCACAGTTAAGCTACATGACACCTTTGTGTGGTCAGACTGTGATCGACAGATCAAGAATGACAAGTTATTTTTTTAAGCTTCTAGTGCTTTCCAATAAAACATTTAAAGCACACAGCAAAGGAACTAGCAACCCAGAACACAATACAAAACACAGAGTAAAACAAACAGAAAGTAAAACATAAAAGCAATTCTAAAAAGTGGGTATGTAGAGGAATCGACATAAGAGGTCAGATTTCGGCGAGGCCTCTCAAATCTTTAAAAGTAATAAATACTATCTTTAAATTAACTATTTTTTTTAAATGAACCCCAGTTTCGGTAAAGCAGGATTTGTGTTTTGTTGTCGCATTTCCGAGCCCGAGTTAAAATCCTAGCAGCAGAGTTTGGGATGAGCTGGAGGAGGGAGAGGGATTCAACTGGTCAACTGGTGATGATGGCGTGTATAACAATTCCCACATGTTTGGGATAAATGAATGGTCTTGGAACGTTTCTGAGGAAAAGAAAACAGGGTTGAATATTTGATTTGACATGCTTTTCTTAGCTGAGATTTTAGCCGAAAAGAACACCAATATTCATGCAATGCTGAATTATGGACTGATACGCACAACCATAACAGTTTGAATATGATAGATTTGATTTTATATAAGAAAAAAGACGTATAAAAGGCAGTTTAAATGCAATAACCGGATTGCAGGGACTGGATGATGATACGTTTATTTTATTTTTTTAAATAATCGGGTACCAAAATTAAATTGAATAATTGTGATGCATTTGCTCCACTATGGACACATATTGCAAACACATACGCACACACACTGAATAAACTCCCAATGTCAGTTATGAGGATTGCCGTTCTATAAAAGACATTTTTAAGACGAGATTTAAAAGCGGTAACAGTGTGAGGTGCTCTGATGCTCAGTGATCCAGAGCTTCTGTTTGTAACCCTGACTCTGGATCAGTTAAAGACTGACAGACTGGCAGACTGCAGGGGCCTGTGGAGACATCAGAGTTGGAATTGGATTCTGAGAGAGACTGGAAGCCCATTCAGAGACGCCAAGATCGGTGGGATGTGAGAGAATGGCTTTGTTTTTATTTGTAGCTGCTGATTTTGAACAAAGTGGAGAAGCTCTGAAGCTCAATTGTTAAGACACGTAAACAAGGTATTACAGTTTATGAGCCGGACAAAACTGAAGTTATTTTAGAGATATTCCTCAGTGAATACAAACACGTATAGACTCAATTATTTACATGTTGCTGCAAATTACTATCCAGGGTAACCAAGATCTGCTGTGACTGTTTAGAGACAGGATCAGGGCAAAGAGGAGATCTTCTGTCTTGTCAGAGTAAAATATTTGTATATATAGAGACCTTTTCATTTATTTCATAAGCTATCACCTCAAAGTACATAGACAGAATGAAAAGAAAAGAACACGTACATTATTAATCTCTCAAGGAACATTTTCAATTTTCATAAAATACAAATACACGCCTGCAAATAGAACCAAAACGCATGCATTCTATGGAGGGGTTGTCAGGGGTTTCCATGTTCTGTTGCCCTGCGGTTGGGGATTCAGTGCCTTGCTCAAGGACATCTTATTAAGACACCTTATACACACCGTACTTTGTTATGGTTTGTGTTGATTTGCAGTACATAAAGCATATTGTAATAATGTTTCCCTTAAAATGCATACAAACCTTATATATTATACACACAAGCAAGGCGATAAATAGAGTCCTTAAGGCAGCTACAGCTATAAATATTGTTCTGAGGACATTAAGATGATCATGGTTAACCGGCACCTCTCCAGCTACCAGTCCACACAACATGTTTTTTGTCCGAAATGGGGCTTGAACCAGTGACCTAAGCAAGGTCCCTACAGACTGTGCCCTTCTAGAAGAATTCACTTTTAGTTCCAGGCCAGGTAGGCTACTTACAACGTTTATTATTAGGTTGCAGGTTTTTTAAAATGTCCTAATGTAGCCTTTGAGGGTGCATCTTTTGACTTCAGCCTGATGTGTTGCATCTCTTCTCTGAGGGTTTATGTTAGAGCCAGTCTTTTGTTTTTGTAAAAAATACCAAATACTGTCACTCAATCGTGACCTCTGTAGTCCAGAGATTATTAAAGACTACATTTCCCAGCATCTTGTGAGACACAGATATATAACCTGTGTTGAAGACTGTCGAGACACAGTTTTTATATTTCACAACGTAATGGGAAGAAAGGCGATCTTAGTTGTTTATCATTTTATTTGAGTTTTGCCTCTTTTGTTTTGATTTGTTCTACTATTGTATAGGTGTACATTGGCACAACATCAACACATCATCGTGAGCCAAACAAGTACGAATATATTGAAAGATAGCACGTTAGAACTGTCTGTTTCAGGCGTCTAATGGCTTGACGGAAACTAAGAAGGAAGCCGAGACATTTATTCTGAATTTAGCATCTAGCTAATAGAGAGGAGAATGCAATGAATAAAGTTTTGGGACATCCAACTTTTTATCTCATACAGGCAGGCAGTTGTGTAGTGAAGCCAATCTACTGAAGTTAGAAATGACAGCTTACATGTGTAATTTGTTTCTCACAGCAGGATGTAGGCACAGGTGATGTCATTATGAGTTGTCTATAACAGATGTGTCAAATGGCACATTTTGCCTTTTGTGTACTGCTCAATAATGGCACCCTACAGCAAGGCTTCCCCTTTCCTTGCTGCTCTCCTAATCATTTTCAGGTGTTAATGGAAACATCTGTGACAGTAAAAACCGCCAAATGATCAGACAAACCCTGCTGCTCCCACATTCTGTCTGTATTCAGCAGTGAAGAAACAAGACGTTGTCAGTTACTCTTTTGGTTGTAGCTTCAAACTCTTTTGTTTATTGGTTGCTTCTGTCATATCGGATGGTTTAGGTTTATTGAGGGTTGTCGTGTAGGCAAAACCGAGGATGTGAAAATAACAGAAGGCACACTTTTCGGTTCCTGTGCAACTTCCCTATTGACTTCTTCTTAAGTTTCACAAGGCGTTTTCCATTCACCCTGCCCAGATATTGTCAAGCAGAAAGATCCAGTGCTCTGCTGCCAGGTCTATACAAAGATCACCTCTGCAGTTGGAGTAATCTCCACTGCCACACACACTCTTTTACAACTATATTATACTTTGGATGCGTCTAGCATTTTGAAAAGCTGAAATATACATGGGCTCTCTTTGGCCTGGAGGTGCAGCATTTCAATGCTTACTGTTATTTGTTTCAACCTGTCTCTGTTCATACCACATCCCTTGAAACGTCCTCATACTCTGCTGCCTTTAGTTAATCGTTTTCGCCCTGCTCTGAAAGCATTTTGCTCTTTTTACTTTTTTCCATCTTACACTTATTGACTTGCACGCTAGCAACAAAACTATTTAACAGGAAGGGTATTCAAAAATAAATCAATTGTAGTAATTCTGCTAGAAAAAAATCCAAATATTCACTGCTTCCTGCAGTTCTTTGTTATGTGTGATAATATTTGTGGCTTTAAAGGGGCCCTATTGTGCTTTTCTGGGTTTTCACTTTCCTGTAGTGTGTTATATAGGCTTTTTTTTGTGTAAGTTTATGGTTTGCAAAGGCTAAAATCCCAAAGTTCCTTCCAGAGGGATGTTCTCTCCCACTCGCGTGTTCTTCTGCAACATGGTGACATCAATATGTAACACTTGCACCTCTATTGGCTAGCACTTCAACACCTTGTAATGGGGTGATAGGCTAAGGGGTGCGACATCACTTACTAGTTAACCAATCACAACAGTTCAACCAATCAGAGCAGACTGGGCTCTGGTTTCAGACAGAGGGTGAAAAGAGGTGCTGCAGCACAGGCAGTATGAGAGAAATAAAGAGCTTTTTGAACATTAAAGCATGGAGACATGTCACAGTAGAGACACTACATACAAATATGAAAATGAGCAGAATATTTCCTCTTTAAGACTAATAGTCTAGAAAAAGTAATTTGATGATATCGGGAAAAGTTATCCAAAACAAAGAATAATATTTAACAGACCCACATTGGCCATACATTTTGAACATCCCAGAGAGGAGCTCTGGAGGCAACAGCAGGCTGACCTGGCCTCTGAAGACACTTAGCTGGTCCATTAGTCCTTATGTTTGTCTTTTGGAAAAATATTAACATTTCCAAGCCAAGGAGTGGTCGCAATGCATGAACCGTGCGCCAATATGACAAACACAATACGTCACATACAGATAGATCACTTGGACCCACTTTGTGCACTTTCCAATGGAATGTAATAAGATAAAAGTGCATCCTCTCCAAAAGTGCCAAAAGGAAAAAAAAAAGGTTTTCTTAATAATAATAATGCATTTATTTTATATAGAGCCTTTCAAGGCTCTCAAGGTCGCCGTACAAACACATAAAAAACAAGATACACAATACATAACACCAGCATAAGAGACATAAACAAGACAATGAAGTATATAAATCAATCAAATAATCAAATAAATAAAAACAGAGGATGTGTGATGGATAATGATCAGGGTGGATACGCGAGTGTGAAGAGATGTGTATTGAGACGTGATTTGAAAATGGGGAGAGTCAGTGTTGTGGATGTCAGGTGGGAGAGAGTTCCAGAGGCGGGGTGCAGAGCGGCTGAAGGCTCTAGACCCCATGGTGGTTAAACGGAAGGGGGGTGCAGTGAGGTGGAGGGAAGCAGAAGACTTGAGAGTGCGGATGGGTGTGTTGATGTGCAGGAGGTCGGAGAGGTACAGAGGAGTGAGGTTATGGATGGCCTTAAAGGTGAGGAGCAGAATCTTAAAAACTATACGGGAATTGACGGGGAGCCAGTGAAGTTGCTGAAGAACAGGAGAGATGTGGTTAATGGAGGGGGTTCTGGGGATGATGCGGGCGGCAGAGTTCTGGACCAGTTGAAGTCTGGATGGATTTGAGAGGGAGACCAAAGAGAAGGGAGTTGCAGTAGTCAATGCGGGAAGTGACCAGGGTGTGAACAAGAATGGCGGTGCTCTTAGGGTTAAGGGACGGGCGGAGGCGGTTGATGTTGCGTAGATGGAAATAGGCAGACCGAGTGATATGACTGATATGAGATTTGAATGAAAGTGTGCTGTCGAGGATGACTCTATTCTGAGTGACGGCTTTATACAGTTTTGACGGTGGGTAAATAAATGATCTGATCTAGCTTCATAATTTTTGCATAAATAGGTCATATTAGTCCCTTTTTTATCATACCTTCCATGTGATCTTTATTGTTTATTGAAAGTTACTAAGTGCCAAGTGAAAAAAAAACAGAACACATTAGATAGATTTAAAAGGTAGTGAGTGATTTTATCCCTAAACAAATCACGGACTGCGGTAGTTGTCCTATTTTCGGGTGAATAACAGGGTGTGATGTTGATGTTTGAACCTGTGACAACAAGCACTCATCCCGGGTGTTAGAGTCCTCGAACAAGCCTCTACTGTCCTGTCCCAGCTGCTCTGAGTGGGCATGACCTCAGACACCCATCAGTGGGGAGGAACAAAACCAAAACAGTTTCAGCTGTGTTGGGGGAAGAATAAGACAATGCTTTGATATCAAAATGTTGCACGTCCTGACTGCTGTATGCCCGAAGTCATGTACTGGTCAACTCCTTTCATTTGCTTGATGTTTTTGACTCCGACCTTTTATTTTTCCTCCACCTGCATATTTTTTCTCTTCATTATTATTTTTTATGCAATTTGAATTTGTTTAAAGTGTACTTTTAGATGCCATTGGAATTAAACGGTTTATAAAACATATTAACCTAAATACTTTAGACATGTTACAAAGTGATAATGGGAACACATTTTAATTTGAATCATGTTAATACCACTTTGTTATGATCTGTTACGGATTGCGAAAAGGTAGGACCCAAATGCAGACTACAAAAAAAAAGGTAAAAGGTCTAGAAACAAAAGGCGAGCTTTATTTTAAAAGCTGATGAACAAAAACATGGCATGAAAAGCACAGGTAGCGCAAGGTAACAATTACACAAAAACTGACCGTGACCAACATGGAGGGAGACAGGAAAGACAATGAACCGACAAGGCACACAGGGGAAGACAAGACTAAATACAAAGAGGGGTAATCACAGGACAAGACAGCTGGGCAAGGGAGGCAGAAACACAAGGGCAACAGGTGAACACGATCAGACAATCAGACACAGGAGGGAAACCACAGGAAGGAAGACAAGAGACAGGGAGAACAGAAACGCAAAACAAAACCCACCACAAGACAGACAAAACTAAAATCGTGACATACTGTAACATTAGGATTGTGACACACTCTTTTTAACTCGGGGTGATTTTATAAAATTGCATTTGGACTCAACTAGACAGATTTGCATTTTTCTATTATTTGCTCATTCAAGCTTTCTGCAAACAAACAGTAGCTAGGCTTTCAAAGTCCCCATCAATTTAGATAAAAGCTCACTTTAAAAAGAAACAAACTTACAATCATATCAGAGTTTCTATTTGCCAAAAGCTAACATTGGTGGGAGTAATGGACATGAGATATTTTTTTTATTGGCTGAAATAGTCCCCATCTGTAGAAAATCACTTTCCAAATCTTTTTAATTTATAGCAAATGATTTCATTCCCACTCTGAGAATCCCTGCCATTAATTATCTGGGAAGCTATCTAGAGTGGTCTTCAGTTTCCTCCTGCCAGCATGAAATGTTTCTCTCATTTTAGTCTGAAGAAAAACGTGTTCATTAATCAAGCTGAAGACCAGCATAGATATTTTCCAGATGTTTCTCAGACTCCATTTTGTTTTGACATATATCTTTTTTTTTTCCATTTCAGATCTATAATTCCCCAATTCACAATCAAGCTGAAAGTAAGTCAGTCATCACTCCCTGTATTACGCTGTGATGTTGATGAATGTACACAGTGATACATTAATGTCTCACGTTTAATCTCATGTCAAATAAAAGATGTCTGCTGTTAAAGCTGCTTTATCTTTCTCTTACTTCCACAGTGGAACTGAATGAAACAGGATTCAAGTTTGTGCGAAAGTGCATCAACTACATTGAAACAAAAGGTGAATTCTCCTTTTTGACATGAATCCTTCTTTAACTCTGTTAGTGTGCCTATTTGCCCTGAAGGGGGCGCAGTTAAGTCATAGTTGCATAGTCTTGATGCCAAGCCTGCAGGCTAAACTCAGGGGATAAATGTCCTCTCTTACAATACTCAGTTTAAAATAATAGTGTATTTCACATTGTACAGATTTTTTATGATCACATCTTCATCCCACATGATTAATATCTTCGGTCTGTTTTTTTTCTTTTTTAAATAACAATTCTTTCTTTAAAAAAGCCCCAATCTCCATGCATGCTAACACAAGTTAAATCCCAATAACTTAATTCTACCGTGACGTATAATTCTACAGTCCCTATCTGCATGTTCAGTGGAGTGATTCATCTCATAAGAATGAAGTGGAGTATCCAAGTCCTAGATGGCACCATATTCAGTCTCAAACTACATTTTGAGATGAGGGCATTCTCAATCAGGCAGGAACATCTGTATCATAATAATGGCTCCTGTAGGCCATGCAGAGACACATGTTGTACATTTCCACTGCTCTGTATATGTCCAGATGTTTCTTTTTACCTCCCCTGCTCCTCTTTCTAGGCATCTCACAAGAAGGAGTGTACCGAACAGTTGGCAGCAACATCCAAGTGCAGAAGCTTTTAAATGCCTTCTTTGGTAAGAGAATAAGCCTGTCAAGTTGAAACACCTTTTACATCTGTCCATTCACTGTGTGCCTTCCCTTGGGCTCGTATTTCTCCGTTAAACAGATCAGGTTCTGCCACTTTGTAAAGCTTGTCTTTATTAATGACAAGGAATTATCAGCCAGTCGATGAAAGGTGCCAATTGTAGAAGAAAAATCACTCATGCCTTTGTTAATTTCAGCTCAACATTGCCTTATAGAGATTTGTAATCATTGCTTTCATTTTCCCAAACTTCATTTTTCATTCGCAACCCCTCCTCTTTCATGACATTTATTCAGCCCCAACAGGCAGCTGTTCTCTATTTTCAGTAAACAGCAGCTGTTTGAAATGAGCAGCTAGCTCCCTGGTGAACATAGTGGATAAAAGAAGTGGACGGAAGGGGTCTGAAAATTGATGTCAAAGTGGTTCAAACCGTCAGTCGTTCCAGTGGCCAGCAGGGGGCGACTCCGCATAAAGAAGCCAGATTGTGTAGAAGTCTATGAGAAAATGACTCTACTTCTCGCTTGACTAATTACCTCAGTAAATATTTCTAAATGCGTTTTTGTGTAAATTGCTAGTTTCAAGTATTCTTCTGCACCTTAATGGAATTTAGCCATTGTTAATGTTATAATTTACCCCTGATTTTCCTATTTTGACATGGCTTTTCTTTTATTTCTTTAAACTGCAATCACTGTATGTGTCCTGAATTCATGGCCTCACGTGGCTTATTGTTAAACTGGTTTTCAGTGTTTTCTACAACATTTTATAGTTTAACTTGCAACGTTTTTCTGCTTGTTTGTTTTGATTTGCTCCTTCACAGACCCCACACACCCAGGAGACGTGGATTTCCACAGCAGCGAAATGGATTTTAAAACAATCACAAGTGCACTGAAGTTTTATCTGAGGTACGTTTGTGTGAGAAGATGCATGCGGGTAGGAGACACAAAGTCAATGTGTGAAAAAGGCTGTATAGTTCCAGGTGTATGGTTGTGCTCTACCGACGTAGTTTTTTTTCTATAAGATATATTAAATCAGACTATAGTTATGGTTATTAATACATTTTAATTACATTTTTTAATGCCCATCTTAATCCAGATAAAGACCAATCTTTTGTTCTTAATATAGCAAATGCGTGCTGGACTCTGTCCTTTCTGTGGTAGTAGTGCAAAAGGTGAATCTTGATGTTTTTCTTGGTGTTTGAAGTAGTGACTTATATTTCATTGTGGCCTTGCACTGTTTTACGAGTGGTGTATTTTTTCTGCAGGAGCTTGTCTGAACCTCTGATGACCTACAGTCTGCACAGAGACCTCATATGTGCTGCAAGTAAGACATGTTGGCCCTAAGATTAGGCAGCTTGGTTTGCGTGTTCATGTTTTATTGGTCTCCATTTTCAACTCTCCTCTGGGATCTAGACCAACCAATACAACTTGATAGCATGCAACAGGAACAGGGAAATAGTTCCCTATTAAATGCATGCTCATTCATGTTTTGCAAAAATAAAAGAAGATCAAGTTATATATGCATTGATCACACTGTTTTGGCCTAATGTTTAAGTGAAGTGTTTCTGAGCTTTATTGACTCTTGGGTGATTTAACCTGGTAATTATTTGATAGATGCAGATTTCGATTTTATATCATGGTTGCAATAATGATTATTGTTTATAGTTTAATCAATTACTTCTCCGATCTATAAAATGTTGAAAACAGTCAAAACAATATTTCCCAAACAGAAGAAAACTTCATCAATGATCTTGTTTAACACCCTATAAAAAAATTGTTTTAGTTTAAAATCATAGATGAGTAAGGGACCAGAAAATACTGACATTTAAAAGCTGTAGTCAAAGAATGTTTACTTATTTCGACAGCTATTGACAGCTTTTGACATATCAGTTGAGTAATATATAATTTTTTAAGTACTATTTCAAAATTCTAACAAAATCTATATCAGACTGGAAGTCACTAAAAGAAATCGGAGTCCTCTGCTCCTCTAAATCCGTCTCACAAAGTCGCTGTAAAACAGAACACGATGACTTTATTAGCCTCAGCCTCATTCCGGCAGGATGTTCTGAAACAAATGTTGGCTTGTGTTTCCTACGAAAGTTGAATAGGGCCTCCTCATTTTATGGCTTATTATCCGGGCATGAGGTTGATTTGGAGACTTCATTTGTTTCCTCTCTGTCATGCCTTTGCAATTCATCGCTGTGCCCTTATCCATATATTTTTTAAATCAGATGTTTTTATATATAACTGAATCATTTCTGTTCAAATATTTTTGATAATCCAGACATTTTATTAAAAGAACCATTATATAAATTACATTCTTTACTACATACATTTTGCACATGTTTATGATTTAGGGGTAATGCAGGTAAACTTTAAAATGTTATGATTTGTATATATATGCTGTTCTTTTATTAAGTAATTGTGTGTTGTCTTTGTAACACAGAGTCCGATAATCTTGATACTCGGCTGAGTGAGATTCATTCTCTTTCCTACAAACTGCCAGAGAAGAATCGGGAGATGGTGGAGATGCTTATCCAACACTTGATCAAGTAAGTGCTAGTTTAAAAAAAATGTACTACCCCAATAGGACCTTCTGCTGTCTTTCTGACAGGATCTAGGATGATGTGACACTGCCTTACTCCAGAGTTTGGTTACCTTTTATTCAACAAAATAATGTTTGTCCACAGTGTGTGCAGTCACAGTGATGAGAATCGGATGACCCCTTCAAACATGGCGGTTATCTTCGGCCCCACGCTGATGAGAGCACAGGAGGAGACTGTGGCGGCCATGTTGGATATCAAGTTCCAAAATATCGTCGTTGAAATCCTGATTGAAAACTGCAAAAAGGTACTTTGAAGAGAATGCAACTTTTGTTCGGTCTGAGACAAAAAGAGTGAAACCCTTGTGTGTGTTGACATTTTGTACTACTTGAAGGGAATTGTTGACTATTTTAGGAAATGTGTTTATTTGCCTACCTGCTGACAGTTAAATAAGAAGATTGATAGCATTCATGTCTGTAGATAATGGCAGAAGCTAACTCACTTAGCACAAGGACTGAACAGATGTAAACAGCTATCTTAGCTCTGTCAACATGTTTTAATCCACATCCAGCTCCTCTAAAGCTCACTCATCTACACATTTTGTACTTTTTTGGTTATTGCATGCAAAATAGGAAGTTGTTTTCATTTCATTTCAAACCTTTATTTATCCAGGTGTATCCCATTGAGATCATTGATCTCTTTTTCAAGGGAGACCTGCTCAAGTAGGTTCCACATGAAACATAAAAACATAAAACAGAACAACAAAAAGGACATCATACAGCATCATTACAGGGATTACAATTTACAATAACTATCCACATGAACAGGTACCAACAGCATCCGATTGAGTAGCATCCAACCGAGCTTTAAAAACATTTAGTGGCACCAGATTGCTCAGTTTCCATTTAATTTGCAGACTGTTCCAAGACAGAGGAGCCGCGCATCTAAAAGCTATCTTCCCTAAGACAGTCCTAGCAGTTGGCACATTTAATAAAACCACAGCATGCGATCTCAGGCAGTAGCCACTTACAATTCGCGTGATTCGATCAGGGAGCAGATGTAGGATGGAAGTTTCCCTAACATGGCTTTGTATATAAAAATGTACCAGTGACTGAGCCTCCGTACAGTTAGCGAAGGCAAACCTGCCCTTGCATACAGGGTACAGTGTACTATGGCCTTGCAAAATGATACATTTTGAGGCCATAGATAATTGTTCCCGGCCAAGAAAAGGTCTCACATAACCCCAGTAAAATTCCAAATTGATGTTTTACACTTTTGTAACGCACTATACAAACAAAATACAACGACATCAATGGTCTGAGCCAGGCTAGCTGTTTCCAGTCTTTTTGCTAAGCTAAGCTAGCTGCTGGCTGTACTACTACTACTTACACACAGAGAAATGTTAGAAATAGTGACAATGTTATGATATAACTATGGGTAAGTAGGATAATATTGCTTCTGTTTACATTCCTCCTGACTAAAATTATTTAATCAGTCTATTTCCCCAATTGTACACAAATGTAATACTTCCTAATCTAATTTGGTGCAGCAGAAGCAAGTGTTAGCCCGGTCACTAGGTAACTCATTTGGTATTTGTACAGAATCTGTGTTTTCTGCTCCTTCTAATGTATAAACATGTATTACTTTGGTTATTTCAGTAGCCACTAAACACGTTTCACAGCAACAATTTTATTTTTGTGATTACAGATCTTCAGCTATGTGCCGGAGGACAGCACTGCCCCCCCGGTCCCTCCCCCACGCATCACCCCGAGGAAGCGGCAACCCATTACCATCTCGAAGCGGCCACCTCGTGTTTTTCAAGCTCTTAGTCACGACCACTTTCACACAGAGAGTAATTATTAGCCTCCCCTGCCTTCACTGTCATCATCATCCTCATCATTATCCCACCCTGTCTGTGATAAGTGTACAGTAATTATATTTACTGTTTTTCTTCTTCTTCTTAACATTTTCTGAACCTTTTAAATGTACTGTAGTGTTTGTCTGTGTCCATCAAATGCCATTCAAAAAAAAAAGTCACATATTTCTAAACATGAAGTACTTTGTCAAATCAAAATCCAATTTATTCTGTCTTAATTGTCATTTATTGTTTATGGATTTGGTGCTTTTATTTCAAGTACAAATAAACGTATCAACTCTACTTTTTTAAAATTCATTTGTGTGTCTGTTCCATTTCACCTGGAAACAAGAAGGTCATATGGTGGTTCAAGATCACAAAACAAGTTTTTGGCCATAACATAATAATAAAAAATACCAACAATTATACACAGATGTATTTAAGACTATTTGATAAAGTGATGACCTTGACAGACGTGGATGTAAACTGCCTCTTGAATTTGAAGCGTTGGCATAATACTGTGAGGCGGTCATTTTGATCCTACATTAGTATTTTTCTTTCAAGGCTTCTGACTAAATCGTATAATTTTCTGTCTGTCTGAACCCCTCATTAAGTGGTTGGGTCTCCTTCCTCTCATACCCTGTCGCTGAAACATTTGGCACCATAAGCTTGTCCTTTTTGCATTGGTTACACATTTGGAATTGGCATATCTTTGTTTTCTACTTAAGTTAACCAAAACATTCAACTAGATCCAAACATGTGCATGTGTTACCAGTTTAATGCTGCATTAATCTGACCTTCAGTGTATTCTACCTGTTTCTTTTCTCACACATTGAACATAATTTGAATTCATTCATAAAGGAAAACATTATCATTTGGCTGAAAGTTACTGAACTGTTATAACAAGAACATCCCATTCTCTATCTCAATGTTTGGCTGTCCACCTTGCATTAATGAGTGTGTTTCCTTTACAACAGATGGCCAGAATGACAGCCCTATTGCAGCTGTGGAGGTCTCCACCAACCCCGTCCCCCTGCAGAGGACGAGACCCCTGGGCTGTGCTCCGCAGCTCCCCAGAGACCCCCCACCCAGACTGGCGCTGATGCCCAGGCCAGGCAGCCGTCAGGACAAACACTCAGAGCCCGACGCTGGCAGGATAGACGACACGAGACAAAGGCCCGATTCTTCTGCGGCGGCAAATGGGGAGTCTGGGGTCTATGTGAGCAGAGTACCCTCGTTCCAGGGCAGGAAACTACCTCCCAAAGGAACGCCAGCCAACAGAGAAGGTAGGATTTAGGAATACAGCCTTCTGTCTTTTGGTTTGCCAAGACATGAACATGAAATGTCAGCAAACTGAGAACTTGTGTCTGCTTGTTTTCATGTGGATTCATCCAGTCCTTTAAAGTCATTCTGATCTTTTTCATTTCATTTGAGCAAGTAGTTCCATTGTGATACTATATATCTTCTGCCAGGGAGTCCTGATTGAGTCATGTCTATAATGCATTATGAACTGATACTTCTAATGAGTTGTAATCTGCTTATAGCACTGTGTAGCTGTAGTTATGTTCAATAATTTTATAGAAACAAATAAGGTCAAGTGCACAACCACCTCATAGTTGCTGCCCCCTCACTGACTGTTTTAGCAAGCATTATGGCGTTTTGTCATCCCCATAATGCATTATGGCGTTTTTATATAATCATGTATAACTAATTATAGTGGCTATGAGTAACTGGGTGGCCATTGTTTTCTTTAAATTAAGTAAAAATGAATGCTCAAATGTGTTTTTTCCAACCACAGAATGAATATATCACATTATAATGCAATATAACATAATTTATAAAGCATTATAACTCAAATGATGGGAGCTATGACACACTATGATCCTTGCAACAACAAAAAGTAAATGTTTCACATGTTAAGATACTTGACCTTAAAAGTCATTATAAAATGCTGTTTAAGGATGTTTTAATTTATTTAGTGCTACAAGCCGACTATAACACATTTAAGTGGGTTTATAATACTTTATATACATTGCATCATATAAAGTTTGACCAAAGTGTCATAGTACAATCTGGGAAAAATAACATCACAAAGAAATACCTAAATACAACAAGAGATGGAAAACATAGGGATAAGATGTGCAAATATTGGCACTATTTAAATAGTTGGCTGTAGAAATAGTGGCCTCCGTTGTGTGGCTGTCTCACTTGTTCACCCTTGCTTTCAGTGGGAAGTGATCTGCCGTTGGTTTTTTCCTTTTCATTTATTTTCAAATGAATAAAGTCTGGGGGGGAGGGGTGTGTGGGAGACAAACTCCCTCTGGAGGGAACACAGACATTTTAGCCTTTGCAGACCATTTACATGCACACAAACATATATCACACACTACAGGAAAGAGAAAACCCCAGAAGCATAATGGGACCCTGTAATCTGAACAATATTGTTTTTTTTCAGCAGATTTCGATGGTCTGATCAGGACAAGGTCCGCAGGGGGTCCCATTTGCAGACCCCCTGTTAGGCCTCCTGAGCCCCCCTCCAGATTCCCTGCTTCACTAAAGATCCCGAGTGCAGCCAGCAGCGAGGCCCCATCCTAGTAAGTGCTCCTTAAAGTCTGTCTCCACCTGAGCTGTCTACTTAAGGTCCCTATTTGAGCCCGAACCTGTCCTCAAGGATCCCATCCGAGAATGTTACGTTCTTATTCACTTCTATCATTCCAAACTTTCTGACAAGACCCTTTATCTATTTAATTCCATTTAGAATGGACTAGTTGTAAATGAAAGCGGTCTCCTGTAGTGATGAATATAAAGAGAGTTATTAAAATCTCTACAGAGCAGCCTTCACTCCCTTCACTCCCTTCACTCCCTTCACTCCCTTCACTCACAAAAGCTCCCTTATCAACCCCTTGCTTTGATCTATACTCAAAGAATGCTAGTGAGGTGCATGCATCATCTCCTCTGTCCAGAGAACATGAGTTTTGAAGGGATCATTCTCAAAGGGGGGCGTGGGGAGTGGCTCCTTATTTTCATCTAAATTAACAGACAGAGAATCAGCACTTTTGAAACAGGGCTGAAACAGAGGGGATTATGGGATGCTGCAATGCGTGATCTGTTTGGTATTTGGAGGCAAACACTTCAGAGACATGTTTTGTATATATCTGAGACCTATAATATATTGATGAAAACAGTACAATAGGGGACCTTTAAGTTCTGGTTCAACATCATATTCAAACACACCAAGCTGCTGGTCTCTGTGTTAAAAGCTCTCAAATAAACACCGTACACAACCCTGCAAACTAAACTACTGGCTCTTTGATATAATATTCTAATATAATAATAATCTCAAATAATACATATTTATTTTTAAATAACATATATATATATATATATATATATATATAAATATATTTGATTACATTTTGTATACATAAATATGTTTTATATCGTTATATTTATTACAAATAAAAAAAAAAGTTTTTCTTTATATTTTTCTTTTGGTTCAGTTGTTATTTTTATTAGTTTTTTTTGTATTAGTTTTTCTTTTTTAACAAGTACAGTGTACATTATAATACATTTCTGTCAATGCCCACGGTTAGCCAAGAGGCTATTTTTCATCTGTAGTCCCTGGCAGATGTTCTAAGGTCACCCTAAAAACAAATGATGTTTAAAATAACAAGTCAATGAATTTAACAAAGATACTCACATATAAGTTGAATTATAAACATGCAATACTACAAACATGTCTGCTTCTTTTTCCGCAGTGTTGCCTCTAAAACCAAGTTTTTTGAGAATGCCTCCAGGCATGGCGCCAGGTATGTAACAGCCACTTCTTGAGTTTGTCTTTACTCTAGTTTGTCCTTTTCTTTAGGTCAGGACAACAGTACAGTTGATAATAACTCAACAAAAGAGTCAGACTCACAATGACGTCATTCTGGAGATAGAAACACACACGTCATCTTTTATGATTTGCTTGGATGGTCCAATTTAGGATCCCTGTCGCACTCCCTGCACACAGTGATGGAAATGAGTGGGAAGAATGTGAGAGAGTTTCATCAAAGAGAGTTTACCAGGGTTCATACACTTTTTCACCAATGATTTTCAATGACTTTTCCATGACTTCTCCATGACCTTTACCTAATTTTCCATGACCAAAAAATTACTCTTTCTCAGCGGTACCACTGAAAATGGTTTATTTTAACATGGAACAGGAAAATAAGGTCTGCATATGAAACATGTTGTGCCTTTCTAAAACAAATCAAATAGGCTTACTAGCTTCTACACGCTAAAGCAACTCAAATCTCTCACCAGCAAAACACCTCGTCAGTTAAATGCCATTTTACGTTTCATTACTATACAGTATTTATTATCATTATAGTATTACTATTTCGGCGATTAGATAAAATATAAATTATATTTGATGCAACTTTAGTTACATTTCCATGACTTTTCCAAAACTTTGGGGAAAATATTGTTTTCCATAATTTTCCAGGGCCTGGAATTAGCATTTTGAATTTCCATTACTTTTCCAGGTTTTTAAAGACCGTAAGAACCCTGGTTTATCTTTGTCTCAGTTAAACAATATTACAGATTCATTATTTTACAACTGTGTATACGGACATTGGGTAGACAAATTTGGATAGGTGTCAGCCCTCTGAAGAAAAATTACAGTTTCTTTACAAATAAATAAAACAAATGGCAATAAGATTTTCTTTCTTTTAATATCACAGTACTGCAATGACTCAGGCATTGGTCACACAGTCTGACCTTTTTGCAATTGGATATTTTTGGACCTTTAGGCGGGTCCCGGGCTGTCTGGTGGTTGAGCTCAAACCAAAAATTGAATTTATAATTGACTTTTTTTCTGTTTTCTAATTTAGTCCGCCGGCTTCTCCATCCTCATCAACAAGTTCAAATGGGAAATAGAGGTGAGATGTTTCTGGCATTGTGTCAGATCTAACAGCATTAAAGCGATGAAATGCAAACAGTGTACCTGTGTATAAAAGGCATCTGTTTTAATGTATTTTTTCGTACTTGACACAAACTTTTGGCTTTTTTTCCTCAGAATTAAAGTTGACGAGACTTGGACGACATCATGTGACCTCTGCATGTGCTGCTGGGTGCTGATCCAGCTGGAGGGAGTCACCGCCAGCACTCTGAGGAAGTGGCTTTTAAGGAACTGAGAGTGGTGTGTAATGCAACAAAGAAGCAAAGGGAATTTAGATTGAGCTTGCAAAGTAATCCTCTCAGTGTTTGATTATTATTCCAAAGTTAGGATGGAGTAATATTATTGTTTTCCCCACGTTTCATGCCACTTTACAATTGTGTCAAATAACATTACCGGTTTTTGTTATTTTACAGTGTTAAAATGTTAATGGAAGGAAACTAATGGTTACAGCTTACTTAGACTATATGATTAAGTAAGTTTAATTTGAAATTAATTTGAAAATGCGAAAATTATTCTTAATATTAACTTTGAGATTTTATGAATATTGACCATGTAGTGGTCTGTCAAGGAGCTGGGTGAAGCAATGGAGTAATTACTCCTTTCAAAGCTATTTTAGTCTTTTTAAAATAATATTTAGATTTAATGATGTATGTCAGTTCAGACATAGTGTGTCATTCAGCCATAAGTCACTTTTTAAGAGGCATTACAAAAAGTATTTTGCTACACACTGTGAGTGTAGTTTGAATTTACACCATGAATATTACGATAGCGTAAGTTAAAAAGGGAACATTAACTAGTGTACATTCCCTTAATTCTGACTCTCAGGGGAGTTTACCTTCTTCTGTTGCAACTCAAATCAATTGTTGGAGAAACAAAAAATGTAAATTAAGAATTTGTTACAATTGATTGTTACAATATGTAAAAAATAACACTCCATAGTTTTATTTCTGTTTCCGAATTATAATGTTAATTTTACTGTTTTTTTATAACCACACTTGAAAACTCTGGTTGTTGTCTGGATAGTTTTTTTTTCTCCTTGGAAAATAAACATGAAAAGTTTTAACATGATTCGTGAATATTATTGCTCAAAGCTGTGTTATTGCATTGAAATCAATTCCACCTTATATTTCACATTTCAACTTTATTACCATTTATTTGTATGTGTTCTCTTTGGGGTGATTGAAGAGCACATTAACACATAACATAACACATTTAATTTGGAGAACAATCCCATCTTTATGTGGTGTTAATTGCTCTCCAATACAACTTGGTGTCAGACCCATTTTTTCGCCATTTAAAGTGAGACAGTTTTAATTAAAGCTAATGAATGTGTTGTGTACAAACTAAGAGTGCAAGAAGAGTTTGCAAAGTTACAACCTTAAGAAAATGTAAGTACGGTCTCAGTTCAGCTCGATTTTAGAAACATGATGGTGCCCTGGAGGTCTGTCACCATACACTAATAAGTCATGGGATTTATTTTAGCGCTTTTCCAAGTGCTTAACTCCCTCTGGATGGAACACATGCATTTTAGCCCTTATTAACATAGTTATTAGGAATTATTTTTGGCCATTATAATTGTGTAGTAAAAATCAAATATCATGACGGCCCAACAATGAGCCCTGTGGTATCCCAAACAAAATGTTTAATGTAAAGAATAAACTGTTTCCCACTCAATGTTTTCTGGAAATGTTTGAATTGAGATAAGTCCCAGCTTTCTACCTGCCAATTTAAGTGAGGAACAGATGGTTTTACAATATGACTGAGCAAATCACCAGCGGTGCATGTCAACTATAGTGTCAACATGTTCAAATCTATGAGTTTTGTGTACTCCATCCAAACAAGAGAGAAATGAGGAAATGTACTTGTATTTATTTATTGATGAGCATAATTGACGAACTGATGAGTAACGATGCTCTATCCAGTGCACGTGAAAATGTAAACATAACTACACAAATAAATGAGGATATAATTCAAAATACTGTCTTAAAATCACTTTTGAGATTTGTTTTTAATTAACCAAAATGTTTTTACTATGGCAGACATTTATTTTCATGATGTTTGGATATTTAATTAGTGAGAGTCTGCTTTAGCTATTTTCAGTAAAACTTTTTGATATACTCTGGGTTTCATTTTTGAGAATTGAAAAACCTTGGCTGGAGTTTGTGAGGACATCCGAAGATGCACTGAAGCAAGTTTGGTGGCAATTGGGCAAAGAATGTGGGAGGAAATGGCTTTAATTAGTTTTGCAGCTTTTAAGCAAGACAGAGACAGCTGCCTCCCAATAAGTAAATTACGATGTGTTGAAAGTACCAGATAAAAAAGGGGATTACCAAGGTCATTAACTTGTCTCCTGACTGGACCAAACTAAACGTCAGAGAATCCCCGATGGCTTTATTCTGAGGGTACCATCAATGACCATGAATTTGGCGCAGCCTAAAACACCCAAAGCGATGCTGCAAACATGTATAATAATATAAGAATAATGTTGGCCTTGCAATCCAAAACTTTTACTTTGAAGTCTCTGTGTGTCTCTATGGTCATCCCCTGCAGTGTTTAAAACTTGAAAAACATCGTGGAGCTATCTGACTGTGAAACCCAACCACATTGGCTCCAGGGACATGATTTATGTGCTGGGTTTCCATTATGTTTGGCCTTTATTCACTTCCATTCAAATATCTTGTACAACAGGAAATCAATTCATGATTTAAGGAAAAAGATAAGATGGTAAACGTTCACGCTTAAAACCAAATGAAAAACGCAGCAGTAAAACGACACATCCCCCCCAATATTCAGATACGCTCAAAATGTCCCCCCCAATATATAGCCTAACTGATATAAAAAAATAAAAATAAAATTGCTATTCTATGACTTTTTTATTTTGGCTATTTGTATACTTGAAAATCTTTATTTTCTGTTATTGGGAACGTCACCAAAATGATATATTCTTTTCATATGTAAATTGGTTCCGCCTTTGTTTGTTTGTGCATATCTTTATTTTGTACCCGGGGGATGTATTTCGCTGTCGCACGTCCGAGTCCAGCTGCAGTTAGCGTTGATGCTCCAAGCAGGTCAGACATGTTTTAATTTGCCCTCCATCAGTTCTGGTATCTTTTTCTAGTTAGCTCTAAAGTAATCTATATTATTTTATTTCCCTAATGTTGCTCTCAAAGTGCACCAGATTGATGCATTTAACTTCAACATTTAAAAAATGCCGGGGGAGCATGCCCCCGGACCCCCCTAGAGGAGGTGGGGTCCACCACCTGCCCACCCCCCCGTCAAATTGTCCCACCCACATTGAGGATGCTTCCTACGCCCATGCCTGAGACACAGTTTCGTGAATATTGTTGTTTTTATGGGGTTTAACAGGTTTTAAAGTATCCCATGTGTTAGTGAATTTTTATATATTTTCCTTTAGAATAGCAGGAAATTAGTATTCAAATTTTGATTTAATTTTTGGTCCCCCCCAATGTTGACTCCATGGTTACGGCCTTGCATTATGCATTCAGTCAGATAACTCCATCTGTTTAATAACCCTTTTTAAACTCACTCAGCAATTTCTTTGCCTCCTCCACATTCCAACCTTCGCCACCTGTTAGAGCCTCGCCACCCCGCCTCAAAACTTTCCATTCCACATTCGGCTTGTTCCTCAATTTTTCAGAATGTCTTGCTAATGTGCAGCCCAGTATTAAGACTTCTTTTCCCACACAAATCACAGGCGGAAACTCCCTTGCCAAATTCGTGCCAATTCAAATAACCTTGAGCTGCAAATTAATATGCGGCCAAGTGCGAGACTCTTGATGAGAGGAGCATCCACACAAGAACAAAACAGTGTGTGTTCTCACTGAAGCAAGCACACTGTTTACTGGATGTCCAAGATGAATTAAACATGTATTTAGTGCAAAATTATTCCACTATTGCTTCCCTTGAAATGCACGAAGTACCATCTGACACTTGCTAAATATTTTTTCAATTTTAAGATAATGGCATCGTGCTTACCAGATATATATGGCACTTTTATCCATTTACGAGTGTTATTAATGGGTCTTATCCTTGTTAAACTCCCCCGTTTGCCCAGCTTTCATGCATGTTGGAATCCAAATAATTAAAAAGGAAAAAAGTCTATTCATGACTTAACTCTGAGATTAATTAAAATTCCTTTTTTGGAAACTGCACTAAATATCCACTTCATATCAAGTACAATGACTTCAAACAAAGAGTCAGAATTATTTTAATTGCCTTTAAAAGACGATGCAGCTTTACACCTTTGATAAAAACACATATTGAAAAACACAAAGTCACAAAAGGTATAAATCCTACAAGAGATGTCTTTAAAAGTTAAGAACTGGGACACCAAAACAGACATTAAACAGATACTCTAGCATGTACAAAGAACCAGGTTAATATGCAGTACATTGGGCACACAGTGTACCAACTAATGTCCATCAACATTATACACACACTGTAGCCTACTGTGACTCAATCATATTCAAAATGAACAGAGCAACCGGGTGGCTCATTGACTGGCAATGCCTTCAAATAAAGCTAACACAGCATTACAAATTACAACATTATTTAAAACCAGTGTTCATTTCAAGGATTACAAAGTGTTATCGGCAACAACAGTCTTACAATATAGTGCATTTGGGAATTGTGAGAAGATTTCTTAATATTTCAATTTAATCAAAAGTTTACCATTATGTTGTTACTTAAAGGAATATCACCAAGAAAATGACCATTTTAATATAAATTACTCACCCAGTGCTACCTTTAATGTGTTGCATGCATAAAAGAAGAGTATTGAAAAGTCTTCAAGGGTAACACAGGATGAGTCGTTTTCCAGTTCTTTTACATGTTTAGATTTATATATGATATACGGAACATGTTTGAAGGACATTTCTGTATGTTTAATATCACACTCCATTACTGCTTCCTTAAATAACAGTAGATACATTTATTTAAGTTGTGGGATCAATGTTCATGGATCACCTGGATTGGTCCACCCCTCCGTTCATTTTCATTTAGTAAATATTGTATAAAAAGACAATATGAAGATATTAACTTGCAGATGAAGAAAAGTACTTTTGACGCACAGCTGAAGTTAGTGAATGGGTCCGAAACAAAACACTGAAGCTGGCGGTTATTGCCAGCTTGTTACTGTACAACAAGATGGCATCATGCTCCTGACAGATGGCTCATGCATTGAACGACGACAGAATACACAGAGAGACTTCCGTGGATGTCCATGCATTGCTTTGTGTAAAGCTAAAAATGATGAATACAGTTCTACACGCACACAATGCATGCATCTACAAGCTAGTGAAAGAACTGTAGAATTGTTAAAAGTGTTGCATTTACAGAGTTATAAAGCATTGCTGCAGGACGTGAGCTGAAGTTATGTTGAAGTTTTGTTTGTTCTGATGATAAATACGCTAATCTGCTCCACGTTTGGTTCATTTACTGACAAGATACTATTTCAGTGTGATTCACGCTCTGCTGTATGTACAAAGTGACATAATACGCTCAATTTGTGTTCTTTAAATACAAAACTAACTGTGATTATTGAATTTGGCTCGATGACTGAATGCTTTTCAACAGTTTTACTCAAGTGTTTTTGAGTTATCTTCAAGGCATTCCACAGATTTTTTCCCTTGGTTCTGAACTCCAAGCGTTGGCAGGGCTATTCAAGGACCTTTCAGATTGTGCATCAGAAGCCCTTCCAGTTCTACTTTGGCTGCACGTTTCTATTTGTTGTCCTGTTGGAAAATGACTGCCCTAATCTAATATCGCAGGCACTTTGAATCCACTCCTCATTGTGTGTCTGCCAGTCTCTGCTGCTACACAGCAGGACGCGTCACTCTGTGCTGTCAGTTAGGGATAGCTCTGTCCGCTGACTGAGTGAACACAACTTTAGTTTTATTAATTAATCTTAAAGGGTAAGCTTTGCCTTAATGAGCTTTAAAGTAGCTGCAAAAGAGTCTGAATGGAGGTTTGATACCTATTCAATGCACAATTAAAACCAAAAAGGCATGATATCTTTTCGGCCTGATTTGCAAAATTGCTTATTTTATTGTAGCTGTGTAGTGGAGGAATAAAGTATAAAAGCAGCTTACAGTCCAATTTTCTCTAATTTCACTCATGCCAAGTGTCCGCCAGAACAAGTTTACTCTCTAAATATTTATAAGTTAATGCTCTAACATCAGCAAACAGCTCTACACATGTGCTGCCAGTGTGAGGAGAAAAGCTTTTAGGATCAGCGACAGTAAGCACGCGGTGTGTTCAGGGGATACAGTGCAACAATGGCAACGTACCATTTCAAATGTAACATGTAACTTGTTTCAGTCATAGCTGGAATTTCACATCCTTCTGTGTTTTATACATTTTATAACTGAGTTTGATATTTGATTACAGAATTTGGCAAGAACAAATGGTGATGACTAGGGGAAATGCTGCTAACACTTTCTATTACGACCATTTCTATAATTCATTATTAAAATACTAGTGTTATGTTAAAGCCTTGTGTAATTAATGTTACAAGATCTAATAACTACTTATAATGCATTTTAACAATAATCACAACACATTTTATAACGCGTTTGAGTATCATAATGCTTCATAATTGCTGTTATGAACTCACTGATATTTTTCTGCAAGGATCCTTTTGAATTATAATTCCTATAGCTGTAATCAATTATAATCTTATTTTAAGGCATTATAATCATTCATTTTGATGTGACTATTAGCCACTACAAGTGGTCCATGTTGGATTTTAGGAGAGTTAACAACAAACTGAATGTTTTAATGTATAGTTTATACTGTATTACAACTATGGGAATTATATCAAAATGTTATCCTTGCATAAAGAATCTTAACCCTTGTGTTGTGTTCAAAAGCTGTTACCGTTCATGGTGTTCGCGGGTCAATTTTTAACCACGATTTATCTCAGTCCAAAACACTCAAAAATAATGACTATCATCCAATGTTGTTTTAACTACATCATAACTAACTTATTATGCATTCATAACCGTACAATCCTGTTATGGCCCCAAAAAAAACATTACACCACATATTTAAGTAAAACATGTGATTCAATTCACTCCCTATAGTGAAGTCAGTGGATCATTACGTTATCTGACTATAATAGACTAATATTAGAATACAATCTCCCCAAAAAAAGTTTTAAATTATTGTTACAGTGGATGAAGGGGGTGGGGCTGGGGTGTCTAAAGTCAAAGATGAATCTTAATTGGGCCAAATTTGACCCCGAGTCACCCAAAACAATTCTGCTGGGTCTTCCCAGACCCGAACCCGAACACCGAATCACACCATTTTTTTTTTAGAAACCTTCAGACTTGGCTAAAATTGTCAAAATCAGTTTCTTAGTGTTTATATAGCTGTTGTGGAGGATATCATGAAGCATTGTTCCGATCAAAAAAACTACAGCATAGTTATTATATAATTTGAACTTGAAACGGGTCACGGGAGACCCGAACACAACGATTTATGAGTGACAAGCAATAATAACGTTTTATGAAAGTCATTACGCTTATACGATCATGCTTTATGCGTTGTGATTGTTGTTATAATGAATTATTTACATAGTTGTAATATTTATGAATGCTCATAGCTATAATCATACAGTACAAGTATGTTATCAATGCATCACAGACATGGGTGAATAATAATGTTACCAGAATTGAAAAATCTTGCTAAGCTTAGTTTAGTTTTTTATTTGAATTCAAACATTGTTTCTTTATTGTTTAGAGGGAATAACTTAATGTTGTTCCATATTTATTCTCTTTATACTCTTGATCTAAATAAAGGTGTTTAAAGAAAACAAGTATAAAGGTGAAAATTAAACACCAAAGTATGGTTTACATACCAACCCATCATTTAAAAGTGTCTCAATCAATTCAAGTGGTGATTGTTCAAATAAATGTCATCTGGGTTGTGCGATTGCTGCAGGGGAGTTTAATCTTCAGTTATTATGTTTTGATGTGAGATGTGAAAATGTGAGTCAAAGTGGTGGCAACAATGATGTAATGTATATATATATATATGTACATACCTAGTTTTCCTTAACTTTCAATTTCACTTTTGAGTTTGTCATTAAGACATCAACTGTCCTCAGTAGATGTATCCTGGATTAACACCTGTTGAACTAAACTACAGTACATTCTCACAGCAGGACAATATGATGTTTTACATACATTTTAAAGTGTGATGCAGGACATCAAGTTTGTTTTGTAATGCTTGACTTCCTTATCTTTGATTGTCCCAGCAGTGGATTTTGTCCATTCATTAGAAAGCTTGATAACATTTATCTTAAAGGTACATCTTAATTTCTGTGTTTAAGGCACTTTAGCTCTTAGAAACCACAGCGTATTAGGGCCTCTGAAGGCAAAAATTAATTAATTACTGAGCCATGGGAGGGGGTAATATTCTGAGAGACTTGGATATTTTTGTTAAGGAACCAAAACTTCCCTTTGATCAACATTAGTTGGTGAGGAGCTGCAACATAATGGAACATGTTTCATTTGTCCGTTGTGTCGTTGATCCTGATGCTGAGAAACTGAACCAAACTCACATCAGTATGTTTTTTTCTTCTGTAGAGGCCCAATTGCTATTGAGCTCAACTGCTATGATAATATGGTGATTCTGGGCTTAAATCACAAGTATTTCATTATTGATGTATCAAATTACACTATGTTTTTAATAAACATGCAGTACATTTGTAATATACAAGTATATTTGATAGGTCATCCACTGTCGACATAATAAATGGTAAGTGTGGTTACCATTGCAGGTTTTCTCTTTATATCTCTCTCTCCCCCAGCTCGTAATGTCATTTATTTATTTTGTTACCTTAGTAGTCCTAATATGCCAACATACTTAAATGCCCACCAAATTGACCTAACCACTTTCATATTCATAAGCAGGAAATGAGTAGATGCACCTGAAGGCAGCATTGGAGCTGTGTTCAAACTCCAAACCTACGTACTGCACGCTACATACTCACTCCTTATGTAGTGCATACTGTTTGACAAATAAACAATTAGGTATGCCATTACCAGCAGATTGTTCCCACTGTAGAAACGTGCAGCATTTCTTCTTCTCTGCATCAAATAGGTGCATATATCAACACTGAAAAAACTGAAACCTTGACTTTAACTTAATGTATTAAGTAAATACATTTCACATAACTGTATTAGGTTAGTTGAAAGCAATAATATGAAGTTGAACCTAATATTTTTTATTTAAACTTAATATTATTGCTTTCAACTAACCAAATACAGTAATGTGAATCTGTTGATAGAATACATTTCATTAAAGTCAATGTATCAGTTTGTCAGTGTGACCGCCCCAGTTACAGTTGAATAAAAATCCACCCAATTTAATATTTTCCAGTATTATTTGAAGGCAATTTCAATGTTTTGATATTTCATTTAAGTTAATATGTGCATTTTTTGAATATTTTACTCATGGTTATTTATTTTAACTGTCTGCACCGCCTTCTGTTAATGAACAGCTTGAAGAGCTGCAATGCATTTTGGGATGCCTGGGTATGTCCAGTAAAATCATCCTCAAAAGGTCTTGCTTATTTACGAGAAAGAGTATTTCTCACGTTCACAACATCTACATACTCAGAAGATATATTCTTGATTCGGCATGAATCGTAATCAGTGTGCAATTTTGAGCACAGATTTTGGAAAGTAAAATGGCTAGAAGTATTTGTTTGTTTCCTTATCCAATTCTCATCTGCTATTTGTGCCATCTCTTGTTCTTTTGGTAAAGTTAATACCTTGTCTAGTGTTTTAATGTCACATGCGAAAAAAGTTTTTAACCCTGCTACTTTTAGTGCCCTGTAATCATGAAACACAGACTTATATAAAGTAACATCTCTGAAAGCGGGAGGCCTCGCAGCGCTTCAGATAAAAGCTTTAACAGTTCTGAACAAACAATCACAATTATGGCTAAAAGGAATACAAAAAACTTGAACAACAAAATAATGATTACTGGACAGGGCTTTAAACTGACGATGTGGGGAAACAGAACCTTCATTAAGGTTTACGTAGGCAGCAAAGATGATTCACTTTTTAATAAATAAAAAAATCCTTCTACTGGTGAAACAAGATCGGTTTAGCCAAACCTGCCAGGATCTTTGGTACGTGGACGGAGATGATCTCTCCGATCATCTCCGGAAAGCTGACCTTCGTGTGGAGAGACTGAGCCTGGACAAAAAGGTCGAATGTAAACTGGTGGAGCTTCTTTACCGTCTGAAACAGAAGAACAAATGACATATTTTAGAGATTCACTACAAGCAGTGTTTCGACAATGACTCAGAAACATGACTCATTCAAATAAATTGTACACCCATCTAAAGCAATAGGAAATTGAGAATTAGAGATCTGAATCATATTCGCCTCACCCATTAGTCTTTTTAAAACCCTGATTAAAGGGAAGACGTTTTTAGATGTCAGTTGTCAGATTCCCCTTGTACTAACTTAAATCCCTTTTCAGTGTCCTAATAAATCACACAACATCCCTTCCAACTATTTTCAAACACAGATCATTGATTGTGAATGTGTGCCAGAAGCTGTCATGAATTGACTTTAGCTCCAGTTTTTTCATTTTAATATTAAACTTTTAGGTCTTGGTCATGTTAAACTGGGTATTTTAATTATCAATGTCTGCATCTTCATTTGTCAGAGAAACAAGATGAAAAAACGCTAGCGGCACTCACTGTTGTCACCAGCTTTAATCACCGATTACAATTTTGGGGGCGGAGAGAGTCATGCGGGAAATTCTGCTCCTATGGAAAATCTACTGATTTATGAAAACTGAAGAAATCTGAACCGGGAGAATCTAAATGCAATGGTGGTGAAGACAACAACTCCCATGGTCCCTTACTACAATTTAGTGTCTCTACTGGGACATGTCTCCATGCTTTAATGTTCAAAAAGCTCTTTATTTTTCTCATACTGCCTGTGCTGCAGCACCTCTTTTCCCCCTCTGTCTGAAACCAGAGCCCAGTCTGCTCTGATTGGTTAGCTGGTCGGCTCTGTTGTGATTGGTCAACTGCTGAGAGATGCCCCGCCCCTTAGGCATACTATGTGTTGGAGCGCTAAGCCAATAGAAGCATAAGTGTTACGTAGTGATGTCACTATTTAATGGAAGTAAACAAAGGAGTCCAATGGAGGCGTTTCAGGCAGGGGGGGAGATTGTGTGATAGAAACTCCCTCTGGAGGGAACACAGGGATTTGAGCCTTGGCAGACCATTTACATGCACACAAACATAACACACAGGAAAGGGAAGACCCAAAAAAGCACAATAGGGCCTCATTAATACGATGCAGAGAATACCTCTACACAATTAGATATAGAGTGCATCAAGTGATGAGGACCACTTCGATCAACAACATGAAGTAATCTTAGAAAATGTAAACATTTTAATAAATAAAGACTCATGTAATATACACCATTTTGAATATACAACTACAACAAGCATACCAAGACATTTGAAATTCAAAAAACTGACAGTTCGCTTTAAAAATGACATATTGTGAATTGAAGCAGTGTCTCACCATCTGGAGAGAGTCCAGGAGTCGGGTGAGCTGGTAGAACCTCTGAGGACGATTGTTGGCCATCCCATAATTAATGAGGCGATCGAGCTCGTTGATGTAGGTGAGGCGCAGCTCATCGAAGTACTTCTGACTCTTCAGACCCTCAACAGGAACTGGAGAAAAGGACAGTAATGGTTAAGACTAAAACCTTGACATTTGTTTGGGGTAAGGTACATGTTGATGCCCAGGACACAGAGCTTACGGATGCTGAAGAGCAGCAGGGCCTTCATGCAGAGGAACTCTTCGTGAGTGATCTGCAGCAGCAGCAGTTCCTGGGAGAGATGTCTCATCCGTATGCAGTGCTCATACATGGTGGAAATGTGCATCCGATTCCTGCGGGCGTGAAAAGGTCAGGGTGACAAATGTGAAATAAAGTAAATGTTCCAACCATGAGAGGCGGAGGAACAAATTGCCTCACACCTCGGACATTTATTCTGTAATGAGTAACTTCTGCAGAGGTAAAAATGTCAGATGGGCTCCGTATCCTTTAATGGTGCAATGGGAACATTTATGAAAATACAGATCTCTGCTGGGTGAGCTTTGACATTTGGAGCAAGATGTTAAAAACACACAACTCTGTAACACTATAATCTAGTACTCTATAATTGGCTATAAAGTTCAGTAGTGTTTTAGTCATTAAAGTGCAATATTATAAGAAGGGATATTTCATGTTCATCTTGCCTGAACAGGCAGTTATTTCAATAAGCTCGGGAGAGACGAGAATAGACATCGTGACCAAGGTGCGCTTTCTCTGTTCAGTCTAATGAAATGATTCTGCTTATTATGAACAATGAATAAGAGTTTTTATCATATTCTAAGGCTGTGAAGAAAGAAATGAATGTTCTCCATCTCTCTGGAAATGGTGGAAGAGTTTCAGATATGTGGTTTTATAGATTTTATAACAAACTCAGACCAGCGTATACGCAAACTATTTGAAAAGTTTCTGGATAAGTTCATATGAGCAAATCATGCAAGGCTGATGCTTGGGTTTAAAAAAGGACAAATAACTTTTCGTCTTGCAACATTTCTGAATTTAAAGATGATTCTGTGAAAAACCTCCAAAATCCAACTTGACTTGGGTATCGCGATTTTATTTACTTCCTGTTTTCCTTTCAGGGTCTCCTTAACATGTCTGTCTGTTAAATATTCACTCAATGCCAGCTGCTTGTTAGCTGAGATTAGCTTAGCAGAAAGACAGCTAGCCGGGCTTCATCCTACGAGCACAAAATCTAATTATAACGCCCACTTATTATAAATAACATAGCACATTTCATATCGTGTTTGATGAATCCACACCAAATCGAATATTCCTGCACCAGGAGCACTGTTTATTTCTTGTTTATGTGTCAAGAATGAAGTCTGGATCTACAGTACAATACTGAGATTGTTAATGTTAAAGAATTGTAATAGCTATGACGTGAGCAAAGGGGATAGTTTACATCAGTCTATAACATGCTATAAACACAACCAAATTATACACAACCCCTAGATTACAGAATGTTTAAAGAGAAGAAGATGTGTTCCCACAGAAACAGAAATATATCTATTCCATCTTCTAGTAACCATATGGTGCCATTAGTGTCTCTTATGATGTCTTTTAAAGATGCAGTCTGTATTAAATGTTAATATTTTAGTAGCACCTGAATTAATTAAGGGATCTATAGTGCTGATATAATCAATAGTTCTCATGTAGCTATTTCCTTTAAGTTCTACGACAGCTAAACCTGTCTGTATGACAACCTGCTTCTGTATACAAACCTAGACAGAATTTCTCACAGCATGTCTCTATCACATGAAAAAAAAAATATTTAAACTAAAAAAAATTAAAGTAAATCATAGAACTGTATGCATAGGATTTTCTAAATATGAGGTGTATACATTAAGTACACCTGCAATTTAAGTTGAATGAAAAAGCCTTCAATTTCTTTCAATTTCTCCTTAATTCAGTCTCCAATTACGAAGATGTGCCGGGGTTTTTGCCCCTCTTAGACTTGGCAGGAGATGGTAAGCAGCACAACTAAAAGATTACAAGGAGCCCTTCAGTCCATTGACACTTTCATGAACACATTTCATTTAAATACCTACAATTATCCACCTTTCTGATTTATATGGCCTCCGCCAGCCCTAATTCCATCCTCCACATCTGAGCTTCTAATCCACTTCACTTAATATAAATTCACTTCTTTCTTTGTATGAAACTTTTTCTTGTTAGTTTCCAAGCTCCCAACTTGAATCTGTTTGAGATTCCATGATGTATTCCACCCGCTGTATGCCCAGTGCGAACACACAGACAATTTTCAGCTCAACGATGATACACACCTGCTGTGACATCACTGAAATGGGTGTGGCAAGAAGTGTGAAGCAAGGTAAGTGTGCATAAATCAGTGTATACAATAATCAATATAACCTGTTAATATGTTGTTGAGTTTTAACACGCTAGTATGAGTTAGGATGCAATATTATTTGTCATCAACTGTTTGAATTCTCTTTTCTGTTTCTTTAATTGTATTTATTTATTCCTCTTAATATGTATAAATGTTAAACCTTCAGTCTAAATTAAATTATACAACATAATCTGTTAAAATCGAGTTTAGTGCGACAGACAGCAAATAATCATGCGTCATTGAGAGCTGCGTGATCAGTGCTTTTGCAAAATGGCGTTTTTATTTATATTAATATGCTTGATTTATACTATAAAGATGCAATGGAATTAGTTGATTAGCAAAATATAACACTTGTGAAATATGATTAAATAAATGATTAAAGGCGCACTTCACTGAATACATCAGCACGTTAAGTATACTGACCACAGAGAGTAATGAATGTGGAAAGAGCTTTAAAAGGTCTGGCACAATAACCATGATGATGTCACAGTGATTTCATCTGTGTTATTTAGGGTTTGGAGACGTATGTTAGATTATAAACTAATACAAAATATTAATCAATTATGAAATGACTTTGATAAAGTTAAAACAACCAGCAGCATAATACAAAGCAATTCAAATTAGCTCTAAATTAACCAGCTGTGGGAAAAACACTCGAAAACATTAATAATCATGAACCAGTAAAATTCTGAAATGGGTCATAGTGCATAATGAGTACTTTTACTTGTGGCACCTAAATATATTTTGATGCCAATACTTTTGTACTTTTACTTGTTATATAGTAGTATATAGTATTTTTGACAATTTAGCATTGCTAAGTGTACTTCAGTCAAACATGTGCATAAATAATGTGATCAGAGATATAATTTGAGGATGAAACCCTCTTTAATAGCCCCTACTGACTGAGCCACTGCCGTCATTGACTAAAGGGTTTCATGGAAAAACCATATAGGGGATTTGTGGGAAATAATTTGAGGTTCAGTGTTTGGATGCGAGGATTGAAAGCCAGGAGAACTTCGTCTCTGCTGCTGTGTCTTAGCGTCTGCCAACTTTATGGGAGTACCATACTAAATCACTAGAATCACCCTTTAATTCAAAATAAGCATGTCAGTGAGATGGTACTAAACTAAGCAAAACTAAAATTATACTAAAAAACACTATTTCTTCCTCCTCTGTTACAGTATATTTACACAAACATTAAGGTAACTAAGTCATACATATGGTAACTATATAAGTTGTCATTTAAAAAGAGAAAATAATTGCATCTTGATGAGTATGTCTGAATATTTTTCTGCCTTTTAGATTCATTACAACTAAGTCCAAACTAAAGACTGACTGCTATCCATTAATATTCCTCACTTACACTCAGTCAGACCTGACCACTGTTGTCTGTCAGGAGCATTATTCAGAATTGAATCAGCTTCACCAGCGCTGTGAGAGTTTGACTGCTGGAGACTAATGTTCCTCCCTTTAATCTCACTGTAACAGAAGAACACCTAAGGAGGAACTTGGATGAACAGGGTCCTAAAAAGCCTGCAACAATTTCTATTTCACATTTAGAAAATTCTAGAGATGTCTTTGTGTTTGAGCATGAGTAGGAAAGCAAATGAGAGGAAGATGGGGGAGAGAAAGTGGTGAAGAACTCTATTGTGTACCGCAGTGGCGGTACGAAGGCACAGGCTCACTCACTGAAGGGGATGTCTTAATATGATGAGGGGCGCAGTCGGTGTCTGAAAAAATTCAGACACCGTCATTTCATTTAATAAATCAGACGTGTACATACTCATTGAACACGAGATCCGGGGCGAAGTAAAGCATCCTGCCGTTGACGTTCTTATAGGACCTCCATCCCAGGGCAAACACCATCACCCCCATCCAAGAATGCTGAATGATAGTCATTTGGTCGTCCACATGGAGATTTCTAAAACCTAAGGAGAAAGATTCAAATACAATACTGTATGGGTTATTTTTTTTATAAAAAAGACACAAACCCTTGTACAGTTTAAAGTGTAATTAATCAATATTGCTTGAGTGTCAAAAAACTTTGATAATAACCTCCATTTTAGCTTTTCTATGACAGTTTTTAATTGGTTTTCCTTCTTCTATTTGTCTCTGTTGGACAGCTCTTTGTCTGTTTAGAAGATTTAGATGACAACTTGTGTGCTTGCTAGTTACAACTACTTTTGATGGAGCATATATTGTACCAGAAATAATAACAATTATTGTTATTTTAAGAGCATTTTATGCCACTAATATATAATGATTGTATAATAACATTATGATGCAAATACATCCTTTCAAAGTCTATACTTTTAAATAAGAGTTTAACATTGGAATTGAGATGTGAGAAAATTCAGAAACTGTTAATCATCGCATCATGTTGGCTTGAATATTTATTATATTCTTAGTTACACAAACACGCAAGTATACACAACGGGCAATTTCGAGGTCACCAGAAAGGATCAAGGTCATATCCACATGTAAAATAAGTCGATAACGTATTTATCTTGACAGTCCAACTTGTGGAGTTCCCCAAGGATAGATTTTAGGGCCGCTACTTTTTGATCTCAATATTATATCAACTTGGCAGTGTCATCAGGAGGCCCACCATCTCTTTCCATACCTATGCAGATGACACACATCTTTCAGTTGGCTTGTAAATTACACAAACAATTTATTCCTAACCCCCTAAGTCTAACTAATGTTGGTCAGTGACTCTCAAGAACAGCTGACCAGACCAGAGAAAGCAAGGAAGTTAGAGATAAAGTCATAGACATGCACATATTAGGAAAAAGCGACACAATATTATCCAAGCCTTTGAATATCCCAGTGAGCACTATTCGATCAATAAGCTGGAAAAGAAGCATGACATCCGCCAGGAATTGCCCAGGTCCCTCAAAACTTGTTTTAACTAAATCAACTACCCAGTACGGACACCTTTATAGCCCTTATTTAAATCATAAGGGTCTAAAAGCTGAATCAAGAGTTATTTTCCCTATCCATTCAGTTCACTGAGCTGAAAGCGGGAGATTGGAGGCGGGGCTTAAGGAAAACTCAAGTGTGCATGCTCCATGGGCCCAGATACGAGTTATTTTGCTCTTGAGTCAGGCCATTTTGGCTTCATGCGACACTGAGCAACAACGGGGGTACCGCCTCCAACACTGTATCAGGTTCTATTTATTCATTCATGCAAAAACATACTCAATAATTGTTATTATACAGGGACACATGTCCTGACTTTGAAGTACTTCAAAAGATATAATTAGTACATTACATTACATTATATTTAGCTGCTTTTATCCAAAGCGACTTAAAAATAACCTCTACTGAGAGTAATTTGGGGGTTCAGTAGCTTGCTAAGGATACTACATGTTGACTGCAGGGGCTGGGGATTGAACCACTGACCCTTCAATTGATAGATGACCAATCACACCCTGAGCCAAGCCCAATAAATCAAAAATGTACTTGTACGTAAAGCGGGGCACACAGAGTTTTCACCTGACTCTGCAGTTCTGCGTTAGCAAGAAGCTGGTGAACAAAGATAAGCATTAAGAAGCTAAAAAAAACATTGTTTCAAAAAATGTAAGTAGCATCCTACCTGGCAACCCTTTTGCCCATTTGACCACTTTGACCAGCTGCCTCTCTCCCAGCTCGTTGAGGCTGGTGAGCAGGGTGGCAGCGGAGTCTGGCTGCCCGTAGTCGTGCCCTGCGTTCACCACCTCCGGTTCGATGGACTCCAGGATGTTGAGGAAGACCATCTGGGAGTTGTAGCTCAGGCCTGAAGTAGGAGCGGGGTTCTGGATGACCTCTGAGTGTTCCTGAATAGGATGATCCTCTTCTTGGTTTTTCTGTTGTCCAATCTTCTTTAGTTTACGTGCTACAAACAAAATCACGAAATCGATCAAGAAACAGTTAAGTTATTATTATCAGGTATATGCTACTTTGTCAAACAATTAGCTCACAAACAATGTGACCTGGTCTTTAAACTCCAATTCACAAGGTGTTTTGCAAATGAAAATGTAACAAATTACACATTTGATTGAATTTAAATCCAGCTGTTGTAACTGTATAGACTGCCTGAAGCCAGAATGGCTTTTTATGCCATTGACTGTAAAAAATCCATACTGCCTAACTGGAACAATTACAGCTAAATGTTGTTTGTACAAATCCAAGCCAATACTCTGGTGTTGATATCAGAGGATTTTCCTTTTCGAAAAAGACATTCACAGTCATAGATACCAGTACAATTAATATATTCATCAGCACTGAACTTTTAATCAAAAATCTAAGTATTTCTTCTCAGCTGGTTCTGCTGAAAAACACAATGTAAATATACAGTATACATATTTTGAGTAGTTATTTTGTCCGTTGAACATAGGAAACGGTGCAGCTAAAAATACTGTGCTGAGGTTTCATGTAAATCCACTTTCCAATCATCTGTTGGAAATGTCTCATATTGCATCTGCGGGTTTTAAGTAACCTTCAAGAGAAATATCAATTTTACCCAACAATAGCCAGACTGACATACTAATAGCGTCAAATATATTGAATCATATTCCATTTGAAAGAGAACTCTCTGAACAGATGAGTCTCATCTGGAGGAGAGGCCTGTGCTCATGAATGAGAGCTCGCTGTTGATGTATACTTGGAAATTAGCCCCTCTTATTACATCGTCGCCCAGGGAGGTTTTGCAGTTTTAAAAATACAGTTTTTTTCTTGAACCATTCATCTCAATAATCATGCATATTAACATTACATTTGTATTCCTTATGCACTGCAGAGCAAATAGGTATCAAGAGACAACAAATGCCAAATACTGAAACAAAATCTGCTGCCCCCTTGAGTACTGACAAATCTGTAATTTATAACCCCACAAATGCGATCAGTCTTAAGGAAGCTGCACAATGTTAGAACTCACAAACCATTGGCGTTTACATATTTTGGTTAAACCATTGGATTATGCCAATATCTCTATAAACGTATAACATCATTGCTGTCTAACTCTTAAACGGTTCTCTCTGAGGCTGACAGATTTTCTTTCATTGCTACCCCATTCACCTCGAGTACATATCACAGTACATGTTGTACATTATCCCTTACATAGTGAGCAGTTCTGGACTACGCTGATAACTACACGATGGGGTCAAAACGTCTGTTCACATTTTAAAACTTCATTGTGCACCATCATGTCAACACCTTCATTTCACTGTTAAATTAAAGGTCTCCTATTAAACTATTTTTAGTCATATATTATAGGTGTTTTGCTCAAAATACCAAACAGATCACCCATTCTAGCCATGCATCTATTTCAGCCCTGTTAGAGAAGTGCTGATTCTGGGTCTGTAGCTTTAAAAAAAAAAAAAAAAAAAAAAGAGATGAGAGCTCATGCATGTTTATGCAGGTGAATTCTACCCAGATTCTCAGCTAAATCAGAATCAGAATACCTTTATTAGTCCCACAGAGGGGAAATTTACGTTGTTACAGCAGAAAAAGAGCCAAACGTAATGTTACGTAGAAAATGCTGCCGTGATGAAACGCCATATGATGTTCCAAACCTAATCAAGGATTACTTCTGAAACAGTATGGAGCTCAAATGCTTTTTTTCTTGCGGGTTTACCACAAGGACAGTACCTTTTTATTGTAGAGTGTCATGTACATTAGGTACTGAATCAGAAAATAATAATTGAACAGCACCCATTTGGTTCTTAAAAGTCTGGACTAAGACCAACAAATAACTGTTTTATTATCTTTAAGTGGTGGGGGGTGGTTCGAGTGTCCGGTCAGTGTGTGTGTTATCCGTCTGTTTGCCTTAGTTGATCTCACATAGTACGGGACCCTTCAGCCAAATCTCTTTGTTCATATTTATGATTGTATGCTCAAAGACCAAATGCTCTACTTTGTTTGGAAGGTGAATCTGCTCTCTACCGAGTACACTTTAATAGATACAGATACAAGTTACAAGTTATAGAGTTGCCAACAGTTAAACTTTAACTAAGCATGTTTTTTTTTTAATACGGCTCTACCAGAGATTGAGTAACTGACAAATATAAATGTGTCTTTTTGCCCAACGCATTGAGGAACTAACATGTATTCTGGTCACTAGCTTTTAACTTTGTGACAGTCTCCACAGACATAATAAATCTTTAAAGAGGACATATTGTGCTTTCTGTGGTGTTCCCTTTCATGTAGTGTGTTTTATATTTTGTGCATGTAAATGGTCTGCAAAGGCTAAAATCTAAAGTTTCCTCCAGAGGAAGTTTCACTCTTAATTTCTTATCAATATATAAATGGTTGAGTGACCGTAGAAGCAGTGCACTTTCCTCTCACAGCTTCTGTGTAGAGAATGTTTCATTAAAACTGCAGCCTGGCTTTGCAGTTCAGTTGGATAAATATTAAATATTGCCAGTTATAGAAACAACTTAAGTCTTTCTCATAAACAGCCGGGTTGAAAGACAATTGCAGATTATATATGAAAGATAATTGGCAAGTCTCACATTTTCCAAGTCTGAGCCAACGACAAACATTTGAAATAAAAATGGTTAATTAAAAACTCCTGCCTGGGATTCTTAACTGTGACACAGACAGGTTCCTGATCTTTGTAGAGTGCAGAGTAAATAGATTGGGTTGAGCTCACCTTAAAATCCCCAGGCTTGAGTTGAAGCCAATACAAATGGGAGATTGACATTCAAACGATTCAAGCACGGCATTTGTTGCAATCACAAATTACATTCAGACAAATTAATTCAAATGTAATGTCCACTGTGGCGTTAGTATCTTTGATGGTTTCCACCAAACACTGACCTCCAGTGAATACGCTGCAGAAACATCCATAATAAGCCCATTTTCAATCAAATCACACGTTTGAAATTGAATGGACATTTTTTTCTCTATACTCTCACATTTTTGGCCTCGTTCCCGATATGTCATTACCCGTCTCATCACCATTATAATCACCATCTTTATCCTAACCTTCTTTTTGGTGCCAGGAGGGACTTGATTGTCTCGAAAGTCAGTTTAGTATTTTTTTCCTCACGCCTTTGTAATATGTGCCTCTGCAGATCCCACTTTACTCTCACTTTGGTGTCCAGGTTGTCACTGTCATTACATCATTAGCACAGATGTGAGGAGTGTTTCTGGGTGTGAGGGAGCAGAGAGGCTGGAGAGAGAGAGTCACCTGTCACTTCATTGTTCATAAATTATCTCTCTTTTCTTAATGTGGTGGTTATATTAATGCTAATACTTTTAATGCCGACTTCAAGGATAGGTTATTTGTTGAATGTTCACCTCAAAGTAAATATGAAATGCAAGAATATTTACGTTGAACCAATAATTGTAGTTTCTCTGAAAAATGCAAAACACTTGTTTCTCCAGTGACATATTTTTGGAAAGCTAGGGCCATTAAGTCTGAATTACGGTTCTTTATTCAACATAGCACTAAACATAACAAAATAAGTTAACTAGGACAAACAGTTGATATTGAATTTTCCCAGCCCTGAGTTATTGTTATTATTTAAAGAAATATGCATGAAACCACTAATCTGAATACAGTAAGAGTTTTTAGATGATGGTTTTTAAAGTAGAATTCTTACAATATCCCCTTAAATCTTTATTAAAAATGTTATATAATATAATGAGTATAAGGATATTACTCTATTGTTACACTTTATATTCAACAAGCTCTCCCCATTATTACTACATAAAAACATTTGTACACTAATATCACACTGAAGGATTATCAATACCCTGTTATTATGACAAAGAAGAATAGATCATTCTTTAAATGTAATGATGTTAGCGGACAAAACACTAATTGGAAAATCATTTGATGTTTATTTTTTTTATCCAGTTATTTCATTAGAATAAATACTAAAGATCTTTCATATATCACATATCACTTATATGCAATATATATATATATACCGCTTTATAATTATTATTCTTACTGGCTGCTATGTCTTAGTTAGACTATTCAATTACTGTAATACATTATGCTTTCACTTCTGTTATCTGGCTGCTATCACACTACGTCTACATGCCACGTCTATTTTTTTTAAATACTGTTACTGTACTAATTGTTGTCCACCTGGATCGGTACTGAATTTGAATTTGAGTAATTTCTACCTCCACTTAATATTTTATGCATGTCTCTTATTTAGTATTTCCCATCTAACTTTTGCTGTAACACTGTACATTTCCCCTCTATGAGACTAGTAAAGAAATTCTGATTATTTTTGGTTCCAGCTTCTCTGATGTGAGGATTTTCGGCTGACATATTTGCATTAAAAAATTCCTGCAAGGGTTGATGGATCATCAAAACAATTGGATATCATTTTTTTGTCAATCGCCTAGCTAAATCGTCTATATGCCACCACCAGGGTCTTAGGGTAGTGGAAAGGAAGCATTACTCCCGTTACCATTGTTACTGCCTGAGTGGAGACAGCTTTATCCATTCACAGAGCCTTGTCTCTATAAGGCTCCTCCAGCCCTTAGTGTGTTCTTAAAGCAGAGAAAGGCTGCTAATATATGATCTGTGGCAGCAGGATATTGTATAATACAGACTGAGGTGAGAGCAGCTCACACATGGAACTGTCTGCCAACACTTATCAGAGGCACACACTGCCAATTTAAAATGAATTTACAATCATGGTTAAAGGCAATCGAGTGTGTTACCATATTCTGTAATGTATGAAGATAAATCTTTTGTTTTAAGTTAATTGTTTTCCTTGTTTTTAAGTATTTATGGGAAATTATACAAATGTATTTGAGTTTTATACAGTATTGCTATTCCTGTTACAATGTATTTTACATTATATTTAATAAGTGCAATAAACCATGAAGATACAAACTCAGAACAGCAATAAACATGCAGCTAGCTACAAACAGGTCAAACTATTGTAAGGCCTGTTGCATTAGTTTCATATGAGCTAAAACCCTATATTACAGGTTCTTTTTCATTGATTTTTAAAAAAAATGTAAAGGTTGAACAGCCATATATGTTGTGATTTTGTGTAGCTGTGTAGCTGTAGCTTGCTAAACAATGTATATTAATGTGAACTGTTCCTGTAACTTTTAAATGTGTAAAATCAAATCAAAATAAAGCTTGCTCATCACAAACGTTTTTTTTAAACCAGGTCTCCATAAAAAGATCGACTGGGCACAGGCTTAAAAAGCATTAGACATTCAGTCACCATTTCATGAAAAACTCCTCATTGCCACACAAAATAAAACGTTTTTTTAATAAGTTATATATTTGAACTGACAGTGGGGTGGTGCCAGGACCGTCCCACATCACTTACTGCTTTTTCCATTAGGAGGCTCTGGAAGAATAGCAGCTTGAGTAAATCATTAAGTAACCCTCCACAGCTGCTGCTGAAACAGAAGCTCCAGCAGCTTAGGACGATGTCTCACACAAGTATACACTCTGGGTTGGGAACACAATTTGGAACCATTGTGTAAGACAGGGCTGATGTAAAAAATTGAAAAAAGGTTTTTAGTATGATAACATCTTCGAGATATTTCTGCATTAAGTGCAGATGTGCAGCGGGCCTCTTCAGGTTTCTGCTAAATGACTGAGCGATCATGGTAAGGCAACGGCAGCCTCCCTACTTGGCTTCTATTTGTGGATGTAATTAACATTCCAAGAAAAATATGGAATTCTAATTATAAAATGTGAAGCTTTTAGCAATTTATTATAACTTCAAGTCTTGAACAGATGCCAAACGCAAGAATCAGACGATTTCATTGCTTCGCGACAGACCTTCTGAAATACAAAGAGTAAAACAAATGTCAATGATAATATTTATTTGTCATTTAATTTATATATCTTCAAATACATAAGCAAATGTGTAATAAGTCAATAAAAGTGAAATTATTTGAACTAGAAACTTCCTTTAATTTCAGTATTTTGAGTGAAAACCTACTGGGATAATAGACCAAATGTATAATACGTCTGACACCACTTCTGCAAATGATTGTGGTACATTTTTCCTGTGAAATGCCGCTAGTAAATTACATGTCCAGGATGAGAACATGAGTGAAAGAGGCTCTTAGGCACAACTAGAAAAGATGTGCCTTTTTACTTACAATCGCATCATTAGATCACACTTTCCCTCCATGGGTTTGACGGTGACTGGTGGCAAAATTACCAGCATGTCTGCTGCTTTAATTCACATGTCTCATGTCAGCTTTGTGCTTCCAGTACAATTTCCACCGTCCACAGAATGAGAAAAATGGAAGAGAGTGAAAATTGAACACAAGACTAAAATTAGTCCACTACATGTCAATCTTTAAAGCCTGACGAACAGGTCTGGGTGACAGTAAGGAGAAGTGAATGGAAGATGTCTAAATTGCATGGCAGCTCAGTCAGGGGCTTGATTATCAGTAACACCCCTATTGTAATGATGCCGCAATTGAAGAGATCCAGCGACGATGTGCAGTGAAGAGAGAATAAAGAACTCTGTCTGGGGAAGCCATTACTAGTTTCACTTCGAGGACTTTCTCCAGAGTGTGAGTTGTTCATACAGTATGTAGTGCACAGAGTTTATCGTACTGCAGAGATGTGAATGGGTTTTAAATGCACATTCGTCTGGAACACATCCTATTTCTGAAGTGACTAATACCAGGTAATACAAATAAAAATGTCTGCGTTATAATAAACCTGCAATAAAATAAAAGCTGATTTTAGTATGTGTCTCTATCCTACCTCCGAGAGTCATCCCAGCCTCGAAACACTTCTTCAGCCGACAGGACGGACAGTTCTTCCTTCTGAGCTTATCAATGGTGCAGTCATTTTTGCTGGCGCACAGGTATTTCTGTTTGCCTACTTGGACAGAGAAAACAGAGGATGCTGGTAAATATTCTGTTGAAGGTTGAAATAAGTTGAAAGTTGAAATAAAATGCAACAGGTTAAAAACACAGGTGTTTGGGTTTTACCTTCTGCCGCTCTTTTGAAGAACACCTTGCAGCTTCCACAGGTGAGCGCACCGTAATGGCAGCCAGAGGCCTCGTCTGAACAGATGAGGCACGTCCTCTGTGGCGGGAAGAAGAACTCCATGGGGAACATGTGCTCTCTGCCAGGCTCAAATCTGCAGTCAAACATATGAAACATGACTTTAATAAACCATGAACACAACTACAAGACACTTGTGTATGATAAACAACAAGTTGCTCATCCTGTGTTTATGTGTGACATGTTGTACCCTATGGCAGTGTTTCTCAAAGTGTGGTCCGTGAGCGCACCCTAGTAGTCCGTGAGTATATTGGTAAAATTTCATATTTGAAATAAATAAATACATTTAAGTTTTCCGCACTCTCGCGGGAATATCTCCGCAATGGAGCGGGCATGATATAGCCCAGCGCCACACCTTCGTCACACATGTTGCCACTTGTTTGTACCATTTTCAGGCGATTTGTAATCTGTTCTAGAAAAACGATGTTTTCTTTTAGATTTCAAGAACGGTATAAAACAAACAATGGATGTCTTTTATGAACATTTATCCATGCTGGAAGTAGATTTAGAGGTGTTAGGAGTTAGATAGAGATTATTATCTAATATATGCATCCAATGAAGCATTGCATGAAGTCTGTTGATGATCCGAGGCTGTTGTTGGGGCTGCATAAAGGTTTTTTTTATTTTTGTTTTGTAGGCAGACCATGCAGCCCGATGGTCACCAAGGTTCATGTTTTAATAGCAAATTTTACAAAAAAAGCCCAGGCGAGCCTAACATGTGAAAAAATGGCTTAGACCTCAGAGAGTTCAACTTGGGCCTGCAACCATAGTTTTACTGTATTTTGTTTTGAAAATCCACAGCGGAGGTTTGTGTCGTACTACATGCGGTGTATTTTGAATTTCTCTCAGTAGCCAACGATCTGTGAGTCTGTTGGCTTGGACATAAACTCCGTAATAAATGTAGTCTAAATTTCATAAGAGGTGTAAAACCTGTGAGCATTTTAAATCGCATTTGAATGAAATGCTTATATAATCCGTAGTTGTATTTGTATTGTTGATTTAATGTGTGAACGAGGCGATATAGAGAAGGTTAAGCTGTCATTATTAGGCTGTTATATACTGTTGGAGTGGTAAGCAGGCCTTTTGTTTTGGATATTTGGGGAGTTAGGTGGTCCTTGGTATGAAAAGGTTTGAGAAACACTGCCCTATGGTATTATATCCGCTAATAGAGTGGGATGAAGTTATTTTGTAGGTCAACCCAAAATTCCCTTGACAAAAAACCCAATCTGATTTTTTCCATTGGATTTCTTATTATCCTAGAGAGTAAACTCTGTGGTATAAAACAGTTAATGACCCTCTCAGGTTTTGCTCAGCAAGATAATCTTCACAAATGATCGAATACTTTTATGGTTTTTAGATCAAAAGGCTTTTGCCAGGAGTAAAAATCGTCAGTTGGGTTGTAAATTACACAACATGACGTCACCTAAGCTAAGAGAGGAGAAGTGTTCTGTCACAGTATTTGATAGGATGAAGTTTACACCGCATTACCTCAGGGGACGAGTGAAGTACTGCTTACACTGACATGCAATCTGTGCATTGCAGCCAAACTTAAAGGGGCCCTGTTTTGCACATTTTCAGGTTTTATAACGTTATTGTATTTAGTGTCTCTGCTGTGACATGTCTCCATGCTTTAATGTACAAAAAGCTCTTTATTTTTCTCATACTGCCTGTGCTGCAGCACCTCTTTTCACCCTCTGTCTGAAACCAGAGCCCAGTCTGCTCTGATTGGTTAGCTGGCCGGCTCTGTTTTGATTGGTCAACTGCTTAGAAATGTACTGCCCATAAGCGTATCACGTACAATGTGTTAGAGTGCTAGCCAATAGAAGCGTCAGTGATACATAGTGATGTCATTATGTTGCAGAAGTAAACAAAGGAGTCTAATGGAGGTGTTTCAGGCAGTGTGTGGGAGAGAAACACCCTCTGGAGGGAAATTTGGGATTTTTGACTTTGCAGACCATTTACATGCACAAAAACACACCACAGGAAAGGGAAAACCCCCAAAAGCATAATAGAGCCTCTTTAAGGTTGGTAGTTTTTAAAATGTACCCACAGCCAATCAGCAAACATATTTGTGTGACTCCTGTGAAATATTGAACTCTTTTACAAAAAAAGCTATTGCGTGTCAGTTGTTGTCCCAGAAAATATCTGTATTTTATGTATTAAGTGACTAAAAACACATAATAATACACTTGTAGGGTATTTACTGCCATAAATCAAATGGTAAAACACAACATAAATAAGTCTTGTGTTAACCTGATAACTTATTCTAACCATCTAACCAAAAACCCATTCAGAAAACCCATTGATGTCAAGACGAGGGAACCAGATGTGCAAAAATGCTGACTCATTTTTTAGTTTTTGGACTAATTGCTGTAGCACTCTGGATAATGTATTTTATTAGATAACCACTGTCAATGTTCCCCAGCTTGAATGTATCAATTTAATTATTCATTTTGGTTAGGTATTTTATTTGTGTATATTCTGTCTAGATGATCTACTAAAGCTAATAGCATGTTTTAGGAAAAAGCTCATGTCCATACAGTACTTACTTTTCATCAGAGGTGGGAAGTAACTAAGTAAATTTACTCAAGTACTTTACTCAAGTAACATTTTGAGAGATTTGTACTTTATTTGAGTATTTCCATTTTATACTACTTTGTCCTTCTACTCCTATAATTCAGAGGTTAATCGTGTACTTTTACTCCCCTACATTATTTAATACCTTTAGTTACTTTACATATTTTGTTTAATGATGTGAAATATAATTAACACTTAAATCAGACTTTAGTTACACCTGGAGTAAATTCACAAGCTACCCTACAAAGTCATTAAAGGTCCCATGTCATGGCCATTTCTACTGATCATAATTCCATTGTTGAGGTCTACTAAAATAGATTTATATTGTGCAATTTTCCAAACTCACATTGGTTTCTCATACAGCATCTCATAGTAGAGTATAGTATAGTATGTGTATTCACTCTGTCCTAAACGGCTTGTTGGAGCTCCTGCCCCCCCCCCTCCCTATGAGCCCACTGTGCTCTGATTGGTCAGCTCGCCCACTCTGTTCTGATGAGTCCACCACCGTTACAGCGGAACATCAGTGATTATGTGTTACAATGGCGTTTGTTAGCAACCAGAAAATGACACCAGTAATGACAAACAGATGAGAATGCTGCGTGGGGTCTGGGTGCCGTGTTGGCAGGACGTCGCGCAGCTCGCTGCTGCGAGGAGCGGACAGTGTGAGCTGGGTTCATTTCCTGCTTGCTGCGTGGGGTCTGCGAGACAGCGAAACATCGCGAATGGACGCGGGAAGGGGGGGATGCTGAGGGGTCTGCAGCACCCCCATCTGCGAGGCTCCACTAGCACCCGCAACCCCCCCCCCCCTCCCGCACCCCCAAACGCGGCGCACCAACAATGTAAGTGCGCCACAGTTTCGCTGCTGCGAGGCTCCACTAGCAACCCTTATAGCACCATTATTCTGAAATGGACCAATCTGCACAATGACTACTTTTACTTTGGTACTTTAAGTATACTTTGATGAAAATACTTTTGTACTTTTACTTGAGTAACATTTCGAATGCAGGACTTTTACTTGTAACAGAGTATTCCTAAACTCTTGTACTTCTACTTTTACCCAAGTACAAGATCTGAGTACTTCTCCTACCTCTGCTTTTCATGTATTAAATACAAAATCTACCCCCAGAACCCTGCTGCTTAGTCATGGAAAGCGAGACAGAGTGTGGTTGTCAGAGGGGAAAGATTTCAGCAGCAACACAGCAGCCAACAGGGTGTACGGGAGGTGGGGGGGAGCACATGTTCAGCCTTGAACACAGAGAATGGAAAAGGTTCAGACACAACGTTGCCTCAGTGACTTGCGACTCAGATATCAATGTTCGCCGACATAAAGTCAAGGGGTGAAGCTCCACTGTGTCCCGCTGACGGAGAACAGTAGGCCAAAACGATTTGGATAAATGAAGCAACTGATAACTGTTAAATAATGAATAATTATTTTGCCAGGTTTAGGTCTTGCAGTTTCCGCCCCTACAGTATTATAAAACAATGGAGATCTGATTCAGACTAGACCAGGGGTCTCAGACTCCATTTACCTGGGGGCCGCTGGACGTAGAGTCTGGGCAAGTCTGGGCCGCTTCAAGTATTCCACAAAAAATGTATTAAAAATACAACATTAACAGTTCTTCAACATCTTCTTAACATGAACGGTTCTTCACAACCTAACTATTCACAGTTGCTCTTGCCTACTCCTTGCTGGTAGAGACCTGGCAGCGCTTCCTCTCACACAGCTGAGCCACATTTGGTTTGAGGGAGGAAGCAGTTGAAACCCTTAGTATGGCTTGAAGATGTTCATCAGTAAGTCTGGACCTGTACTTTGACTTATTGAAGTTCATGGTGGAGAAGAGCTGTTCACACATATATGTGCTCCCAAAAAGGCACATGGTCCGCTTGAACATCCTGGAAAGCTCAGGGAAGGAGGGGGGCAATTCTCTCATGAACTGTCCAAGCTTGTCTGCTTTCCCATTCACTTCCCTGAACTTGGCTTTGAGCTCAGAATTGCACTGCAGGTCAATGAGCTCCATTTGAAGCACACCAGGGGCATTTTCCACATCAAAGGAGAAGGGGTCTGCAAAATTTGGAAAGTGGCTCTGTGTGTCTTGAAGTCTGCAAACCGCTGATCAAATTCCTCCTGTAGCTTCACAATGGCATCAACATACTTCTCACCACTGAATGCTGTGCCCCTGTCCATGAGAGCCTTGCATGCTGGGAAATGGCAGAGGTTTTTCTGAGGGAGCTGGGCTTTCCATAACACCAGTTTTGTAGAGAATGCTTTGACATTGTCATATGCTGCACTGACAAGCTGGCCCTGGCCCTGCAACTTCTTATTCAGTGCATTCAGCTCCTGCGTGATGTCAACAAGAAAAGCTAAGTCCATGAGCCATTTGGGATCACTCAGCTCGGGAACAGCCATCCCTCCCTTCTCCAGCATGAATACTTTCAGTTCTGTTCTCAACTCAAAAAACCTCTTCAGGACGTTTCCCCTGCTGAGCCAACGTACCTCTGTGAAGTAGAGCACATCCTCATATTCTGACTCAATTTCCTCCAAAAAAGCACGGAACTGGCGGTGCTTTAAGCCCCTGGATCTGATATGGTTGATGCATTTCACAACGACAGACATTACATTGTCAAACTTCAAGCATTTGCTGCAAAGGGCCTGCTGATGGATAATGCAGTGCAGAGCAATAGCCTCCTCCACACCCTCCTCCTCCAGTTTTCTTTGAACAAGTGCCACCAGCCCATTTTTCCTCCCTGTCATTGATGGCGCTCCGTCGGTCGTAATTCCAACAAACCTCTTCCATGGCAGACCGATATCCGCAATGGCATCACACAGTTGCTGGAATATCTCCTGAGCCATGCATTGGTTTCACTGTCAGCAACTCCTCTGTCACTTCAAACTTGTCATCAACACCACGGACATACATTGCGAGCTGAGCGGTGTCAGTGATGTCCGTGCTCTCATCAAGAGCCACAGAGTATGCACAGAAAAGTTTGGCTTTGTCGCACAGCTGATCATATATGTCACTTGATAAGTCAGAAATGCGCTCTGCCACTGTGTTAGCTGACAGGCTGATGTTGTTAAACTGACCCTTCTTTTCTGGACAGACTATACTTGCAGCCTGCAACATGCACTTTTTTACAAACTCGCCTTCCGTAAACGGCTTTCCCGCCTTAGCAATCATCTCACTCACCACAGCTAGCTTCGACTGCTAAATCAGCCTCATTGCTTCCTTTCTTGAAGAGATTTTGTTGCTTCCATAGACATTTTTTAGCTCTGTGACTCTTTTCTCTCTCTCGTCTCCCAGGTATTTTGCATACTCTGCATGTTTATTGAGTAGTGACGTTTGACGTTATACTCCTTGTATACATCGATTTTCTCTGTGCATATAAGGCACGTTGCGTTTCCCCTGTACTCGACAAAAAAATATTCAGTCTCCCACTTCTCCTGAAATTTTCTGTGGTCATCATCGACTTTTCTTTTCCCTGAAAGTTTTGATGAAGACATGACTGGGCGATATATTTTCCTTCCACTCTGTGTCACTTTTGGATCACTCTGTGATTGATTCCGCTGCGCGCATTTGATTGACGTGTGGCGGAGTTCCCTCGGAGGGGAGAGGGGCGAGGGAACTGCGCGCAGCAGTTCCCTGCCAGCAGCGGGATCAATCCAAAAATAAAATTAAAATCTAAAAGCGCAAACGTAAACGCGCGGGCCAGATTAACACTATTACGTGATATCAACAACCGGGCCATGAGAAACTGTCTCGCGGGCCGCGTCTGGCCCGCGGCCTGGAGTCTGAGACACCTGAGACTGTGTTGTGCGATCAGATGTGTTTGTGGTCTGGGATCCATCACCATAACAATTTAGAAAATCTGCATGTGAAGATCTTTTGGCAACATTGAGAGGCTTATGCCAGAATATGGTAGTAAAACATTTTTACTGACTTGAGTTATTTTTGATATAGCCTGATAGAATGGTTATGGTAAAATTCAGCAAAGTCAGCGTGGGAAGTGAAGGCCTAAAAGACTTGAGTCCAGTCCAGAGGATGCAGTGTGCTATAGCACTACACAGACATGTATTTTAGTGTTGATCAAAATTAAATGCATCATTTAATCAGGGGGTTTCATCAAAGGCAGGAAAAGTGTGAAAATAAATCTATACCAGCACTGTAATTACAGATTTACATGTGAAAAACAGAGAGAAACAGATAAATGTTTTCTATTCTAGACTGAACCATTTTGTGTAAACTGTAAAAGTCAGTCAAATCTAATTTAATGGTGTTTTATCAAAGCAGCAGAGTAGTGCTACCACTTCTGTGTGTTCTTCTATGCAACAGCATTATTTGAATTCACTTCATAATTATGAACCATATGGAGTGCAATAACTGCTTTACACCAAACCAGTCAAAATGGTATTAAATATTTCAGGTCTTCAATCTGACATTTAAAACCCAAAACAAAATGGGCAAAAAAAATAACAAGAAAAAGGGTTGGCAGTATAACAGTGTGTTTGACATACTAAGAAACTTGAGACCATTTTGAGCTTTAATATCTGGTGGAATCAGCATTTTGAAAATATGTTCTATTCTGTTACACTTTCAATTTTTCAAATAATGTTCTACCATTCAGTGGAAAGGTCCTTTAATGGTCAACGTTTATTTTCAAAGACGGAATATTGACATTGATGCATAGTCTATTCATTATAAACTGTTGTCTGTATGATCAATGTAATGTTATTTTGCTGTACATTTAATTAAATATATCAGTATTGATTTTTGCTTTTCACCGTAAATAATCAAAAGAAAAGAATATCAGATTGACTGCACTTTAACTGCAGAAAATACATATTTGTTAGACAATGAAAGGGTTAAGAAGAAAATGTTTGAGGAAAATATTTCTCTGATTCAGATCTTCAGGCAGAGAGCTCAGAGCTGAGAGGCCTCGAAAGAAGAAGCAGCGTCTCTTTGGAACACGTTGAGCCAGGATCAGCAGCAGAGCGCTGCCTCAGGATCCGATGGCTGGAGGAGGAGACACTCCCATGATTGTTACTCTCAGAGAGCCGCTTCAAACACTTCCTTCCTTCCATTTGCTTCAGGTTGTTTGATTTTCATTTGTTTCCCTAATTGTGTTACATTTGCTTAAGCAGTATGCACTACTTCTGCACAATTTGGGAAAGAATAACTAGTGGGATAATTTTTCGACTGATATCGCAATTGATTAATAAAATATTGGACTAAATGATCATTGTGCAACAATATTGTCATAAGAATTTAAAAATAATAGGGGGCATTTTTAATTTTTGGGGGGTTTTTGCTTCTCTGTAGTGTGTTTGAATAGGTTTATGTGCATGTGAATGGTCTTCAAAGGCCAAAATCCTTGTGTTCCCTCCAGAGGAAGTTTCTCCTCCCCTGCCTGAACCGCCTCCAACACATTGCACATTAAGGGGCTGGACATCTCTAAGCGGTTGACCAATGACTGACAGTGGTCAGTATTTTTTGCATACAGACAGTATGAAAAAAATTAAGGTTTTTTTTTTTACATTAAAGCATGGAAACAGTAAAAACACTAAACACTAATATGAACCTGAAAACGAGCATTATATGTCCTTTTTAAGAAGATCTGAATCTCTGATCTCTGCAGCTTCACTTTTAAAACTGTATTTTAAGACATCTTTAGCCTTTTACATTAATTGTGCTTCCTGCAATTTTAATATGGCACTTGTCCATATTGCGATTAAAGGTGGGGTAGGTAATTTTGGAGAAACCAGCTCGAGTGCGCTAAAATTTGAAAATACACAGCCGGAAAAAATCTGCCACTTCCTTACAGAGCCCCTCCTCCAACACTCATGAACGCGCACATGACCAATGAGGGCACGAGATAAGTTTGTGCACAGATGGAAGGCTGACAGGCAGGTAGGCCATCCAGTTATTTTAGCCTCATTGGATGCAGTTCCTCTTTGGTCAGAGGACAGGGTTATCCATCATATTCTGCACCAGTAGTATCACTGACTAGCTTTCTTTACTGAATCACTCTACAGTACTTTTCTCTCGCGGAAATGTGAGCTCGCTGTTCATGGGTAAGTGCTCCCACTCCACTCTGGATATAATTAACCTGACTTCACACACAGATGATAGGAGCGTACACACACCCCTTCTCACTCTGCTCTTTGCCCCTGTTAGTCTTCAAACTGGTTAAAAATAAAACGAGTCACTTCTGTCTGTTTGTGTAGCAGTTTTAATAAAGCACAGACCATCCAAAGCAATCCTAATGTAAAAAGTGTTTCAAAATTCCAGGAAATGAAATCTCTGTCCAAGACTGGAATCAATGATGTGGTGACAGACAGCTATGAGTCACTAAATTCAAGGCCATGTCATGACCTCAGCCAGCTGTGCGATTTATTGCCAGGTGCATTGGGAAAATAAGTATTTACTTAACCCTCCTATTGTCTTCGTTTCCCCCCCTTACTTTGGTGTTCGCGGTCAAATTTGACCGGTCCTGTTTTAACTGCTATTACATTAACACAAAAACCATTAATCATCACCAAATGTCATTTAACACCCTTTCAAACTGTACATATTGTATCAGACTACTGGTATACATGAAAAACTGCAGTAAATATACAAAGAATAGACACTGAACATGTATTGCATGTGCCAGGTGTGGGGGCACATAAGAGCGGGAAATGTAGCAAATTGTTCTGTTCTGTTCTGTATGCGTGTGTGTGTGTGTGTGTGTGTGTGTGTGTGTGTGTGTGTGTGTGTGTGTGTTTTATCTGATCCGGATGGTTACTAATTCCTTTTCTTTATGGCGGTCAGGAACCAGGAACACCATGGGTGTTACAAAGTTGACTAAATCATCCAAAATGCAATGAAAGTGGTGATCAGCAATTTTATATGTTCAAATGTCTTCTGTGAAGAATATCATAAAGCCTTAATGCAATCGAATGTAAAACAAAAAAGTTAGGATTGATGAAAGTAGTAAATACACAACAGGAGGGTTGAAAGCAGCAAATATTATTCTAAAAAGGTCAGAGATATAAAATATTCTAGATTCAAGGCTTTATTGTCATATGAACAGCTACAGTGTGGATATGGCAATGAAAAACTTAAGTCCCAGGCTCCTCCAACAATGCAACATGAGGACTTAAAACAGATAAAAACAATAAAAAATATCCCCTGTCAGTGTTCAACTTTTATTTATTTTTGCATTTAACATACTGCTTTATTGATGCATTGCTTTTGGTTATAAATAAGGAGGCGTTTGAAAACTGATTCAAACCATAAAAGAACATTTAACAGTTAATTAAGTTAGTTATTTACGATTTGCACATACTGTACTAACACTACATCACTGCATTTAAAATGTTAGAAAACTGCAATTACTTTGGACACTTTTATAATGTTAATATTGTTCTATGTTTATATTTGTCTTTGTATTTTTATTTTGTATTCATGTTTTTTTTTATATTCTATTTAAACTCATGCGCAATGCATTTCCATGCTGCTGTGACAGCAACAATTTCCCCGTTAAGGAACTAATAAAGTAGCCTATATTTTATCATTTGATTTTATCTAATGTAATCTATCTATCGGAATAATCACATTAGAAAAATACCAAACTTGGAAACACATGTTTCTAACTGGACAGGAAATGTAAGGAGTTTTTATTCTGAAAAGTAAATGGACCATTCAAACAGACGTAGCGGAGTAAAGAGTTTAATCATTTTCTGGTGAGGTGAGGTGGTATAAGCTGAATAAAATGAAAGTATAATACTGGAGGAAATTAGCTACATTCCACCGCTGCAAACATTTGTAAAACCCATTGTTGTCTTCCTCAGATGGCACTATCTGTAGTAAAGTGTTCGTGTTCTGCATGTTGAGATAAACTGCATATTCATCTACTGCACTGATTTTTTTCAAATATTATTAAGACGCACATAAGGCCTAACTCAGCAGCAGCTGGCACGACTCTTTCAACTGACTTAACACCTTTAATTCCTAATTACCCCCACAGTATTTATACCAGCTCATCTCATCCTGCTTCAGGTCAGATTCTAAATGTTAACCCAGGCTTTTGTTTCTTTGCTCCAGAGTGTATTTAAGTCATTTTTTTGTATGCCTCGTACACACCCTGCATGACAAGTAGAAACAAGACGCAACAACTCATTCATGGTGGAGGGGATATTTTTGGCAGATTGTTATTTTAACTTCGTAACAACAGCAGAGCATCAATTAATAATCAAATTAAGTGTCCAAGTGTCCATGGGAAATAAGCTTAACAACAAATTATTAGGTATGTCTATGATACTGATGTGTTTGAGCGCTTTGGATAAAAACCGCAGCTAAATGAAATTGTTTATCTGTCTTAAATCCTAGGAGAACTGATGGTAGCTATAAAAGTCCAAACAACTATATAATATGTAAATCCACATGATGAGGACCGACTCATCAAAATACCTAGAAATAAACGGGCATGTGTCTATTGCCTCTAGGTAAACTAGGTCAAATGCGTGATAAGGGTCAGCTGCAGTACACTGTGTCTGGGGTACACATGGTCCTTTGTGGAAGTCAGTCAACATATGATTGAGGACATCATTTTCAAATAAATTGTCAAACCCAAAACTAAAACTCAAATGCTCTTTAAAACCGATTGTAGCCAAAAGATGGCTTTAGGTCCATTCGGAGTGTATTCTGTGGAGTCAAATCTGGTCTATTCATGAAATCACCCAATAAATTCAACAAGCTTTTTCTCTCACAAGAAAACTACATTTTTCCTGGCAAGCAAAGCTGGCGTGTATTAGAACACAGAGAACAGATTCCAGAGACATTTCTTTCATGGGAGCCATTTAGTTATTAAAAATGATAATCACCAAACACTGAAAGGTATTTTATGTTTGATGAAGGCAAAACTAAATAATTGTTGAAAGTAACTTTATAGATTTTATGTTTAACTTAAAGATATTATTACTTTATTGTTTTTTTAATACTGCTCAAATTGATTAAGCACATCGTCAAAATGGCTTTGAGAATAACTCAAACTAAAGGAACATTTAAGTGGAAAATGTATTTCATCCAGTAATCATATGAAAGAACTTCATTTAGTAAAAAAAAATAATGTATTGGGGGCATATGCATCTAAACTGCAAAGATTGGAACTAGCAAGACAACAAATATGTGTTTTCAAAATGCAGCAGAACTTAGTTTGCAAGATATTTAATAAAAGCAACCTGAAATGTCATAAAATACCTCTGCTGTCGGTGCAGTAGAAAACATGATTCCCCCAGCCACCCTGCTGTTACATTTGACATTTGGTTGTTAAATTAAACAAAAAGATTGAAGACCTTAAATATCTGTCAGGAAGAAATAAAATAAGAATGCACGAGGAGAGACTACATTATTTTTAATTTGTGCTAAAGTTGGTTTAAGATGATGATAGAGTAAATATTCTATTTTGTTATAATGTATGTAGGGATTACTTAACAGGTGACACTCAAGATGCCCATGTCTGGGATCAGATTAAGGTCACACATAGGTTCACATTGGACACCTGTATGAATTAATTAAGATCAGAGTGCAATATGTTCTAGAAGTCAGAGAAACTCACCCGTCTCTGCTCCATTAATAATGGCATAAAGTCACACTTAATAAGAAAGACAATGTAATATAAACCTATTATTATCGTCTTTATTATGTTCATTGTTATAGCTCACCTGGTGTCATTGTAGGCGACATCCAGCCACTCACCGACTTCCGGCTTCATGTAGTTGGAGTTGGGATACGGCGGCCTCATCATCCCGCCCGGGTGCCACTGCTCCGGACGCACGGCGCTCCTCTCGTATGGATGACATATGAACGCGGTGTTGGCCCCTGTGCTGTGCGCGTTCATGCACGGCCTGGAGCCCCAACACTGCGAGTTGTACTTCTCATTAAAAGTGTAATTACTGTCCCACAGAGCCCGGCCAGCTTCCCCGTCCTCACATTTCACTTTGACGCTGTATTGGTCCGGCTGATAACCCCCGAACTTGTTCTCCATAGCTTCCCCCAAGGCTCTCTCCTCGTCGGGGGGCTTGTAGCCTCGGCACGGTCGCTCCACGGCTGCGTGTCCGAAGTGTGCCAAGTTGTTTGGCGCAGTTGTGGCATAAGGACAAGAGGCTGCACTCGTCGTGTCCAGATGATCTATCTCCTCTGAAGTAATGCCATCAGCCTCGCACAGCGCGAAGTGTGGCCCCTCCGCAGATGTCCGAGTGGAGGTGAGGTGTTGCAGGCGCGAGTCAGTCTCCGAACTTTTGAACATTTCCACCAGTTGCTTCTGGCCGTGCAGAGAGTGCTGGTCATGGCGCGCGTACTCCGCCACTGCCCCCTGAGCTCCGGGACAGTTCAGAGGCAGGGATCCGAACAAATACTCTCCTCGCATTTGGTCATGGAGAGCAGCGTCCATGTCTCCTGTGTCAGCGGACTCCATGGCCAGTCCCAGAGAAACGGACACAGCTTTGCACAGCTCCCTGGCTGTTTCTGAGATTGTGCCCACACGGCTGTCTGCGTCTGACCGCTCCTCCCGAGGAGCAGCAGCTGTCTGACGGAACTGCTCCATGTCACAGGCTACTAGCGGATTAACGTGTCCGGAGCCGTACATGTTAGCGTCTGCATTGTCGGCTTCTTCCAGGCTGCCCACACCGTTTCCTGTTGAGTTTTTGTTTAAATACCCCCGACTTTCTTCAGTTTGTAGCGCCATGCTGGGTGCGCTCACTACCGCCCGTGTGTGTTCTCCCACCCCAAGTGATGTGAAAACTGTCCGTTAGTTTGGCAAATTTCCCTGAAAGTGTGTACTCTTCCAACAGACTGGACTTTGAACGGCAAATGTCTCTGCAACTATCACCTTGTGAAAAACACGTTTTGGTGAAAGGTCCCAGGGGAGCTACAGGAGTCACTAACTCCTCCTGAAGTGAGATCCTCGGAGTCAGAGGCGCTCACAGCAGATTTGATAAGAGGCAAAGTCAGGAGAAGACTTCTGGAGCCGATACTCTCCCCTCTGAAATAAAAGCAGGGCGTTGATTCATTCATTTGTCAAATGTAAGATTCTTAGATGCTTCAGCCAACGAGATATGTGCATCCACGTTGATTATTTACGTATTGTCGGTATGCTGCAACAAACTCACTAAACTACGGTGGCCCTGAGGGACCGACGAGCTAGAACCAATGATATTAACTCGCAGGCAAAACAAGCACATGATGAACACATTGACTAAAGAATCTCAATCAGTTGCAATTTTACAAATAACAATTCAACTTTAAATGAAAAAGATACATAGATCATATAAACAAAAGCAAATGATGGGGTGAAAATACATAAAGTAAAATAGCTTAGGGCCAAACAAGTAACCAAACATGTTAGGGTCCTTATATAAAGTTTCACAAATGTTTATCTTGGAGACATGGTTTTAGTTATAAATTATATACATTTATGACTGTGTATAGTACCCAGGAGTAAATTAAACTAACTACACCTCACAGTGATACAGATTTAAACAACACCAAACAGAACCTTTAAAACAAGTGTTATATAAAAAAAATATTATTATTTTTAGAACTTCTTAAGTTATGACAGAGTGCATGCACACCCACACTCACACTGTATTTGGGAAATTATGTGATAGGTAAAGTGTATGCTGCTTTAGGTTGTTATTCTGCTGATGTACTGGATGTTAACTGACATGGTGAATCGATAAACGCAGAGCCGGCCCGACCCATTAAGCGACATAAGCGACATTATTGAGTCAATAATATAATACATTAACCGTGCTTTACCTGAACCTCATCATGACACCAGAGAGGAGTCCTCTCTCAATGAGGACGGCAGGATGTAATTTCCCGTGTTCAGTGAATGCAACAGAGGCAAGACACCAGACCAACCAGAGAGTTGAATGGAAATAAAATCTGTCTTATTGGCTGACAGGTACCTATCCTGTGAGCTGTGACAATGTTTAAAATAAACTGTCAGTCGGACTCAGAGTTTTTGAAGATGGACATAAGAACATTTTTTCTTAAAAAAGACGACAATTCTCAAGTGGTGGCTCACACAACAACCCCAGAGCCACCACTTGAGCCAGGTAAACAAGGTATGTAAATGTCAGTAAACTTCCAAGTTATGCGAACATGTAAGCAAAGCATAAATTACAGCTACGTTGACGTTACTTTGAATCGCGGGGGTAAGCTAAACCGTTAGCAAGTAGCTATAGCTAGCCAGAGATATTAAATAAACACTTTGTCATACTGTCACGATCTGTCTGTGTTTTTTTTTTCTGTCCTGTGTAGATCTGTCTTTTTGGTTTCCTGTTTTAGTTTGAAAAGTGTTCAACCCCTGTCTTGTCTGTTGCTTCCTGTCTCAGTGTTCCCTCCTGCCTGATTACCCGATTGTGTTCACCTTGTGCCCCTGTGTTTTCTCCTCCCTCCTCACCTGTGTCTTGTTTGTTTGATTAGTCCTGTGTGCATTTAGGTTCTGCTTTTTCTGTTAGTCTTGGTGAGATCCTTGATGTTGTTGACTGTGTTCACGGGGGAGAGAGCTCTGCTCTGTATGTTACTTGTAGCCTTGAAATAAAGGTATTTTCTGTAAAACCTGCATTTGGGTCCTGCCTGCTTCGCTCAACCCTGACACATACAATCTAAATGTTATGTTTTTTAGCGTTACCTGGTGATTTCAAAGAAAGCTCTCTGGGAAATGTTGACTTACTGTTCGACATGAAGCTAGAAGCTACCTTACAGTATAGTTGATCCTGAGTCCTGTCAGTTAAAGTGTTTCATAGTTAGCTTAGCTAAGCATCAACCTAGCACTGAAATATATGGATGTTATTACATTACATTACATGTTACTTGTTAGACACGCCTCCCTATGTTATGTGACAGTATTTCTGAGAAAAAGTCAGCTGAAATGGTGGCATAGTTGCCACTGCTTTACGTGTCGACAGCATGTTTGAACGTATTTGCAGCAGTAAATGTGGCTGTTTGGCCACTGACGTTGCCATAACAACACCTGAATTTAAATGTGCAACCTCTTTTTGTGACAGATTTTTGCATGAAGTTATAATTCTTCTGAATGATATTCCTACTGACAGCTAGTTTCTATGTGAACATTATGAGATGGACAGCCAGAGAGAATAAATGAAAAACAGTTATGAAATACTAAATGACAAAACAAGAATACAGTTTAAAAGGGGAGTGATTTGTAAAATATCCATAAAGAAAAATCTGTTTACAGTTCTGTTTCATATGGGTGTTGAGATGTATCCATAGATCTCTTCATTTTGCTCTCAAAGTGCACGAGATTGATGCTTTTAACTTCAATATTTAAAAAAAAATCTTCCCGGGGGAACATGCCTCCGGACCCTCCTAGAGTAGGTTAGGTCCACAGTGTTTACATGCTTATTTATACAATATGTGTGCTTATGCTAACATCATAAGACAAAAGTTGGTTCCGTGTTGTGTGTAGTGAGAACGCGCTTGGGGGCCCCCAAGCCTAGCCAAAAGTCTAGGGCCGGCCCTGGATAAACGCCCACACAAGTGCTGAATTTATCCTCATCTGAACCTAATCTCTCATCCCCCAAAGACTAAGTTGACCTAGTTCATTTATTGTTCGACTTTTACGGTTTGTGTTTATTTACCATCATAAAGAAGTGGAAATTGTCACCATGAAGTCCCTCTTTGGTTCGTAGACTACCTTTGAAGCTCTTGGGTTGACATCTGTTTTTTGGAAGTGACCATATTTTGATGAGGGTGAAGCCAGGTTGCGTTAGCAAAACAAACCTTAGAGTGGACCTATCATGCTATATTTGAATAATATATTGTAGGGCCATACCTATATAAAACATGTCTGTGAAGTTTTTTTTTCAAAATACCAAACAGATCATGCATTTTAGCCATGCCTCATTTTGCTCTGTTTGCTCTTTTTTAGCCCTGTTTTTGCGAGGGCTGATTCTGTGAGAAGTCTTCTTCGCTGCTTTTGTGGCAGACTACAGCGCCACTTACAGGCCTGGCATATGTACTACAGCGTCTCCAGCGCTTTCGAGCGGCAATAGAGAACCGCAGTGACGCGTCCTAAAACCCGGAAGTAAACTTCTTCCGGTTCCTTCGACAAAAATGCAATGCAATTTCTCCATAGGATTTTGGAAAATAGCTCGAAATAAGGTCTGTGGTTGACACACATTTAAGAGACGGATCACGTTTTGTTCAGCCGGATAATCTCCACATATGATTTTCGAATCATAGATCTAATCGATAGATTTATGATCGATAGATTTATGATCGATAGATTTATGATTCGAAAATTATAAGAGATGGGTAGACATGTGGAGATTATCCGACTAAACAAAACGTGATCTGTCTCTTAAATGTGTGTCAACCACAGACCTTATTTCGAGCTATTTTCCAAAATCCTATGGAGAAATTGCATTGAATTTTTGTCGAAGGAACCGGAAGGAGTTTACTTCCGGGTTTTAGGACGCGTCACTGCGGTTCTCTATGGCCGTTGCCGTGGCCCAACCCCACATTCCCCTGATAGGTGGAGAGTTGCCCATATAGGCGGAGCTCCGCGTTTCTGAGTCAGAACAATTTCAAATCTGTATCAGTCTGTATCAGCTCCGTTGCAGCCCCGTTTTTAGAGATTTGGGTATGGAGGAAAAGCGAGAGGGTTGTGTTTTCTGACACTTGGTGAGTTCCCTGACACACCGGGGACACATATTCATGTATGAAGACGTACAAAAGTGCATTTTGCATGATAGGTCCCCTTTAAGTTACAAGCGTTAGCTAGCACTAGCACTAGCTAGCTCACTTGGTTAGCAAGGCGCATCTGTAATTACAGTTCATCTGGATATCAATTGGGATGCTTATCTTGGCTAGCAAGAAAAAAAGGCTTGTTGTGATATAGGCCTTCGAATCAGATTACAAAAACATCCGACTACTTCCTTTTAACTCCTAACATGTGCTGTTTGTCTCTTAAATGGTGGAAATCAATAATGCTATTGAGAGCTAACATATAAATATACTATATACAATATATTTATTTATTATATACAATAATACCACCACCAAAAAATGGATCACAGAGTAATTAAATCGATCAATTAATTGTTTCCGTCATGAAACAAGGTATAACTCCAATGATGTGCAACCCTGTCCCTACTTCCATTTGAGTATGATTCAGATACAGCGGACACCCAGAGGCTGCAGGCCCCCATCTGTGACTCGTAGCAGCCACACCCTTAATAATGCATCACTTAATCCATAATTAATTTTCAAAAGGTCAGTTGAAAAACTGTAATGCCACCTGGATTCTGTTTTTAAAGCATGTATAACTAAGGCTCCATGTTTTCTCAAGGTAGCTTAGATACAGTTTATCAGAAAAAGGGCTTACCTCTGACCCGGTGTGCGTTCACACACATCACAGTTTAAGGCATATTTATAGCGCATGTACCTTTACATATGAACATCTGTTCTCCATTGCCCCAGCTCGTGCTCTGTCCTTGGTTCTGGGAATTCGTTTCAACACTTATCATGATTGTAGATCTGAGGGTTGTTTTTCTCTTAAGGTTGAGAACTGATGTTAACTTTTCTTTAAGGATGGCCTTCACAGAGTTTTTTATAGCTACCTTATCTCACCATTTCACAAATTGCCAGCTGGGAAAAGACAACTTGGTGTGGGAGGCAGCCTTCTTTCACTCTGACACCGTGGCCATTCCAGATGAGCTGTATCTACAAGAGCAGGGCCTCGGTGCTCGTGCACGCTCTCCCCTCAAATGTCAAGGATTCTCATCGCTGTTGGATCCCTTCAAATTGCTTGAAACAAGAAGACTACATGGGACGTAGCATTACACAGAATAAGTCAGAAAATGCACCTTTTAAATGTTCATTAAAAGTTTTAGAAAACTAACCATAAAGGAAGTCATAAAAGCTCCAATTCCGATCGAAGGAATTAAAGTCTGTAGTAGAGGCTTAACGTTTTCCACTTAATGGTATGCTGTCATGACTTTTAATGTCAACCAGGATTATCTGTTGAAATATGGCACTCTTCCATGTCTCCGCTGGAAACACAACAATCTGCAAGTTATATGACAACAACAACATAGCGAGCCCATTCAATGTGTCACTCAGTACAAATATCTTGGTGTCGTGCTTGACCACAAGCTCAGATGGGATGTTTGGTCTGAGAAAATAAATGCCAAGTCTCAACAAAGAATGTTTTTTTTTACGTAAATTATTGTCTTTTAATGTCGGCAACAGAATGGTTAAGATGTTTTATCATGCTTTTATTGAAAGTGTGCTCTCCTTCGGCATCTTATGCTGGTTCGGCAAGCCACTGAGGCACAGAAAAAGTCAGTCAGGAGGGCCATAACATTGTCCAGTAAATTGAGAGGAATCTCATTTGCTAATATAGAATGCTTATATAAGGACAGAGTTTTAAAATTGGCACACAATATTGTGAGTGACCTGAGGCATCCACTTGCCTCTTATTTTGAACTGTTGCCATCCGGGCGGAGATATCGTGCCACTCTGTTCAAAAAGAACAGATCTAGGCTGTCTTTCGTCCCACAAGCCATCAAACTCCTGAATCAATGATGGCTAGGACGCACTGTTTACCCAGCTGGTCTGGCCCTGTCCCCCCTATTTCGCAAATGAGGGCCTAGGCCCCTTGTCATGTCTGCCGATATCTGTTTTTCTTATGTCTGTTCGTTTTAATCTGTGTCTATGTTGTTCTCAGTGACGTATTGTCTTATCTTTTTAAATGCCTTTGTGATGTGCTGCAACCCATTTTCCCCTCTGGGACAAATAAACGAATACTACTACAACATCGAAACAGGCAAACTCAAATCCATTTTCCAGCATGCATGTCAAAAAAAGACACAAATGCATGTTGATCATTTTGCCATAGGTTTCCCGGAAGTCTTTGTTTTTAATGATCAAATAAAAAAGCCAAAAGTCCTGTTTTTAAGTACGCTGAACTTTCAGCCTTAGGCGCTTACACACCGGATTACTTTTCCCAGGAATAGTTCCGATAGTTCTTGGGATTTTGCTTTCACACCAAAAAGATCTGGAACTAGAACCTAGTTCATGCGAACCTTTTCACCCCTTTTCAGTCCCTGCTAGAGAGGTGGTACTTTCCTGGGGAGGAAAAGGTTCCAATTTCTGATTTGGCTGGGCGAATTGCAAACCACGCCCCGTAAAACTCCAAAACGTTTTGTGAAGCCGTCATTTTATTTGCTTGCATTAGCATTATTAGCATTAGCATTAGCCAGAGGTGTGGACTCGAGTCACATGACTTGGACTCGAGTCAGACTCGAGTCACCAATTTGATGACTTTGGATTCGACTTGACAAAATCACAAAACACTTGCGACTCGACTTGGAGTTGAACACCAATGACTCGGGACTTGACTTGGACTTGAGCCCTCTGACTTGAGGTGACTTGATACTTTAATTCAGGAGTCTCCAACACATCGATTGTGAGCTGCCGCTAGAAGAGCAGACTCCCGTCGGGGAGAACAAAGTCTTCAGCCGCTCCTACTGTTGCTGTGAATCCATGCAGGCAGGGGCGGGACTTTATTTTGCTGAGCCACCATGCGGCCAATCATATGCGAGGACAAACTAGGATCATACCATTATGTGAAAGAAGGGTTGGGGGCAGACGCTCCAAAGAAAGCAGGTGTAGTGGTACAGGCCAGCTACAGAGCAACGGGGAAACGGGGAGCCGGATTTAAATGGAAGCGCGTCGGAAAAAGTCAAGAAATTTGCGAAAACCGTAAAAAGAAGCTGCATCTGGCTGCATTTCAATGATATTGGAGAAAGCAAAGCTGAGTGCAGGATTTCTAAAATGAAAATAACCTTTCAGAGCAGGGTTTTTTTTTTGGTAACCACTCAAGATTTATTGTCAGAGGTGGGAGAAGTTCAGATCTTGTACTTGAGTAAAAGTACCAGAGTGTAGGAATACTCGGTTACAATAAAAAGTCCTGCATTCAAAATGTTACTCAAGTAAAAGTACAAAAGTATTAGCATCAAAATATACTAAAGTACCACCTGCAGAGGGATCTAGATTCAGGTGTTCTTTTCCCCATAGAGACCGCCTCGCTGCACATTATCCCTTGCATAAAGATAGATTGTGGGTCCCTTATAACATGTTGTACACAGTGGAAATAAACATTCTGGTTACCTCAACATCAGGGATCTTATACATTAAACACCTTCTGAATCAAACCGTCACGGTAGCCTTACCTTACTGATCCCTCTTAAAATAGAAAAAAACACGTTACTTTACCAGCAGAGAGAAAATGGATTATTAAATCATTAATGTGACTAATAAAGAGCAGTTTAATTATTAAGTATTATTCTGTTGATGGATGTCATTACATTTGTTGAAAAGCACATAAGGACTTGTTTAAGACTCGTTTTATCAAAGTTTAGGACTTGGACTTGACTTGAACTTGCCATCCTGACTTGAGACTTGACTCGGACTTGAGCGCAAAGACTTGAGACTTGACTCGGACTTGCAAAACAATGACTTGGTCCCACCTCTGGCATTAGCCCAGCGCACCAACGGAGAGAGACTAACTTATGGCAACACGAAATAAAACGTGGGAGCGGTGGAGTGATGAGGAGGTGTCGGCGCTGCTGGCGAATTACCCGGGACTTCGGGTGGCGATTTACTGCCAGTATACGCCGTGAAGTTGTTAGCGGCCTGCCAGTAAACCCAAAGCAGAAGAAGAAGAAGTGACGTCAGCGGCTTCATTTGTGTAATCCTCCCTCAGGGACTTATTCCGGTGTGAACGCGATTTACTAGGACAGTTCCGGGACAAAAGAGTTCAGCGGGACTAAGTACTGGGAACTAAATACGCAGTGGCGTTTTTATATGTACGAAAGTGGTGGGGCACGAACAACTTAGATGTGTATATAAGCTTCTGGTGCTTTTTTAAACACGTAAACAAATAGCTGTAGCAGGCGCGTCGCCTGGCCTGGGCATCCGGGGCTTTAGCATGCCCCCGGACCCCCCTAGAGGAGGTGAGAACCCCACTAAAGGAGGTGAGGACCCCACTAGAGGAGGTTAGGTCCGCCCCCCACTTATAAAAAATAGCACTTTACCCCTGCTTACACCTATATGCCGTGAGCTGATTATCGAGCCTTCATTGTACAACCCTGTCTCCTAAAAATTACGTTCCCACAGAACTAAACTGCATTCTCAATTACGTTTAGCTAGAAACGTATTTTCTCCCACGTTACGTTTGTTATGAACGTATCTTAAATACGTTTATTTTCTACATATCTTCTAGAAACATATTTTCTCCCACGTTACGTTTGTTATGAACGTGTCTTAAATACGTTTATTTTCTATATATCTTTGCCATTTATTGTCTTGCTTATAATAATGATAATAGTCATTTATAAATATTATTTTAGAGCACACATTTGAAATCGACAATCGGGCTCGATATATGGTTAAATTAAAATCAGTAGGCGAGGCTGTAATTTCGCCAGCTGTTACTCTCATGAGCGAGGCGGAAAATAATAGTTTTATCAAGCCAAAAAGCTGCTGTGTCGTTTATTGCACCTCAAACATTAAAACAAATCCAGAGTTACGTTTTTCTGTACTTCCTCTAAGAAGAAAGGACAGTAAAAGAAGAGCTTTGTGGCTTCAGGCTTGATCGCCATTCAAATGACAGCGTTGGTTTCCCCAAAAGTGGGCGGGGCCGTAAAGTGACGTAAATGTTACTCTCATCTATGGACAACGATCGCCTACTGCTATATTTAACCTATCGAGCCCGATCGTCGATTTCCAATGATTTAATGTAATTGTTTGCCTGTCTGGCCATTGTAATTGCTCTTTGAAGATCCAAAAATCCATGGTTTTCTTAAATTTCTGATCGGATTGGCAAAAACTTTTTTTTGTATTATCATCCAACCAGCCTCTTTCGCTTACATTAAGGCACTGTGGGTTATTCAAAACCATTCTATTTATTCTAACGTAAATTACATGCCAGTGTTTTATCTTTTTATTGAGCGATTTGTTTTTGCATGTTTAACTGGGAATGTTTTCATGTTGAACCGGAAGTACGTCACTTCACTTCGTCTTCCTCGTCCCTTTTACGTTCCAGAAAATGCATGGCTCAGCGTAACAGACAGAACAGCGACCCCAGGTGTTCATTACTGAAGGAAAATACTTTACCTAGTGTTTGTTAACTGGGTTTTTAATGCAGTTGGCTTTTCTTAATGGTTACAATATTGCTATGAGTTATGTCTGAAGCAAATTATGTTTCTGAAGATGTGTCAATTCCACCCTTCAATGTAGCATAAATGTGAACTCTCATTACAGGAACATTCTTCTCTTAAACAAACCTTCACCATTTTCTAGAAATAATTCTGGCTGTTAAAGGATATAGCCTACTAGGTAAAACAATAGCAATACTTGAATGAAAAACCGAATGTTTCCAGGCCCCCCTGAGCTGTAGGCTATCCATGGTTCCGATAGAGAGAGAGGGGGGGGGTTATAAGGAAAGACACAAGACACTCATCACCGAGGTCACAATATCAATCGATCCAGCAGAGCAATAGCCTATAGGCAAAACACAGAAGATCAACAAAAGATATTACATAAAATGAACTTACCAAAGCTGAAGTAGATGGTCAACTTCATTCATTTTCTTTCCGTTTTACTGATTTTAATCGCTATAAGCTGCTCTCTCTCGTCTCCTCTTCACATCTAAACTTTTCACGGCACACTACTTACAGCCAATCAGCTCTCTGAATTATGGATGACGTTTGGTGGGTATGGCAGCACAGTGACCCTATGGCAGTGGCGGCGCCAGAGTTTTTTTGTTGGGTAATATATGGTAGGGCTAACCCATACAGTGGTGGGGCTCAAGTCAGTATTTGCAATGTAATTACATACACGCTATATCGCCCCCCTTGACAGTGAAACGCCACGCGTGAGGTTTAGATTATTTCCCTGTCTCAATCAAAATGGAACTTTATGAAATAAAACGGCACATTTGTCTTGCATAGGCGGCGCCAGGGGGGCGCTAGGGGGTGCTGAAGCTCCCCCTAGGATAGCCATAGCAACCCCCAAGCACCCCCAAGAAATGTATCTGTCTTTTTAAATTTTTACGTGTGAAATTCATAATTTGAAAAATGATTGATTCGAAAATAATATGCCACAGTACAGAACAAGTACTTCTGGGTCTCTGTGTTTCATTCAAGCTCGGCTCTGTGTGTGTGTGTGGCAGGCGCGCATTTAGTGTGATTAAGCGAGCGAGAGAGAGAGAGCACACCGTGCCAGGGACCTGTTGTTAGCATCTGTTTAGCTAGATGCAGTAACGGATATAAGGAGCTGTTTCTACAACAAGGTGAAGGGAATGTCCTCTCCTGTCAGACTGAGGGACTCAGGTGAGCTAAAGGACTCTCTCAGTGTTTAGATAGTTAACTTTAGTCTAAGTTATCTCAGTGGGTCTCAAACGGTTTGGTCACGATTTATGTAAACAATTATTTCCGAGGCACACCTTCATATGATCATTATAGTTATAAAACAATAAGAGAATAAATGAAAAACAGTTATGAAATACTATATGACAGTAACACAAGAATACACTTTAAAAGGGGAGTGATTTGTAAAAAAAGTACATCTGTTTACAGTTCTGTCTCATATGGGTGTTGAGAGATGTATCCATAGATCTCTTCATTTTGCTCTCAAAGTGCACCAGATTGATGCTTTTAACTTCAATATTAAAAAAAAAAATCTTCCCGGGCAAGCATGCCCCCGGACCCCCCCTAGAGGATATTAGGTCCACCCCCCACTTATAAAATAGCACTTTACCCCTGCTTACACCTATATGCCGTGAGCTGATTATCGAGCCTTCATTGTAACAAGTATACTGTGTATGTGCGTGTGGGGAGTGTAGCAGTAGAACATTCAAATGTAGCGCCCGGTAGATTAAGGGAAAACCCTAAATGTTTGAGCACCCTCTGTGAAACATCAAGCTACCCCACCAGAGAATTTCCACACCTTTAGTGTATAAAACTCCCCCACTACTTAGACTATTCCTTGCACCCCTCTTCTAGCATAAGCCCGAATGGTCTAATCCATATTGCATCAGTAACGTGCACTTGTTGTAACAGCAGGATCAGTTTGTGTGTTGTGGACACGACCCGTATATTTTTGCAAGCCGTGTTCTCAACATTTAGCATTTTGCTTATTATTTAATTTAATGTGCTTACTTTAACATCAATTTTCATGGTAGGGCTGAGGTGGGGCTAAGCCATTTCTTGGTATGGCTGTAGCCTACCCCAGCCATACCCTGGCGCCGCCACTGCCCTATGGTGATTATTTTTTCGCCGCACACATTGAATAGAAAAATACTCTGAGCATGCGCAGTGTCGTTTTTACAGTACACGTTCATTTATACAGCAGAGAGAGGGGCTTGCCCCATATCGCTCAACATGGCTCAATAGGCACACTGTAGACCAGGGTTCACCAACCTTTTTTAGGGTGAGGGCTACTTTCAAAAAATAAAACAAGTCGGGGGCTACTTTTGCTCCTCTATTTTTTGTTTTTCGCAGTGTATATATTTAGCACATTTTAACATTATTATATGCTTACCTTTAACCTTTGTGTGCTGTTTGGGTCTGTGAGACCCGTTTTCAGTGTTTACTAAAATAAAATGCATGCAATTTAATTATTTTAACCTGCTTTATTTGGGGGTGGACCTCACCTCCTCTAGGGGTCCACACCTCCTCCAGGGGGGACCTCACATACTCTAAGGGGGTCCGGGGGCATGCACCCCTGGGAAGATGTTTTTTTAAATGTTGAAGTGAAATGCATCAATCTGGTGCACTTTGAGCACAACATGAATTAATGGATACAGCTCTCAACACTCAGATGAAAGGGAGCTGTATACTTTTCAATAATCCAAACATCTTTAGAATATGATCACAACCAATAACAAATCATTTAAACTTGTTTATTCTTATCTTATGTTCCCTAGTTAGCGTTCTATCTTTTCATTTATGCATATTTTACTAATCACTCCCCTTTTAAACTGTTTTTTGTTTTTTTTACTGTTCTATAGTACACACTGGAATGATTTCTTACTTTATCTATATTAAATAGATAAAGGTATTCTCTCTCTCTCTCTCTCTCGCTCCTCTCTCTCTCTCTCTCGCTCCTCTCTCTCTCTCTCTCTCTCTCTCTCTCTCTCTCTCTCTCCCTCTCTCTCTCTCCCTCTCCCTCTCCCTCTCTCTCGCTCGCTGGCTGTGTGCTTCTCCGTGGCGATGGCGGCTTGCGTTGAAAAAAATTATAAACATATTTGTAAAGTGGGGGGACACAAACGGGATTTCGAAAGAGCGGGGGACATGTCCCCCCTGTCCCCAGTGGAAATTACGCCATGCGTGTGTGTGCGTCAAGTGCAATAAATGTATATGCAAGTTGCAACACGAACAGAGTAAAACTCTGCCCCTCATGTGCTGTATAGGCTGGCACGACTAGGCTGTTCAATGGGGCTGATGTGTTGTGTAGATTCTGCCAGAAGGAAAATCACGGTCAAACTCATTATGAAGCGGGGAGGTGCCGCTCCACATTGCTTTTCTTCCAGACGGCAACGCTGGTCCCGCAAATCAAGCAAGAACGTGATTGGTCGATATTTATTGTGGGGTGGGGGGAGGAGGGGTGTTAGATAGATATAGAGTTGTAGTAAGTAGATAGAGTTCGCTATGATTGGGGTTTCGTTTATGCATACTATTGCGGCAGTAATAATCCAAACAAAGTGCCGCGAGGGACTAAACAAAGAAAAACACTGTGGACGCGCAAAAACTCAGTCTTTCCAACAGTATGCGTTTGACCTTTTATTTCCAAAGCAAACATTCAATAGTCCATACCCGTATGAGTATATTCTTTTATGTGTGCGTGCCTGCATGCGTGCGGTCAACAAAAAATGTCCTTCTCCAGCTCACTCCCCCTCCATCTATCACAAAGTGCGCAGGTAAAAGCAACCGGATATAACCGCAAACGTCACCACACAAATCCAATGACACGCCCACCACCTATAGTGACTCAAAAACATGTACCGTAACAAACACAGAAAAATACTTCATATGTGGCTCCTACATTCCGGCCCCTAATTATATCAAAATAATAATTACACAACTGAAAAATGATGTAGGAGACAATCAAGGAAAAAACTTTCAAGGATAAAAACGTCCTTTGTTAGGGTTGGTGTCCTTTTCTTCTTTAGGCAAAAAATATATATAGTTTGTTAGCCTATGAAGGAGTGATCTTTACTATCACTTAGTAAAAGTCAGAAAAAACGTCAATGTCAAGGTCTATGAAGTTCAATAACCCACTAATTTCCTCACGGCTCTTCTGCTTCCTGTAGAAGGCAGATCTTTGTGATAGGCCTGTCCAGATAGCTAGTTTTTGTCTTCACTCGCACCTGACGTACAAGTCCTCTTCTGTCTGGGATGGTTTGCACAATCCTTCCTGTAAGCCATGAGTTGCGAGGTGCTGAGTCATCGACTATGAGCACAATATCTCCTGGTATGAAGTTGCGCTTGACATTTGACCACTTCTGTCGTTCCTGGAGTAGAGGCAAGTATTCCTTAATCCATCGTTTCCAAAACAAGTCTGAGATGTACTGAACTTGTTTCCATCTTCGACGAGCATATATGTCCTCTTTATGAAACAGTCCAGGTGGCAAAGATGGCTTGATTTTTAGCAGCAAAAGATGGTTAGGGGTTAGTGCTTCCAAGTCATTGGGATCTGTGGATGCTCTTGTTATGGGACGGCTGTTGATGATGGATTCGGCTTCACAAAGAACCGTGTGAAGACACTCTTCATCAAGGTTCTGTGCCTTCAGGCTGGAATTCAGAACCTTCCTCACAGATCTGATCAACCTTTCCCATACTCCTCCATGATGGGATCCAGTAGGGGGATTGAAAGTCCACTTTATTCCTTTCTGAAGGAGGGTGTTGTTGATTTTAGCAATATTCAACCTTTCTATTGCCTCTCTCAATTCACGCTCAGCTCCGACGAAGTTGGTTCCATTATCTGAGCGTAATTCCAATACTTGTCCACGTCTTGCGACGAAGCGTCGAAGAGCATTAACAAAGGAATCTGTATCCAAGGATGAAGCTACTTCGATGTGGATGGCTCTTACTGTTAAGCATGTGAAGAGAACACCATACTTTTTAAATGTACTCCTTCCTCGCTTGACCTCAAAAGGTCCAAAATAGTCAACTCCAACACGAGTGAATGGAGGTTCATCTGGAGAAACTCTGTCTCGAGGTAAATCTGCCATTTGCTGCATTCCTGGAGCTCCATTTAGTCGCTGACAAACAATACATTTTGACAGGGTTTTTCTTATAGCCACAATAGCACCAGGAATCCAGTATCTTTGTCGCAGGCTAGATAGCATGTGGTTACGACCACCGTGTCCCACATCTTGGTGTACTTGCCGCAGAATGATGTCAGAAATTCGAAGATCTTTTGCCAATATAGCAGGATGTTTCGATTCTTCAGGCATTGCTGCTCTACTGAGACGTCCTCCCACTCTCAGAACACTATCTTCAAGTACTGGGTTGAGCTTGTAGATGTGACTAGTCCTTTTCACACCTTCTCCCTTTTGCAAGCCTTTGATTTCATCAGGAAACCTTTTTCTTTGGCAAAAGCAGATAATTTCTTTCTCAGCTTTTCGGAGGTCCTCAATAGAAAGAAAACCAGAGACCACCTGAGCCTTGATAGTCTGAATTTCCTTTTTCATCTCTCGGTCTTATTGTTCCTTATTCAAGCCAGACTGAGCAAGAGTCAGACTCAATTGCTTCCTCTTCCGACTAAGGCACAGCAGCAGCTTTTTCAACCTAAGGATCCAACCAACCGTCTTCTTCAGGTGGATCCAAGAAGAGAAGTGATTGATCAATCAGGTTACAGCATCCATCTCTTTTTCAACCTGCACAGCGTTCACATTCAGACTTATCTTGACCTCAGGGTCTTCTGGTGCCATTTCAGAGCCATCAGGGTTCACAGGCCACTGTTCTTCAGGTCCAGTGAGAAACTGAGGTCCAGACACCCATGTGTCATCTTTCAGGAGCATTTCCACTTTGACTCCCCTGGAAGCCCAGTCGGCAGGATTGCTTGCGGTGGGAACATATCTCCACTGAGATGGATTTGATACGCTGCGTATTTTTGAAACCCTGTTTGCAACGAAGGTTCGAAACCTTAAGGTCTCATTACTGATATACTTCAGTACGGAAGTACTATCAGTCCAAAAGATGGAGTCTTTAAGTTGCATTTGCAGCTCCTTCCTACACATCTTGTCCATACGACTTGCAACCAAGGCAGCCGTCAATTCCATTCGAGGGATGGTTATTGGTTTCAATGGGGCCACTCTAGCTTTTCCCATAATGAAGACACAGTGCACTTGTCCTTTGATGTTATGTAATAACAGGTAAGTCACTGTTCCATAGCCGTCTTCACTTGCATCTGCGAAGTGGTGTAGCTGAGCAGAGGTCACTTCCCCAAAATCCACCGGTTTTAGGCATCTGTCAACTTTAAACTCTTCGAGATTGCAGAGCTCCTTCAGCCAACTTTTCCACTCTTGTGCAGCTGAGGCTGGTATAATATCATCCCAACCAAGTTCCCTTCTGCACAAGTCTTGAAGAATCATCTTGGCTGATAGGACCACAGGTGCCAATATTCCTAATGGGTCAAAGATTGAGCTGACCATGGAAAGGATCCCTCTTCTGGTTATGGGTTTGTCCTTGATCATGATCTTGAACTTAAAGACATCTGACTCAACACACCACTGTACGCCCAATGCTCTTTCCACAGGGAGTGTGTCATTATCCAAGTCCAAATCCTTAACTTCTTTCGCTCTCTCCATCGAAGGTATAGCAGCAAGACGATACGTCTGTTGCTAATCCACTTTGTGAGATGAAAGCCCCCTTGAGCACAAAGTGCACAAAGGTCATGATAGAGTGCCACTGCCTCCTCCTCTGAAACCACTGATGTTAGACAATCATCAACATAGAAATTGTGCAGGACAGTGTTGATTACTTTGGGGCTGAACTGCTCCCGATGGTCCTCTGCACACTTTCTAAGGGCAAAACTAGCACAACTTGGCGACGATGTAGCTCCAAACAGATGTGCAACCATTCTGTGCTCTTCTAAGTTCTGATGATGATCTCCATTTGGCCACCAGAGAAACCTCAACAGATCTGAATCCTCAGCTGGTACTCGAACCTGATGAAACATGGCTTCAATGTCTGCCATGAGTACAACAGGTTCCTTTCTGAATCTTGTCATGACTCCAACCAGTGTGCTGGTAAGATCTGGTCCCTGTAGGAGCTGCGCATTCAGCGATGTTCCCTGGAATGTAGCTGCACAGTCAAATACGACCCTGATCTTTTTCTTCTTTGGGTGGTATACACCATGGTGTGGTATATACCATACCCTGCCGTCACTGCGTTCCAGATCCACAACTGGCACTTTCTCTGCATAGCCCTTTGAAAGGATGTCATTCATGAAAGCGGTATAATCAGCATGAAATGAAGCATCTTTATCAAACCTTCTCTTGAGGCTCAGTGTACGTTGTTCTGCTACTCTCCTGTTGTTTGGCATACTAACATCCCTTTTCCTTAAAGGTAAGCCAATACAGTAATGGCCATCCATCAACTTAGCAGACTTTGTGACGTACTCCATAAAGTGACAGTCCTCTCTTGACGGTCCCATCTGCTCATCCTGACTGCATTCAGGGAAATCAGCCTTTAGCTGCTGCTTCCACAGATCTTCAAGGTTTGCAACAGATATCCTATTGACAGTGACATCTGGCTGTCCACAAGTAATTTCACTACTCCTGTCTCCTCTGAGAGGTCCATTGACAGTCCAACCCAGCATAGTTTTGACTGCGTATGGGCCCCCGTCTACACTCCGAATAACTTCCCATGGCTCCAGTGCCTCAGGAACATTAGTCCCAATCAACAGGTCCACATCTGAATCAATCTCAGTAATCATTACATGTTTCAGGTGAGGCCATCTCTGAAGGTCTTTCTGCCGAGGAATGTTGCCTCGATGAACTGGCATAGTTTTCTGGGTGTAGACGTCAGGTAGCTCACAATAATGACTGCTGTCTAATCCAGCCACATGCAGGTCAGAAACAATGTGACTTCCAACTATTTTTCCTGACCCATTGTCCGAAGGAGAATGTCTGTTCTTCTTCCCCTGAGATTCAGTTTGTTCATCAGCCGCTCCGTGCAGAATGATGCTGAGCTCCCAGGATCCAGGAAGGCATATGTTATGAATGTTTCATGTCCCTTCTTAGACTTTACTTGAATAGGCACTATGGAGAGAGTACAATCTGGCTCACCGGCCCCTGTAAGACCACTGGACTGAACGGAGATCAGAGCACTGCTTATAGCTTTTCCTTTAGCTTGCATTGTGTCAGTTTCTGTCTCTTTCTGATAGATATGAAGTATGCTTGGGTGCTTCAGACTGCAGACTTTGCACGAGAGGCGTTTCCTGCAGTCTTTACTCATGTGCCCAATACACAAGCATCCAAAACACACACCATGTTCCCTTAAAGGGGACCTATCATGCTATATTTAAATAATATATAAGGTATATATATATATATAAGGTATATTAATACGTTTTAATTTTCAAAATACGAAACAGATCATGCATTTTAGCCATGCCTCATTTTGCCTCACTCCAGCTCTGTCTTTGCAAGGTCTGATTCAGCTGACCACGCCCCCATGCGGAAGAGGGGGGCGTGACATGGCCCCGGCACGAGCGTCATGTTATCATGCTTGCTTTGATTACGAGTGGAGAGTCAACATGGCCCAACCTCTCATTCCCCTGATTGGTGGAGAGTTGACCAATCAGGCGGAGTGCACCTACATTACGTCAAAAAGGTGCAAATAAAAAATCCACCCGTATCAAATCCGTTGCAGCCCCGTTTTTAGAGATTTGGGTATGGAGGAAAAGAGAGAGGGTTGTGTTTTCTGACACTTTGTGAGTTCCCTGGAACACCGGGGACACATATGTATGTATAAAAGACATCACAAAGTGCATTTTGCATTATAGGTCCCCTTTAAGAAAGCGATTTTCTCACTATGAGCCTTTCTTTCCAGTTGAAAACACAGATCCAGTGTATGTCCACCTCCACAAAACAGGCAAACACATAACTCATAGGGAGTTTGTGCCGCTGAGAGGCTAAAATGTGCTCTTTGCTGTGACGCGTTCCATATAAGAGTCCGAAGTCATTCATAGTCCATAGTGTTTAATAAAACGCAAACAAACAATGTACAACTCCCGACCCGACGGTCAACAGAAAGTATCAGAGCAAATTCACCCTCTTCCTACATCATAGCCTCCCAAACCGGCATCCAACAGGTGACCTAAATAACAATAAACCACACCCACGTGACCATTGCCGGAAGTGATAAACAATAAGAATTAAACGCGATGCAAACAGAAATGAAGATAATAATACAAATAATAAGTAATGCAAAACAAGGATTTTGGCTCCTACACATAGGGTTGATTCTTTTAATTACATTTCCTTTTTTGTTTTGTGTATTTTTTACATTTTGGAAGTGCTTGGCGAGCTATTTTTAGAACATGCCCCGCAGGCGACTCACGTTGCCCCTGCGGGCGACTAAGTGCCCGCGGGCACCGTGTTGGCTACCCCTGCTGTAGACACTAATTAGAAGAACACAGACTGAAACAGGAAAAGTACAGACGAATCAGATGACTAAACATGATCTTAAAATATATTTGAACATGTATTTCTTTTGCATATTTTGGGAATTATTATTTGCATTACTTTCTGCTGACACTAGGTGGGGCTGTGACGAGACGCCACTGTAAGTACGGCAAAGTACTTGCTGTGAAAGCGGCTCTTGTACGTTCATTCACAACAAATAAAGTACCACCACAAAAACATCAACTATTTCGTCTTACCCTGCTGAAAAGAGATACTTCTGAGTCAATTAGTCGACTTCAAAGTCTGGAAGATTGACCTATAATATGTAGAAATTCAATCAGAAATCCTTTATTCGTCCCACAGCGGGGACATTTACAATGTTACAGCAAAAGGAGTAGAGTAGTTAAGTAACATGAGGAAAAAAAAGGCAGGCACAAAAAGTGAAATCAAATAAGTATTCATGGTATCAAATATAAGGTGCAAGATTATAAAAGTGAACATATGAAAGATGCAGCAAGTGACCACAATAGCAGTGTGTATAAAGTATGAAGTGTATATTGCACAGCAGCCTCTTAAGTGTGGTGTTGCAGTGTTTAAGTAGCAGTCAGTAATAATATGGGCAAAACACAGTGAAGTCAGTCCAAACTGGGAACCCCCCATGCTGTTGTAACCTTGGATTTTCACTCTCACAGATGTTCCTGTTTTTCACCAGGAGACAGTCTAATGTCTCAGCCTTGGCATTTTGCCTCTCAGGAACCTTGCTTTCTTCTCTCGGCCCTCCCACACGTTCCCGCCCTTATCTCCACCCTGAAATATAATCAAGTCTTAAATCAGACTTTAGTTCCACCTGGATTAAGTTCACAATCTACCATGCAGTATACAAAGTCATTCAAACTAGCTGCACCTTTACCAGCTTTGAGAACACTTTAATGATCAATAATTATAATCAAAATAATAATATGAGTAAATACTATACATTACGCATTGCACATGCTAGTTTTATTCCAATATGATGCTGTTTATAAGATTATAATATCAGCAACCTGGGGCCACTTCGTGTCAGGGTGTTACCGCATTAAAATCCCTCAAGTGACCAAGCCTTGGCTGGTTACCAAGCAGTACATGTAGGCCAAGGATCCTTCCTTTTGATCCAAATGCTCCTTGATGTTGTCCGGGACAACCATCTCTGCAGTGTAGCCTGTCGAATCAGCTCATTAAGCCTGAGGACGAGAGACGAGGCCCTATACAGGCCAGTTTAAGGAGGTGAAACTTGAAAAACCTTATTTTGCTGTGATAAAGCAATGTTTGTTTCGTTTCTCTAAGGTGCATTACCTTCAGTTGAATGAAGGAACATCTGGATAAATAAAATGTTTGTGTATCAACTTAATCATGTAACACTTTGCTAAAGATGTCTGAGGTTTCCCCAGTGAAGTCAGTCCAAACTGGGAACCCCCCATGCTGTTGTAACCTTGGATTTTCACTTTCACAGATTTTCCTGTTTTTCACCAGGAGACAGTCTAATGTCTCAGCCTTGGCATTTTGCCTCTCAGGAACCTTGCTTTCTTCTCTCGGCCCTCCCACACATTCCCGCCTTTATCTCCACCCTCCTTCAGCTCGAAGATGAGGGTAATATTAAGCCCTTTTATACTATCAGAAAAAACTAATAGCGACAGTATTGTGAAGTCTTGCCAAAGAATGATGCAGGGAAATGTAATTTGCATGTTGGGTTTCTCACCATGGATCCTTTGAGGCTCAAGCCAGAGCAAATGGAACATTAGAATGTCATGCATTGGAATATTGCCATTTTACCGTTCATGCATAACTGAACTAACATCAGGAGGCAGGTTAAGAAGTTCATTCCACTTAGCACAGTTTATGAAATCTATCTTGAGACTCTCATTGCAACAGGCTTAAGCAAGGCAGTAAGTCTGGCAAGAAAGAAAAAAGTACAAAGTGCAGGTGTTAAATGTCGCAGTGGGCTTTTTATCTGGGATATTTCTGTCTGACAGTCATTCATGACCTTCATAGTGCTTGCAGTCCTTCAGGAGTGGACAACAAAAAGGGAATGACCTGACAGCTTGGTTGAAACTCATGCTATACTGTCCAGGCACATATATGTCAAACCTGCTCAATATTAATCTCAAGTACACAGTATGTACTGTAATTGCCTAAATGCAGTGGTGTAAAGTAACTAAGTACATTTATTAGTAACACATTTGTGTGACTCCTGTGAAATGTTGAACTCTTTTACCAAAAATGTGGCTTGTAACACTTAACGCCTCCCGGATGCCAACAATTCAATTTCTGCTGCTCTCCCGTGTGCATTGTCATCCCAGAAAATATAAGTGTGTTTTCAATTAGTCACTTTTTAAAAACACATAAGAGATATCATTTCACTGAATTCACTTGTAGGGTATTAACTGCCGTAAATCAAATGGTAAAACACAACATTAATAAGTCTTGTGTTAACCTGATAACTTATTTCAGGCACTAACCAAAAACCCATTCAGAAAACCCATTGACGTCAAGACGAGGGAACCAGATGTGCAAAATGCTGACTCATTTTTTAGTTTTTGGACTAATTGCTGTAGCACTCTGGATAATGTATTTTTATTAGATAACCACTGTCAATGTTCCCCAGCTTGAATGTATCAATTTAATTATTCATTTTGGTTAGGTATTTTATTTGTGTATATTCTGTCTAGATTATCTACTAAAGCTAATAGCATGTTTTAAAAATGTCATTACAGTAATTACTTTTCATCAGAGGTGGGAAGTAACTAAGTACATTTACTCAAGTACCTTACTAAAGTAACATTTTGAGAGATTTGTACTTTATTTGAGTATTTTCATTTGTTGCTACTTTGTTCTTCTACTCCACTACAATTCAGAGGTAAATGGTGTACTTTTACTCCACTACATTTATATAATACCTTTAGTTACTTTGCAGATTTGGATGAATGATGTGAAATATAATCAAGTCTTAAATCAGACTTTAGTTCCACCTGGAGTAAATTCACAAGCTGCCCTGCAGTATACAAAGTCATTCAAACTAGCTGCACCTTTACCAGCTTTGAGAACACTTTAATGATCAATCATAATCAAAACATATATATTATTCTGAAATAGACCAATCTGCACAATGACTAATTTTGGTACTTTAAGTATATTTTGATTGCAGGACTTTTACTTGTAACAGGGTATTCATACACTCTAGTACTTCTACATTTACTCAAGTACAAGATCTGAGTACTTCTCCCACCTCTGCATACATTCAACATTATGGATGAGAAGAAAGGATATGGAGGATGCACTGATGTTGCGGAAAATAATGGCCAAAGTAGTGGATACTGCAAGTAACATGATGCCCTTTGTTGAAACATAAATACATGTTATTTTGTTATGATCTTACATCAAGTCAAAAAAGATTGGATCAGATTGCAATGGAAGTTTTTCAAAGCCTCATATCTGATGTTGTTTTTTAGGGTTTTATGCCTCAGTTGTTCTGTCAAGAATTCCTCGTTCCCTCTTTTTGATCTTGACAGTTTACATTTTCCACCAATACTGACACAAATTCCCAGATGGTTTGCCATATTGAATCATTTTGTGACTTTGCAGTAAAGTTACTTTTTGTATTGCTGCACTGTAACTCTAAAATAATAAATAGAAAAATGTATGCAACTTATTGTCTTTTCTTCTGACCTTGTGTATCTATCATCAGCTGGGCGTCGGAGGACTAATCATTGTATCATATTCAATAGTATCAATACATTTTCTTACACCCATTGTCAGGGTTACGGAAAAGGTAGGACCCAAATGCAGAATACAAAAAAACGTAAAAGGTCTATAAACAAAAGCGAGCTTTATTCCAAAAGCTGGAGACAAAACATGGCATGAAAACTCCCAGGTAACACAAGGTAGCATGGAGGGAGACAGGAAGACAAACAATGTACCGACAGGGGAACACAGGGAAAGACAAGACTAAATACAGGAAGGGGTAATCACGAGACGAGAAACAGCCGGGCAGGGGAGGAGAAACACAAGGGCAACAGGTGAACACAATCAGACAATTAGGCACACCAGACAAGAGACAAGGAGAACAGAACAATCAAAACAAACCCCAAAACTCAACACACAACACCCAAATCGTGACATAACCCCCCCCTCAAGGGACGGACTCCAGACGTCCCCACACAAAGTCCATATTTCCAAAAGGGTGGGTGGAGGGGGTCCGGAGGACGGGTCTGGACCGACAGCCCGGAGGCACGGCAGAGGACCAGAAAGGGGTCTCGGGCGGACGGCCCGGGGGCAAGGCAGAGTTCAAGAAGGGTACCTCGGGCGGACGGCCCGGGGGCAAGGCAGAGTTCGAGGACGGGGACTCGGGCGGACGGCCCGGGGGCAAGGCAGAGGAACAGGAGGTGGTCTCGGGCGGACGGCCCGGGGGCAAGGCAGAGGACCAGGAGGTGGTCTCGGGCGGACGGCCCGGGGGCAAGGCAGAGGAACAGGAGGTGGTCTCGGGCGGACGACCCGGGGGCAAGGCAGAGGAACAGGAGGTGGTCTCGGGCGGACGGCCCGGGGGCAAGGCAGAGTTCAAAAAGGGGCGAAGGCCACAGCGGGCGAACTCAGGGGGCCGGGCATGAGGGTGAAGGCAGCGGCTGGAAGAGTCAGGGGGCCGGGCCCGAGGGCGAAGGCCGCGGCTGGAAGAGTCAGGAGGCCGGGCCCGAGGGCGAAGGCCGTGGCTGGGGAAGTCAGGGGACCGGGCCCGAGGGCGAAGACCGCGGCTGGAAGAGTCAGGAGGCCGGGCCCGAGGGCGAAGGCCGCGGCTGGGGGACCCAGGAGGCCGGGCCCGAGAGCGAACAAGAAGGCGGCGACGGGACAGCTCCGGAGGACGGGCAGGACCCGGCGCCGGCCGGACAGGAACCGGAGCCGACCGGACAGGCGTAGACGGGATCCTGGACATGACATGGGCTGGTGTCAATGGGACCCCGGATGGAGCAAGGGCTGGTGTCGACTGGGCCCCCAACGGAACAGGACACAGAGTTGGCAGGACCCCCGATGGAACAGGTGTCGGCGGAACCTCCAACAGGACAGGACACGGAGTTGGCAGGACCCCCAGTGGAACAGGTGTCGGCGGGACCTCCAACAGGACAGGACATGGAGTTGGCAGGACCCTCAGCGGAACCCCCAACGACACAGGACATGGAGTTGGCAGGACCCTCAGCGGAACCCCCAACGACACAGGACAAGGAGTTGGCAGGACCCCCGGCAGAAGAGTAGTCGGCGGGACCTCCAACGGCACAGGACATAGGGTTGGCAGGACCCCCGGCAGAAGAGTAGTCGGCGGGACCCCCAACGGGACAGGACATAGGGTTGGCAGGATCCCCGGCAGAAGAGTAGTCGGCGGAACCCCCAACGGGACAGGACATGGAGTTGGCAGGACCCCCGGCAGAAGAGTAGTCGGCGGGACCCCCAACGGGACAGGACATAGGGTTGGCAGGACCCCGGCAGAGAGTAGTCGGCGGAACCCCCAACGGGACAGGACATGGGTTGGCAGGATCCCCGGCAGAAGAGTAGTCGGCGGAACCCCCAACGGGACAGGACATGAGTTGGCAGGACCCCCGGCAGAACAGTAGTCGGCGGGACCCCAACGGCAAAGGACATAGGGTTGGCAGGACCCCCGGCAGAAGAGTAGTCGGCGGGGCCCCAACGGGACAGGACATAGGGTTGGCAGGATCCCCGTCAGAAGAGTAGTCGGCGGAACCCCCAACGGGACAGGACATGGAGTTGGCAGGACCCCGGCAGAAGAGTAGTCGGCGGGACTCCAACGGGACAGGACATGGAGTTGGCAGGACCCCCGGCAGAAGAGTAGTCGGGGGACGTCCAACGGGACAGGACATGGAGTTGGCAGGACCCCCAGCGGAACCTCCAACGGACCAGGACATTGGGTAGGGACTTGAGACGGAACTCGAGAGGGAACTCGAGAGGAGACTTGAGAGGTGACTTGAGAGGGAACTCGAGAGGAGACTTGAGGGAACTCGAGAGGAGACTCGAGAGGGGACTGGAGAAGGAACTTGAGAGGGAACTCGAGAAGGGACTCGAGAGGAGACTTGAGAGGGGACTGGAGAAGGAACTTGAGAGGGAACTCGAGAAGGGACTCGAGAGGAGACTTGAGAGGGGACTCGAGAGGGAACTCGAGAGGAGACTCGAGAGGAGACTGGAGAAGGAACTCGAGAGGGAACTCGAGAGGAGACTCGAGAGGGGACTCGAGAGGGACTGGAGAGGGGACTTGAGAGGGAACTCGAGAAGGGACTCGAGAGGGAACTCGAGAGGGGACTCGAGAGGAGACTTGAGTGGGGACTCGAGAGGGAACTCGAGAAGAGACTCGAGAGGGGACTCGAGAGGGGACTCGAGAGGGGACTCGAGAGAAGACTCGAGAGAAGACTCGAGAAGGGACTTGAGAGGGAACTCGAGAGGTGACTAGAGAGGGAACTTGAGTAGGGACTGGGGTTGGGACTAGAGAAGGGACTTGAGTAGGGACTGGAGAAGGGACTTGAGATGGGACTCGAAAGGGGACTTGAGAAGGGACTTGAGAAGGGACTTGAGAAGGGACTTGAGAAGGGACTTGGAAAGGGACTCGAGAGGGGACTTGAGAGGAGACTTGAGAAGGGACTCGAGAGGGAACTTGAGTCGGCCGGTACGCCGACAGGACACGAGGGGCTGGCGTCGGCCGGAGAGCCAACCGGAGACGAGGAGCTGGAGTCGGCCGGTACGCCGACAGGAGGCGAGGTGCTGGAGTCGGCCGGTACGCCGACAGGAGGCGAGGTGCTGGAGTCGGCCGGTACGCCGACAGGAGACGAGGTGCTGGAGTCGGCCGGTACGCCGACAGGACACGGGGAGCTGGCGTCGGCCGGAGAGCCAACAGGTGACGAGGAGCCGGAGTCGGGACCATGGCTGCTGCGTCCGATACTGGAGCCGGAACCATGGCTGGTGGGGCCGGAGCTGGGGCCGGAACCATGGCTGCTGGGACCGGCACTGGAGTCGGAACCATGGCTGCCGGGCACGGAACTGGGGCCGGAACCATGGCCGTATGGGCCGGTTCTGGAGCAGGGACCATGGCTGCTGGGCACGGAACCGGAACACGGAACCATGGCTGTGTGGGATGGTACTGGAGCACGGTACCATGGCTGTGTGGGCCGGCACTGGAGCACGGAAACATGGCTGCTGGGACCGCAACTGGGGTCGGAACCATGGCTGCTGGGGCCGGAACTGGGGCCGGAACCATGGCTGCTGGGGCCGGAACCATGGCTGCTGGGGCCGGAACCATGGCTGCTGGGACCGGAACTGGGTCCGGAACCATGGCTGCTGGGGCACCGGCTGGAATCCTGGCCTTACGTCTCCTAGAGACCTTTTGGAGGCTCCGTGGACCTCCTGAGGCAAGGCGGGATCCCAAGAAGGGGTTTGAGGCTTGAGGCTGGTACTCAGGGCTGCCTGTAAAAAGCTTAAGCCACTCGGGCAACAAGCTCCAGAGCCAGGGCCTGTTGGCCACCTCCAGGCGTACCTCCTTCAGGGTAGCCTCCTTGGCCGCTCTGGATGAGACTCTCATCCACTTGTAAAAATTGTACTCAGGAGTGTACATCAGCGGATCCAACTCCTCAGGGGAAAAAACTGCTGGGTCCAAAATTGGTCGGTACATTCTGTCAGGGTTACGGAAAAGGTAGGACCCAAATGCAGAATACAAAAAAACGTAAAAAGGTCTATAAACAAAAGCAAGCTTTATTCCAAAAGCTGGAGACAAAACATGGCATGAAAACTCCCAGGTAACACAAGGTAGCATGGAGGGAGACAGGAAGACAAACAATGAACCGACAGGGGAACACAGGGAAAGACAAGACTAAATACAGGAAGGGGTAATCACGAGACGAGAAACAGCCGGGCAGGGGAGGAGAAACACAAGGGCAACAGGTGAACACAATCAGACAATTAGACACACCAGGGAAACTAACGACAGGGAGGAAAACACAGGGAGAAGGACCAGACAAGAGACAGGGAGAACAGAACAATCAAAACAAACCCCAAAACTCAACACACAACACCCAAATCGTGACACCCATTTGCTGACAGTTTTATCTTGATCCATATTAACTGATTGATTTGAAGTCCCACTTCTACTTACTTTTTTCTGTTAACAGGTTGCTGGAATTCTTAAACAAAACAACATATTTCAGATTAACATGATCATACTGGGCAAGCCAGGGAAGGTTTTTGTTCGAAAACCGAAAAAATACTGGAAAAATACTGTAATGCATAGAAGGAAAGTTGATTCAGAAACATCTATTTAAATATCTGAATAAACATAATATTTTTGCACACTCATTTTATAATATCATGCCAAGTTGTTAAATATGTTCAGGTATTATATCAATCCATTTAAAGGTTGTATAGGTGTCATTTTGTGACATGCGAAGAAGCCAATTACACAATGGAACTTTATATTACTTACCTGTAATTATAGTTAAGTAAGCACATGTTACTGGGTGTTAAAATGAGACTTTATATATTTTTAGTGTTATCATAAATGTTAATTACTATATCAATGTGAAATGTATTACATAACAGGCATCAAATCTGCAGTAACTGTTATTCCAACATCCCATGGGAGCACCTGTGCGGCAGTCAAAACACAGATAATCATCAAAAAGTGTATTTATTCTCATTCTAGTATCATTTAATAAATATTATGAGTTTCATTTTACTTGGAAATTATTTTTATCTTAATCCGGTCGCTCTACTCCAATAACACAGAAATCCTTCACAGCAGACGATACAACCTTCATCAATAAAAATGTTATAGTTTCAGTCTTATTTTAATCTCAGTCGTGATGATGGTTGTCAGAAATGTGCCATGTCTCAGCTGTGTACTCTGAGACACAAAGCTCTTCTTGCCCATTTGACCAAAGAAGGGGGAGAAATGGATAAATAGAAAGGAGTAGGTTGTTAATTGCCATATAAACAGTCAAGGTGCTGTATGTACCATATGTTTTGTAATTTTGAAAGCCTCCAAGTTTGCCTAAACAACTGTATTATTGGCAGACATAAGGAAAAATACGACTAGATTTCCATTTTGATCTTGCCTGTAAAAAACATTTAAAATATGGTTTCAATGTTAAAGATTAAACATAATTCATACACTTACACAGAGAGATTTTTGAGATGATCTACTTTTCCTTGTCAAATCAAATGGAGGGTATCAGATCTTAACAGTACACTTTTGGTTTATTCGAACAATTGCAGTTTAAAGGCCTTGTTTAGTCACACCTAAATGTCTCTGTGTCATTGTTCTTCCAACTCAAAATCTATACCTGTGCATTAAAAAAATCACAACATAAAATCTTTAAGGCAAGGCAAGTAAACTACAGCACTCTATAAAACAAAAAGGTCCATCATCTGTTTCACATGTGTTGAATGTCAGGGAAAGCCCTAGCATGCAAAACATTTGAAATGTAATTTACGACCCCTGGATGTTCATGTAAATACATGCAAACCTGTCAAACAATGCTAACGGTAAGTACAGTAAACCTAGCAGTGAAAGTTTTTTTTACAAACACATGCCAACATGAGCAATTTTGTCAGGGAAATTTAGTTTTTTCTTTTAGTCATCTGAAAATTATACAGTTAATAAATTCTCCAACTAAAGCAAGCTGACCTTTTTCATTACTTTTTAATAAGTAATTCGATTTTTTTTTAGCACGGGATATGAGCTAATAACTCTTAACACCTAAACATATCAAAAAAGGTCTATGTTGTACCAAAGTCAAATATAATATACATTTGGTCTGAAAAAGAAAGCATTAGAAAGTCTACTGTTTTGTCATACTTAAAAAATCAACTTGAACTGCAGGACTAAAATATAAAAATAAAAGTCAATTCATCAGGATATTAAAATCATATTCCTGGTTGACCTAATGGCTACTGCCTTCCTGCTTTGACATCCTAAACATATTTCCAATAAATTGAATGTTTTGTATCATGTATTATGGAAAATTGTTAATGAGCAAAGGAGATGTTGACTTCTGTTAAATGAATTCAGTTAGTTTGGACGTATGTAAGGAGTCTAAAAGTTTAATCCAGTCCTCTATTAAGTGTGTCATTCTCAAAGGAGTTTGAAATTAGGTAATTGTGATTTTTTTCAGGAATAATGATTTTTAACATTATCCTTTTAATCAGAATAAGTTCATTTAAAGCAAAATATAGGGTTACACTCTCCCCCCGATTATCTTATTTTTACATATTGAGAGTTAATCAATTATCTCTAGTAGTAGAAGTCCATTTTGATTTAACAGGGATCATATGGAAAACTACAAAAAACGTACTTTAGCAACAGCTGTATCACCTTTTTTCTGTAGGCCTGCATCCCTTCACCTGAGGCTATTATTTTCACTCTGGAAAAACATTCATAATTTGAAGTGGTTCATAGGTAACATTTTTTCTGGTTTGGTTTAAAAGAGGGTTAAAGTCGGATCAGGAAGGACACACACAAAGAAGTCTCTTCTGCCTGGGGCCCCCAGAGTGTTTTGCAGCGCCCCTGCACCCACCCTTTCATTTGAGTCATTAACTGAACAAAACTGCATTCATTTGATGTGAACAGTAAATATTAGTATTGTTTTGGAGCCCATAATAAGCTTTTGTTATGGGCTTCTGTTACCAAGGTCAGGGAGGCCCGACAGCAGGGAGGCATGCACTGGTCTCTGATAGAGCTACATAGAGAACAACAGATCCCTGTTGGAATTGACAGGAGAAGAGCTAGTTAATGTTAGCTGTCGCAGCATGGTCCTCATTTTCTAAATAAAACAGCTAACATTAACAGATATTATTATTATGATATCTTGATATAGGATATTTAATTTTACTTTAATAAACATAACATACAAAATTAAGGGAACTCCTCCTAACCATGATAGAGCTCACACATGTGTGATGTTCAGGATTGGTGTGTAAGGACCCCTTTATATCTACATAGGGTGCGGGTCCTCTCCATGGAGGAACGCCATATTTCTGCAGTAGCCCAGAACAAACAAACTCCAGCTCTAGAAAGAGAGGGCCGTATGTCTCCAAAACTGAGACATAGGACGTGGAGGAGTATTTATTTTCCAATCAGCAACCTCATTGCTATATGCCTGTAAATAGTAAGCAAGAACTGCTGCTTTAAGCGGTCTGATGTTAACGGTGTGCAGCACTTAGTTAAACGTATTAGCATGCTAACATTTAGGTAATTAGCACAAAACCAAAAAGAACACACAACTGAGGCTGAAGGAATTTGATCATAAACCAAATTATTGGACAAATTAAAATGTTTAGTCCCTTTGGTAGAGCAAAGCAATTTGTGCCAATAGATGATTAACCTCTAATCGCGCATTTCCATTGCAGGGCCTCGCTCGGCTTAGTACGGTATAGTTAGGCCTTGTTAGGCTTGTTAGGACTGGCTCACTTTATGCTACGTTTCCATTACAGTTTAGTAGTTGGGGCAGTAACTATAGTAACGCAGTGTAGGCGGAGCCGTGACGTCATCTTCAATGAGAACCAAAGAAAAACAACATCAGCCGTTAGCTGTTAGTAGTGATGGCGAGATGAAGCCTTATGAAGCTTTGAAGCTTTCCAGCCAATTGGTTCGCAAAAGGGTTCATCTCATGAGGCTTCATCATGGGCTTCATTTGAACACAAACCCCCCTGTTGGTCAAAGTGTGTAAAACAGGCAGATTTGACATCTCAACAGTGTGCTCTATCTCCTACCGAGTTCCCAATGAGTAAAGCCTTAGAATAACTCTAAACAATAAACATAAAATCATATTTTCATGTTAACAATATTGTTTTTATTCCAGTTTAATGATTGTGATTGAAAAGCCTAAGGAGGCTGGTAAACATTGCAAAGAGGGATTTATATTCCTTATAATATTCGTAAACTTAACCATGTTGTAGCCTGAGAAAGGCTAAACCATATCAAAGACTACATTTATTAACTGAATTATCTAATTTAGCTGTAGCTTTTATAAATAAAAAAGACATATTGACGAGTCATTGAACCAGGACCCTGCGGTTGTGAGTCAACTGCTTTCCAGCTGAGCCACAGCCCACACTGAATTGACCTGAAAACACTGTAAGCTATTTATTCCTGTATTTATTCCTGTATTTATTTATTCATGTTTTTATTCCTGTATTTATTTATGCTTGTATTTATGTATACTTATGACATGTTCCGACCTCTATATAAGTGAGGGTCTGAGCTCTCTTAATTCCATCGTGTCACCGGGCCCGGGTACAGGAGGGGTAATATGGTTCATTATACATCCATGGATCTTATGAGCGTTGTGGTTCAACCGATCTGAATCGCTTCCTGAAGCAGTCACGTGGTATCGACAGGCAGCGAGGCTTCGTTTGTCATCGATGACGTCACTGGCCCAAAACGATACAAGCCTCGATACAAGCTTCACAAAAAGCTTCGGGGATTACTCGACACACGCTCCGAAGCCTCGGCGCAATACGTAACATCACTAGCTGTTAGCACTCAAGCTCACAGCTCCTCATATCTGTTCAGAAACTAGACAGAAGTTAAACAAGTACAAACCACAGACTGCCTGTGTCATGGCGAATGCAGTCGCTGGTTTATTTATGTCTGTATAGGCCGTTGTTGTGAGTGTGGACGGTCGGAGCATATACAGCGTTAGCTTAGCCAATCTCCATTTAGAAAACACGCATTTTAAAAGGTTTTTCGCCTGCCGTCTGTCTGCAGACTTGTCAAAGCATTAATTCATGGTTTTTACTAACCGGTATCAGTATGTTGTTACTTCGGCATCATTTTGGAACGTGTATTACAATTAAATCAAGGTCAAATATGTTCATTTTGTTGTAGTTGTAGCCCCCTTGCCAGCGATTCTCTCTCTAGTTTAGCATACTCAGCCCGACTCAGCCTGGTTGTTGGCCCGCTAAGAACCTTGATTTTATGGGGCCAGAAAAACTGTGAAATAGTACCCGCTAGCCGGTACTACGCCAAGTGGAAACGGAACCAAAAACGGGCCGTGCATGACACAGCACGCTTAAAGCGAGCTCCGCGCTGTAGTGGAAATGCGCCATAATAACTGTAATGTGGGCCAAAAGTGTTTGGGCTTTCTTTTATGTTCTGTAAGAGTCAAATATATTTTTTACTTTTTGAGAAATTATGAGGTAAAGACACCTCGTTCTAGCTTAGTAAATGCACACTATGTCACAAAATAGGAGTTTAAATCTATCATCAATCCTTAAAGGTTTGTTTTGACAGTAGCACCCTAAGTAAAAAGACAGCCGGTTTCCTGCCAAGCTTTCTCCATTTGACAGCTATATAAACAACTTCATCTTTCCCAAACTTTGCTTGGCATGTCTCATGACCTCAAATATAACCCTGGTACTCAAAATTCCTACAATATTCGGTTTAAAATGCAAAAGCAATCCTACTTTTCAAAGGAAATTGAATGAATATTGTCGGCATTTCAAGAAAGAGTTGAGATATAACTGTTCTTCTTACCTGGCAATGGTTAAGCTTTCAGACATACCTATCCAATATCATCTACTGAAACAATTATTTTCCTCAATTAAGTATCATTGCAAGAGCTATACTGTAACTGAACGTATTAATGATGTTCAGCCTGCCACTGAAAAAGTAATTATGTGAGCTCAATTATGTTTTTATTTGAATAACTTTTTTGGTAACAGACAGGGAACAAGTAATCCTCCTTCAACCATGTTTCTACCTCAATCAACAGTCTCCTCCAAAAGGATGCTGGGCTCCTCCAAGCACAAGTCAGAGTGACATTGAGAGTGCAACATCCACAATGAACGGGGTCATGCTGAACCACTGAGTAGGGAAGGCAGTGCTTAGGTTTCCTTCCCTGAAACATCAACCTATGTGGCAAATTGAATGTGTTGCATTCTACTATTGCCAACACAAGACAATGAGGGGAAAAGAAAATGTATCACTCCAGCACATTCAACACATTTTACAGGAGCATGAGTTAATCCATGCAACATTGCCTCACTGAGTTTGCAATATAACATGTTAACACTTAAATAAGTGTTTCTTAGACATGTGTCTCTCTTTGAGCTTTCCATTCAACTAACATGATTCACAAAAATATTATGGTGTATCTGTGTAAAGATTGCTTCCCCTGCAGATATATGTTTCCTATTGTTAACACAAAAGATGAAACGCTGACTTTGATTAAATGTATTATGTCCACAGAGTTCACATAACTGTATTAGGTTAGTTGAAAGCAATAATATTAGGTTTAAATAACAAATATTAGGTTCAACTTAATATTATTGCTTTCAACTAACCTAATACAATTACGTGAAATGTGTTGACACAGGGCCGTTCCTCTACAGGCTGATCATGCAGACTGCGTGGGGCCTCACCTTGCGGAGGGGGCCTCATCTTGCGGCCTCAACTGAGCCGCATGCGCTTATGCGCTTATGCGCTTATGCGGCGCAATTAGTGTGGTATCGCCGCTGCGAGGCTCCACTAGCACCGCCCCCCCCCGTCGACGACGCCCGCGAAACAGAGGGCCTCATCATATAACTTTGCGTGGGGCCTCCAGTTGGCCAGGGACGGCCCTGTGTTGACACAATACATTTAATTAAAGTCAACTTCCCCGTTTTTCATGAAAGCCTGATAAAAGGTATTGTTCAAAGACGATTAAAGCAGAAGTCACATGACTTGTTCCTTCTTGGCTGTGAGTGAAACTGTAGTTAATTTTGACTCAATCCAATATATAGTCAAGATACCATAAATACTCACTAGCTCATGACTCATTACAATACACGTATGATTAGTGTTTGTTGAATACTACAGTGACCAGTTGTTTTGAAAATGACTACCTTTTTTAAAGAAGACTGCAACCAACGATAGCAGCTTTGTGTAGTCGGCTGTGATAAGGTAAAATAAGATAAGGTACACCTTTATTGATCCCCATAGGGAAACTCAGGTGTTAAAGCAAATCAAATAAAAATGTATTACAGATCACAAAAGCAACAAAAGCAAAAACTAAAACAAAATACAAATATCATAGCACAAAAATGATAAAAACATTATGAACAACAACATAAGTAGTGCCATATGATAAAGATGTGGATGTAAAACCAGACAGAAGTGATGCTAATGAAAATGGAAACTAGCTGATAAGGAAGACAGATGCAAAGAGATTTGTTTTGAGTTTGCTTTTGAAGGAAGCAGCAACAGATAAGAGTTCTTACAGTATAATACGAAAAATGTTTAGTTAACACGTATACATACAGTATTTACAGTTGCTAATACTAATGTTCACAATTAAAATATCAATAAGCTGATGAAATGTTCAACAATCCCTAAACACATAGTACAGCCGCGGTTGAGTTAAGTTAGGTTTGCTAATATATGGTCAAAGAGGCAAAGGCGTCAATCTTGAAGTGTGCTGCTCGGCTGCACACTGCGGATCAGTATGCTGTGTTTCGTCGAATAAATGAATAACATTGAGAGGCTGGCCCACAACATCATCTCTGACCCAGACCATGTCTTGACAAGTTGTTACCATCAAATCGAAGATACAGGATGCTACGATTAAGAGGGTCTTGAGCAAGTTCACTTCAGTGAGGGAGGCACAGTGGATTAGTGCATTGGTGTTTGGATCAGGGGAGCACAGGTTCAAACCCCACTGCAGTCAGCATGTCGTTGTGTCCCTGGGCAAGACACTTCACCCCAAATTGCTCCTGTGGGAATTGCCCTCAGTATTGAGTCACTTTGGATAAAAGCGTCTAACAAGTGACATGTAATGTAATGATGTTTCCTTGGTATGTGTCCTTGTTAATGTTGCAATTGAAGCTGCTGTCATGCAAGAAACATTACAGACATTATCTGACAATAAAGTATTATCGTATCGTATCATTCCATATCTTATTGAAAACCAAAGTATTGGACATACATATTTGTTTGACCTGAGGATCACTCTAAGTTGAAGGTTAAGGCATCATCAAAGTTATTTGCAATTCATCCTGAGGAGGATGATTATATGAACTAAATTGAAAGGTAATCTGTCCAGATATTTGTATACATTTTAAAGTCACACATGTAGACCACATGGTGTCACTTGAGGAAACTTGAGGAAACTTCCAAGAATGAACTGAAGAGAGTTTCATTCAAATGTAGTTTTTAAAAAGGGACATCTATTAGCTACCCACTTTTCAACATCTTGCCAGACAGGGCCAGTTGGTGCATGCAAAGACAATTCTTTTAATGGGTTGATAAGCAGGGCTTGACTCACTTTGGGCGTAGAGACGGGTACAGCAGTGTAAGAGCGGAAGCTCCTTTCTTATCTAACTGGTTTTATCAGTGAGGAACAACAAACATAAAATGGACAAAAACCCACAGTACTGGACAAACAGTGACATCATCGGCTCACTTTCTATTCAGAGGTTAAATGAATTAGCAGCGATAAAAATGTGTAGACGAACAATATCTGGAAATCACTTTGATTCACAAAACATCTAAATAATTAGTTATCTTTAAGAAAAAGTGTCCCTCTTATTAATTATTGGTTAGCTCAGCTCCATTCCATTTATAAAACCTCTTCAGGTTTCACAAAGCACAACTATGATTTAATGAAATGATATGTTGTAACAAATTTTAACTTGGCTAAATCCTTAACTGAAAAAAATCTGATTTTGAAAACTGAACTGATATGCTTATCCAATTTGAAGGAGCAGTCAATAAACCCGCCAGGATAATTAAGAAAAGATAAATGCCAGCAATAAAAACGTGTCAGGTGGTCCATTATTTTAATCAAGATTGATAATGTTTAAATCCATCCAAGTTTTGATATAATTTAATCAGCTCAGCAAAGGCTGAATAAATTATGAACTATTTGTTTTTATAGGCAAATTGTACAGATTTGTACATAATGGGAAACACAGTCAAAAGGACTCCACAGTGTTAAAGAGACCAGTCTTAAAGCACCAGAACATCAGAGTTTCCTGAGCCAGCAGTTAACATGATACAAATGTCATATCAAATGCCAATGTGGCTATTTAAAGTTACAGGAGTCAGAAGCATCTCTTTATGTTATTTTGTGTTTTTGGCGGATTGTAAACTAACTTTTAAAGGTTCATAACCAACTGTATCAGTATGTGTAGAATCATAGCGATATATAATCTGAATATTGATTAATCCATAGAAAGAAAGAAATGAAGTTTTACACAATCACAACCAATTTCCTAATACCCTTTTAACCCTCCTATTGTCTTCGGTTCCCCCCCCCCCCTTACTTTGGTGTTCGCAGTCAAATTTGACCGGTCCTGTTTTAACTGCTATTACATTAACACAAAAACCATTAATCATCACCAAATTTCATTTAAGACCCTTTCAAACTGTAAATATTGTATCAGACTACTGGTATACATGGAAAACTGCTGTAAATATACAAAGAATAGACACTGAACATGTATTGCATGTGCCAGGTGTGATCCATGTGGGGGGATGGGCACATAAGAGCGGGAAATGTATCAAATTGTTCTGTGTGTGTTTGTGTGTGCCAGGTGTGATTCACATGGGGGGATGGGCACATAAGGGGGGGACACACATCTAGAGTATGTGTGTGTGTGTGTGTGTGTGTGTGTGTGTGTGTGTGTGTGTGTGTGTGTGTGTGGGTGTTTGTGTGTGTGTGTGTGTGTGTTTGTGTGGGTGTTTGTGTGTGTGTTTTATCTGATCCGGATGGTTACTAATTCCTTTTCTTTACGGCGGTCATTTTTGACCGGGAACACCATGGGTGTTACAAAGTTGACTAAATCATCCAAAATGCAATGAAAGTGGTGATCAGCAATTTCATATGTTCAAATGTCTACTGTGAAGGATATCATAAAGCCTTAATGCAATCGAATGTAAAACAAAAAAGTTATGATTGATGAAAGTAGTAAATCGGTCAGATATGACCCGAAGACAACAGGAGGGTTAAACACCTGGACTGTCTTACACTTTTTCTTAAGGTTGCAATGCCTGATAATAGGTTCAACATCTGCCAGAGTGTTAGACCTCTCAGTTCATTTATCATTACTTTTGCTGTGGAGAGTAGATATGATTATAATTTCCGACTACAGCATTCATTTCTTAACTACAAGACAATAGTGGAATACTACAGTTCAAAGGGCACTGGATCAAATAACCTATTGAATTTCAAGGTTGCTTCTTACTTTTACTCGACATTGCAAATAAAAGACTTTCCCCTGCCCAAGGCTTTACAAAGAACTGTTCTTTTACCCCTCCATCCAGAAGGACGTCTGCAGGGTGAGCAGGCTGGTGCTAATGGCCGTCTGCAGACCTCTCTGTTTGTTGCAGCCTGTTTCTGTCCCTGTTTGGAGGCTGATCCAAACCAGACTGCAGGGAAATATTCAATGTTCACTGTAAAACTGAATCAGCAGCTCTTGTGCCAGGCTCAGCAGCAGGAAAGGGGTGGAGGTGTGGGTACCATTACAATAAAGAGCATTTAGGCTCCTCGTCCAGGCGGAGAGGGGCAGGGTGGGGAACTCCTCCATCATTACTGACTGCTCATACTAAAATAAATGATTGTTATGCAAAAAACATGTCACAGATACCAAGCTCTTGCCTTTTCCTGATCACCAGTTAAAATAATGGGGAGACTACCTATAAATATATATACAATTAGAAGACTAATCAAGTGTAATTGGCCAAAAAAACAATATCCTCTTTGTAGAGAATGCAGTATCATATCACCAGACAGTTTTTACGCTGCTATGGACAGTCTTGTACTAATGTACATTTTTCACAGATTTTGAAGTGACTGTTATTTTGTATCTATTGATTGCTGTGTGTTTAATGTGTATATGTATAAATGCGTCTTTTGCTTGTGTATATATATATGTATATACATATTTTTATATTTTATTCCTCTGGAATTGTGGGAAACAGTATTTCGATCTCTCTGTCTGTACACACAAACTGAAAGATTGACAATAAAGTTGACTTTGACTTTGACTTTGATCACATCTTTACATTAAATATAATAGGGAAGAGCTACCATAGTCTGAATTACTTTATTTCTTTGATGATATGGTAGTAACCCCTTTCACACTTTCTGACAGACACATTGTGATGTGATCTAGTGAGACTGAGAGTGTAAGCATAAAGTGCCACACAATGCCTTGCTGTTGCCTTATTATTAATAAACCTCTTGTGTGTTTGTTAGCATGATCAGGGAGGCAGCAGCAGAACAGAGCACAGGGCTACCCTGCAGTCACTCAGGGTGTTGAGTTTGCATGGGGCTGAAGGCCACTTCAACACATGTACATCTCCTGTTACCAAGGCCATTTCTAGGATTCACTCCCAACAACTGTCTCTGAAATCTCAGAAAACTGTGGCAAACGTTACCTCGGCAGAAAAACAGACAATGTTTTTTAAGATAGGGATCTATTTTGGAGCGTGCTCTTTCAGTCTTTTGTAGCAAGTAAATGTAAGTGTTACGTAGACTAAATCACTGTCCATTGTGATGCTTATTGGAAAGTATTGTGGAAACAGAAGACTGTAGAGAAGACAATAGAACAAGAAGAGAAAACTAAAAAGAGCATAGCAAATGCTCCTGCTGCCAAAGCAAATGTATGTGTAAAAACGTAAATAACATGCAAGTTGCAAATAGTTAGACACAGTTTATGTCTTCATATTGCGATGCATAGATTTATTTTATATGTTTGTATATTAATTTAACCCTTAGATGCATAAGTGGGTCTTTTTTGACCCGGTGAGGTGGTTTTCTTGAAGTATCTTTGTAATTACATTTTTTTATAATTTCATATTCCAGCTATTCCTCAAAAAACATGTTTTGGATATCATGCCATTCAAATTTTTAATTTACATTTTAAGAAATTGTAGTTTTTGTATTACTACCCCAAGCATCCATAAGTGGGTCAAAAATGACCCGCATACATTTTCTATGGGATCCTATGGGAACCTTTGATTCTTATCACCTGTTGCTGTCAGGAATACATTCACTGTAGACTACACAGACTACATCACAAGTGACACCTCTCAGGAAGATTATTTTACACAGCAAGATCTGATACCTGTCAGTATAATAATAATAATAATAATAATAATAATAATAATAATAATACATTATATTTGTATAGGGCTTTTCAAGGACTCAAAATCGCTTTACAATATAAGGGAAGGTTAGGGTGGGGGGTATAGGACTATCAAACTTGATCAACCGGCATGGATTGATGGGGGGGGGGGGCTATGAGTAGACAAGAGGAGAAGAGATGAGTTTTGAAAAGGGACTGGAATACTGTGAGGGTCTCAGAATAGCGGAGATCTTTGGGACAATATGTTCAAAAAGTTTTTTTTCAAAATGTAAAAAAAATGTCTAAAATTCTAAATAGTGAAAAATTAAATATAAACTATTTCTAATGTGAACCAAAATATAATACTAAATATTATACAAGTGATTTTTCTTAACCAAAATGACAAAAATGGCATAAAAACACATATTATTCTAATACGGGTCCTTTTAGACCCACTTCATTTGTGGAAGAGTGTGGGTCCAGTCACTCGTGCATCTAAGGGTTTTAACAAGCTAGAAAAATAAAATAAAAAACAGAGCAGTGTATTACAAATTCCTATTGTTAATTATTCCAAAGTTAATTCTGTGTTATGTGATCTTTTTCCAAATGCTTGTACCCCAGTGTTGAAGCCTGGAGTCCTTATGAGGCATTGAAAAAAAGCACTGTCTGAAAATGTGATAAACAGTCAAATGCATTGCATCATTTCTTATTGTACACTGGATACCACATGCTAACACAAAGCAATTACCTTAATTTTAGAATATTTCTTGCAGTATCTCAACTAACTTTATCGTATGTGTCACTGTTACCAATCATTCAGACATTATACATTATAACAACAACAAGAAAAAAAAAGATGATAGTTTAGAAATGTTCTACATATATTTCACCTCTTTCATATTTCTCCAAAATATGTTATATTAAATCATAGTAAATGAATCATTTAACACAAACATGTACATTGCTCCCACACTAACAGTTTACTTTGTTGCTATAAGAGATGAATTGTGTAATAGAGATTGTGTATAAAAGAAGGATCTGTGCGGTGGTAGTGTTGCTCTATAAGTTGTAGATTTGAATTTATCTTAAAAAATAAACGTCTCCAAAAACTCAATATGTTAGTATAGATTTGTGTAAGGTGTTCAATATCAGAGTCTGAAATGTGAAACTGGCCTCATGGTAGGATCACAGAAAGAATGGAGCTCTACCACCACTTACTGGTAGAGTTACAGCAAGACAGGAAGAAGACAGGAAGAAGAAGAAGCTATAAAAAGTAGCAGTTTAAAACAAATGACTATGGTTTCCTGCACCCAGCTGTGGGCCAAATTGGCCACATTCCTGAATTAGATCACTAAATATATCTGAAAATAAGCGTGGAGTGAATAGAGGAGATACACATATAACTCTTGAGTCTGTGCTAAATTAAACAATGTGAGTCACAAAGCAGACAGTCACTGGTTTAATTTATTCAGGGCATCTTGTCACCATTGATAACTCTGGTATGGGATCAAAACTAAGCTCACGGCAAAGAAATGGAAATAATTATTGACTAAAACCTCAAAGATCAGAGGCTGAAAACTCCCCACACTTTAATCCATGACTAAACGCATGCTCTCACGATCAATGGCGATGACTGATGACCCTCTTCCCCCCGACCACCATCTTTGAACATCTCCACCTGGCAGCCACTAAAGGTCACTAGGAGGCGGGAGTCTTGGGAGAAAGCTGTGCAGCTTATACTGTAAATACTAAAAAGTCAGCCTAATTCTTATGCTATATGGAAATGTACTATATGTTGTTTCAGTAACACTTTCTATGACCCCCATGTAAGAAAAGGATACGACATACATTAAAACATACCTAGAGCACTGTATGATCATAGCATGCCTACAAATTCACAAGCATTAAAAGAATAATGAATACATCAACAAAAACATGTTTTTTTATTCCTTATCACTGTAATAATGCACTCATGTGGGATTATAAAGTGGTCATTGTTTTCTTTAACTAAAGTGAAAATATATTTTAATTTACTTTAAAAATAGCTGAAAGTAACATATTTTCTAATTATAAGTAATAAAGACACACCAGCAATTATGACGTTTTTTGATACTTATAGGTCATTATAATCCTTCATATGTGTTATATGATTGCTATAATTTTTAAAAATAAAGTGTAAAGTGATAAAGCATTATATGTTTGAGTGCTTATTAATATAATTATAAAGTGCAATAAGAATATTATATGAATGCATTCTAAGTATGTTCATAATGCATTAAAGACATTGGTGTTGTCAAAAGTGTTAATGAAATGATTTAAACTAATATTGTGCTGGTTTTAAGAGCCTAAAATAAAAGAGTTCTGCAGTGTGGGGCAAAGAAACAAAGGCATACATCTATGTCAATATATAATACAAATAATACAGCAAATCAATCAAGTCATAGATGAAGTGAAATACATTCAAATAAAAGGTTGTAGCATAAATTAAACAATAAAGTCCAAAAGGAAACTCACATTGTCAGAGACACATGAGGGGAGCAGGACTGGAGACACTTTGCTGTCAGTCTGTCTGCTCTGTCAGTCTCTATCGATCCTCTGACCTGATCACACCTGCTGTCACTGTCCAACCAGGAGCATTGTGCAACAGGCAGGTCATGTTTATCAGTCCTCCAGGGGCGGTGTTTGAAGCAGCACAGGGGAATTCACAACAGTTACAATTATTTATTTTTGGACGTTTGTCCTTTACATTACATGTCACTTGTTAGACGCTTTTATCCAAAGTGACTTACATACTCAATACTGTGGGCAATCCCCAGAGGAGCAATTTGGGGTGAAGTGTCTTGCCCAGGGACACAACGACATGCTGACTGCAGTGGGGTTTGAACCTGTGCTCCCCTGATCCCAACACCAACGCAACGCACTACTCCACTGCGCCACATGCCTCCCGCCTTTATTTGCACTGACGTTACGTGCCGTTCTGTCAGAAGTTGCAGATATAGGGAGATTTATTGCACCAAACTTGAACTTGATTGCCTTAACGACTAACCCTGTACCTGCTACACACAACAATCTGGAAAATAAAATATAACAGCACAAACCTAACATGCATGGCAGAGCAGAGGAAGAATGCTTTTATTTCTGCAACCATGACATCGTGCACATGACTTGCACCACTAGTAGCAGCCTATCTAAGCAAAATGAATAGTTGGCATGAACACAGTGATCGATATTAGTGGTATGTGTCATGGGATGTTATGCCTTTAAAAGCATTTATGACTATAAAGCTTCATTGGGAGCTAAAAACAGTCCATGGCTACAAAACAGCCTCACAGGAACAGGAAATGCAAAGCGGAAGATTGTAAGATTGGATGATAAGCTTCTGTCTGCAAGCTTTAGGACACGTTATAACCCTTGAGAGATCACAGATTGGCCTAAAAATAGCACCTCATTCATCTTTATTATACACTGTAGACGCATTGTGGCTGATCCTACATAAATTAAACATTAGATTCAAGTTCAAGGTAAACATCAATATACCAAATATTGGAACAGAGGTTGTCAAAGTGCAATTAAGATCAATAATATATTTGTATATACATATATTAGACTAATATACAATATGCAATCTCCCACTTCCGCCCCTCTGGCACACACACACCCAAGTATGCACACACACACACACACACACACACACACACACACACACACACACACATACACACACACACACACACACACACACACACACACACACATAGAAGTATTGCATTACAATCACCAATTCACATAGCCTTGAATTATTTTGTATTATTGTATTAAATCCTTATTTAATTGGGCAGTGTAATTGAGATGAGTCTCTCGTTTTCCAGAGAAAAACCTGTTTGCCATCAAATACAATTTTTTTTTTTTTAACAGCGTTTCAAAATAAACAGTTTATTTGCTGAAGGAACAACAAACTTAAACCTGGCTTTTTTGAGTTATCTATGAGTATTTTTCAGCAGAAACACGAGGCACTGTATATTTAATTTGGCTGTTCTCTTCCCTTATGCATGCTCCCCGTGAAATTGAAAAGACAGTTGCTCTCACATGTTGGCAGGGAAAGAAAACTTCCATCAAGGCTGAACCAAAACATTTAGCAAAACCCTGCAGGAGAAATAGATATCCTCATTCAACGATTCGTAAGAGAAAAAGCCTGAAAGTCTTTAAAGATGGGCAATCATATTTTCAAGACTGGTCTTTTCTCTAGTACATGGTTTCTCCTAACACAAGACATGTGTGTGACTAAAACAAGACATTTAGTTCCACTGGCCACAGATCACTATCAAACCCAGAATGTTTTCATTAGTTTTTAGCAACATTGTTACAACCCAACTTTAACCTCTCTAGATGAACATTGTTTCAGAGCACTTACAAATGAAAAGAATCTGAGAATGCATAACAAACATACAAATGATGGCATTAAAAAGCAGCCTACATGTCCTGAGAATAACAATACGTGCCGTGTTCAACAACTGCGACTGTGCTTAAAGCCTAGAAATAAAATGGCTGAAAAAACAAAATTGGGTTTAAAGGTTAGGCTTTAATTTACTCAAACATCTGTATGGAGCTTTCATTGCTTCATTAACTGAACCTTTTAGGATTCTCAAGGGATACAATTAAAAACAATGAGTCATTTGCATTATTTACTAAATAACTAATAGTTAAACAGATGATACGGTGACTCTGCGTGTCCCCACTATCAGAACCTATTACCTCGTTCCTTTTCTAGATCCTCAAATTTCACAAGAAAAGGGTTCCGTGGTGTTTTCAGTTTCCTTGGTGTGGTAGACCCCGCTGTGGAGGGTCCTAGGACTGGTCACATTTGGAGAAAAGTGACACCTCACTTGGGGTATTTGACAAACTGACACTCAGCGAAACAAGAGTGTCAAACTCAGCTTGTCAAATACACTAAGTGGGGGGCCTGATCCGGGGAAGACTGGCTCTGTGGAGTAAACAACCTGCAGCAAACAAATATTAAAGAAGTAAAAAATCATGTTTATATTTTACACAAAGCTCTAATGTCTTTTAGAGAGAAGATTCAGATGTGCTACCTGAGTGTTGAAGCAGAGGAGTCCGTGTGCTTCTTCCTCCCTCAGGAGTTCATACTGTTGACACTGTGCACAACACCTCGTTTGACCATTGAGCGCTGCAAAGAGGAAGTCAAAACAAGGAAGATAACTGCGAAGCTAGAGCTCAGGAAATATGTTGAAATGAAGTGTCAACATGTCATGATTGTGAAATGCCGTTTGTGGCTCACAGTTTTGGAGATAATGGTTTGTTGAGACACATTCGTCTTTTGTGGCATTTGATGTGTTTTCACTATTTGTGTACAGAATGTGCTGAAGGAACTGTATAGAGTCACAGGAGAATGAGGATTTCAGATCAGATGGCGTAGAGTTTTAATGGCATTTTACAGTTCATTTAATTTAAATATATTCTCAATGTTCAGTATTTCATTTTACATTATTTTGTGTTATTCTCTTGCCCTATTTTTATTTCTATTTCTTCTTGCACAACTTGTACTTCTGTTGTGTCTTAAACAAATGACTTTCATTGCCAAAACTACACTGTAGCTATGACAATAGAGCCCTTGAAATCTTCATCTTAAGACTTGTGTTAAAACTACAGTATGAGATCAAATGATCTGGTCTATTCTTGGTATTGTACCTCCATTAACGGCAATGTTAGCCATACTTTTTCAAATTTTAGGCCATGTTTCCTCCTGCGCTATCAGCCGTCTCTGGCCATCATTGGCTGCTTCCTGCTTCAAGGAAAAGCATCAGCGTCTGGCCTGCTGATTGGTGGTCCATCTGTCAGTTTACCCCCCCTCTGCAGCAAAGCTACACGCATCAGGGCGATAAAAACTAGTTCCACATGTTCAAACTCATTTTTTTTTATTGGACACAACATCATTCCCTAATAGCCTACGTATTAAGCCTAACCAGGACTCAGTCCATGTAATTATTTTATGATGTCTGGACTCTTGTTTTTCCAAGTAAAACTCTATCAAAGTCACTTTTGCTTGCCTCACCTTTTTGCAACAGCCAGAATGTGCTGCACACTGTAACTTCCCCTTGTTACTCAGGACCAACGCACCACCATTACTCTCTGGACTTCCCTCTGCAGACCCCACCCTGCTGTAGGTTAGGTTCTCTAACACAGAGGGACTGGATATACTGTATACTGAACATACTGTATACTGGATATACTGGATATACTGTATGCTAACTGTTTGTACAGTTTACACAGCACTGTTACTTGTATCCTTGTATTTTAAAGCTGTTTCTGTTTAATTTTGATTGTATTGCCTCTATAGTGGTTGTTTTTGAAGGTTTCAAAGTTGAAATGTTCTGTAAAAATAAACTTGCCTTGCCTTCAGTATTTTACAGAACAGCAACGTACAGTACAGTACAGTATATTATAGAATAGTATAGTAAAGTATTGTTGTGTATTGTATATTTGAGTTCACAACCTATAGTATATTATATTCTAGTGTAGTGTAGTATAGTATAGTATCATATACAAATGTATAGTATATTATATTATAGTTTACTATAGAATAGTATAGTATAGTACAGTACAGTGCAGAATAGTATAGAATAGAATAGAATGGTATAGAATGGTATAGTATAATACAGTATAGTAGAGTATAGTACAGTACAGTGTAGAATTGTATAGCATAGTATAGTATAGTAAAGTAAAGTATGTTATAGTATAGTATTGTTGTGTATTGTATATTCTAGTTTACAGTATAGTTAATGATATAGTAAAGTGTAGAATAGCATAATATAGTATGGTATGTGTCACGATCTGTCTGTGTTTTATTTCTGTCCTGTGTAGATCTGTCTTTGGTTTCCTGTTTTATTTTGAAAAGTGTTCACCCCCCCCCCCCCCCCCCCCCCCCCCCCCCCCCGTCTTGCCTGTTGCTTCCTGTCTCTGTGTTCCCTCCTGCCTGATTACCCGATTGTGTTCACCTGGTGCCCCTGTGTGTTCTCCTCCCTCCTCACCTGTGTCTTGTTTGTTTGATTAGTCCTGTGTGCATTTAGGTTCTGCTTTTTCTGTTAGTCTTGTGAGATTCTTGACGTTGTTGGATGGATTTTGGTTCGTACGAGTTTGTGTTTTGCCTTGCTTTACTTTGTTGGCCTGAACTTTTCCATAAATAAAGGAGTTTGATTCAACCAACGGGTTGCTGCATTTGGGTCCTATATATACCTCGCCGTCCAGCTGTAACAGTATGATGTTGTATGGTACAGTATAATATACAATAGTTACTGTAGTAGCACACTAATAATTCCCAACCATTCTATAAAATTGAGTAAGCTTACTACTACCCTTTAGTAAGTGACATATTTTATAAAAAAACTATACTAGAACTATACGATTGACCTGAATAGTGAATGCAGTTCTGCAGGTCATTGTGTAAAGCGATCTCTCAGGATGAACTCCTGTGGATGTTGCCTCATGTTGAGCTGTGTCTTGCAGCACAGCATCGTGTGTTGCAGCCTTCACTGTGCACTGATCCTAAATCTTCAAAATGTTTTTAAAAAATGTTTTCACCGAAATAAATAAAATCCTGAGATATGGGCTTACTGTGTGCATTTTTGTTTAAAGTTGTCCAATACCTGTTATTAAAAAAAAGAAGGCCCCACAACCCATGTGTAGCATTAGCAACCCCAAATTGGGGTCTTGGCTCCTGGCTCCAAGGCTGGGAACAAGTGGAGCGGCACTATTGTGCTATTTTAAAATAGGATAATCAGTCTTGCATGTGGGTGATCAGATATTTTGTGAAATAACTTTCGGTTATTATGTGGCACACCTTTGTCTTGATATTTTAAAGTTCACATACTGTGCAACAAGTTAAAGTTGCACAGATAGTCTTATGGTCATATTTATTCATTTAAATATTGAGGCCTGAGCCTTTCAAACTGAATTTAGGGAGATTGCCTTTTAAAAATACTATTACCCGCTTAGACTGCGCACAGTTTGCATTTTGTGAGCAACAAGTGAGGGTGTTGCAATATACTGGTATTGATGATAACCACCATTTAACTTAAGACAAAATACAAGATAGAATTCTTAGATTCTAATGGGCATAATAATTATGTAGTAAATCTGATATATGGATATGTGACATGTTTGAGAATTCATTAGACAAAACCCGTGAGGTTTAGAACACTATTTGGCATTTTAAGAATAATATAAATGAAAGGTCTTGAAGGTTGAGGGATAAATTCAGAGTGCTGATAAACTGAAGAAGAAGAGAGGACAGATATTTACAGAAGTCCTGAGTCATTCTGTGTTCAGACAGTGAGACTCATGGCAGCTTATCTCTGAGTGGCAGTTCAAAGTGTGAACCATTTCAACACCCTTCTCCGGCCATAATACCACACATATAGGGGAAGTGGGAGATGAAAAAACACCACCACCCTGTTGTTGAGAAAGAGATGGTCCGATTGTTTAACAAGAATTAACTGAATTTGCTACAGCCAAGTTACCTTGCACTATGTATTGACCAAGAATACTTGCATTCAAACATTTGTAATTTAGTTACCACAAGTAGAAATGCAGTATGAAGTGTACTGCAAAACTAAAGTGATATACTGTGATAAACTGAGAGCTGCATGGGTTTTGAATTGCAAACAGAAAGAGTTTGCTGTCTTACTGCCTGTCAGTCACTGTCCTTATTTGAGTCATAAAAGTGCATTTAAAAAATGTAACACATTTTTTCATGAGGGAGAAATCCATTCCCTCACATTTTAGTGCATACTGATCACTATATTTAATATTGTGCGATAATCTTTGGTCATGTACAGCCATTCTCTAATCTGATGATCAATCTGAAATTCTATTCTGAGAATTTGCTGGAGGAAATTAACCTCAAAGTCGCATAATATAACTTTTTAAACTACAGCGTAGTTCACTATCCAGTAACAGGAGGTTTATATTTGTGAAAATCCTGGCATCATGTTCACTGATGAGAATAAACTTTCAAATTGATGTCTAAATCCTCCCAGAAGACTGAGGGTGAACTGCCATCTTGTGGCTCAGTGCAGAACTGCAGGTTTGATCTTAAAGGTCCCATGTCATGGCCATTCCTACTGATCATAATTCCATTGTTGAGGTCTACTAGAATAGATTTAAATTGTGCAATTTTCCAAAATCACATTGGTTTCTCATACAGCATCTCTGTAAAGTATGTGTATTCACCAGGTATTCACTCTCTGTCCTAAACGGCTTGTTGGAGCTCCTGCCCCCCCCCTCCCTGTGAGCCCAGTGTGCTCTGATTGGTCGGGACGTTGCGAGGCTCGTTGCTGCTCGTTGCTGCTCGCCACTGCTGCGAATTGCTGCGAGGAGCGGACAGGTTTCCGGGTCGGCGATACAGCGAGAACAAGCGAAACTCATCCTGAGCACACACAAACACTCACAGCCGAAGTAAAAACAATAAGTGTTGCTTGATATTGAGTAAGAAAAAGGTTTATAACGCTGTGAGAATGGGTCTGCGGAGAGCATTTCTCCACGATCCCAACTCGTCTATTACCAGCGTCCAGGGAGCTCTATGCAAGTCAATGGGGACTCCCTGTTAGTTAGCCAAGGGATCCTGTTGTGTGAGGTGCTCCGCGGATTGGTCCATTTGGGCCAATCCGGTCATTTGTTGTTGATTTGGGTGTTCACACGTCACAGAACCCAGGAAGCAAACAATGGAAAATGAGAAATCTCCAACGAGGCGTTCTGGGGCAGCATAGACAGGTCTGTGTTAGAGTTTTACTCGCTACAGGGTGTACTTTGAGGGTTTTTGACTCTGCAGACCGTTTACATGCAGAAAAACCTTCATAACACACGGGTAATAACCGGAAAAGCATGACATGGGCCCTTTAAAGCAGACTGAGGCGCTGTTTACACGGGAACGAAATGGGTTGTATCTGCTACTTTTCTCTTTCGTATAGCCCATTCGTTCACACGAGGCCCTAACGGAACTGCGGAAACGGACCCCTCAAACGATAACGGGTCCCAAGGTGGATAGATCTGCGGACGGAACGCTCTGAGGGGCCAAACGGCTCCGTGTGTACGTCCTATACGATCATTTCATGATAACGATGAAGCATAGCCCCGCCTCTCCCCACCTCTGCTGCTCACTGCTGTAGCATGGTCAGTAGCTACTGTCAGTAGCTACTGCTACTGCTACTGACCATGCTACAGATGTTAGTGCAACATCTACAGCTCCTCTACCACAACCATCAGCAACAAGTGGACATGCAGAACTACATGAACTACATGTTGCTAAATCCACCGCGGAGAATAAACAGAAGGGCAACCAGGCAACCATGGCAACCATGCTCGGGGGGTCTTCTTCGCTGCTTTTTGTGTATTTTGTGGCGGAAGTACAGCGCCACTTACAGGCCTGGCATATGTACTACAGCGTCTCCAGCGGGTCGAGCGGTCTCGTGTGAAGGGACACGTTTATTGAGCCGTATCCGTGTGAACGGAATACTTTTTTGATATCGAATTCGGTTCGTTTGCGTTCCCGTGTAAATGGGGCCTGAATGCAGGGCCAAAGGCAGATGTGCTTAGTGTGATCACTGTAGAGTTAAGAGACACTTCAGGTAAATAGGACAACATTCATTTAAAAATTGTCAGATATTACCATGAAACTTCCCCAGTTGATTGAAGTCTACTGACATGTTTTTTTTAATTTATATTCAAATTAGGCAGTATCTTATTCAATATCATTTGCATAAAAATGAAACTGATTACTGGATAAAGCCAGGTTTAAAATATTTGTTTCAGTTTGTAGACATTGAAGGTTTTGGATAAATGTTAATAAATTGTGAATATCCACTTGAAAATAAAATGTATTTTTAGCCAGGCTTTTTAGAATAAGATGATATATAAATCAGTCTATTAATGATGTACAAACCCCTCTGTAGATCTTTCAGAATATGGATAGGAATGAAACGTATGAAAGAAAAGACACTTAAGCTACTAGTAAAACACTTCAACTAATACATTTTACTATGAAATTCACCAAGAAGATTATTTATTTTAAGACTATTTTTCAGTTTTTTGTATTGTCATCTTTAAGTATTGTAGCGGGGCATTATATAATGCAAACTTTTGTTGAAATTATGAGATTTCTTCCAACAAATATAGACGAAGTTAGTAAAAGAAACATCTAAATGTACATTTTTGATGTTTTATTTCAACTATTCTGAACAAAGGCATGTCATAGAAGCAAAATACCCCAAAAATTACATGTATGTCATGATGCTTATGGAACACCACTAAATGAACTGGTTTTATACTTCATTCATCACAGACATAAAGTAGTTAAAAGTAAAAGTAAGGAAATAATCAGGTGAAGAATGTACAGTTCAATTTGACTTTTATTCGTTGGTAAAAGGAAGACTTGAAGCAGCAAGATCTGATGAAAAACTTGGACAAGGCACTGTCTCTAGATTTACAAAATTATGACTCAGCCCTTTTTTAATTCAAGACAAAATATTGAGAAGCATCTTCTAATACATTTCTTTTTCAGACGTGACTCGGGTACAAAGTACACTTGATTCTTCAAAGAAGGCAGTCAATACACGGTGCTTCAGGTAAAACTGCATTTTATCTCATGGCACATACACAAACTAGACCACGCAATGGGCGAGAATACTGAGTATCAAAATGCATATCGGTACAAATGACAATAACATTAAAAAAAATCTAAAATACATTTACTTTAAACTCGCAAAATAATGTAAATAAATCTTTCAAACACTAATTTCTAAAATATCCGACAACAAGCAAACCCCTTAATATTTCTGAAGCCGAAACTAATCAGGAGAAATGCTGAAAGAAATTATGTACATTTGTATGCAAAATGTTTAGGCCTGGTTTGATATTTCCCTTCATGGTATTTTGCCTGTCTTTAGCAACATGCCATGGACAGCTTTCTCGAGCTTCTGGCTGTTCATTGGTCCTGTCCCAGGCTCTGGAGTGTTGCTTGTTCCTTCAGCAGAGAGCTGTTCAATTACAAAAAATACTGTTTTCAAAATCCTGTTCCTTCACAATCACAACTTTTAAATTTGACAAGTACTTCTAGGTTTTATAATACAAAAATATCCTCAGTGGTGTCTGCTTTCCACCTCAAAATGATATCACTTCTGCCAAATCCAAATTACACAAATCAAATACAAACAGTATATCAAAGATGCATGCAATGGAAATCATGTCCAGAAAGCTTTCTTGACTCATTGGTTTTCCAGTGCATGTATAATGAAATGATATAACTCTATGCATTAGATTCTATGAAAACAAAAGCCAACTTGACTTGTAACGACTACAGTGTGATTCCTTATGCTGTACGGGTTATATCTATGCATTCTGATTATCAAACAACATCCTCACTGATAAGCAGTATTAAAACATAAAAGCATAGCAATACAACTAAGGTAAAACTCTTAAAGAGACAGTGAAATCAACTTCAAATGATGTTGTTAATTGAATGCTGACTAAATATGTATTGGCACTGAATACCAGCAACATATAGTTGCAAACTGACTGTTCAGAAATGTAAAAACAGACAAAATAATTTAAATGGTATCGATTTTTAATATCTCCTTGGGGTGTAAATACTGAATGATTTGTAACAGTAGGCAGATCCAGAATACACTCAAATTATAAATTGGCAAAAAATAATACTGCTCTAAAAATGCTCCACATAAACACATAACAGTGCGTTTGGGTTTAAACTCTGAGCATCAGATCATAATAAAATCCACCGTTGCATGTGTGCAGCAGGAAAATGTCGACAGGGTTAGAGACCAATCAGAAAGAGGGACTGGTCTCTGAGCCTTTTATTTTGAAATCATGATACAAAAAGGCGACAGAAATATATAAAGAAATTAAAAATGCTAACTCAATGTGTCATGAAATGAGGCGTGAGCCCATTACTCAAATGCTACATAAACCCCTTGTGAGGAATGTACTAATAAAATACAGTATGTCCCTTTTCAACCAGTGACTTGCCTAAATTCAAAGTTAGGAATGATAACAAATGGGGTATTTTCCCGATCCATGTTTGTACACTGTGCTGTGCTTGTGCAACCATGTCATGATGTGGATCTGATTTATTTGGGCAGGGGGGAACAGCTCGAGTGAGGCAGGACTGCAGTCCAGCTGTGTGGGCTTTAGCGGCGCTGAGCGAGCGCATCACATGCACTCGAACTCGTCGATGCGCTGCTTGGTGTTTCCTGAGCGGATCTGTCTGAGGGTCTTGTACTTGTCTCGTCCCGCCTTCATGTTCTCCGCGTGGATCATGTCGTTCACCGTCTTCTTGCTCTCATCCCGAGCGTTGGCCAACTCTGAGCTCAGAGCCTGAAAACACAGTCACCGCAGAATTAAAACAGCTCACAGGAGGGTGTCAAAAGAGCATAAGGGCCCAATGTGCTAATGTTTTTACTGATCCGACCAAAAGTCAATTTTCGTTTTTCTCAGAATTCTGACTTAATTGTAGAATTTGCAGAGAAATCATATTTGGGTAGATTAAAAAAATTAAAATCACATATTTCCCTTATGATCCTCCATATATAATAAACACACAATACTCTTTAGAATATTTTCTCTGAATGTACAACATATAATCAACTTTTTCGTTTTGGAATGGCACCTTCTTTTTCTTCTCACCATGTCATCTTTAAATTACAAATCCTTCACAAAATCTTCTGCTTTCCTTGATCTAACCTTCCCCTTAATCATTAACATGTATTAACAAGGAATACCTCCCCCCATGCCTCCACAGACACTGACTAACAAAAACTGACAACATGCTTGATGAATTGCAGTAAGTCTAATTTACACTGTCGAGGTGAAAATGCATGTTTGGGAAGCATACGACAGGACTAGAGAGACTTGGTTTGTACTGCACGAGTTGTTTGAGAGTTTGTAAATGGACGTTTCGATCAAAGCTTGATGTTGTTAAATGTGGCCCCGCATTACTGAAATTAATCAAATTTATCAGTTTATTAATTCTTCTTTTACTTTGGAGGTGGGAAGAACTGTTTTATCATGAAATCAAGGTGACACGGGGTGAGAAATTGATACAGAATTGGTCCTTTTGTAGGTTAAAAATTCCTTCAAAGGCAAATCAATAAAATATGATGGATTCACCCTCTGAGTCTACTTTAAGAGAAGTTGAAGTGTCCCCTAAAGTCTTGTGCATTTATATTCTTACTTACAAATCATCACATACACCCATCACAACATGGGTGTATGTGAATGTTCCGTATAATCATGTATGCGATATGAGGGAGGACTTACGAGTAGATGTTTCTGCAGGCGCTCGTTCTTCTCGGCCTCGGTCATGCGCTCCTCCTCGCTGCGGTCCTGGAACGCCACCTCCGCCCCGAACTCGGCGCTGGCCTCGGCGTTGCTCTCGTCGTTCTCCTCGTCCTCGTTCTCCTCGTTCAGGGGCTCCTGAATGTGAGCCACCATCACTTTGCTTTTCAGCTCTTCTTTGGTCTTCTCCAGGTCCTCCTGCACCATGACGGCCTGAGAGAAGAGAGACAGAGCCAATTAGGTCATTTATAAGGCTGGCTAACATTTTGACAGAGAGTGTATGGACAGAAATGTGTTGAGAGTCCAAAATACTAACAACAAGTCATTCTGATTCTACACATTCATTCAGAAAGCCACACAAATTAAAAACCCTCTATCCAATGTTTTTGGGATACATTTCTCTGTGGGTCCAACAATTATTTTCCTAATAATTGCCTATGGAGCAGCTTCAGGCTCGATACTTTCACAAGTAATAGTTTTAAAATTCTCTATTTTCTGGCTTTGATAGAGACGCTCGTAAGTATTCATTTAATTCCCCCAGGCTTTGAAAATAAGATTTGATATGTTTTCGATTTAGTGGCATTGCCCTTTAAATCTGTTGAAAAAATGACTGACGAAATGTAAATGACCAGAGTTCCATAAGCAGCTAGGAATCAGAGCCTATTCTGAGTAAGACTGGAATTTTAACTGGAACTAAAGTGTTTGCCAAAAAGGCACAACATGGAAACCACCACTTAACACAGCATTCTTTTAAAAGGCAGGATATCATATTAGCGCAATAGAGTTATGGCAGGATTTCCTTAACTTGAGGACAGCCGTCACCCCCCCAAACAGCATGAGTCACACTGCCAAAAAGAATGTCAGGGCTGGGCTGGCACACATTGGTCTTTAACAAAAAAGACAAGAGGCAAGCTGTGAGCTTTAACCCCTCCCCCAGAAACACACCACAACAAGGCCTCAGGAATGTCTGCCCCTCACCGTGCCACCAGGGAGGGGGAGGGGGGGGGGACACCGTCAGCAACACTGAACTCAGTTTGAATGCCAATATAGCTGACCACCAAACACAACTTTTACCTTCTTTAAAATGGGCCCTATTATGTTTTGGGGGTTTCCCATATAAGTTGTATAGTTTTTGTGCATGTTAAGGGTCTGCAAAGGCTAAAATCCCAAAGTTCCCTCCAGAGGGAGTTTCTCTCCCACCAAATATATTTAACCAGAGAATCATCACAGTAACCTAGCTGTCGTTCTCACTTCTCACCACACGATGGCCATAACACATATTTAGAGGGCAAGAGGGGAAGGAAGAAGAAATGTGTCTGTGTAACTGTAACTACCTATTAACGCTGCTAAGTCTACACTATCTTTTCATGTCATGAGTTCTAAAAACAGAGCCTGAGACAGTAGTACTCTCCTTTGTACCTTAATGTTGCAGTCACTGCAATAAAAAAAAGAATAATATTGGGTTACCACAAAAAGTAGGAGCACAGATCATACCTTCTGTTGCCACTCCACTGCCTCATCCTCCTTCTTTTTCTTGGCATCCTCCAGGAGGGAGATCTTCGAAGTCAGGTCGGCCAACTCTGTCGCCTAAAAGGACATTTTCTTTTAGATATTTGAAATATTTAAAGCATTGGAACACATTTAGTTGAAATCTGAAAAAAAAGCCTTACATATTTCTAGTTTCAATTCCTATGGTTAGACTATTATTGTTTTGTGTTAACTGACCAGGTGTTCCTGGTTCTTCATCTGGTTCTCTGACTGCTGCAGCAGGGCTGACTTGGCGTCCTCGGCGCTCTTCAGATCGTTCTCCAGACGTCCAGCCTCCACCTGAGCGCTCTTCCTCTCCAGCTCCAGCTCCAGAGCCCTTTGTGTCTGCTCCTCCAACTCTGTGCACACACACACGAACAGAGGAACACTAAAGGTCAGCATCATGTCAGAAATAAACCCTGTCACATTTGATTACAGTGCACACACAATCATTTCTTTAAATCTGACAGTAACCCACCTTCTTGGGCTTTCTTCGTCTGCTCCTCGATCTGCTTTAATCTCTCCATCAGGTCCTCCTTTTCCTTTTCAATCTTTTCCTTTTCTTTTTCGGCAACTTCTCGTTTCCTCTTTTCATTCTCCAGAAGAGCTCTAGTTGTAGTCAACGTAAACAAAAGGTATTGAATTATACAGAAATGATGATCATATGAGCAGAGGATCGCCATATTATACACAGGGTATTTATATATATATATATATATATATATACTCATCTACACATAACCAGCAAAGACCTGAGCCTCTTATTGACATTTTAAAAGCAGGTCTATAACAAACTGTGGTGATTACATTTGGTACATTTTCAGTTGAAGAGTATTTCCTGATTCTTCAAAATGGCTTCTAAGGTAGCACAGTGTACTGTCGCAGACAACAGTTTGTATCCCTTACCTCTCCATCTTCTTGTGATTCTTCTCCTCCCTGGCCTGAGCCTTCATCTGCTGCACTTCAATAGTGTCAGGTTTGCGGCGGCGCATGTACAGCTCATGGTTTCCCATGCAAAGAGCCAGGATGCGCTTGTTGATGCGCAGCCTCGGAGCGTAGAATACAAAGTCCTAAAACACACGTTACAGATTTGTATTAGTAGGAGTAATGCATAGACAGGTGATTTATACATTACTCATATTAAGGGTTTACATACAGGTGCTTTCTTGTCAATTGGTTTAATGACAAACTTCTTGTCATTGAAGGAAATGTTCCTGATTTCACTCCAAGGGAATCCAATTTTGGGCGTCATTCTGTTGAAGACAATGCAAATATAACGTTTCTGGGTCAGATGCATTACATCTAAAAAAAACACTGATAATGCTAATCACTTGCATTTATGTGGAATCACTTACTTGTCATTCTGTTCATAAATGTTAAGCCCCAAAGCGTCCACTCCCAACCACAGCTCCGTTCCTTTCTTATTCTTGATGTTGAAATAGTTGACTCCGTACATCTCCAGATCTTGAGCGATCTTCAGATACTCCATCATGGACTCCTCTCTGTGGAAAACAAAGTGTTTGTGTTGCTATAACAGTTTCAAAAATCACACAAAACGCAAGATCTCCAGCCCATATAAAGGGAATTGCCTTTCCATGATGCCTACTATTATTAACAGTTTGGACACAATGTCAAGAACGACCCTTTTACCTTCCCAGAGACAAGACATAGCTGAGATCATTTGTTAGCTAACAACAGCATGGTATGTTGATGTGTATTTGGGTGTTTGCTATCCCAACCCTTCACTGTTAAGGTTTCCTAAAACACCCTGCCAACTGGCAATAATTGGTTCAGTTTAAAGAAAAAAGGTATCAATGAAAGCTGTAGATTACACGCTTGGCCTTTTACAGTGAACTGCTTTCAGCAAAGATGTCTTCTTCAATCATGTAGTGTTCACTTGTGTGTAATCTGTTACCTCATCATGCTCTTGTGTTCTTCGTGCCACACTTGAATCCTCTCCTCCCATTGGTCCTTGTTGAGCTTGTGTTGGTCCAAAACTCTGAAAACCAAGACATCCAAGTGTCAGAAGTCATGCAGAGAAACACATCTTGTACCAAGACACTGGGCGAAAGGGGACATTTATCCTGTAGATACGGTGACGTAAACCTGTGTTACCTCTGAGGGAGCAGCTGTTCACCGGACAGATAGCCTGGGGTGTGCACTTCCTTGTTGTAGTCAGCATACTTGGCCTGCACGGCGTAGGAGGCCAGGAGCACTGCTGTCTCTGGAGGGCAGTAGATGTCGTCATTTAGGATTCCCTCCTTCACCTGCAGGAAGAACAGCCGCTGCGTGGCGTCCTGGATTAACTCCTCTGTCACATCCTCGGGGAAGAACTTGGCACGGAACTTAAAAAGCAGCGGGCTTTCCTTCCTCACATCCTGGGCTGTCACCTTAAATTAAACGGGACACAGGTGAGGTTTCACTTCTGTTAACAGAATCTGGTAAAGCAAAGTAGTTCAATTTTGACAAAGAATGTCAGAACTGTGTTAGCTACCTTCTTATTGAGCTTGAGCCATGTAGAGAAACCCTTTGTATCCTGGTATTGGAGTCCAAAGTACCAAACCTCTCGCAGACCGATGGTCTTAACAACCTGAAAATATAACAGCAGAAGTATTCATAATGGGCCTCCTCACCAGAACATTAGTACACTCTGTTCTATAACAGGTCTATGAACCACAGGTGCAGTTTGTTTTATTCACACTAACAAACATCCAACACAAAGACAGCAAACAAACGTGTTTTGTGTGAACTAAGAACCTCATAACCCTTCATGGGACAACAATATAAAAACAAATAAATGAAAAATGTTACGTTATGAATGCATTTTGCTGTGCTTTATCGATATTGCAGTAATATATGCAATGTGTTGTCTATATGGCAGTAAATGTACTGCATTGACTGTAATAATTGTTATATTCCTAATAATAAGTTATACAACTATTTGGGTAATAGGTACATATAACTTGTGCTTCCAAATTAAATTCATTAAAATATGTGTTTCTCTCATTAAGCATAACACTGGTGACAAGTTATCACTTTTTCATACCTGGTCAAAGAGTTGTTTTCCCGTTGTGTTTGGCTGAATGGCGAACTCCAGTTCAGCATCCATCGTGGTGACTCTTACACTGATCTGAGGGAAAAACACATCCAAAAAATGAACACTTGTATAAACTATAACTAGTCTATATAGACAGCATTGTAGTTAAAGTGAACGTATCCCACATAAATCATGGTGTTATTATGAATCTTGAACAGACATTTCTCTGACTTTTGTTTCCAAAAAAATGACTCCAAAACTAATGACCAACGTATACATTATGTTTGAACATTTAGCCTTTAATAAAACAGAAAAAGAATCATGTTTCTTTACTTACATTTACAATGAATAGAATTTGAAAATGTCCCACAGTTGCCACCTACTGGTAGTAGACCAGAATTCAATCTACAGATTGCCACAAAGAATGTATAAAGGTTGCATCATGACTTATGATTCTACTTATTTTAAAATGAGCTGTTGGGAAGGTTTTAAATAAACCTGGCTTTGCACAAGCAGCAAAGGTGCACCCACCACAACCATCAGTGCACACACTCACGCAGTACTGTGAACACTCAGCCAACCACACCATCATCACATCAAAAAAAAATCATTTGATGTGTGTATTCATTATGAACAAAAACGTGTCTCAGGGTCCCGCAGCGTGTGGGACAAAAGTGCCAATCAGACTCTGTCTCAGTATAGAACGTATCTACAGGAAGTAACCACATCCTCTGGTGGCTGCGAGGCACTGCTGCTGAACACTGAGCTCTCATGAGAGTCGCCTACATCCTGTCATGTATCAAGCAACCTGTACGATTTCTGGTAAGCTAGTCGCCTTGAATAGAATGTGTTAGGTAGGTTTACCCTCTTCAGGTAGCACACTATGTTACAGCCAGTTCATTAACAGAGGCCTTTCTTATTTAATGGACTGTTTGTATATTAAAAAGAGGGATATGTTGAGTACTATATGAATATATTTAACCTTAAAGTCCTTTGCCCGGAGAATAAACTCATTCTGTAATGAGTAAACTGACAGTGTAGGCATTTTTCATTTTCTCTGTCCTCTAGATGGAAAACAGCAAACATGTCTGTGGGGAAATAACTGTGCCGGCGCTGAACAACAATGGTATGCATTATTTCCCAGTTGCGGGGCTGATTAGAGTTGCGTTCTTTCCCATACATGTCAGCAGGACCCCATTTACTGCTCAGGATACTTGCCCCTCTTGTCACTTCCTGTCATCACCAGCAGAAAGAGCTGTAGCCAGACCTAGAATCTGGGCCTACACACTGAACTCTGAGACAGATGCCTCAAGTCATCTAGACATACCACTCTTTAAACTTCTGTGAACATTTTTTCATTAGTGTAGATAGGAGTTCAGTTTGTGACCACCCTGTTGTTTCATTTCCTCTGTCAGTGTGACTAATTCTGCATAAAAAGGAACTGCACTCGTACATTTTCTGCCTGGTTAGGGTGTGTCTCTCATGGCCTGAATTCAAAAACACTTAACACACTATTATTAGCACATGCTCTAAAACCCCCTCCCAGGCCCACGTGTCAAGTTTCCATGACCTATTCTTAACTTTATTTTTATCACAGCAGGACCATTAACAGCTTTTACAAAGGTACAACTATGTGTATTTTCATGCATATCTCAAATCCAATTTTGTTGTACTGACTGCGTGAAACTTTGGGTTATTGTATTACATCCAACAAGGGGTTAGGTAGGTCTTCAAATTGGCTATTGTCTATTTGTCTGACAGTAGGTTTACGGAAAAAAAATTCAAGCCAAATTGAATTTAACTTGGCGAAAGTGTGTAGCATGGACCAAGGAGGAGACAATTACAATTACATTGGAAGAAAGGGCATTTACTGCAGTCATATAGTGTTGGAATAATTAGAAATATGTGTTCACAACTGGGCATTTGGCCATAATCAAATACTGTTTTAAATCATAAATAGTACCCTTTTTGACCAACAGCAGGCTGACATTGCACATATCTGCATTCATTCATTCACTTGCATGGATTTGGACGCAGATCAAAAATGCATTAAATCCATATTATCAACAAGTAGGCAAATTAAGTTAGACCTAATATCAGTATAATTACAACTGATTCGTACTAGTTGTAATGCTGAACACTAAACCAATGAATGAAGGGTAAAACAGAAAGATTAACATTATCTAAAGCTGCATTATTCCTATCAGCAGAGATACAATTCAGTATATATTATTTCTCAGTACTGTACCACTTTGTTTTATATGATATAGCTATCAAGAATAACGCAAAAATGGAGAAGTAAACCCACATGGGAACTGAGAAACACCCATTATTAGTTAGAGGAAGCAAAACTACTGTAACTGACAGAGAGGGTTTGGTTCAAGCAGTACAACCCAGGGCATGGCAAGTGTTATAAGAACAGTCTAAAATAACACTTTTTTCTCAGATGTTCAAAATTCATATGCATGTGAACTTCTGCTTCATTCAAAAACAATGTTACAGGAAGGACATTAATCATACAAATGTTCTCTGGGAATCCTTGATGTCCCGGCATTCAGTCACGCCCCTTACATTCCCACCCCAGTGCTATCTGTGTGTGCTGCTCACAATCAAAGCCATGACGACATGAAGATACCGCAAAGTGGTTTCAGTAGCAAGAGAATTGTTGGCTCGGGAGCATCCTTATGTATGTGGATGCTGACAGGATTCAGTAGGATGGTCAATATCTATGTTCACAGTACTATACTAATTTGACTCTACAAACAATACAAGGCAAGGTTTATGCGAGAGGCCAGGCATTTAAAGACTATCTTATTTGTGGCACATATATAACAAGTTGCTATACACAACGGTTGCTATATCTGAGTCATACTTCTGAGTAATGCTATGCACAACAGTCGTACAAGGTCAGCAACTACGCTTAACATCTCTTAACAATGGATCCACCCTGGTTACCACAGCAACCATGCTACTGACATCTACCACCACCCTATCCACAGCCTGTCTGAAAGACGATGTGTGGATTTTAGAGGCTACAAAATAATGATCTACTTAGGAGACAAAATGAATGAAGGGTTTAAAGGAGGTGGAACAGTTGTGTCAGAATTTGTTTACAGGGTAGGTACAGATATTTCCACTCTAACCTTGTCACATACAGTTAACAGCTATGCAGTGATGCGAAGCTGTGAAAATGTGCAGTGATGAACACATCTGTGAGAGGCCCAGCATAACAGCCCTCATTGCTTGCAGCTAATAATTAAAAGAAAATAAAGTGGAAAGAAAGACTTGTGAGCAAGACAATAAGCATGATTATATCCTCAGAATACAATATACAGAGAATCCTCTCTGATACAGTCATGTTTTTTCAGTGAGCTGAAAAAAAGACATTCTCAAAAAGCAATTAAGATCCTAGTACTAAAAACAGTAGTTCTCCTTTTTCTTGAATCTGTTCTCATCCTGTCTACTATCCAGATTAGCCTGTGCTGGTGGGCCTTGAAGGATAACATAGAAGAATCAGGTTGGGTGACAGGAAGAGGGTGGATGTAGAAGAGGAGTTTTCTCCCTAAGCAGGGGAACAGTAAACACAAAGGGCAAAGGGTCTTTTATAACCGTTTCCCACGACCACTTCAAAAAAAAAACAATTAAATGTCAAGAATTATAAACTAGCTTTCTAAAAAATGTGTGGTAGAGGCTGCTGTTTCATCCTTTCCAATCTTCTATATCCTTTGGATTTATTCTTATATCATGGTTTTTCTCTCTATTGTAGAGCTTTTGGGCCTGTCATTTCATAATATTCCCCAAGGCTTGAATTGGCCTGGTCCGCGCCAATTTCCCAGGTTTTTAAAAAATAATTTTGATAAAGACCCTATAATAGTCTGTCAAGAAAAAAGGACAAAACACTAGAATAGGGGAGAATTTTGGTCATAATTGATGCTGAAATTTGGTAGGACAAGGCACATTTTGGATGTGGAAATGCAAAGCACTAACGAGAACTCAGTTGACTTTACCTTGTGATCAAAAAATGTGTAATCTGGATCAAGCCCAAAAATGCTGCCGTGACTTGGGGTTCCGATCTGTTTGGACGGTCGGAGCATATACAACGTTAGCTTAGCCGATCTCCATTTAGACAACACGCATTTTAAAAGGTTTTTCGCCTGCCGTCTGTCTGCAGACTTGTCAAAGCATTAATTCATGGTTTTTACTAACCGGTATCAGTATGTTGTTACTTCGGAATCATTTTGAAACGTGTATTACAATGACATCACGGTCAAATATGTTCATCTTGTTGTAGTTGTAGCCCCCTTGCCAGCGATTCTCTCTCTAGTTTAGCATACTCAGCCCGACTCAGCCTGGTTGTTGGCCCGGAAAGAACCTCGATTTTATGGGGCCAGAAAAACTGTGAAATAGTACCCGCTAGCCGGTACTACGCCAAGTGGAAACGGAACCAAAAGCGGGCCGTGCACGGCACGGCACGCTTAAACCGCGCTGTAGTGGAAATGCGCCATAACGTTCTACTACTCCTGGCCTTATTGACTATGTTGCCTGGGCATCTCTGGGTGATGACATATTGCCTTCCTTCTGACCTGCTGCCCTGCATTTGTTTGCTAATCATGCCTGCCATCATTTTGCCAACTGTAAGCCTCCTAATGACCAAGTAAGGACCGTTTTATCCGGACTGGTTGTGACTGCCAACTCTGCCTTTGGGTTCAAATCAAACCTTTTGGTCACAGCCATACACACATTCCTGCAGTCCCATCAATACGATGTCCAGCCTCCAACTATATTTGTGTAGTAATGACTTAACACACAATGTTTACCAAACAAGACATCTAGTGATACAAACCACAGGCTATTCTGTTAGCAGTATAAAGTGATGCAATATTATGTTGGCTAATGCTTTCGCTAATGACCTGCTTATGATTTGATTTAGTTATGTAATGTTCACAGTTTACATTTCGCTGTCTTGAAGGTTGTACTAGACACTTTTATTATCATAACATAGGGGCCAATGTCAATGAAAGTTGGATGTAGGACTGCCCTCTCTAATCAGTCGTGTTGGTCTTACAATTTATTTAGTTATTTAGTCAATATGTTGATGTTAAGCTTTATATGCTGAATGACTGATTTCCAAGAAACGTATGAGAATATCTCTGGTATACTTCCGATTTAAAAGTGGTTCTCTTGCAATTTCTTTGTAGAGAAACACACTTTTACATATCTGTGTTTTAACTCAACAAATTGATTATTTGACAAACCGTATAAATGGAGATTATTTCAAATAAAATAATAACATCTAGACAGAAAACAAGGTGAACACGTCTTTTCAATCCGAAAACAACTACAGAATAAAAAATAAAACAGAGGATAATTACATATGAGATACAAAAATGAGTAACAACAAGGAACTTACTTTTAGAAGTCAGATTTTCTCACATCCTCATAACAGTAAATATTGAACTATTTGTGTAAAGACCCCAGAACTTTTGATTGTAGTTTGTCCAGCAGCTCTGCCTCTATACACTGTTAATCTGCTCTGCTATGTGCACTACACACTCTTGTAATCCCCTGCTTGCATACCGCTGGGTCTTTCCATTGACCATTTCTCCATAGCCACACTTGTTAATAGTTTGGTCCTCCAAACAAGAAAACTGCTTCTGTCGTGATTTCAACAAAACGGACAAAAATGGTAAGTTATAGGCTCAAGTTCTGTGAGCTAGTTTCTGTTGATACAAATGTGTTTACAGTTAATATAATGAACTTAATTAAACAGTTGGGAACAATGAAGAACTGGTTAAAAAACAGGCTGGTTCTCTGCTGTAGGCTACTTAAACTAAAATGCTCCTTTTGTTCAAACAGCAAGAAGGAAAATAAGAGAAACTGTTACTGTTGTCAAGGCCTGTTCAGCATTTCAGTCAGTGAACTGGAAAAAAACGCTTCATAACAACATTCGGTAATTTCTAACAATAAAACTAAACAGAACACGTTTAAAGGCTTTTAAAGTAATTATGGCAAAAATGGCAGATTTAAGAGGTAACTTTAAGTATATTGGGTGTGCTTTGTTAGAAGATTATGAGATGCAGAAACACGTCACAGCTACATCGAAAAAATATAAAAGCAAAACGAATACCCACTAAATGAAAAATACCACTGACAATCAGAGAGTTAAACACTTGACTTTTTGCACTGCTTTAATACAATCTAATGTGGAGCATGGCATCAGAGGACCTGCTAGAGGAAAGCAGGGAGGAGAACAGCTAGACTGTGATGTGAAAGTCCTTATAAGGCTGCAGGCAAGGAAATTAGCAGAGAGGAACTGATGTAAGAGCAGAAACCTTGAGTCACAACATGACTTCCTTTGGAAGCCTAAGCACTGCCGAGAGGAGTCCAGCAAAGTCAGGGTTTCGCAATAATAATTGCTTTTGTGAAATGTCAAGACTTGTGTAGTTAACACTGAATAAATCGCCAAAACAGCTGATGGAAAACGATTTTCTAAGCCATGAAATGCACTCCTTGAGCTGGCTTGCTGTGGGTGTGACTACAAATCTAGGAAACAACTTTCCCTAGGTGCAGAGTGAGCTCTGGATCATTTGCTGGATCAGTGTGTGAAGCTTCCTTCTTTCATACGCCTTGCATCATCACATGACGGGGACAAAAGATTTACTCAAGGAAAACAGACCACTAATTAAAAGGTCTGGGTGCGATGACTTAGCAGCATATAGTCTGATGTATTTAGGCTTTGCTGCATCATGCACAACAGTGACAATATAACCACACCTTATTTTATATTTTTACATTGGAAACACATCATAAGCTGCCCATATTGAATATAAGAATTGTTTCTAAAATATATCCCACAATGCTTTTTGGTCACGTTATTGTCCCTGTTTGATTAGAAAACTTCAATGCTTCCTCTTGAACATGTATTCTGTCCATTACTGGTTTCCTCTTTTCAAACTCTTTATTTTGTACAGGCAAATGTCTCTGCTATACAGCTGCACTGTCCCTGTGCTTGTGACCAGATCCTGACTGACAAACAGATTCTGTAGAGGTCATTGGGGTCCCAGCTGTTACTTCAGTAGCTGCTACACACTGCTACAGGCCACTACTCTGGTGTTGTTGAGGCTACAAGCATCCCTCTGAAAGATTTAGACCAAAGACTGACACTGAGTTAAGGACTTAAAACACATATAAAGATTATATAAACACAGGGAAAAAAGGAACAATTTAATGCTATTCAATTTAGGTGCGGTGCGAAATGTCTGACCCTCGCCCTTCCAGGAGACTGAATACTGTTCTGATCAATTTTGTTTCAGTGCTAAAATGTACCCAATTATTGCTAATAACTGATTAATAATAATCAGTTGCCCCACAAGGATAATTTGACTTACACAAAGTTTAAGTCATATTATCCTGTAAAGTTTATTTTTAAATGATGATATGATTATAGGGATTGCTCTTTAAAGATACACTTTAAATGCCAGGATGCTATGACATTTTTTCAGGTTGACAGATGGAAAAAAGATTGAGGAAGTACTAGCAGAAAGAATGCTGCAGGAAGAAAGCAGCCATAGCCCTCCTTACCATTTGTACTTGTACTTTGGAAGTGCAAGAGTTCACAAGTTAAGGTGAATGATGTCAACAGTGATAACATACACATGCATGCAAGTTTTAACAATTACGCTGTTATTAAAATAAACTAGTGTCACATCGCTCAAAATGATGATGAGTTTTTTTATAATGGGGATGAATTGTGAGTTTAAGGCATATACCCAGGGAGTAATAATCTGAATCTCCATTGAAAATGAAAACTAATAAAGTGACTTAATGAATTGCAGCGTTTACCCTGTCATCTAAATGGCTTTGTACTTCATCTAATGGCCCATGAGTGACTCTTAATGTTCTTTTTATTATCAGAGTGTGCATGTGGTTATCACGTCTCCGAGCAGACTGTGGATGAGAAGGGCTGCACACACAGATTTCACTCTCTATTTTATCTATCTTAATTCAAAAAGCATTATGCTGAGTCAAAGCCTAACTGTTGCTTTCATAAGGGGCGAACCATGCAATGAGTTAGACATCACTTTCACTTCTGTTTGCCACTGGTGAAGGCCTAAACCGGAAACATTGGGCTTTTCCTGTTCTGATGCTGTTTGAATTAAACAAAGAGACATCACTGTGTGCGGCCATCCTTCTCTTTGTTCAAAGATACACCAGAAAAAATCTATAAATCTATGGGTGCTTCTTCATTTAGTATCACAGGACAGAGAAACGTTACTCCTAATAGTGCCATAAAGGCATACTAGTTCTTAGAAGCTCCCTTTTGCCCCCTCCCTGTTTTAAGTTTGCCTCCATTTGCTCCACGTTTGGGCAGCACAGCTGGCGTGAATGACAGTTCAAATCCCTCCTTGTACTGAAAAGGAGGCCTAGCTAGTTTGCTACTGCAGGCCACACAGCGGCTTCCGCTCAAAGCCGATTCTCTAAATGAGATTTCGGTCTCCATATTTGTGTAAAGAGGCTTGCAGTAACGTTACAAAGTGTCGCATTGAGCCCAAAAGTCTGAATAAATTCTGTGATTAAAGGCGCTACATTTTAATGAACAAACAGGCGGGAGCGCGCACGGGCACACACATAACGGAAAGTACCCCGTTATTCCTCGGGTGGGTCTGAAGGGATGTATAGGGTGCTAAAATGCTCTAATATGTAACAGAAATACAATTAGGCTTATTTGAAGGCTAATACACTATAGTAAGTAGCCTATTAGTGTCAAACAATGAGTCACAACTCTCTTTTTCTTGCGATAATGGAGACAGAAACAGAACAAATACGGCAGTTTTCACATGATAGTGTTATAGCAGTTTTCATTCTTACCGTCTTCGGCATCTTTCCTTTCTTCTACGTCCGGTTCACGTTTGATAAAAAACTTAATAAATCAGACGAGCAGCGGAAAACTTTTTCCCATCAGAACAACGGCGCCAATCTAACGCCTTCCGGTCGCGAGGACACAATCGTTACTTCTAGCTTTACAACGAGGGACTATTTTCAACCTTACTGGCGTAAGAGTCTTTTTTTCTTTGTTTAGCCTTAAAGTGAAATGGACTGGAGCTTGATTTCCTGCTAACGGTACCCCAGACTGCAAGACCACACCCAGGCCGATGACAGGACAGCGGCCAGCCAGACAGAAAGAGAGGCATCAGGCCGGCTGACTCCGCCTCAGCAGCCGCATCATCATGGCTGCAGTGCTGCCTCTACTGCACACAGAACGTATTTCTAAAAAGACGATACAATTGTAGTTAGGAGGACATTTGTATACACTTTAAAGGTGATGGATTTGATACAAGTATTTTTTTTTTTTCAACTTGATTTTTTTTTCAAATGTCACATTCACAAGAAGAAATAGACTGACTAAACCAAATTTTGCACATTTGTACTTAGAAGTACAACAATATGGCACCAGTATTTAATATATTTTTAAAAAGAAGGGAATCAAAAACCAAATGTGTATTTGATGAATATTTTACTCGTAATGTAACCTTTTATTTTGATCACTATTTTCTTTATATTTATTTCTTTGTATATTGTTTTATTCTGTATATACCTGTGAACTCCTGATGTCAATGTTTTGTGCGTATATATTGTTTGAATAAAGGAAAAATACAAAAATAAAAATACTGCAGCCAAAAAAACTAACCAGCATTCTTTCTTTCACTACAAAAATGTATTCCATTAAAATTACAAATTACCTTTACTTCTAAACACGTTTTCTTTACTCTTAAATTCATTTATATAATATGCTATACTTTTTTCATTGTAATGTGCCTGTGTTTAATATATCTTACTTATTTTAAAACAATAATGTTTTTTGGACCACTTAGCAATTATGGTAGTTTTTAAAGCATTAATTGAATTGAATTGAACAGTAAAAAAAAAACCTTAACTAAGCATCACAATATAAAAGTAATGTAACCTGATATTTAGATGTATTCATTTCTCAAACACCAGAATATCAAATGCCAATAAATACAACAGAAAAAAAGTACCAATGAAATATTAATTAAGTGTATTATACAGGACAGGAAAACAAGGTAAATGCATTCTACTTTTACTTTTGATACATTAAGTAGCCTTCTTTACTGATAGTACTTAATTCTACTAAAGAAACACTTGGAATTCAGGACTTTCACTTGTAAAAGACTATTGTAGGACCTTCGTATTTCCACTTTTACTTGAACAAAGGATCTGAGTACTTAATCTGAGTACATTTGATTTGTGGTTTATAGAAGGAGTCTTTTGGGATGAACTATGCTAGCATAGAATACAAATGTTACTGAAAGAGTGGAACACATATGTTTTTCTAGTCAATATTTTTATTTTAAGAGATCTTTATTCACATTGTGTGGTTGACTAAGGCTGGAGCCACACGAGAACGGTAACGGTCGTATCCGCTACAGTTCTCTATCATATAGATAGACGGTTCGGCCACACGGCCAACAGGGAAACGCAGATAACGATAACGGGTCCCAAGGTGGGTAGATCTGCGGACGAAACGCTCTGGGGGGCCAAACGCCTCCGTGTCTACGCCCTATAGAGGCGAAGTCCCTCCCTTTCCGGTGGACCTCCATGGGACCTTATTTCGGAAAAATTATGTATTGAAATCAATGGCGAGAGAAAAGTTATCTTTCGATCCCGTTTGAATTGTGCCACGAATTACACATATGATGTTTGTCAATTTAAAAGATAATTTTGCAAGTAAAAAAAAAAATGTTTTGCCGTAAAACTGTGAAGTAAGACTCTCCGCTCTCTGGTCTCTGCTCGCACAACAACACATGTCACCAAGATGGCCGTCACTACTGTCTTGCCAAAAAAGGGATTGACTACCCTCACTATCACCACAATGAAACATGTCCAGAAGAATGTCATGCAAAGCTGCCTGCCTGCCTGCCTTCCTTCGATTCTCCTGCCTGAACTGCCTGATCTTTTTAATGTTCAATGTTAACCATTTGTGCAGATAGCATGAAGTAGAAAAGATCGCCGATGCTAATGTAGCGTTAGCGTTAGCATGTCTCCCCCGGGGGCATCCGGGCTTAAACGGTGTATTAATGATCACACCGGTGTGACTGTACTCTTCAAAGGGTTCACGAAATATGACTACTACTCTTACTGTTTAACATTTTGGGTTACTTAATGTTACTTCATGTTAACTTAAGGCTAGTACAAATGACAAGGCTAAGGCTGTAATGCTAACTAACGTGCTTGCTACTAGCTAGGTAGCTAACTTGATCCAGCCACTCCTGGTCCTTTCATCAGACGGGAAGCGAAAGAACGAGCAAGACCCATTGCTGGTATGATTACAACCTGGTACTAAGCACACAGGCCTCTTGTTAAAGTTATCTTATCCCAGCTATCGCTTATATTTAGTGGAGGAAAACAAATATGACATCACTTACGCAACTCTGGGATTTGTAGTCTTTCTAGTTGTGTATTTTTCATAGTCTTATATTTCAACAGTTTTACGACAAACTGTGACTTTTTTGACTTGGAAATTATTTTTTAAGATTGACAAACGTCATTTGTGTAATTCATGGCACAATTCAAACGGGATCAAAAGATACGTTTTCTCTCCCCATTGACTTCAATACATAATTTTTCCGAAATAAGGTCCCATGGGTCGGAAGTAGATGGGCGGGACTTCGCCTCTCAATAATTTTCTGATAACGATGACGCAATAGCCCCGCCTCTCCCCACCTCTCCTGCTCACTCCCGTGTCACCCGCGTCATTGCTGATGTGCTTCGCCAACAACAACAACAGTTTTCCGAGTGTTTCGAGCCAGGTCCCGGTATCTCGCAGGACAGTGCACCCAGCAGGTGCCTCCAGCAGACCCCCCGCACGGCAGATTTTCCATTAACCGAAATCTAAAATTCTCCGGTCAAAATGTTGCTTATTGTTAAGGTGTCCTTTGACACTCAGGCAGTCATATCATTAAGTAAAACTAGCTAGATCTGATCGATATGGACATAAACGCAAGTGAAGTCTAATCGGACAGGAGAGAGAGATCAGAGATCAGCTGCTGAAAAAGAGCCCTGCCTCTCCCCACCTCTGCTGCTAAATCCACTGCGGAGAATAAACAGAAGGGCAACCATGGAAACCATGCTCGGAAGTCTTCTTCGCTGCTTTTGGTGTATTTTGTGGCAGAAGTACAGCGCCACTTACAGGCCCGGCATATTTACTACAGCGTCTCCAGCGGGTCGAGCGGTCTCGTGTGGAAGGACACGTTTCTGGTGCCTATTGCGTGTGGACCAAGGAGTAGCATGAAGCTGCAGCTTCGGAGACTGCAGTTTCAGGACCGCAGTCCTAGGACCTAGTTTTTCGTGACACTGCCACCTAGCGAGTAGGAGACATGAATATGAACGACAACGCACGGAGTGTGAGTAATGTGAAGTGCTTTTAAAGTTTTATTTGTTTAACATTAATAACAATTCCGGTGTCTTGAAATGAAGTGTGATTAGCTAACGTTAACTATGATAGTCTTAAGGCAATACAAACAATCACCTGTTAGCTTATGATAGCTTCTAACCGTATTAAAGGCACTAAAAACAATTATTCGTTAGCTATAGCTTTCGGCAAAATAAACTGTTAGCATTTTTGATTATTTGTTTAATGAAACTGTAGCGTGATTTTGGCAAGCCCAACTAGGTGTCCTACATTAATTGTTGATGTAATCACTAATTACAGTAAGAGTGTGAGTAATGTGAATCGTGTTGTTTGTTTAAAGTTAACAACTATTCTGGTGTAGTGAATTGGACAGCAATACAAGCAACACGTGCTAAATGTGAGTCTTACAGGGAAACAGTCATCTGTTAGCCTATGATGATGACTCGCTGCAAAACCAACTGTTAGCCTTTTTGTTTATTTGTTTAATGAAACCGGGTGCTTTCAATGCGACCATCTTTATAAGGACGTTGGCAAAGGCTACCGGGGGAGTGGACGGCGAGGAATCTTGGAGGGTTTTTACTCCGAAGAGGGCTTCCCGGGGTACTGCAGCTGGAGCTGTTTTCTGGTGGCTGAGGGAACAACAGACCCTGCCTCACCCCAGTGAAGAATCCTCAGTGTCCTCTCCACTTTCAGAGGAAGGGTCAGAGGAACTCAAAGACATGCTGGACTCCAGAGGTCATTCCGTGTCCATGTTAAGGAAATTGTGCCCGTCTTCTAAATAAATACAAATGGATTCTGCACTGAAATGCCTCTCGGTCAAACTGCATGTTTATCTTTGGCAGCCAGGTGCATTAACACACTAACAGTTGTTTTTGTTTTTGAGTAATCAAGCACCTCTTCAAAGACACATTTGATTTGATTATTTCGAACGTGTAATACAATAATGAAATGAAACAAGAGAATTATGATACTGTAGAAATGTAAGCAGTATCAAATTGATAAACTAAATATTATTGACTTACAAATTATATATAAACAAATGATACCTAATTACACATCCAAAAAGGCGTGGGAAGGAGTTTACACGTATTTAATCCCACCCCTTCTCCCAAAAACTAAATGAACAGTTTTTCTTTTAACAAAATATACATCTAAATGTATGTATACAATATACATTTACAATTATAAATAGATTATATCATTATTACTACAAATATATATATATATATATATTAATTTACGTTGTATGTCAAATTTGATAAGACAATTATAAAAGACTATCTTTTTACATCTGACATACAAAATACATTTGTTCTTAAAAAAACATAATAACAACAAATTGTCGTTAATAATAATAATTAAATTTCTGTAAGAAAAACATATTTTCATGCATTTTTAGATCGTTAATAACAAGCATTACAATGTCTAAAGAGACTCGCTGTGTATGAGACTCAATACTCGCTGGTTGTACTTTTGCGGGCATCCAATTCGCTAGGTGGCGATGTTGCAAAACAACTAGGGTCCCAGGAGTGCGGTCCCAGGAGTGCGGTCCCAGGAGTGCGGTCCCAGGAGTGCGGTCCCAGGAGTGCGGTCCCAGGAGTGCGGTCCCAGGAGTGCGGTCCCAGGAGTGCGGTCCCAGCTTCATACTATTGGGACCAAGCGGCAAACTCTGGGGCAGAACCGGGAGGCCAATAAGGAAGTGCCACAAACTGCAGTTCATCTATTGGCCGATAGGCGATGAGTGCAGAAAGGATCAATTTCCATAGACCCCCATGTTAAAATGCCCAACTTTACAGCAGAAATAAACATGTTTCTGCCCCTGGATGCAATACAAATTATTCGGGATATAGTTAGATTCCACCTTAATGATTATTAATTGTTGAGTGAATTGTTTTATAACGCGACCCTTTTATTTATATTAGGTCTTAAAGTTTGTGCATAGATTAGGGCGTGGTCACTTTGATGGACATGTACGTGCCTCACTGTCAGCTGACAGCAACTTGTCCACTCTGCTAGGCTACAACGTTAGCTTGTTGTAGTTACTGTACTTGAGCCTTTAGCCGTGTTTGTGGTGATTGTGCCTTTTAGGGAATGTTGTTACAAATACCAGACAATTAAAATGTCGTGCTTTGCGGTTGAATGTACTAACAGAACTTCCAAGAAGTCTAAAATGATAATATTATACATGTTAACCCCGTTAGCAGGTGTTTGTGTGCTATGGCGATGACGCCCATAATGCTAAACGGGAGCAAATGTTAAAAGGGGACCCAATTATCCCAGTGGTGGCCGCCGGAGCTAGTGGAGCCGCAGGGGGCTAGCTCCAGCCGGCATCCCGGCGGCCGGAGCTAGCCCCCTGCGGCTCCGTTAGCTCCGGGCGGCGGAGTCCGCCGTTATAACGAGATCAAGGAATGCAGCGAAACGCGGACTTGGTTCGCCTGCAGCCCGCTGTAGTATTAGCTAAATAAATTATGTTGAACAAGGCTTATTAAGCTGAACATCGCCACAATTGTTCTGCTATGTATCGGTACTTATTTTATTTTATTAACGTGTGAATGACAAGCATTAAGAATAACAAAAAATAGTTAATTCTCTTGCAGATTGTCTCGTTTGATTATGAATGTAACGTGTATATAGTGGAACTACACTGTTTTATCAAAACCAAAGTGCCACGCAGTAACTTGGTATGCATGTATTTCATGTTAGCTTAGCTTCTTAGCCTGAGCTAGCTCTGGAACTTCCAGCTCGGTGGCAGCAGGTCCCGCCTCGGCTCCGCCTCTTTGCCCTTATTTGGATCAGGCTGGAGCAGGCGGGAGTTAGACTCTGACGTCACTGTCGAGCCATTAGTGGCCGACTCCGCATACTAAAGGTCTCTACACACCAACCTGAGACCAAAGAACGCCTACCGAAGGCGTCCCGACTTTTACGTCAGCTACGTCAGGCTTCGTTGGCTTCGTCGGATAAAGCCGCCCGCCTACGAACACACCGCAAATACTTCAGCCGACGAGTGGCAATAACTCTCCTTACCAGCAGGCGGTGGTAGTGTGTATTCGTCATTCAAAAGAGGCAACAACCGGAAGACAGACTGCGTTTTATACACCGAGAGAAGAAGAACAGACTTAGTAATATAAACAAACAAACACAGCCTGATCAGTTGGTCTTCACTTTCTTCATTCCATGCCGTCATGATAAAAAAGAAACTCTTGCGTCCGGGTGAGATGAAAATGAGGAAGATTAGCCGTCTGTGTGTGCCTTCTTATCGTTTGTTTTGGTCCCTCACTTCCGCTTCACTTCTGATGCACTGATTCGCTAAGCTGAACAGCCAATCAGAGTGATTGATTTGTCCCGACGTTCTTTGGCCTCCCGCGGCCTCCCGCCGCCGATTCAACATGTTGAATCGGCGGCGGGAGGAGGCGGGAGGAGGCGGGAGGGTTGAAAATGTGCCGTAAAGAGACACACCAACCTGAGTAGTGCGACGCGAATGCCCGACTGCCTCTGACGGCTTCGGACGGCCTCTGACTCCCAAAGTCGGGCCGGTGTGTAGAGGCCTTTAAGGCCTCTACACACCGGCCACATCAACCCTCCCGCCTCCTCCCGCCTCCTCCCGCCGCCGATTCAACATGTTGAATCGGCGGCGGGAGGCCGCGGGAGGCCAAAGAACGTCGGGACAAATCAATCACTCTGATTGGCTGTTCAGCTTAGCGAATCAGTGCATCAGAAGTGAAGCGGAAGTGAGGGACCAAAACAAACGATAAGAAGGCACACACAGACGGCTAATCTTCCTCATTTTCATCTCACCCGGACGCAAGAGTTTCTTTTTTATCATGACGGCATGGAATGAAGAAAGTGAAGACCAACTGATCAGGCTGTGTTTGTTTGTTTATATTACTAAGTCTGTTCTTCTTCTCTCGGTGTATAAAACGCAGTCTGTCTTCCGGTTGTTGCCTCTTTTGAATGACGAATACACACTACCACCGCCTGCTGGTAAGGAGAGTTATTGCCACTCGTCGGCTGAAGTATTTGCGGTGTGTTCGTAGGCGGGCGGCTTTATCCGACGAAGCCAACGAAGCCTGACGTAGCTGACGTAAAAGTCGGGACGCCTTCGGTAGGCGTTCTTTGGTCTCAGGTTGGTGTGTAGAGACCTTAAGGGCTTCTCGGCAACTCTGCAGAATCCTATGGGTGACGTCACGGACACTACGTCCATAGTGATTCTACAATTTAGGGTACATTCCATGTCCATTGATGTCCATTGATGATAATTATAATTATTCTAACTATTTTCTTCAAAAATATCATATTTTGCCTATTATTGGAAAGCATGTTATAATATCACACACACATTATGTGCATCCTATGCTTTATTTAGCTTGAAATGTGTCATGATGTTCTTAAATTGTCAGTTTTTGCTATGTCCGTTTTTCAGTTGAGGGTGTCTTGGTTTCAAAATAATGAATAAAAACCATTAAAGTAAATAAAAAAAAGTATTCATTTATTTTAAAAGACTAAATACTAAAGAATAATAACATTTTTTAAATTGATTTCCTCCTTTAAATAATTTAAATATCTTAATATATGAATGTCCGCAAAAGTTCTGTCAACTATGTTACTAACAGAACTCCCCCCTTTAACTCAAAAATGGTTTGTCCCAATACCATGTCACCAGCATCACATGATGCCATGTTCCTCTTTGGCAGACATTTTAAACACACTGTGGTGATTGTCCTCTAATGTTTTACAATATTTTATGTATAATAGCACATTGTCAATGAGTATATTAATTGACCATCAACAATGTTACGTACATTGTTATGGTTTACAATTGTTTAATGATTTTAATTCAATTATATGTTCAAATGTGATGTTAACCTGTTCAAGAAAATGACATGTGGTCATCCAGGCAAGGCCTACCATTGAAATGATGGGTCAAAATAGGGAAATTGTCAACTAGGTTACCTGTCAACTAAGTTACCCAGTAATGTAATAACTGTAGTAACTTAGTTGACAATTTGTATGACATGTAGACATCATTACACATCATTATCAATGGAATTGTGCACTTCTGCCTTGAAATGAACATAGTGCTGATGGTTAATAATGTGTCCAGTCAACTATGTTATTTGCATCAAATGTTTGAGTTTCATTGTCAACTATGTTGCACCTCATTTTTTCAAATTTAAAATATCTAAAATAGATAACATAAAAAAATGTTTAAGCTTTGCAACTAGTGGATATGTTACACTGAGGAATATACTAACTTGAACCACTGATTTTTTTTATTGAGAAAGAACACTTTTTTTGTACTGTTTTGTTGATGTGAAATGCACCCTAAATTATAGAATCAGTCTATGGTTTGGACGGAAGACTTTTTTGATAACGATTTCGGTTCGTTTGCGTTACCGTTCTCGTGTGGCTCCAGCCTGAATGTACCTTCTCATCTGATCTGTATTCTCTTACTGTTTTGCACTTAAAAAAAGTAAATGCAGTGAGCAGTGCGGGCCTATAGTCACAAATGGAGGCCACGTAGACATACAACACCTGCATCCAGGTAAAAAAGGTTTAATCCATATCTGCAGTTACTTCAGCATCCTTTTTTGTTGTTGTTACTTTTAAGCAAAAAAGAGCGCTTGATATAACGTATACATACTGAGGGAAGTTCATAATTTTACTTCTGTAAAGTTGGGTTATTAAGTTGACCGAGAGTCATAAAAGAGGTCAAACTATTGTTTGAGGCAGAAACACCTAACAGAACCACAAAGACACCAAATTATCTGAGCGCCGACCACAAAGATAAGTGAAATGTCAAGAGCTAAATTGAAGTACTAAAAATGTCAATGACAAGAACCAAGTTATGTCACACATTCACAGTGGGAGCCTGTTATATCTACCTGTTATAATACAAGTATTCAGCTGGAGATAGCGTGTTTTATGTAGGTCAACAAAGAAGCTAGCATAAACCTTGCTCCCTCTAAAAGCAGAGGGGATTTTTACATTGAATTTTGGATTATTGCAGAAAGTCCAACTTCCAAATTCACAAATGTGGTAGTAATGGATATATTTCATGTTTGACAATAAAACGTAAAAATATGTTATTGCTGAGACATTTTGAGTTTTTTTGTACTAATTCCTGCAGTCTTAATAAGTATTAAAGCTGTAAATTAAATTTATAACAGATGCACAGGCTCTCTGTGAAGAAACAACATAAGGAAATGCAAGAAAATCATCGTTACCACACACATTATTATTTTTGTTGTAATAAATGAGAGGGGCAAAACATTCAGGCACCTCTTCAGAAACACCCAGAAGCTGAGCTAAGATCTGGTGACCGGGGTGAAAGTGAAATAAAATAAAAACAAAAAAAAGGAATTATAAAAAGTGAATTTAGGCCTTGAAACTAATTCACCAGCACATAAAACGTATTCAATGCATCCACTCCAACTTCAGATCACTCATTGATCTTCTACTCCTTTTTTAAACTCACTCCTTCTTTCAGGCATCAGAGAAAAGAGCAAACAGACAAGAGCTGCTCTCACGGCTGATAAAACAAAGGGTCTCCTCTTTTACAGAATCGGAAAAGGGGGGAGATACTTTCACAGATAAATACAGACACACCCCGGCTGGAGCTCTCAGCCTTTTCAGGAGAAGGCGGCTTCTTAGACCATTAACAACAAACTATGGTATACCAAAAACATTTGGCGCTTTATACTGAGTCTCTAACTCATTACAGCCTGACAAAACATGGTTTCCTCCACTTTTGTATTCAGTGAATTCACAGAGTCGCGAGCAGAGCTTTTTATATTTTGAACCCCCTCGACTCAGATCGGGCTTATTAATCTCTTAATTACCGAACGGACCGGAACAGGCATGACCCTCCACCCTGTTTTTGTGCACTTGGCTCGCAAAGCAAATTTGTATTCCTCAGCCAATAAATCTCTGAACCTTAAGACAAATCATCAGGATCTTCTCAGGCAGAATTCAAGACTACGAGCAAATACAGTGATTCCTCCAGCATAACATGTCCTTACGGCTAGCAAAGATCATATCCCCTCAGTCAAACCTTTAGCTTCTCAGGCAGACTACGAGCAGAATACAGTGATCTCTCCAGTATAAACATTTATCAACATAAAACAAGACCTTTACGAATCAACAATGACAACCAACAGACAGAACAATCAACAAACAGATTTCAGCTATAGCTATGCTTTACATCCACTCCTCTGCTTCTTTTTTTTCTTACATTTTGAAAAATAACCAATACAACTTCAAAAGTCAATTTCATTCCAAATACGTTTTGCTTACTGTGAGCCGGTATTTCTTCTGTGGAAGTCTCAAGTCTGGTTTCTCAATTCCTCGAGATTTTACCACAGCTTTCTATGTAGCTGCCTGATCAGGGTGAGTTGAGACCTCCAGAGAAGGAACACAGCAACCTCCAGCATTGGCATCTCGGTGGGACCTCCAAAATGTCGTGGCGATTTAGCACTCACAAAAGGAAAGAATGAAACAGAGAGGAATCAATAAAACACAAACACAGATATAGCTGATCAGTAATTACTATTTAGTTGTTGCAACAAACAAACAATAATGGGAAGTACATCACCTGCTGCCACAGCAGCCAATCGCGGAAATGCCCCCCGACAGTAGCAGTAATCATACAGCATATATAGCCACTGCAATGAGCACACACACATTTTCCCTAAGCATGTTTAACGCACACACATTTTATCATGCAGCCTACCACACAAATGTCACATGTTTTTCTCTCTGAAAGTTATACCTGTATATGTTTACTTTAAACGTCATCATATCATGACATCTTTAGGAGTAGTTAACTAACAAAGGTTAACTGTTTTTATAACCTGAGGCCTTCTCTGAACTTTTTCTGAACGTGGTGTCAGCTCACTTAAAATGAATACATCTATTGATAATTCAGAACGACCATTGTCTCTCTAACTGTGTTTGACCCAACTCAGTAATACACATCATATAGCTAAACCATGTGACCATTAATGAATATCAGAAATACGCTGTATTAAACATTCCGCTATAACACATGCTTGAAGTGCATTTATATACTTCCTTTGTCGTTCGGAGTTTGAACGATTACGATTGTTGCACTTATTGTAAGTCGCTTTGGATAAAAGCGTCAGCCAAATGAAATGAAATGTATGGAATGTAAAGCAGTTTTTTGTGGTTATCAAACCGTCACCACCTGTGCTCTGTAGAGGGATACACCACCTTCTCCCTGTAACTCCACTCCCATCAGGAAAGAAAACACTTCATTAAGTGAGAGGTCCAGTCGGGCTGAACTGTGCCACAACATGTTTCTCTACCCGTAGCAGAGATTCCAGACTACTTCATCAGACGTCTTTTGGTGTGCATGTTGACTCATCAACACTTATTCACAGAGCTATGTTAACTGAAATGTGTCTTCTTAAAAAAAATGTGTGTGTAATACATGCAACATCATGATATTTTTAGGGACCAGATTAAGAGTTTGTGGTCAGAGCTTCATAATGACCTTTTCCTCCACAGCGGCCCCTAGCTGATGATGTCCTAACCTGTGATTTCGTCAGCTTCTCTTTTTTAGTGCTTATATCAGCATATTTGCTACACCTCTCCAAGTCATCAAGGTATTTAATTAATGTAGAGTATCAAATATATTGAAATGTATTTTATTTGCAGATGATACTAATATTCTTTGTTCTGGTGACAATTTGAAACAGCTAATGGAGGTAATAACAGCAGAAATGATTAAAGTAAAACATTGGTTTGATAAGAACAAATTATCATTAAATATAAACAAAACAAAGATTATGCTATTTAGAAAACATGAAACAAATCCACAGGTGCAATTAATACTGGACAACATAAACGTAGAAAGAGTATATGTTAATAAGTTCCTTGGTGTGGTTTTAGACCACAAAATGAGCTGGAAACCTCATATCAATCATGTAAAAGCAAAACTGGCTAAGTCTATCGCAATATTGGGGAAAGCAAGACACATTCTGGACTACACATCATTATATACTCTGTATAATACACTCATATTGCCATATCTGAGTTACTGTGTGGAGATTTGGGGAAACACTCACAAAACCAACCTACAGCCGTTATGCACATTACAAAAAAGGGCTATAAGAATAATCAATAATGTTGGATATCTTGAACACACTAATTCAATATTCTTGAAGTCACACACACTGAAGTTCACTGATCTGGTTACATTTAAAACTGCACAAATCATGTACAGAGCAAGAAATGATCTACTTCCTAGGAAATTACAAACATTGTTCATAGACAGAGAGGGTGGGTATCATTTGAGAGGAAATCTACATTTGAAACAACTCAAGGTCAGAGAAGTATGTGCCTAACAATCTGTGGGGTGATTCTATGGAATGGTTTGGAGCAGGAGTTAAAACAAAGCACAAATATAATTCAGTTTAAAAGGATGTACTGAAACACTTTTTTGGAAAACTAAGAATGAAGAAAGGTGATTGAAGATGAGAAATGATTGTAAATGTATGTATAAATGTAAATATGTAAGTAGGAATAACTTGCAGAAATGATTTAAAGGATAATCATTGATCAGCAGTAAGTAAGGGGTGGGAATTATAAGCATCTGCTTCCTCCTGCTCCCTTTCAGACACATATGATTTATTATTATTAATATGAACATTTTTGTTGAATATATAAAAAATATGACTATTTTTTGTTGAATATATATATATTATTATGAATATTGATAAATACTGTATTCTAACAATACGGTATTCTGTTTTTCACATTTGTTTTTTTAATCTGTTTGAAATAAAGATTGAAATGAAAATGTCTCTTCAGTCAAGCTTAATGTGCCTGTCCAGCATTTTTATATCTTTTACTACAGGCTCAACAAACGTTTTTTATTTATGGTTCCCAATTAATGAAATTGGTGTGAATTGTAGTGGTATGAATTTTTTTTTAAAAGGCCAGAATGCTTTGTAAAAGGATGGAAATTATTATCAAAATATATGATAGAAAATTATAAAAGTATTATTGTAATTGATAATTTGTATACAACTGTAGAATTAAATTAAATACATCAACCACTGTATAATTATAGTTAGGCACTTATAAATATGCATAATACTTTATAGCAATATATATCATAACAAAGCAATTTATGAAGACTTAGAAGGTCAGAAAATGTGTTACTCACTGACACTGTGTTCAAGATTATTGTATTATGCTCATAGTTGTTATACATGATAATCATTTTATAATTTATTATAACCACTGTTAAATTAATTATATTAAAACATGTTTGCTTTTAGTAAAGTAAAAGAAAACATACATTTGTCTAAAACAACACAGAGTTGTATATATATATATTTTTTTAAATCAAACATTGACCACTAACAAATAATGCCATTACAATGCTTTATAATGAGATTATAATCCAGATCCACCATGTCATTATAAAATGATTCATAATGATTATTGTTATAAAGCATTATGAAAATGTATGACCACTTTTAACTATAATTATAGTGCCAAATCATATATGCATTATAGAAACAGGCGTAACAGAAAGTGTTAGCAAATTCCTTCTTGCATACAGTTGATGATAAAAATGATGAATGAGGCTACATGAAGGAATCCTAGGAGACGGCTGGTGCTTTGGTCCTCCCAGAGAGAGCACGGACGTCACTGCGTTAGCATGTTGAGTCACCCTTCCACTCCCAGGGCAGGATGACCTCCCACAGTCTCACCTCACTGAGTAAGCTGCTCGCTGACGCCCAATCAGAGGCACCACGCTGTGAAGCTCTCCCTCTCTGAAACCAAGGTTGATGCTGACCAGACCTGCACCTTATCTGTCAAAACCCCACAGCTGGCCAAAGAGATACAATTGGTGTTTTATACTGATGGTACAATATGCTGCAGTACAGATCACCTCCTGAACTCAATAATTCACTTCACAACAGATGTAACTGCTTTAATTGTCTTTGTTGGATGTCCCAGCTGCTGTATCCTCTTTTTTTATTGTGGTATAGTTAAGAAGTTTTAGTGTCCTTTTGAAGGAATGAATGTGAAATCATGAATTTAAACATGACAGTACATGTGTATGTCTGTGTGTTAATGATACATACCCTGTCGAGCCATTACACCCTGTATCGAGCAGATAGTGTGCATGTGCTGTTTAATTACACACAGAGGGGTTGAAGGCATTGCAGATGTGCAATACAATAAAGTTTCATAGGACTTGAGATGGTTTCAAAAGGTACCACAAATATTTTTAGGATATCATTGATATATATATATTCATATTCATCATATGTCCACAGAAAAAGGGCAAAGTGCTAAGTCTGCTTTGATTGGGTAGTTGCCCGGCTCTGTTGTGATTGGTCAACCGCTTAGAGATGTACTGCCCTTTAGCGTATCACGTACAATGTGTTGTAGCGCTAGCCAATAGAAACGCAAGTGTCACCTAGTGATGTCACTATGTTCAAAAGTAAACAAAGGAGTCCCTCTGGAGGGAACACAGGGATTTGAGCCTTTGCAGACCACTTACATGCACAAACACCTGTATAACACACTACAGGAGAGGGGAAACCCAAAAAGCAAAATAGGGCTTCAGGTTCCTTTTAATTCAACCAGGCTTTGCTATACCAAACCTTAGAGACTTTTAGACAACAATAAGATGTTCTGTTTTTGGCCACATGTTATATACTGGATGTAGCTTCCTCTAACAGACAATGGGACATGTTGTGAATGAAATACCATTTTTAGCCATCTATCGAGCTGTCATGGCTAAAAAGTTATGTTCAGAATGAATGAAGAGGATTCATCTCACTTATGTCTGTTCTTGAATGATATATTTAAAATAATTAGTGATGAGAACAATTGTCAAGTAATGCTGGACAAAATAATGGCTTCACAATACTTTCATGGTTACCATGGAAATGTGCTCAAAAGTGAACCTTCTTTTAAAATGATGGTCACGCAAGGCACCGGCTATTTTTTTTTCTTAGATATTTCTATATAATCAGGCTATATTTTCACTTCTATACGTGTGAGGATATTGAGAATTACCCCATCATTAAAATTCACCACCATCAACTTATTGTTTTTTATCACAATACAATTCTAAAGTCCCATCCTGGTTGAAAAAAGGGATGCAACATAATGCATACAATGATCGAGGACAAAAGACATAAATATTGATCAGAAAGCATTCTGAAATATTTTACACTTCTTTACCTCAATGGTCACAATTTGTTATGACATTTGATTCACATGAATAACTTCAGTTGCCTCCTTAGAAACCTTCCATAGTTTTGTTTTTGTTATCCTGGCCAGCCTCTTTTCTGTCACATTAAAAACAATAAAACACAGTTTGAATTGAAATTTTTCCTTTATTTATGGAGAGAAACACATTTTGTCATTAAGACTTACATTTTGTTTGAGCCTACAGACCCAAATAGTCTATTTTTGTATATTTTGAGCTATAAAAGCAATGCTATCCTTCAGAGTGGATTACAATACTGCAGATCATCACAACACAAAAAACTTGCTTACAATTTCCCTTTTTTACATCGCAGACACATTGGTCGACTCGAACAGGAGACATGTGACCGCTGCATTTCTCAATATTAGAAAGCAGCCAAGTACGTTTTCAAATGTTTCTGTGACTGAACCTGAGTATTATGCTGTATACTGTATATGTACAGTCATGTTCAAATATATTTACCTCTTCTTGTCTGTACACCAACGATAATCATTTAAATATATGGTAGTGGAACAAGACGTCAAGGGGTCCACATTATCTGACCACAACTGTTTTTGTGTGTGTGTTTAAGTAATTGCCAGTGTGAACATCAAAAATCACTGTGGTCTTAATCTCAGCAATTAAGGGACCAATTCATATTACATCAACATCAGGAAATTAGAACTAGTGTAATTCTCACTACTGTTCATTTCAAACAAACATACAGGACGACCAAATGTATGCAATTACGATTGTTAAATAATTTAAGTCAATAGTAAAGCAAATCACAATTCAACACACCTCTGCCTTTTCTACATACAGTTAGTCATTAAGACAACTGTCAGACAGAGTTAAGTATATGACAATTTCTGAAAAATGCTTTTAACGCAAACAAATTTCAATTTGGCAATTTAAACATTGTTTGGAAAATATTTTGTCCATTGAAACATATCATTGCATGACAACCCCTGTGTTGAATCACAAGAAACTATATTTGACAAAGCCACCCAAAAAAATAACGTTGGCATGTTTTATTAGGCAAAATATATTCAAAAATATTGAGATTACCATTCATATAGTGTACATGTCAATTCAGAGGAAATAGATGCACTTAACCAGGGTGCACAGGTTACAACACAGAAATGATCTCATCAACAACTGAAGTAACTGTTACAGATCACTTTCCACACACACACACACACACACACACACACACACACACACACACACACACACACACACACACACACACACACACACACCACACACACACACACACACACACACACACACACACACACCACACACACACACACACACACACACAAACACACCACACACACACACACACACACACACACACACACACACCACACACACACACACACACACACACCAACACAACACCACACACACACACCACACACACACACACACACACACACACACACACACACACACACACACACACACACAGTGTGACTATGTACAGTGAGGATATGATGCTTACTGCCACACACAGGGCATCTGTGCACTGGTATGTGGCACGTCAATGTCCCTGTAAGTCAACTACTGTACCCAGTAAGAGTTAGTACATACCAATGGGCTACTCCCAGTGACACACAGTGTCACAAACATTATGGCATTGAGTTTTTTCCCCCCCTTTATTAAATAAAATTATTTTCATATTATACATATCATATTTTGTTACATTCAAGGTATAGATACAATTTGTATCAACAAGCAAAAGTCAATTCTAGACATTTGTGGCTTAGTTGTTTGCAGCACTTTCAAAGGGAGGGTGGGGGAAACCATTCTGGCCTTTAGGGTGACCTTTCAACAAAGCATTGAAATACTCGACTGGCACATTGAATGTCTTTAAAGTACATTGAAAGAGTTTATTTTTAGATTGGAAATTGTCTATTGTCCAGTGAAAACAGAAGTGTGTTAGGGAGAGGGACAACGTTGAGATATTTCTAATAAAAAAAAGAGAACAAATATATAACCCTTTCTATGTAGCTCATGTCTATAATGCAAAAATAAACATACTTATCATTTGGTATTATGTGCTTATAGCACTGTTTAATTAAAGTTATTATGGGACATCAATATTCATAATGCTTTTTGACATTATTCAACAAAAATTATAAAGCATTAAAATGACTTAAGTCAAGTAACATAATACTTCATAAATTACAAACTTCTGTTTTTTTTTACCTTAAAGTTGTGTCAAATTGTTATGACCCAGTAACAAATAAATGAATTTGTAGTGTATTATATCTGATCTCAATATAATGCATTATAACTATGGTAATTATAATATATTAAACTATTTTTTTTAGTAATCTAAACCTTTAGTATTAAAGCAACCAATCATTTAACAGCCACTTGGCTTTGTATTTGACATTCCTCCAATACGTATCATGCCCACACTGCCCATTTCATCTAATGACAGAAGTGCAGGCGATGTGGCACAGTGCCAGAAATATTACCACTCATGCTTGAGAACAAAATTGGCTGTTAAAATTCTATCATGTGCTTGGGTCTTCATGAAAACATAAAGTAATCAGGTTTAAAGGCCAATTCAACAAAATGTATCCAAGTTCATATTGATTAGACATCTTGTCATGGGCACTAAATCACAACCAAGTAATTACTACGCCATAAACTTCTGTAGATGTCAGTGAACATCACTCAATTAACCCCTGGCAGTTTTCATTGTGTAAGATTTGTGCTGTGGCTGACTGTAATGTAGATTCCTAAACACATCAAAGCATCATTGGAGCAATGGACTTTTCCAGTAAACAATTTCACCATCACATGAAACATAATCCAATACCAAATTAAAATCAGGTTTTTAAATCGGCCACGTTGATGTTTTGCTTAAGAGTTCTTTCTTTCATCAGTGACAGCATTCTACTAGTACGTCAGTTGTTTTCCACTGATGTTTGTTTTTTAAAATCTATGGCCTTAAACTATCTCGAGGGAAAGGGACGGCACGCAAACTTTTAGCCAAATGCCAGAAACAACCTTGACAGCAGCCTTGCAATCTGATTGTTTCACATGAAGAAACATTTAGGCAGTTTGTTTCACCTTCTCATGAACAGACAGCCGGCCTTAGGTGGCCTCGTCTCTTTTCATGAAAAAACAAAGTCAGCAAAGCCCAGACTCATTTGGGCAAAACAAATTCAAATGTTTTTTTTTCTTCTTTATATCTGTTCATAAACCTCAGTTGTACCTAAACATTATAAAGATTTTTTTTTAAGCACCACCGATGAAAAAAAAGTCAGGCCTGTTAAAGAGTAATACCACTCAGTTTTGCAAAATTATCAGGCAATTTTTCCTCGTAAGCATAGATATTTCCTAAATGAAAAAGGACAGGTTTGTGATGTCATAGAAACATAGGCTGATGCTGCTCCATTGAATACAAATGGGAGCCCATCTTGTGTTTGAGCTCAACATCACTTCGCTCTGTTTTAATGATGTAGCTAATAAAACAGTACATTTGTGAAGTTCAGCCATCCAATAGCAGGCCTTGAGGAATCATACCTGAATCCTGAAATTAAGTGGCATTTCCCTTTAAATGGAGTAACAGCACGATCTTGCCGATAGGGCTGGCTTTACATGTTACAAACACGGAAAGATCATTAACATCAGAGGGGTTTATCCTCTTGGGAGCATGAATGTGCTCGGCCTTAGTTCTGGTGAATGAAAGTGGTCGGTTTGACCCAATTACATAATGCCACGATTTGAATCCTTAGGCTCCCACTCGTGGATAAAATGTAAAGTTTCATCAAGATCACTGGCTCAACAAACTCCTGACAAACAGCGTATTTGAAATACAATATGGGCAAATCAAACACCCATTGCTGTACCTTTTTTTGGCTGCATGGGCACCCTTACGAACACCAACATTACTTCCTCTGCCTAAATCTGCATCACGTAAAGCCATCCTATTAGCCCAATTCTCTACATCTCAAGGTGCACAACAAGGATATACACAAAAAGTACAAAGTTTTGCAATGCCATCTCTACGTTCGAACTGTAAATAACTAGCTTTTAAGGTTCTACATGTTACATGTAGAACGTTCACAAAATATATCAGTACTGGATCAGAGTAGGCCAGTCACCACTATTATTTTGGCAGGGAAAGACTGAAAACTAGAAAATGGAAAGCATCCTGAGAGCTATGTGCAAGGCACAGCCGAACCCTTCCAGGATCCTTGGAGACTGGCTGCATGTATGCGTGCGGTACGTCTGGGTTGCAGCATTTGAGCCTCCCGTAAAAAGCCATACAATAAACGTTATCTTCAACATGCTTTCTAGCATTTTTTATACAATTCTCGAAACTTCATACTCTACACGATATAACAACATGAGTCCAATATTTAACTATATCTGCCAGATTCTTATCATTTTATCTGGCAAACATGAAACCAGGTTAAGATTCAATCATTGAAGCAAACATTTCAAATGCGATAGTAAACACTTTTTCCATTTCTAATAGTACATTTCTACGACGTGTCCCTGTGTAAGTCACACCACAGCCCAGTGAAAGTATTTCTCAAAGTTTCACTATGTTTACATGCACTTAAGAAATCACGTTAAGGCATTAACTTTGGGGAACTTACTTAGATGCACTGCAATAGTCTGATTTCTATGAAAAAAACAATGACACTGCCACTGATATTTTTTCAATCGGAGCATTTCAACCGACAGTAAGGACAACAGACAAAGCACATTATTAAACTTAACCACTCACATTGAGAATATGGAAATAAAAGTGTTTGTCATAGATTGGATTTTGGATACAATTACTCTAAATGCTATGATTCATGAGCACAATTAGCAATATTGCCTAATCCTGCTAATTACCACTACTTTCCCTCTCCTGGGCATTAGTACACACAAAATACAATTCTTTATAAAGTGTAATAATGGCCAAATCCCATCAGTAATCTTGCTTGATTAACCAGGTTTCTCTTAACTATTAAAATTGATAAAGGCTTATTTTTTCTTAAGTATGCATCAGAAATCATCAGACTGCTTAAGTGCATGTAAAAGTAGTGTTTGAAACTAAATTAACCTGCTCCGGCATTTAAACACACTGCTCCACCGACAACTTAAAGAAGTCCATTAGAGCTACTGTTTGAAACAAAGATACTTTGAATATTTTAACATTGAAAAGAATAAGCACAACAAATTTGACAAATATATAAATAGGAAAATCTTGGATGTAGAATCCAATTAAATCTCAAAGGTAACTATACAGCACACAGTAGGAAATTATCCAAACACAGATGATAGTTTATACCTTCATCCAATCAATTCTGTGAACCAAAATAATGTAACGTTATGTAGAATACTGACACTATATAAATTCTATCTTTTTTTGGCATTATTTAGCAGCTTATAAATGACTTTGAAATAATGGCTTTTGTGTGATAATATGTACATATATGTGCACATGTGTACAAGTCAAATCTAGTTTTTGGCTTGCTGTGTGCACTGTCAAATTCTACCAAAATAGTAGCTTTGTAAGGTGAGGCTGAGAAAATATATCTCTTTAGATACTGAGATAGTGCTTTACATTTGAAAATAGGAGGTTTCAATGACTAAGACTTTCATTGAAACCAATCAGACAATGACTAAAGCGTGAGGTCATTCAGATATAAGGCCATTAAATGTCATAGTTCATGCTGTGAGGTATGCAACTACCTCCCTCTTACTTAGCTTCAAAATAAATGCACAAAAAAGTCACAAGAATTATTTACAGCAGAGGCAGACCTAAGCAAGGATATTTATAGTTCCACTGCACCAGAACACTTTAGATGCCTTTCATAACACATTCACAGGGCCTGAACAAGATCTTCATAAAAGCTACATTGTGTACACATGTCGACATCCTCTTATGTGAGATTTAATAAGGCAAATGTAGATGTTTCTCAGTTATTACTTTCTATCTCTAATACGTTGCCATCACTTGTTCACATTGACATAAGGACAAGGTTAAGTATTAACCAGTTGCCTACATTGGTTATGATGAGATTACGGTAAAGGTTAGGTTGAAATCCTAACGGTAAACCAGCTTGCAATCATAATTATGGAACCCCAATTCCAATTAATATTAATTTATTAAAATAATGTATGAATAAAACAAACTATGTGAAATATGTAAATTAACCCAAATATCAGAACAAATTACAAAATATTAAAGTCAGTCACTATGGAATGAAATTCCTATTATATTAACTCAGTCAGTATTTCAAGTAAAGTGACATGTAAGTCCATGCAGACGTTTTTCACAACAGATGTTGTCACAGCCCTCAAGATAGCAAGCTCAACAACTGCTAACAAACTTAGCCAGTTAGCACCTGATGCCACACAACAACAATGCCAAATGTATCACCTTTTAGACTAGATTTTAGACTGCTGAAGTAAAAACAGCAAACATACACAGTAAATAAATCTCTTTAGCTCTTTAGTAGTTCCAATGCTACTCACCTAACAAGCCAGGCTGGGTTTTGAGCTTTGATTATTACTCAACCCAAGTAAAGAGTAAATAGTCAATGTTAGCAGCGTTAGCTCGATTCTGTAGGCTTTGGTTGTCTGAGAGAAATACTTTAAGTCTAGATGCTCTTCACAAAGTTGTGTCTCTTTGGAACAGGCGCTGAACTAACTCTGAATTAACAGGCTAACGTTAGCTGCTGCGTTAACACTGTCTCGTTACTTGCTGGGTAATAATCAAAGCAAAATCCTGGCAACCTAGTTAGCCAGCTAGGTGGGTAGCAGGTGAAACTTTGTTATGCTAAATAATTAAAAGGGGGAGTTAGTTTCTGTGTACTCAGTTTTATTTAAAGCAGCTGGTAGATATTTTATTCAGAATGGATTTGAAATTGTTGCTGCTTTAGCTAACAAGCTAACTGGCTAAATCTGGTAGCAGTTGTTATTTCGCTAGCTTCAAAGAGGTATGTGTTTGGCCGAAAGGTCAAAAGGCATTAACACCACAGCAGTTGAAATATAAATGGACATTATGAAAATGTATGTTACAGGACATAAAGCGTCATTAGGGGAATGTCATTAAGATATAAAAACAAATTTCTTAAAAAGGGAATTCAATTTATAAATAATGTCTACTACATAACAAACATTCACTTTGAAAACAAGCGAGAATTTAACTGTCCCTTAAATCCTTTGAACTGGTTATTTTTAACAATTTATTCCCCTTTTTTTCCAATAACTTTATATACTGCACACACTGGGGCTCCATAAACTATTTTCATTTAACATATCAAATCAACGACAAGACTTCAAGAATTGATCTTAGAGACATTTAACAGTCCTGCCAAATGTTAGCAAACTATTCTATAAATGTTATTTCTAGAATGAATGATGCTGAACAAAGGATCAGTTCATTGTTGATCTGGTAAAAAGCTGTTATGCAGCTCCTGCTCAGGTAGTATGAATGTGTTATGAACCAAATTTCTAATAAGTTGTTACCTTCAACTGCACACCACTTCATATAAAAAGTTTTCAAATGTGAAACATTTTACAATTCAAGATAAAGTTATCAAACAAACTTTCTCTATGCTATTTACTTCCAAGTCATTTTAGTGATGTAAAATCTAATTTCTCACCCGAGACATTTTAAAAGAAAAAGAAAACTCCTGAGGGCAGATGTTGCACATGATGTAACATTTAACAAGTGCCTATCTTTGCATTTCAAAACGGTATTTCCCTTTTAACATCACTTCTGAATGTTTAATAAGATTACCTGCTTAATGGCATGACCTCAATTTTGTGACAATGACGGCGGCAAGCTGTTGTGGATCTGTCAAATGAGGGTTTTTCTCCATGACAGAGTGGACAACATAAGCAGGAAAGATGTTACAAAGGTTGCGATATGTTTGATACTGGTGGTCCGGGATGGCATACCGCTCTTGGTGTTCAGCTGCAGAGGGCATCTCCCATGGCGAATTCCAGATTTGTTCCATTTTGTCTGGCATGCTGCGGACCATCACTCGCTCGCAACACGGCATCAGGCTGTTACTCAAAGGATATGAATGATATCCATAGGACTCATTACCGCAAGGCAGAGGGTCCCAGCTCGCATGCTGCTCGCGGCACAGTGGAGGTCGCCTCTGTCTCATTGGGTTGCTATCATACAGCCTTGAGTCCGATATGCTGTCCATCCGGGTCATACCGAGAGACCTTGTGGGCTGCGAGGACAGAGGTGGGAGGACATTCTGAGTGAGGGGATAGTCTCCAGGACAGCTGGACCTGGCTCCCACCGCAACGTGCTGGATATGTGGTGCTAGACGCGATCCAGGCAGCTTCCTGGGCCCCTGCTTGGGTTCCTCAGGGCCATAACTCTGTACTCTAGTCAGCGCTTCATGACGAAACCCATGGGAGAAAGCTTGCATCCTACCCGGTGCGGGAGACTGCTGCTGCCCCTTCATGCCCTCCTCTAAGCTACTGTCCACAGAGCCCTGGTACATGTCCCCGTAAGAGGAGAAGGAGTCACTGTTTGAATGGCTGAGGCAGGACTCAGGGCAGTGGCTGGGATTTCTCTGATACACGCCATGCTCGTGCTCCATGCTACAGAAACTGTCCACGTTATGCATGCTGCTCATGCTCATAGTTGAAAAATCACTGTGCAGTGAATAATATCCATGGTCGCTAACTGAGTCATACTTTGGAAACTGGTCATTGTAAGTTATAGAGGCGCCATGACTATTAGTAACCAAAATAGGAGGGTACTGTACACTGGACATGTGCTCTAGAGAACTGTGCGCAAACTGCAAAGAACCCGGCACTGGGCTGCTGGCTGATCGTGTGTTCAAGGCCCCAGCTGCGTGGCTCTTAACAGGCTGCATGGTGGGCACGCTGAGAGCAGACACAAGGGAAGGCACTGAATTTGCCTCAGACTTCCTAGCAACGGACAGTGCCTCTGGGGGTTCACAGGCCACAGAGCGAATACTGGGGTCAGACTGACGTTTGGGTGCCACCCGTTTGACCTCAGAGATGCTATCCCCCTTAACAGTTGCCGGACCAGTACCACATTTAACTAAAGCCCCCTCACTCATTGTCTTCACCGCAGACAATTTGGCAAAAGCCCGCAGTTCATCAGCGACTGACCGCTGTGGCTGATTGACACGCTCCGGATGATAGTACTTGCACTTATGTCCATATGTGCACTTTTTCCCTTAAAAGAAAGAGTAGATCATGTCAAGAAAAGTAAACACAGACAAAAAAGCAACAGCATTCAGACATTGATTAAAAAAAAAAAAAAAACATTTAAGGGACTTACCATAGGGGCAAGGTTGTTTTTTGTGCTCTGGAACAACAGGACGCTTGCGAAGGAAATTTTCTAAGCTTGGACCATGTCTTCCCAATGGATCATCAGGCGGCATGAACCTATTCAAAATAGTCATTTAGAAAATGTTATCACACAGCTGCTTTGTAAAGTTTATCATTTTTACTACTCACTTTAAAAGATAAAGAATGTTTGTATGGTAGTGGGGGGGTGGGTATGTCAAGAAAGAACATCTCAAGATACTCATGACTCAATGAATGACGGTTTCTTACTTGTCATTGACAAATGAGTACATTAGGAGACGCTCTTCTATGAACTTCTTCCACTCTGGTTTCTCATTTTGCAGGTCTCTGTAGTTGTCGTTTGACACAATAATTCCATCAGAATCATAAGACAGCTTCACTATGAAGCGATCATCATAGCACACCACTCTCCTGCCTTGAACTCTCCGAGATGGAGTGAAAACCAGGATCTTCTCTTTTTCCAGCTTGCGTAATATTTCTTGATCTGGAAGAAAGTTTCAAGTATGTTGTAATGTTGTTCATGATAACGCCATCGAAAACAACCAAAATCTTTTTTCAAATGTATCTTGATTGTAATGCAGGTTATATTATGGAATTTTCTCAATATGTAAAATTATGGGAAGTGTACCAGACCCCCTTTCTTACTATGGTCACACCACAAGGTTATGTTTCCAACATCTAAGAATAACTTAAATAAAGCAACTGCCTTAGAAACAGCTTCACTACCTGTGATGAGGGCATCTGGCCTTGACTGTTCCTTTCTCCAGGCGGGGACAAACACAGTGATATCTTTGTGTCCTTTCTCTAAGAACCATTCAACAGCGAGTTGGATCCCACGGCAAGAGAATACCTCCTTGTTTCCATGGCTAGAAAACAAAACAGTGTGGTATAAGGACTACTTTTACATTGAGAAATGGTCATTCATTGAGGCAAATGTTTCAGAGCGTATGTGCTTGAAGAAAAGACCAACTAAATGTGATTGTGAGTTTGTCAGTGTTTTACCTCATTGCCACATTGGAGCCATCGATGACGATGGGCCTGAGGTTAACAAAGATGTCTGACGAGGAGTCATCTTCCATTGACACCTCTGGACTAACAGTCTCTTTAACACAGGGGGGCCGGGATATTGATGTGGCCGTACTGCTGCAAGGTTGAATTTCAGGTTCTACTTTGTTTCCAAGCCTTACTAACTCAGCAAGGAGGTCGTTGATAAGTGCAGCAGACCCCAGCTTGTTGAGCACTGTCTCTACCTGCTCTCCAGAATAGCCCAACTTCAATGCAAATTCCATCTTAGTCTGGTACTCTCTCTCACTGGCGGGCTTGATCCCGGATCCCGTGCTGGAGTCATCTTCACGACACTCTTGCGCGGTGCTACTCTGGGAAAAACTGGGCCGGTCAAGGCATGGAGAGCGACAGAGCTGTCGATGGGGTTTGGCAACATCCAAGGGCTCCCTCTTCTTACCCCTGCTCACCTGGACCCTCTGGTGTTGCTGCTCTTCGGATTCGCTTTCTGAGCTACTTCCATCCTCGGAATCATCACTGGTAAGCTGGGCCTCGCTTGAGTCAATGTTCTCCTCCCTGCATGGGCGTTTTTCCATTTTGAGCTTCTCCACCATCAACCATACTGTCATCACGTTCGTCTTGACACCTCAGATTTCCACCCCATGTTTTCTCACCTCCGCCGCAACCAAGGAATCATACTTAATGCGGGACCTAAGCGCTACAGGCTCTTTGTGTAGAGCCCAAGAAAACCGTTCTCCTTGACGTGGACAGGCTAAGTCAAACTATCGAATCCTGAAAAAGAGCAAAAACAAAACAAGAAGTTTCAATTAGTAACATGTGTTCAACTTTAACTCATTCAAAATCCTAATTTGCCCCGATTCCCATCAAATTGTATTCAAATATTTTTGAGTGTGATGAAAAAGCACTTGAAAGTGTGGTAGACCAAGACACCCTCCACTTATGGGAAACATTGCTATGTGGGCCATGTGACAAAAATAGCCAGACATATGGAACATGTTAGTCATCTGCCCAAATACACAAGTTACCGAAAGAAACACAACAGTGTGGGGAAAAGACTGATCTGAATACATTCAAACGTAGGTCCTCTCTGTCTGACTGTTGTTTTAATGTTTGTGGTTCACAAACGTCCAGTTTAATCTTTTGTTCAGTTTACCTTCTTCATGAGAAACCGGTTAGTTAAATAGTCTGCATTGCTTTCAGTCTATAGCTACATTTCATCTCTCACTCCAGGTCTGAGTGAAATGTATGTTCCAGCTACAAAACCCTTGAATTAAAAAAATGTTATTACTTATTATGTACTTAATGCATTAAGTTGTAACTGAATTTAGCAAAGCATCTGCTCTAGTTGTAGTAAAATAGTAATTATGCAGTGAACATTTTACATACAACCCTGAACAGAATTGTTATAATTTAATAATATTAAATGGCTATAGCATTCGTGTGAGCCTATTACAGAAATGCACTGGTACTTTTTCACAATAAATGTACAAAAGGAAACTCACTGATCTTCTCCTGCTTGTAGGTGCATTATTGAAAATATAGATACAACAGATAGCTCAGTCAGTCTCCACCTGACTTCCATGGAAACCCCCAGTCTTCCTGCAGAAAACGTGCTAATGTGCTGCAGTACAACCCTCGCCTTTATGTGCCCTAAAGCCTGTGGTCTTGCAAGTAACATTCAGGCCAGATAGACAGGGGGTAAGTGCATGAGTTACCATAACCTGAGACAAGTGTGGGCTGAACAGTGTATCCCTGCGCCTCCAGCCCTCTGACAGACAATCTCAATTGAACAGAATTCCTCAGAGAAAAAAGCAGAGTAGGACTGCAGCCTGCAGTATATTAACACCCAACACTGTCAACAGCAACATTTTCACATATAGCTTTGGTTATCAAATAATCTTAATAGGAAGTGTATTATGAGCAGAAACACTAGACTTTTCCCCCATTCTTGCAGAGAGTAACATACAGCCAGCTTCGAGCTTCAAGACACGCAGCCCATGATGTGCGTTGCTTAGCAACACAGCCTTGTCATCAGCTAACTCCTTTTTTACCAGTCACGACTAACACAAACACAGCTCATCATCTCTCTGTAGGCAGTCAGTAAATGCAGAACACTTACAGCTACACTACAACTCTACACTAAAACTCTTGAGGCAGCATATTCTACAATAAAAGTAACATTACATAGCAATACTATATCACTGGCAACGCCCTCATCAGTTAGTACACAATATATTCATAGAGAACTGTGAAGGTTAATTGATATTTTGAGGGTTGATCTATGGCTACAAATACATACCTTTTATTGCATGAGTGCACACTATCCTACTGCTGATCACAACTTGTATGACAAGGATGGAAAACAAACTGAGTCTTGAAATGTTAAACAACTAGCTGAAAAAAAGAGGGATATTGAGTAACTTTTGTGGACCTCACATACACCACCGCAATGTAAGACATTTTACATTAATACAGGGTTAGGAGTGTTGGGAGCAGAGCTCTTCCAATCCTTTGCTGTCCACCTCCAGATTCAAAGACTCAGACTCAGCAAGGCCTCCAGACTATCTCTGCACATGCACAGGCTTGTGTGCTGCTGTTTCATAGCAACAAGTAGAACATGTCCCTGAGGCCATCTTTTACATTGCTGACCCTACATAGTATCCAGTATGGAGCAGGGATAAACTGCATTTTGGTCAGTGTTGGTTGCATGTATAACTTGGTTAGTTAGATATCTTCAATAGCGATAAATGTTAAGTCTATGCGTACACCAATGGACAAAAGTGTTCCAGTCATTATTTTATATGAGACAGACCAATGAGAGAATGGCATGCGAGTGTTACTGTGATAGCACAAGTGTGAAAACGCGTGGCTACTGCAACACCTAATCAGTGTGTTCTGCCTTAAGGGCATGTGAAATGTATCTGGGACTAGAAATAACTTCTCAGCTGAAAAGCACAAACGCACATAAACAATATTCTTGATTTTCAACCAAGGGGAAGTCATGTTTTGCTGTTTACATTGATCAGACGATGGCACTATGCTCCCATCTCACTGTAGACAAGTGACATCTCTACTGCTAAATTGGGAGTTTGAAATGCTGTCTGTTATACACACCACATTTTTGGAGGGCATGTTAGCTCCAAAATCCTCTATATGAACTTGGTAGATGATCGCTTACATTGTGTCAAGCTAACACTTCACAAAGAAAGGCAGATGTTACGTGGATCAATCATAAATATGTACACTTGTTACTGAAATGTGATCAAACAGTCTTGCTTAAAGTCAAGCTGGATTAAGGAAGGCACCATTTAAGTCAAATTAAACCCAGTTCATTTTAGAGTACCGGGCAAATGCATTATTACAATTCGTATTATAATAGGTTCACAAACGGCCAATCAAAAAAAGGAAAATCAAGAAGATTGCCTCACACTATAAATACAATATACACATTGATGCACAATACATTAGCATTGATTATATCGTATTAATTAATGAATGCATGACTAAGAAAAGACGGATAAGACTCCAAAAAACGAATTTCTTTAAAATGATCGATATGCCATACTCTCTTAAGTGTATTGAATGTCGTAAACAATGCGGTATGTTTAATTTGCTCTATAGTGTGAGCTTTTACTTATTTGAAGTTTCACCTCTCAATAATTTGGTAGATTTGTAAGTAGAATTTAAAGTTTCAAAAAAGTAATTAAATAATGTTTGGGTTGCTGGAATTATTTCAAGGTTAAACAAAAAGGAACATTTCCCTTTAGAAGGGTTAATATAACAATATGCAAAAAGAAGACTGAGGATTGAACTAAATTCTCATTATTAAACCAGTGTTGACTTGACTTTACAGCAATAAACCAAAAACGTTCAACCAAATTTAAACACTGCATTGGTCCCTACATCACAATGGACACATTGTCACATGGACGCTCCTAAAGTGCTGAATTAACCTAGCTGGACTGTGATACTGCATTCATCATCTAACGTTAACTATGGACACGTCAATAGAAAAACTGAAGTGCTTATATCGTTAGCATCATGAGTTCAGAGGGATGAAATGGAGGTTAAACAATACGACAGTAAAATATATATACTTACAATATACTTTTTAAATAACGTTATAACATAGGAGCTGCACACGATGTCACCGATGTGATTGAGTATGATTTAAGAAAACCGGTGTGACAGTGACATCCTCGGGCCCAGTGTAACGGTTAGCACACGCTAGCATGCTATTGTACCGTTACTTTGCCAGCTGGAGAAGGAACACATTAGCTACGTAAACTAACCGGCCTATTTCGGTTTCTTTGTTCAAATGTTAGAGAGCGTAGATAGCTAATATTCCAAGCTAACGCTACATTCCAATTGTATCATGCAACCCGGTCTCTTTTTAGTTTACGGTAGCAAAGCTAAGTAGTTAGCTTACCTACAGTAATAGCAGCCAACTCAGTGGCTCCACAGGCTGCTTGCTAACATTAGTTAGCCTTAGCTACTGAGCGTGTGCTTATATTTTTTTGCCAGAATACTACTGTAACTTGAGATAAAGTTGACGACCATTTCCTATTTTAATAAAGAGGCAAAACTACAGCAACGCCACATTATTTCCTTCACAATCTGCACAGTTATCACTACTATCGTTGACATCAAACGGAGCTCATCTCACCTTGTTGCTGTCATCCTCCTCGCCTGTAACAGTTATGTTTTGGTGCCATTGGCGCTGTCGCAGTTTGGTTAGGGTTGCCAGATAACACGAAGGAAACAAGTAACCTCAGCGGTGAAAAGACACCGGGGTCGGATCATTATAAACTGCCTTTCAGCAACTTTATGACACGTTCCACTAACCCTCCTCTCTTTGTAGCTTTTAAGAACATTTACAGTGATGGAAATTAAACTAAGCACATTTATTCAATAAGTTTTAGTAATTTGTGTCATACTTGTACTTTACTTGGGTTTACTTTATTCCTGTTTTATGTGATTCTACTGTATTACATTTGGAGACACATATTGTACATTTTACTGCATTATATGTACAGTAACTAGCTACTTTTCACATATAAAACCCCTTGATATGCTTATATAATATGATGTAGTAGTGTAGTACTTGCTCTTACGTCTTTTTATAAGCAATAAAACCAGATGTTCTATTATAATATAATTCTTTAAAAAGAGCCACTGCACATAAGTACTTCTACTTTTGATACTTACGTACTCCTACTCAAGCCACCTTTTGAATGTACTGGAGTATTTTAATACCACTTCTTTCACAACTGGATATTTATGAGATAAGCAAAATCAGACAATAAACATGAATTCAATTTTTATTTGAGCCCTCAATAGCTAAACAAACTCAGTCCTAATTAACTAAATGACACGCTCCCTACTACTTCTATTGACTAATCCTCACTGTGTTTGAATAGAGGAGCCTGATGGAGCAGATCATTGTATTGGTGTTTTCAATCTTCTTTAAACTTCAGCTCCACAATATCCCTGTAAAAGAAAATGAACAAATGGAAGAAAATATGTCTAGTCATGTTTATTTTAATATAAGGCAGTGTTCTCTTCTGACAAAACAGTAACAGAAGTTCAAGAGGTATCCCCTAATGTAACATGGGTGTAACTTAATTTAAAAAAAAGAAATCCAAAACAACAAAAGAAAACTCAAATAAAAGTTAAATTGCCAATTTGTAATAACCAGTCAGAATACAATGTTACAGTGTACAAATTGAGAATATAAATACAAATTATTTGACATGTTTTCATTATTACACTATAAAAAACGACATCATCTGGAAGTTTGACCTTGGACTGATTAAACATCAAATGCACGAGAAAATTATACAGGAAAATACAAGTTTGTCTGTTGACATTTCAGAATTCTAAGAAAATCCAAAATTAATTCCACAATCTTATAGTAATGCAATAAGTGAGTGCATCAGTTCAGTGAGAGTTTACCCTTCTGGTGTTGAAAATGAAAACAAAACAACATTCACAGTAAGGCCAAAAGGGGCTTCTCAGGACACAAGTAACAGTACAGTAAATGTGAGACTATTAGGTCAAACTTGTTTTATTTGTCTTCCTTGATTTGTTTCCCCCTATCATTTTGTATATATCTTGCTGTTTCTTCAAAGTGTAATGTAAAGCACTCTCATACACAGGGTAACTATATGTGATATTTAGAATAGAAGTAGATATGCCTTGTAAAGCTATCTAGAGTATGTGAAAGAAGGAGCAGCTGAAGTTAAGATTCATGAAGTATCAGATCATCTTTACATCTCCAATACGTGCTTATCACATTCTGGGTTGGAGGGGAAGAACTAGCTGTGAGATGTTTTAAGATTAAGCCAAAAAAAGCTAAATGTATTTCATATATACCCCCATAGAGGTATTTAGAAGAGACATGTTTTCTTATTGTGGATCGACAAATCAACATAAAGCTCACTGGAGGCTGTTAAAAAGCAGTAAACATAAGCCGGCACTTAAAGCATACATGTGTTTCAGGGCTGTGATAAAGAAACCAGGATAATAACCATTAAATAACATAAAGTGTTGCATTACTATTGAGACACTGAGGCTAATACAGGGAACATTCTATTCAATAGCTTAATGAGATGAATCTGTGAGCTTAGTCACTTTCAATACACGGACATGTACGTGGCCTGTGCGAAACAAGCAACTGTTACTGTGCAAATGCAGGAAATCCCTTTTGACTTCCCAATGAGACAGCCATGTACTTAATGCAGCATGATGGCACAGGCAGAACATTTACAATTCATGTCCTGTCAAATAAATCCACTGTGCAAGTAAAAAAATTAAGCAACAATTTATCTTTTGGATGTAACATGAAAGCACTCATTAATAGCACAAACACATGTGATCCCAATGTCAATTATAGGTTGCCTCTGGGAGTTTGTTGCCGGCCACATCCCTGGGTGTTCTTGTTTCACTGAGGACGGCCATATCATCATTAGGCCCCCCTGTGTTCAGAAGACTCCCAGTATGAGATGCTGTGTCCACTGGTCTGCTTTTCCCACACTTATTGTAGGAATGCAAATGAGTGGCAGCTTTACAAAAAACATCCTCATCTACATCGTCTGATTCACCATCCATCATTCCAGAATAAAGAAAGGTGCTATGAGGTAAACAAGAGTCTGCCTGTGACGGAAGGTGCTGCTGCCTGTTGTTTTGTGAATTAAAATCACAGGACACTTTGTCTGACACCTTAGAGCAAAGTTGCGTTTTACTGCTGGGAGATTCGCTGCTGGATGAACTCGACATTATTTTGCGTTTGACTTGGGTTTGACTGAGACTCTGTACTTTTTCAGTGAATCCCCCATCTGTGAGAGGAAGGCTTAAAGCCATTTCTGATCTAGTTTGCCAAGATAAGGCCATAATGCTGCTTCTGTCTATAACCTCGGATGCAGACACAAGTACATTCCTCTTGTAATATGTTGAGGAGTCTGTTTCACTTTGAGGAGAAGCAACGATAGCAGCTCTGTTCTCTCTGTATGTGTCAGGCATCTTCAAGTCAAGGCTCTCTCTGTCCAGAGACCTACTTCTCCTGTCCAGAGACGATGCATTAGGCATGGACTGACTGACTCTTGTAAGGCCAAGGTGCCTTGGGAGACTAGCAATTGCCCATGTGTTACTGATCAGGTTCTGTTCATAGATGTCTAACATTTGATAGTCACATTCGGCAAATGCATCTTTTTGTAGGTAGCTCTCCTCAAAATCCTGATAGGGCGATGAGATGTCCTCCTCCAGTTCCATGTGGATCTGCTCGTCATATTCACCCTCATTGTGCATATCCACTACATCAAATGTGACTATGGTAGGTAAGGCCTGCATATTTGAAGTGAAGGCAGAGTTTGTCTCCAAATCATCCCCATCATTGTGCAAGTTACTCAGCATCTGAGAGTGCTTTGTGTAGTCCACAAGTGCTTGAGAGAAACACACAGTTTGCCCATCATCTGAGTCGTTGATATCAACCGCAGATTGAGAACTGATGTTTTTATACGGCAAAGCCACAGGCTTGTTTTCCTCAAGATGCTGCTCTTTGGGTTCACAGAATGTTTCAAAATCTGGGTCGGACGTGCTGCCGAATGAAACGCTGCTGTGCCGTTTCTCACGCTCAGCGTTTACAGATTTTGTTATTTTTTCACTGGAAGCAGGAGACATATTTCCCTTGTCCTCAAACACATTGGGCTCTGTATTTATCTTATTGGCTGATGTTTGTGGCTTTGAATTTAAATTACAGTTTTTGTTTCTGCCGATTTCCTGCCGACCCATCGCCTTTTGTGCCGACTCCGAGGATCTGCTGCATGTGCTCGGCCTTTCTGGAAAACCGTGAACTTCATAGAGTTGGCCACTTATTTGTAATCGGTTCATGTCTGGAACAAAGGCAGAATCTGTCACATCAACCGGCTCACTTAAATATTGTTTTGAACCAGGCAGCTTTGATTTGTTTTCATAATGTGGACTGATGAGACTCTCATCAGGTGCAAAAAGTTCATAAAGGGCATCACCGCTGTAACTGTCCCTGGGTAATCTCTCTCCCCTCAGTCTGTCAGAGCTCTCCTGTCTGTCATCTGGCCCGGGGGTAGTTGAATCATAGTAGCCCTCATCACTAGTTGGTACTGATTCCTGATGCTCGCTTTGAGGAGTCAACACATCAGCCATGGAAGAAGCGTCCATGCCACTGGCTTGCTGTGCACTGTCACTGTTCAGCAAGTCCATATTGTGAGAACTTGTCAGGTCAGCAGTCAAATCCGTGATATCTTGGTTGCAAGTATAGCACATTTCTTCTGACGCAGTATTTCCCCAGAAATCCTGAAGACACTCTCCATCCAAATCTTCAGGTGAGGCCATTTCTTCGCCGCCACCCTGATAAGTAAGATAGCAAGAGGCCCGCTTTCCTCCACTTCTGCTCCTCTCTCCAGACACGGTGCTCTCTGTGATGCTGTCGTCTTCTTGGTCTGCGATAATGTCCCCACAGCCAGTGAGAGAATCAAAGCTTTTTAATGATGCCACGTCTCCATAAATCATGTTTAGCTGATCTGATGAGCCGGCAGGTGTTTCAGACTTCAGCAACGGCTTGGACATCGTCTCGAGTTTCAGACATGGCTCGCTGTGTCCTCGTGAACTTTCCTTCAATTCACTGAAAACTACGGCCATCAAACTAATTTCCTCCATTTCATTATCACATGTCTCAGCGCCAAGCTCGGACTTGGGGCTGTCTTGCTCCACACCCTTCTGTGAAGACATCTCAACAGCATCAACACATTCAGCGCCAATGGACAGGTCACATGAAACATCTGCAAAATCAGGCACATCAGGTTCAGACTCCAGGCACTCAGTGACATACTGCTTGGTGTTGTCCTGGACAACAGGCACCTCTTTTTTGCAGCGAGGAGAGGACATAGCAATCATTTCAGGTTTATCCGATCCAGAATTTCTGTGGTTTCTGTGATACCTAAAACTTTGAAAAAGACTCCTGAAACCCCTTTTCTGACGGGTGAGTGATTTCTGGTCAGCACCCAGGTGACTACATTCATTGTGACAACTACTGTGGAGCTCTCCAGCAGAGCCTCTTGGGTCGTGGTACACTAAATCTCCAGCTGAGTTGTACCCACTTCTCAGATTATCATCATGACTAAGATTACTCAGCCCATCATGTGTTCTGCTTTTATTGATTGCTTTCTTAGAAGACCACTTGCTCAGATTTTTACTCCTTCCTCCAAAGAAATTAGGTAAAATACAGATATTTTTACGAACTCCGAAAAATGTCAGGGCAGTTCTCCTAAATTTCCCAGATTTTTGAGATTTCACCGTTGTATTCATAGTGTCCAGCTGAGGCTCTTCCATGATGTCATCGGGGCCACATTGGGACATCTCTGCAGAGACGGAAGCCAAATCCTTGCTGTCACTTGGTAGCTTAGCTACCTCACGAGAAGCCATGGCTGCTAGGTTCACAAAAGCAGTCCAACAGAAGGCATGGTAGCTGAATGTTCTGAATCAGCCAACCGGATCACTGCAGCTGTTTTCTCCTCCATCTGATAGGACCCCTGTTTTGAGAAAAATGTAATCAAATTTAAAGTCTTACACAAATATATAAAATAAGCAATCACACTGCCGACTTTGAACATTTTTAGAAAAGCTGTTGGAATTTCTGATAGCAAGATGTATAACTGGGCTGCCAGCCATTACAAATGTACTTTTGCCTTCTACTAGTATATTATGAGATACCAATTATTGCAGATTGTAATAAAACAATTAAACGGTAAAAGTAAAAATAAAAAGGTATTTCCACGTCTGAACCAACAGGCTAACACGATGTTGCCATTTTATTTTATCTTTAATGTATGCAAAGGGACGTAATTATTTTTAAAGGTAGGGTATGTAATTCACTTCAGAAACACTTTTTGTTATATTCCATGGAAGCTCTTAACATCCCGATAGCAATGAATATATGAAATGCTTTGACAATAAATACATAAAAAAATCTCATCTGTGGAAGCTGTGGCGCTGTAAAAAGCACGACCAATCATCTGAGCCGGCAAAAAACATACTCGTAGTCAAATAACACTGTTGTGATATTGTTGATTAAATCAACAAATCTGAAGAACTGGGTTTCTCCCACAAGAATCAACCACTAGACCAAAACAAACGATTAGTTGGAAAATTAACTAAGAGGGGGCAGTCCAACCTTATAGTAATAAGAGGTGAAAAAAGTACTTTAATATTGTACTTGAGTAAAAGTAGAAGAATATATGTAAAGTATAGGCATACTCTGTTACAACTAAGGCTGCAGCCACACGAGAACGGTAACGGCTTATCCGCTACAGTTCTCTATCCAAGGGTGTAACTTTGGTTTGAGAAGTGGGGGGGGACACAAAACAGGGGGTCCTCCGCAATGAAACATTGTTCTCGATTCATGTGAGCCTGTTTTATTTGTGATGACCTCACATCCTCTAGGGGGGTCCGGGGGCATGCACCCCCGGGAAGATTGTTTTCTTTAAATTGAAGTTAAAGGCATCAATCTGGTGCACAAATTAAGAGATTTATGGATACAGCTCTCAACACTCATATGAAACAGAACTGTATATATTACAACCAATAACAAATAATTGATAAACTCCTCTCTCCTATCTTAAACTTACCTAGTCTCCATTCTTTCTTTTTAATTATGCATTTTTTACTAATCACTCCCCATTTAAACTGTGTTTTTTATTTTTTACTGACATTGGAATGATTTCTTAACTTATTCTGAACTACTATATTAAATAGATGGAAATATTTGTTTACATAGATGACCAAACCGTTTGAGACCCACTGAGATAACTTCGACTAAAGTTTACATTCTAATCACTCAGCGAGTCCTTTACCTCACCTAAACTGACGTTATCTCAGCCTCTCAGTCCGACAGGAGAGGACTCTCCCTCTCCTTATTGTTGAAACAGCTTCTAATCACTAATGATAACGGGTCCCAAGGTGGGTAGATCTGGGGACGCAACGCTCTGGGGGGCCAAATGGCTCCGTGTCTACACCCAATACGATCATTTCCTGGTAACGATGAAGCAATAGCCCCGCCTCTCCCCACCTCTCCTGCTCAGAGATCAGCTGCTGGGCTGTCAGAAGAGGGACAGGAAAAGAGAGGCTCCATTTATTATTCTTATATTATTATATAGAGTCGTTATCAATTTGTTTTAAAGCTCAATAAATAACAAAGAAGGCCTCTGACCGGAACTTTTCTAATTTTGTCCGGAAGATTTAAACTTTAACGGACATGTTGACCGGCGGAAAAAAAATCTAACGGAAACTCTGCCGCACGGTTCCCTCGTCCCTTGGAAGAGGCGGAGAGACGGGTGTTTTTCATCTGCTGGTGGACTACCGGAGAGATTTACAGCAGGAGCAAACGCTTGCCTCGGGGAGGGAGAAAAAGAGCCAGAGCGTCCACCGCGGAGAATAAACAGAAGGGCAACCATGGCAACCATGCGCGGGAAGTCTTCTTCGCTGCTTTTGGTGTATTTTGTGGCAGAAGTACAGCCCCACTTACAGGCCCGGCATATGTACTACAGCGTCTCCAGCGTTTTTGAGCGGTCTCGTGTGAACGGACACGTTTCTGGTGCCTATTGCGTGTGGACGGAAGACTTTTTTGATATCGAATTCGGTTCGTTTGCGTTACCGTTCTCGTGTGGCTCCAGTCTCAAAAGCCGCTTTCACACCAAGTACTTTGCCGTACTTAGTTCCCAGCACTTAGTTCCCCCATGGAACTAAAGAGCAGATCGCGCTCACACCGGAATAAGTCCCTGAGGGAAGATTACGCAAATGAAGCCGCTGACGTCACTTCTTCTTCTTCTGCTTTGGGTTTACTGGCAGGCCGCAAACAACTTCACGGCGTATACTGCCACCCGAAGTCCCCGGCAGCTTCTACTGAAGCCCTCCTCATCACTCCACCACTCCCATGTTTTTTTCTCTCCGTTGGTGCGCTGGGCTAATGCTAATAATGCTAATGCCAGCAAATACAATGGCGGCTTCACAAAACTTTTCAGAGTTTTACGGGGCGTGGTTTGCAATTTGCCCAGCCAATCAGAAATTGGAACTTTTTTCTCCCCAGGAAAGTACCTGCTCTCTAGCAGGGACTGAAAAGGGGGGAAAAGTTCTCATGAACTAAGTTCTCTTTTTGGTGTGAACGCAAAATCCCAGGAACTATCGGAACTAAAAGGGAAAGTACTCCGGTGTGAAAGCGCCTAAGGTCCTGCAATCAAAATGGTACTCAAGTAAAAGTACTCATCATGCAGATTATATGTTTCGATAATAATATTGATGCATAAATCTTTTTTCAACGCTGGTAAAGGTGCAGCTAATTAGATTACTGTATACAGTGCAGGGGGTATTTTACTCCAGGTGTAACTTAAATCCGATTTAAGTGTTTATTATATTTCACATCATTAATCCAAATCTGCAAAGTCTAAACAAAGGTATTACATATATGTAATGTAGTAAAAGTACAATATTAACCTATGTTATAATAATTGTATTTGGGTAGAAGTACAACAAATTGAAATAACCAAGTAAAGGACCCCACAATTTTGTAAATAAATGTACTTAGTTACTTTACACCACAGATAGTGTTGTAGGCCTACATCTAAAAATACGAAAATTCCAGATAAAGAGAAAAACAGACTAAGGTAACGTAAGTAGATAAAAAACTGTAACATTGTGCCTTTATATTAGCATGTTAAAGCCCAGGGATAAAGCAACAGGCTAATATTGGAGCTGTAACAATGAGCCCCTGACGCTCTGCCACATAAAGACCAGCGGTGATAGGTGGGTCAAAATACCTCCAAAATATACTTTTAATGAAAGCCTTAGCAAAGATAATACACAATAGCTAACATTGAATAGTTTACAACTAACACACCCGGTTCGACACGGTCACTTTCCTGTAAATTCTAACTAAATGGCACATTAGCAAGAGAGGAGCTAACCGAGTCGTAAGGTAAACAAACTTACCGACCGAAGCCAGAATCCTGCAGCCCGGAGCCGGTGTTGGGTTTTCACCGGGAGACGAAGTTAGCTTTCAGTGCTTTCTGCTAACTTTAACTTACTGCTGAAGGCGAGTGCTCGACTCGGGCCCTGGAGTAGCTTTCACCAGATACGGTTTCATTTGTTCCCAGCCACCGTTAGCTAGCCGGGGTGCTTGCTAACAACGTAAAGCCCACAAAGTGCAGTAGTGGTTGTAGTGTGAGTCTGTTGCTAACGATGGGTACGGCTGCAGCACATCGCAGTAAAACTGTTCCGTTTAAATTCGCATAATTTGTGAACACTGAGCCTGGTTTAACCACACATGCCAAATTTACTTATACCTCCTCAAAAAAAAACAGCATGCGTTCAAATGCTGGGTGATGATTCTTTTCCCGACTTCTCAGGTAAGATTTACCCAAATCTCCTTTCGTGACTCGGCGCATGCTAGTGACGCAACATGTGATGAAATATCATGCATTGTTCATTTTACACACGACATAAAAAAAGATATTATTCTTATTGATTAAATATACGTGAGTATAACTCTTTACATAATAATATCGCAATGTTCTATAATTATGTAGTATTAATTATGGTTTATGCCATTTATCTTTTACTCTTAACATTATTATGCATTTAATTATTGTATTAACATTTATTTTTGTTTCACTGTACTCAAATATTCAGTACGTGTCTGTAATATTAAAATGCCTTTTCAACCGTACAATTAAACACAAAAATGATAGTGATCTTAAAAAAGAAATACAAAATTATAAAAATAATAATAATCCGTTTTACACATTGTATCAACATTTTTCACGGTAAGGGATCCTGGATTACATTTACATTGTGTTTTGTTTACTTGTGTTTTGAGAAAAAATTCAGACTGATATCTCATCATTTATTTTTAAATAATATAAACTTTATTTATACTTCAGAGCAACATTAGAAAATGGAAATACCAGTGATGAAGACATGTACACAACAGTAAAAACATATTTTAATTAAATAAATTACCAAAACAATAAATAAAAAATGTAAATGTAAGTATAGGAAATTGTTAGGGGGGGCTTAACTGCCTTATCATTCAGAGAAGAAAAGGTTATTTCAATTTTATTTTTGACATTGTTCAAGACAACACATTATGGGAGTTTGCTTCTGAGGAATTTCGTGTTATGGATAGGATATTTAGCTAGAAGCGTGATAGAGTCGTCTCTGAAATCATTATAACCAGAGATAACATTGTCAAACGTTAAGGATGTTTTTTATCTCTTGGAATACTCACAGCTTCAAAACAAGTGAAGAAAGTCTTCAATATGAAGGTCACAGAAGGAGCAGGAAGAGAAAAAAACGTACGATGGACCATTTTGTTTTGTGATAAAAAACGAGGGAAAGAAATATATATAAAAAAATCTATTATCAAAATAATTGTCTTATTTACAATTATTATACATATATTTACAGAAAGTCTAACATGTTGTCTTTGTTGCACACGACTCAACATGATGCCCTTTCAAAATTAGGTAAAACTTTGCTACAGTTAAAATTGTGACCCGGTTCAACATCTGGTATTAATTTAAATACAGTGCAATTTTGTGATCCCTGCATACAAGCATTTAACTGCTTACTTACCCTTGTACTTTTTCAAATACTGTTTTTCAATGTGCTTTCAATTGGTTTTGGTCCTCTTCAACATGTCCTCTTCATTGTTGGTCTTCTTGCAACCAAGTTTCCCTAATTTTACTCAACATGTTTGTTCCATTTATGTCTTTGACTGCCGGACATCGGTCCACTCCATTTTGGTGTTTTGCAGCGCCTGAGTCTTCTTCTCATCCACCTGCACATAATCCACTCTGTGCTCATCACACAGTAAGGGCTTCTGCTGGACGAAGAGAGGGAGAGACAAAGAAAGTGATATGTTACCAATCTGAATATGTTTCTGCTATATTTGCCCCAACAAGCAATCATGTTGAACTTAATGTATTTAAACTATTTGCGTGTGTTGTATAAGCCTTGATGTATAAATCTTGTAGGATAATATGCTAAGATCATGCATTTTTTATTGCAAGTGATGTTGTGCACATATAAAACACTTGGAAATAAAAGTAACTTCTCATGTTTCAACCTTTATTTATACAGTCTATGGTTTCAACATATGAGCACTTGTTGACGTTCGGGGATTAAAAAGTTGGCCAACAGTTACTGGAAACTTAAAATGTAAGTTGTATTGGCTTATTTTAATAATGTGATTGCATGATTCCTTCAGATATTAGTCCAGATCTGCTGCAAGCTAGCTAGCTAATGTTGCTAACCTAGTCATTGAAACATTGTTACTGAAACAGACTAATTCTGCTTGACTGGCCAACTTTATAATAATAATTATAGTTATAATAATAATCTTTATTTGTATAGCACCTTTCATACAATAATTACGGTTTTAAAGTGCTTCACAGTAGACATCTCTTAGAATACTCACAGAAAATTGATATCACATAGAACACAGTTACCAGTAAAAGACATAAAAAAAAAACTTAAAATAACATAGAATAGACATACAAAAAATACATTTAGATTAAAGGTACGACAATAGTGCAAATACAACACAACATCAGGTGACAGGTTAAAATGCATCATAGTGCATAGAGAAAGTGCAGCAGAGAGCAGGAGTTAGCTTCCTAAAGGGCTAAATTGTTTAATTTTTTTTTAAGACTTCCACCAATGTCTTTAGTTATTTTGTCCCATAGCTTTGGGGCATAATTAACAAAAGCTGCATCAACAATCTTCTTTTTGCTGCTGTTTTTGGGAACCTCTAACAAACCAGCAGCAGAGGATCGCAGTGTTCTTCACGGCTTGAAGCTGACAAGGGAGTTGGCAATATAGCTTGGCCCTTGCCATTAAGGGCCTTATATGTCAGGAGGAGGACCTTCAAATCACTTCTAAAGTAAACAGGAAACCAGTGCAGAGCGGCTAAAACTGGACTAATGTGTTCTCTCTTCTTAGTTCTGGTTAACAGCAGAGCTGCAGACTTTTGGATGAGCTGAAGTCTGTCAGTAGTTTTTAGAGGTCAGTGAAAAGTGAATTACAGTAGTCTATCCGGCTTGAGACGAAGACATGTATCAGCTTCTCAGCGTCTTTCTGATTTATGAATGGTCTTACTATAGCAATGTTTCTAAGGTGAAAGAAAGATGTTTTTGTCACATTGCTAATGGGAGAGCTGAAGCTTAGATCTGAATCTAAATACACCAAGACTTGTGACCTCTGGTTTGATCCTGGAAGTAAATCTCCCCAGATTATTAACTAGCATTTCTCTTTTTGCTTTGGATCCGACTAGCAGGATTTCAGTTTTGTCCTCATTCAGCTTTAGGAAGTTACTGCTCATCCATTTATCTATCGCCAATAGGCAGTTGGTGATGGAGGTAATAGCTGCAGCGTCATTTGGTGTATATATATAGAGTTGTGTATCATTACATTACATTACATGTCACTTGTTAGACGCTTTTATCCAAAGCGTCTTACATACTCAATACTGTGGGCAATCCCCACAGGAGCAATTTGGGGTGAAGTGTCTTACCCAGGGACACAACGACATGCTGACTGCAGTGGGGTTTGAACCTGTGACCCCCTGATCCGAACACCAACGCACAACCCACTGCACCACACACCTCCCTCCTCTCATAGACATAGTTCCCCAAACGTCATCCAGTGTTCTGGTCCCAGCTGTGTGCATCACTTTTTAGTGCCCCCGTTTCCGTTGTGTTTTGTCAAAGATAGTTAATGTGAGGTTTTAGCTGTTATCTCTCGACTGTGACTTCATTTGTTTCCAGATTGCCTCAGAAACACTGAAAGCGCTTCATTAGGTTGGAAGGGGCATTACAAAGTGAACAAAGTTACACTAGCAAGTCTTTTCCATGGAAGAATAATCAGGAAGTCTGTTATTATGTTTAGAGGCTCATTGGTGCGAACCTATCTTTATATATTCCTTATGTTTTGTTCTATTTCATAATAACAATTTGGTTCATTTTTGTCTTTAATCTGATCCGAACATACCTTCAGCACAGGAGAGGGGGATGCGGAATTGAAATCAAGTGACAAATAGTCGAGGTTTGATCTTCTCGCTCCATCGAAGCTGTGACTGAAATGTTGCCTTGGATCCTGTCGGAGAAAATAAATACATTGAGACGGGGTAAAAGGGTCTGAATATATAATGTATTTCCATATTTTCTACAGTATTACTACTCATTCAATAAAAAGGTGGCCTTAAACTTAGTTTTCAAATTCTGGAAAACATTGAAATCTACTTGTTTCCAGAGTGCAGCTGGTCAGCATGTGTTTGTATGACTGGAGATACATGACTATTATGCTTCGCTTCAGATTTGTTTCTTGGAAAATCGATTAAATATGCATCGTTTCCAAGAACTGCCTTGTACGACATCACATGGTTACTCACAACCCAGTACATTTACAGTATGCTGAGCAGAATTCTCAGTAAACATCTAATCTGCTTGGCGATTAGATGCACATTTTACAACCCAAATATTCCTACAATTGTATCGGATTTAAATATTTTTTTAGTGTTCTGTTTAACAAAAATGAGCAGAACGATGAAGTTTATATTAAAGTCAACAGTGATTTAAGGATTTCCACCCAAATATTGGATATTAATCAGATAAACATAAACATATAATCACAATTTGATAACACATTGATCTACATTATGGTTTGGAAAGTGGCATCAAGTTGAAGTGGATGATTGATACAACTTACATGACTATGAGCTGGCTTAAAGGTGGGCTGAATTACTAATGCCACACAGTGAAAGTAAATGACCATCAGAGCTACTTCCATTTATCAGTTATTATTCACAATGGCTAAGTGAAAGGCCTCATTAAGTCCCTGATGGAAAGAAAGGTGATAGCATTAGTAACCCTCCTGTTGTGTTCAGGTCAAATCCGATTCACTACTTGCATCAATCATAAATATTGTGTTTTACATCTGATTGCCTCAAGGCCTTATGATGTCCTCCACAGTAGGCATTTGAACACATAACACATTACTTATCACCACTTTCATTGGGTTTTTAGTGGTTTAGTCAACTTCATCTATTGTGTTCCCACTTCAAAAGTGACAAACAAATTGACAACCATGTTCATTTTGGAATACATTTTCAGTGTCTATTCTTTTTATATTCACTGCAGTTAGTTATGTAAACCAGTAGTCAGAGACATTGTTTACAGCTTAAAAGGGTGTTAAATCAACTTGGTGATGATTTTCTTGTGTATTTGTTAATGTAAAAGCAGTTGAAACAGACCTGTCAAATTTGACGGGGAACCCCACAGTAAGGGGGGAGAAACGAACACGACAGGAGGGTTAAAAAGGCATGATCAATACACTCTACTCTATCATCACTACATATACATGGTTAAAATAGTTTTCACGCCTTCCCGATAGTTACCATTGTGGTGCAGTTTGTGTCTTCATCTGTTGGATTTTCCCCATTCTCAAGTCTTCTTTCAAGAGGCAAACATTTCACCGAAAAGCTGCACATAGAAACAAAATATTGTTTCATGTCAGAAACCAACCACAAACTGTATGATAAATAGAAACTGAGAAACAGGATGTTATCCTTGGTCAGCATATCTACAACCAACGTGAATTCACATAATTAAAAAGGTAAACCTTACTCTAAATGAGATGTAATTGTTAATCAATGGCAGTCCCTGAACCAAACCACATAAACAATCGTGGTTAAAGAGATTGTTTTCCTCTCACCATGCTTCAGTCATTGCTCTGCTCAGAGGAAGATGAGTGGGACATTCTGTGATGGTAGAGAGGCCTCTCAAGTCGAGAGGTGGAGGTCGAGCTGTGAACCCAGAAAGTAATTGGACTTGTTGTAATAGTGATGCGTAGAAAGGATCATTGTGTGTAAAATAAAGATATCTAAGACATTGCTTTAGCCTAGCCATGCAGGAAGGAAAGGAACATTACAGGAACATTACATTCTACATTTGTAAACCTTGTTAAAACTATAACAAAGACCAAATCAATTATCCCAGCTGAGTATAGATACATTTTCCACACATTGTCAACTGTTGCGCCTCTCACCTCTCCTCAGGCGAGGCTTGAGGTGCCGGTGAATCGGTGGCGGCACAAAGTCTCCAGGTGGACACATCAGTGGGCCGAGAGTGGTGGAGGACTCGGCGCTGCAGTTTGAGTTGAGGAGGCTGAATGTGCTGGGGCTCATGGGGATGTAGCCATCACTTTCAGTGGGGGTTGCCGAGGTAGACGGGGACGCCATGGGGACATATGAGTCATCCTGGAAGCCTTGAAACCGTGTGCTATTCAAACCATGCTGCTGAAAGACAAAGCATGCTGAGGTCACACAAGTGCAGTGTATCTTTATTTTGATACCGTGTGTTGAATTATAGCACATACGTTATTCTTAATGCATATTCTTTTATTTTTACCCAACTGGGTGCTAAAGTTTTGTATTTACAATCCTAAAGTCTTCTTTTTAAAAATAGACATTTAGATTTTGATGAAAATAATTAAATGTGACTGCGCAGTCTATTTGACTAGTACATTTGAAGCAACAGCAAAGAGATACTTAGTTTAGCTTAGGCTAAAAGTGATAAGGCTTTCTTGCTATAGGTTCAATTGTGAGTACACTTGCCAAACAAACATCAGGGTTGTCATAGTTACGTACTGTAATAACTACGTCACTTACTTATTTTAGACCAAACCAAATAATTTCCTTAACATAACCAAGAAGTTTTACATCCTAAACATAATCATTTATTTCCATTTCACAGGGTTTAATATGATCCCAAGATGAATGGTCACTGTGCGACTGTCAAGTAAAATGGTCCTATACAGTATGCATTGCAGTATGTAGGTAGGAGAACATGTTGCAAAAAACATATGAAGGTTTTTTACAGAAAGATTATAAAACATTGTTTATTTTTCTACTATTGATGTTGCTCTTACCAAATTAAGGCTTGCCTCCTGTTTTTCATCAATCTGTTTTCAGCATCTGCTAAAGAAAGATGTATGATTAGAATAAGTCATTAGTTATTTTCAACCTTTACAGTCAGTTGTGGTCAACATGAAACCCTATACTTCGCCACACAATAGCACAAGGGTTATAATTAATTGTAAAAGTCAAAGTTTTCTCAGGTTGTGTATGATGCTAACTGTTAGAGTGCTGTCCTACCTATTCTGAAATGGTCCAGGCCCGACAAAGAGGTCCTCCGGGGGAACAAAGTGGCGTGGTTTGGGAAATGCTGTGCACTCGTCCTCATCAGGTGAGCTGCTTCCTCACTTATCTGCTCTGACAGGTGGTTAGACTTGGGTGGCAGCGGGGGAGGAGTCTGTCTTTCAATCGTTGCCTCGAACGACGCAGATGAATAAGGTTTGTCGAAGCGGAAGACACTTGTGGCGCTGTGACGTAGTGGTGAGGAAGAGGATGATGGTAGAGCCATGGAGGAGCATGGATCGCTGAAAGGAGGGTTGGTCAGCCTTCCACTGAGGAAGAGAGATGGACTGGGGCTGGCCTGAAAGATGGAGGACGAAGAGGAATCGGTGTGGGAAAGAGGAATAGGTGAGGGGACAGCGTCCTTGAACGCATCGTCTGATGACCTCTGCTCCAGGGAGATCTCAGAGTTTGAAAAGCTGTCATGTCTATATTGGAGAGGGATACAAATATTGTATGTGTTAAACATGAACACTGAAAAAACCTTGACCTTAATTAGGTGTATTATGTCAACAGATTTCACATAACTGTATTAGGTTATATGAATACTAAGTTTAAAGTGGACCTATCATGCTATATTTGAATAATATATTGTAGGGCCATACCTATATAAACATGTCTCTGAAGTTTTTTTTTCAAAATACCAAACAGATCATTCTTTTTAGCCATGCCTCATTTCGCTCTATTTGCTCTTTTTTAGCCCTGTTTTTTGTAAGGGCTGATTCTGTGAGAAGTCTTCTTCGCTGCTTTATGGCAGACTACAGCGCCACTTACAGGCCTGGCATATGTACTACAGCGTCTCCAGCGCTTTCGAGCGGCAATGGCCGTGGCCGTCTCCTCCTGATAGGTGGAGAGTTGCCCATATAGGCGGAGCTCCCCTTTTCTGACGTCAGAAAATTTCAAATCTGTATCAGTCTGTATCAGATCCGTTGCAGCCCCGTTTTTAGAGATTTGGGTATGGAGGAAAAGAGAGAGGGTTGTGTTTTCTGACACTTGGTGAGTTCCCTGACACACCGGGGACACATATTCATGTATAAAAGACGTACAAAAGTGCATTTTGCATGATAGGTCCCCTTTAAATATTAGGTTCAAATTAATATTATTGCTGTCAACTTACCTAATACAGTTATGAGACATTTGTTGAGACAATAAATTTGATTAAAGTCAAGGTTTCATTTTTTTCTGTGAACTACACAAAGGTTTTCCTGATGATACATACCGAATAGTGCTCACACTCCCCGTCTCACATTGTGAGAGAAATAGGTAGTCAAGTGGGTGGCTGGAATCCTGTTGGCTGGATACAGACACTCTGTCAGAGCCGTCAGGTGACGGATGGAGGGAGGTGGGGGTGTGAGGAAAGCCTTCTTCTGAGCTCTCTGTTGAGAAGAAGCAGAGGCAGAAAACACGTAGATTCATGGATTAGAAAACCTTCATACCGCCGCACACACACAGGTTTCTTTCTTGACAATATACTGCAAATGGGGCAGGTGAATTTAAACAGAGAACACCATCTTTTCCCCGAAACCTTGAAAGAAGACACATGTGATCTCTGTTCCCTATTTTGTTTATACATCCTGCAATCTTTTAGTCAGACTGGCCCTCGTTCAGAAATGTGTTTCATTCCATTTCACTCAAGGCTGCAGAGTCAAGGCTGTTCCTGCAGAACCGTGTGTGTGTGTGTGTGTGTGTGTGTGTGTGTGTGTGTGTGTGTGTGTGTGTGTGTGTGTGTGTGCATGATTTGCTACCCTTAATAGACGTTTATGTTCTCTTGCGGGTACAGAACAACCTTTTATATTCCTAAAAAGTCTTGATATCTAGAAAGACTTATCTCTTCCACCAACATGACATTCTACTTAATTAACTTATACAAAATCTACTCTAACCTCTCTCTAACTCTGTATGTGTTAAGTGTGTGGTTTCTTTTTTCATTTTCATGGTCCACAGGTCATGAAAAAATTGATGGTTTTGAAAATAAACATTAGTCAACATGGGTCATTAATGGTGCTTAAATGTAAAGATTTTTTAGCCTTTTAGATTTAGCACATTTATCAATTATCAAAGTGTGTTTTTCTGAAAGCATACAACATTTTGAAGTGACATGCAGGGCAGCGTATTTATCAGCAACTTTGCTTTGTCCACACAGATTGTTCTAACAGACCTCTCTACTCACAAAATATCTCTCTATGCTTTTATAGGAAGCAAAGGTCAAACAGAATGGCCCTGACAACGGACTGAAAGAGGGATCATATGTTAGCAGAAGCACTGTATATATATATATATATATATATATATACTGAATATATATTTAAAAGACAAAAACATGTAATTCTTTGCAGCTTCAAAGCATGTCCCTGGATGAGATACAAAAATGTCACTATCTATCTTTTAGGACCCTCCCTCTCCATCTGCTGTCTAATACAGCTGCATATACTGTAGGCTGTGTGAAAACATTTAGAATTGTTTAAAACATCCTGCACACAGACAACAGTCTAATGAATGATAAAACATGCCATCACATCCATGTACTTTAACGAGTTGAACAGTCATCTGAAATGAATTTTAATACCAAAAGCATTGTAATGATAATTTGAACTATTTCAAAAGTTAACATTGAATTTGCATAATTACTTGTTGTTGTTGTTGCTGCTGTAGAAAGTAGACCATGAGATCTGTATCAAAAGCTTTCAACCACTGACGTGACATTGTGTGATGTTGGTTTAGGAATGCACTTACAGATAAATTGATCAGAATAGACCACAGCTCTGAATCATTCTCAGTGTGCTAAAAATGTGCTTCAATGTTTTTAACTGTCAACAAATCTAACCACAAGTACGGATCATCCAGATAGATGGTAAATTACTTTTTTTAAAGGTCCCATGTCATGCTTTTCCGGTTATTACCCGTCCCCTTGTGTGTTATGTAGCTTTTTCTGCATGTAAACGGTCTGCAAAGTCACAAACCCTCAAAGTACACCCTGTAGCGAGTAAAACTCTAACACAGAAAAGACCTGTCTATGCTGCCCCAGAACGCCTCGTTGGACATTTTTCTTTTTCCATTTTTTTCTTCCGGGGCATACTGACGTAATGCTGCGGAGCTCCGCACACACACACACTCAGCTTTATCTTTTCTCAGCCGCGGTGCTCCGCGGAGCTCCGTACACACACACACTCGGAGCTCAGGCTGTGAGTGTGTGTGTGTGCTCAGACCCCACGCAACAACAAGGAAACGACACCAGTAATCCAGCTCACACTGTCCGCTCCTCATCCTCCAAGGGGCGCAGCAGCGAGCCCCGCAACGTCCCACCAACACGGCACCCAGACCCCACGCAGCATTCTCATCTGTTTGTCATTACTGGTGTCATTTTCTGGTTGCTAACAAACGCCATTGTAACACATAATCACTGATGTTCCGCTGTAACGGTGGTGGACTCATCAGAACAGAGTGGGCGAGCTGACCAATCAGAGCTCATAGGGAGGGGGGGGCAGGAGCTCCAACAAGGAGTGTAGGACAGAGAGTGAATACACATACTATACAGAGATGCTGTATGAGAAACCAATGTGATTTTGGAAAATTGAACAATGTCAATCTATTCTAGTAGACCTCAACAATGGAAATATGATCAGAAGAAATGGCCATGACATGGGACCTTTAAATCTTGATTTGGCTTACTGTTCTTGAGGTGTTTTGTAGTGTTTTTTTAATGTAGATTAAAATGCTTCAGACTTTACCAATTGTGGAAATTAAGGCTAAATACTAGAACATTGGAGATACTCTTTACATTTTTGCGTCATTTTATGCATATTAAGAATCTTTAGAAACGGTGTGAAACAAAAATGAGGTACTTTAGGTTTGACAAATCATTCACAACATGAGTTTGTAGTAATCAACACTAGTGGGTAGGGCAGATTTACACATGATCAGTTAAAGCTGCATTTTGGACATTTTGCAGCAAGATATCACAAATGTAAAACTAAGGACCTAATGCTGAGAAATCATATGAGTGTGAATCAATCATGAAACCCAGTATCAGTTGGTCTGAAGATGATTTAGCTTCTGGGAGCAACAGATAGTAATTCTGGGGTTACCTTGTAGCTAGCAGTTATGTAAATCAATCATTTGTCTTCCAGACATTGGTCATTGTTGACAGTGAACAACTTAAGGCGCTAGTTGGAGTTCAGAGACAATGTATACAACCTGATTGTATATTAGCTTTGAGATTAAATCTATTCATATATATATTAATTAAAAACCTACATCATCTTCAGTCAACAGCAATCTGCCAACGCAATGCAGCATATGCGTTATTTTGTTTCCCATACCGAGTATTTATCTGGATTCAACCAAACCTCCTTCAAACGTGATGAATACTGCTTCCACTACAAAATAATACAAAATGCTATCAAAACCACAATTCTGTCATGTTTCCTACATATACTGTAGTGCATTCATATGTAGATAGATTGAAAGTCGGCAAATTGCAACCTTGTGTTCGACCCTCACTAGTCTCTGAACCAAATATCACCAAATTCACATTTAGTTCTGACCTCATTCTCAAGCTTGGTTTTCAGTTTGCTACTTCCTGTTTGGGGTCAAATGACACCACTTTGTCCTGGATACGCAGGGTAAATCTACTTTATAACAACTTGTGTACACTATTTTTGTGTGATGTTCATTGAGACAGGAGCATTTTAAAAATGGTAAATTTACTGCATTGTTAGAGGGGCTTTTGTTGTCCAAGATACCACGTTGACTTTAATTAAATGTATTATGTAAACACATTTCATATAACTATATACTATATTAGGTTAGTTGGAAGCAATAATATTAAATTGAACCTAAGATGTTTGATCTAAACCTAATATTATTTGGACTGGGAATTTAAGGGTCGCTGGTTCAAGTCCCCGACCAGACCTAAAATATGGAGTGTGGAGCTATTTGGAGAGGTCCCGTTCACCTCCTGGGCCCTGCCGTGGTGCCCTTGAGCACCACAACCCCCCCCACCCCCCATTGCTCCCCGGGCGCTGTACAATAGCTGCCCACTGCTCCTACTACTAGGATGGGTTAAATGCAGAGGTCAAATGTCACTGTGTGTGCTGTACTGTGTGCATGTGTGACACAAATAAAGAGGGTTTCATCCTACGATTCTAATTGCTTTCAACTAACATAATACAGTTATGTGAAATTTGTTTACATAATACATTTAATTCAATTCAACTTTTCAGTTTTTCAGTGTGGCAGAGGCTACTATTCAATGTTCTAGCATCATGAGCAATATTCACATGCACACTCACGCCATCACTTAAAGTACCTTTCACAAAGACATTTAGACACGTTGACTGCAGGGATCAGACCCCCGACTGATTCGAGGATGATCGCTCTACATACTGAACATCACACAAATCTTACCACGTGCTGCTCTAACATGACCACAGTTCAAACTGTATTGAGTGTATTCACCTGCATCCTCCAGACTCCCAAACTGGCTGATTTGACTGATTTGACTGATCCAGCTGTTCATCTCCTCCTCAGTTTTGGCCACCAGGTAAAAGACACGAAATGTGGTCTTCACCACAAAGAGGTGTTTGCCGTTGAAGTCTCGTTTTATCCTGAGCTGCCCGTTGAGCATTTCCACCTCGCACTCTTTCAGGTCGATGGCGCGGATGGGCTTTTTGGAGTTCTTGCTCTGATAGTACTCCAGCACATCAGGGTTGCCGCTCATGCGACCTCTTCGAAGCACAAACCAGCGTTTCCTCCAGGCCTGCAGGGAAACAGCACAGAGTTTATCTTTTAACTTTGTGCTTACTATGTGATATTATTCACAGTACTGCATAATTCCAACAGTTTCACCCCCCCACAATTGTATTAGTCATGACCAGTCATGGGAATAAGATCACAATAGCTAACTTAGCAACTTGAAACTTTTTTTTTGCTTTTGATATGGTCAGTAAGAGGAACCTCAACTCAGATTTCCCAGAAGTAAAGAGAAGAGGAAGTTAACTGTATTTAGCAGAAAATGTCTAACACAACGAAAGAGGTATTTATACAGTGCTCTGTCACTTCTTTACACCGAAGACTAAACTAAAACTAAATACTGAAACTGGGAACAGGTCTTTGTTGCTTCAGCAATCTACTTGTTGTAACGCCCAAAACGCCTAACAAATCATACGAATGGTAATGATGCATTTATATTTTCACACTTGGTTTTGTGGTTTTGTGTGCGTTGTGACACTCGACTGGAACTTTTGTGGTGTGAACTTAAAACGAAATGTTTTGTTTTGTGGGTAATCTGCTCCTGCACAAGTCAGTTGGTAAAGCCTGTGTTTATACCAGGAAATGGTTAGACACGGCCAATAACACTGCCAAGTTTAAGAGGAAACCGTAACTACACAGATGGCAATTTGATCCTATCCATTTTTTAAACATGGAAGGTTTGAGCTCCAAGATATAGGTTGTTTGATAAAGGAGCTGGTGAATAATAAAAAAAATGCACCTTTTTTTTATATCATGCCAGTTTAATACAATAATTGGCTTATCTTAAAAATCCTTAACTCGTGGAACGCTTAATAGTTTTATCCAGAGCTTTCAACCACATCTCATGGTCTTCCTCAGCAAATATAGTTTGCTGTCAATATGTGAATGAGTCTGGATGAATGAGGAAGACCCTGTGTTGATCCTAAGTGGACATCAAGTGTGTGTGTTTTTTGTCACAATACCAATAACCAAAAATGCTCAAACTGAGGTAACACTTAATAATAACCATCAGTAATAAATGGTTAATTGATCATTAATCAAACCTTTGTATTTACTTAAATAAGTAAAATAAGGTTTATTTATAATATTCACATCATTTGGTTATTTATTATTGGGTATTATAGTAGGCTTTAGTATATAGTATTATCTTAGCAATAATAAACTAGTTATTGATGGTTTATCATCGCACATAATAAATGTGTATACTAAGTTAAGTATTTGTTGAATAAAAAACAAATAATTCCTAAATATGTAAGACATTGTTTGTAAAACATCTATATTATCTATGTTTCTGAAGAATACAGTTAGCTTTCCATCACCCGTTTAACAAGGTATTCTGCTCATCAGTTGCAACTTTAATATAGCTAGCAAATAATATTTATAATTGCTTGAAAAAACATTATTAACTATTAACAAAGTCTACTCCATACTGTTTATCTTTATAATGTTTAACGATGTTTAACCCTTAGATGCACGAGTGACTGGACCCACACTCTTCCATAAGTGGGTCAAAAAGGACCCGTATTAGAATAATATGTGTTTTTATGCCATTTTTGTCATTTTGGTTAAGAAAAATCACTTGTATAATATTTAGTATTATATTTTGTTTCACACTAGAAATATTTTATATTTAATTTTTCACTATTTAGAATTTAGGATTTTTTTTTTACATTTTTAAAAAAAACAACGAAATTCCATAGAAAATGCATGCGGGTCATTTTTGACCCACTTATGGAAGCTTGGGGTAGTAATACAAAAACTACAATTTCTTAAAATGTAAACAATTTAAATTTAAAATGTGAATGGCATGACATCCGAAACATGTTTTTGAGGAATAGCTGGAATATGAAATGATAAAAAAATCTAATTACAAAGATACTCTAAGAATACCACCTCACCGGGTCAAAAAAGACCCACTTATGCATCTAAGGGTTTTAACAAATCAATTGGTCATTGTGAATAAGATATATAGCTTACAAAACAATACAATGTACAGTAGCTTTAACATTTTATAATATTTGCAACAATTAACTGTTATAATAACATAAATAATAGCATAACTAAATATAAGTCAACCAAAACATAAATGTCATGTCTCTTCCTGTGTGACCTTGCAATGTAAATGAGTCTTTTTATGTAGTTATTTCAAATGAGACAAAACAGGGTGCTTTTAAAATACTTGATATCCCCTAAGGTAATAATATAGGAATATGTGTTGATAAAAGAAATGCATGTTCTTGTTAGTGAGGCCCAACTTCACCACTCTGTGAATGCATGCAGCAGTTCATGCACATAATCGTGGCAGAGAGTAGAAAAGGAGACATCAGAAAGTGTGTTGATACTTCTATTTCTAATAAAGGGTGTTAAAACCGAGACGCTGCAGCCAAATTCAGTGAGTAACCCAACCCCTTGGTGAACACCACCACTCTGCATTATTTTCTTTAAAGCGTGCCATATTCTGCCAGAAGATTTTCATTCCTTTCGAGAACACACAGATAAGCTTGACCACAAGCCTTGACATTTTCATAACAGCTTGACATTTGAATACTGAGTCAGATAGTGTGTATCCCCTAACGACAGTCTGAAAAACAAGTATTTACCATGCAGGATTTGCATAGTGTGCTAAAATAAGTTTCTATTTCCCGCCCTTAGCCCCATCAATACACACCTCCACCCACCCACTCTTTCCCTGCTGCACTTACAAATGGACCTCCTCCTCCTCCTCCTCTTCCTCCTCCTCCTCCTCCTCCTCCACCTCCTCTCGTACAGAGGAAGTCCAAACAGCCGTCATGAAGCTGGACTATTTCTGCTTGTCACTTAAGTCTGTCTGACTGGGGCTGACATTACTTCCCATGTTTCACAATGGGGACACGCTCATCACACTAACAGACACACAGCCCAGCTTTATCACATGACCCCAACAGTGTAAGCAGTCACATATACTTGCAGCTGTTAGAGTCATTTTAATGTCTCCCTCTCTGCAGATTGTGACACATTGTTGACAAAATCCAGTGTTTTAAAGTGCACAGAGGGCGTTGTTATAGAAACAAGGAAAAAGGATTGACAGATTGAATTACATCTTAGTTTGACAAAGGCATACAAACCCACGGTATGTTTCTAAATCATCATTCCACACACACACACACACACACACACACACACACACACACACACACACACACACACACACACACACATACACATATGCATATATACAAGGCTTAGCAGCACAACCTGCCATACACACTGCTGGCAGAGGACATAAAACAAGTGTCCAGTGTGTACTCCTACTCACAAATCTCTTCAGTTTCTTCTCCGGGGGGGATTTAATGAGCCAGCCGGTGCACACCACATCCCCAGCACTCATCTTGACTGCAGAGCGTGTCGTCCTCACGGTTGCTGCTGCTGCGGCTGCTGCTGCTTTAAAACTGTGAGCACTGCGAAAGCATATCCTGTGTTCTGGTATTCAGCCTAGCCACTCCAAAAGGAGGAAGTCGAAAAAATTGATCACACTGACAGAGAGAGAGAGAGGGAGAGAGACGGACAGACAGAGCAGGGGAGAGAGAGAGCATGTTGTTATTGTGCTCTCATGTGCTTGGGGCTAGTATATGTACACAGGAATATTTGGGCTGGGCATTTATTTTTGCATTATGTAAATAAAGAGGAACTTTCAGTGTATGGGCTAACGCTGGAAACTTGATTTGTTTGGGAAAATGTTATATTTATACTAGATATTTTTCAATTTCATTTTCAACATTTCCACTTATATAGGCCTACTCCAAATGCTATATAACATTCATCTCAAAAAATGTTTTTCCATAAATGCAAAAAAAAGGAAAACAACACTCCTGATTTATTTATTCTTATTCCTGGCACTATTACTCTCCATAAAGGAGCTGTTGGCTGGAAGATAAAGGAGCCGAGTCGGACCCTGATAAAGGGACCCTATTATGCTCACGTTCAGGTTCATATTTGTATTAAGTGTCTCTACTGTGACATGTCTCCATGCTTTAATGTTCAAAAAGCTCTCATACTGCCTGTGCTGCAGCACCTCTTTTCACCCTCTGTCTGAAACCAGAGCCCAGTCTGCTCTCATTTGGTTAGATTGTAGGCTCTGTTGTGATTGGTCGACTGCTTAGAGATGTCCCATCCCTTATCACGTACAATGTGTTGGAGCACTAGCCAATAGAAGAGGGAGTGTTTAGTAGTGATGTCACTATGTTGCCTAAGTATCAGAAGGACGCGAATCGGGGAGTTGAAGGAAGAAACTCCCTCTGAAGGAATGCCTTTGCAGATCATTTACATGCACAAACACAGATATAACAAACCACAGGAAAGGGAAAACTTCAAAAAGCATGATGGGGCCCCTTTTAAATACTTTATCTTAATGTTTATGTTTGACGCTGTAACTATGTATTTCTTTTTGTTGGTTTATCCAATGTGGTTTCTGAGTTCTACAGAAACCAGAAGTGGCTTCAACACTGATCCAAACATCGACTTGCCTCACACCTAATAAACTAAATAAGGACTAATTTCCACATGGGCTTTAAGGGAGGTCTTAGTACAGACATGATATTATTAGCAGGGGGGCCTATCAGTGTGCATTCCTTCGTGTGCTCAGCCCTTGTCAAAAGTGAGTTAGGTGAATTTGAAGATCATTGGACGATAAGGTTTACAAAGTAGAGAAATGTGGTAGCAGAAGCAGAATACATTTAAACTCTATGAAGTCTTTATCTATTATCTATTTAAGCTATTTTGTCACTTCTTTGTCAAATGCACATTTTAAGGCCTCTTAAGATGAAAAACAACAATATAATTAAAATTGTGCATAGAAAGCCAAAAAGATATTGCCAAATGTTTTAAATAAAAAAAAATAAGATTCATCATATTGATTGTGTAAGATGGTCTTTCCTTAGCTGCCACCACATGGATCATCAATTCAATTTCATGTTTAAATAGCTTCTGATGTCATTTTACAGTAAATTACTGGCTACTCGTTTCACAAGTATCACAGCAAGTAACTGTGATATGTATACAGTAAATTATATTAAAATGACAGCTGTTATCCCAGTTAGTTATTCAATGTAATTGCTGTGATGTAGCTGTATGTGATGTTGCAGGAATATAATACAACTTTTAAAAGTAGTGCAACTTATTCATTATATTTTGAAATAAAAAGTTGATTAACCACATTATTTGTTAAAAGATCACAAATCTAAAACATTGAAATATGGTTAATTTCAAATAGAAACCGAAACAAAATCAAATGTACACATATTTGCAGTCTGCCACACACATTTGCACATACACTTGGTTGTATTTAGTATTCAACTACACTGACAACTGCATAATACATAAACCAATACATAATTAAAGTAATGTGACATCGAACTGTAAATGTTTTTAAATGAATTACAATGTTTAATGTTAAAAATGTATATAAAAACGTTACTTTCTCCATCTGCTCTTTTTATTCCTACATGTTGAATACCATTAGCAAATAAACATTATAATACATGAGTGTGGTTGATACAGTCAGATTTTTGCTGCCCCCAAGTGGACTAAGAATACATTCTTGCAGTTTTCTAATGGGCTAAGTCTTAACCCTTCAGTATCCCAACCCTTCATAGGTGTTTTATTTGTGAGAGACGGTGTTTAGTTTAAATTCATAAATGTCTCCATTTGAACACTTTACCAGATTGCAGTTTTTAACTTATTTGCATGTCTAGTTTCTTGGCATGTCAAAACAAAGAAAGCTCAATAATAAACTCAGTAAAACATACTAAAAGTCATATCTTCGTGTTATTTGGCACTTTAATCTTCTCTTTTATCAGCCTTGTCTTTTTTTCCGTTTCTTGTCAGTTAAAATGTACATGTTAACACAGTCAACTTTTGATCAATGAACTGTAGAGGGCAGCAGTGAACTGCGGCTGAATTTAATACGTAGAAATGTCAAGAAGAAGAACCAGGTTACCAGAGAGCCTTGAAAGAAAGAGCTCGAAATAGATGAGACTTGGTGTAACGGCATTAATACAGAGACAACAACGTTTACTAGGACTTGTTAACAACTAGAACTTGTTAAAGAAATCAACTGTTTCTTCATAGCCCAATAACAAAGACCAAACCATATTATTAAAACATAATTTACGGAACTCATGTTCCACACGTTCACTTACAACCGGTGACGCCATCTTTCTTCCAGTGACGTTGTCCTACTCAGTTTTCCTGGTGGTGACCTATCTTGCATTACAAAGAGTCTTCACAATTACCCATAAGTCCCCTGAAACGTATGACCTGTCTCTGGCCTTGGAGTGTAGCGCGGTGCTGCTAGTTGTCGGTCTTTCAGTGTGTGCTGGCTGTCGGACTTAATTTGCGCTAACTGTCTAGTGTTCCTGTCCGACACCTCCGCTAGTAATCTGGGGACCGTTACGGCGGAGCTGAGCAACAATGCTGAAATGTAGAACTGTATGGAAAAAGCTTGCACCACTTGCTAGAGCTTCCTCCACGCTCTGCCGGCAGAATGTGAGGAGAACAGGTACGTTAACTAACTAGTGTTAGGTACACTAAACTTGTCCTTGTGAGAAATTCAAACACTCATTTTGCGTGGCATGATATTGCACACTTACGACAGTATATTAAACCAGAGGGGGTCTTTTTTAGCTTAGTTTGTGTATGTTGACCTTCGTTTAGCTGTCACAAAGCTAACGTTAACTGAGCAAATGGCAACATTCAGGAGTCAATGACATTTTTATAACTGTGTTAGCTCAGAGCATATTGCGCTACAAAAGTTGTAGCCGTCACCTTAAGCCTGCTAGAAAACAGTGCTCAATGAATGAATAAGAAATTAACGTGTCATTGTCGCATTATTTTTGATTCATTGCTGGTTTGCATTATGCTTTTTACAGATACTACGCCATAGTTTGTAACCCGTCATATTTAACCATGCTTGCATAAGCCGAATTTGTTTTTGATCACGTGATCGTCCAGTTTATTTGACCCTGAAATAATTGGCACAATGTGTAGAACAGTGTCCTTCATCTTCAATGATGAAGAAAGGCAGCAGCGGGGAGTTGTTATAGCAGGTTTTCAGTGGTGTAAAGTAACTAAGTACTAGTCTGTAGCTAAGGACAATTTTGAGAGACTTGTACTTTACTTGAGTGTTTCAATTGTTTTGCTACTTTGTATTCTACTACAGTTCAGAGGTAAATAGTGTACTTTTACTCCACTACATTTATTCAATGTATTTAGTTACTTTGCACATTTGATTCAATAATGTGAAATCTAATCAAGTGTTAAATCAGACTTTAGTTCCACCTGGAGTAAATTCACAAGCTACCCTGCAGTATACAAAGTCATTCAAACCAGCTGCACCTTTACCAGCTTTGAGAACACTTTAATGATCAATCATTATAAAACACATCATATATATTATTCTGAAATGGACCAATCTGCAGAATGACTACTTTTGGTACTTTAAGTATATTTTGATGCTAATACTTTTACTTGATTAACGTTTTGAATGCAGGACTTTTACTTATAACAGAGTATTTCTACACTCTTGTATTTCTACTTGCACTAAAGTACAAGATCTGAGTTCTTCTCCCACCTCTACAGGTGTTTCATTCTCAATTTCATCAAGGGCCACACAAGTTGTTGGTCATTCTTTTATTTAAATGTAAAAAAGCAATTGTAATTATGTGATTATGATGTTGCATCAAATCAAATTGTATTTATAAAGCACATTTAAAAGCGATTTTTGGTCGAGCCAAAGTGCTGTACATGTAATAAAAACACATTACTACAATCACAATAAAAGACAATAATTTACAACAGAAGTATAAAAAACAAAAACACAGGGAATAGTCAGGTGTCATACTCCGCTCTGACTAGAAGGCCAGGGAGAAGAAGTGTGTCTTTAGTGTAGATTTAAAAACCCCTAGGGTCTGGGCCGACCTCACATGGAGGGGCAGAGTGTTCCAGAGCCTGGGGCCAGCTGCTGCGAAGGCTCGGTGCCCTCGGGTTTTGAGCCTGGTCTTGGGCACTATCAGCAGCAGCTGGTCAGCAGACCTTAAAGCTCTGGCTGGGGTGTAGCGATGGAGGAGTTCGGCTATATAGGCCGGAGCCAGCCCATTTAGGGCAAAAGGATTTTAAAATCAATTCGGAACCGAATTGGAAGCCAGTGTAGTGAGGCCAGAATTGGGGTGATGTGGTGACGCTTTTTGCGGCCAGTCAGAAGACGTGCAGCTGCGTTCTGCACTAGCTGCAGGCGTCTAATTGAGGCCTGGTTCATACCCACATACAGAGCGTTGCAATAGTCCAGTCTCGAGGTAACAAAGGCGTTAATAACCCTTTCTAGGTCTTTAAAAGATAAAAACGACTTGGTCTTGGCCAATAGTCTTATTTTAAAAAAGCAGGATTTGACTACGGTGCTGACCTGCTTGTCCCACACACCTCCACAAACTTCATCAAATTAAAAAGTAGCTTTGCCATCATAGCGCTTAACCAAACAAGCAGTGGTGAAAGAAGTACCCAGATATTTTACTTAAGTAAAAGTAGAAATACTACAGTGTGAACATTTCTATCACAATTAAAAGACCTGCATTCATAATCTTACTTAAGTAAAACTACAAAAGTATTAGCATCAAAATATACTTACATTTCCAGAAGTAAAAGTGCTTATTCTGCGTCATGTCCCATTTCAGAGTAATATATTAAACTGCTGGATTTTTATATATTTTTTTAGCTACAATGTGTTCATCACAGCCGGTAAAAGTGGTGCTGCTGCTGGATATTTAACTTACAACTACATAGCATAGTTTATTTTTTAGTTTATTTATATCTTTATTTGCTAATAATCTGAATCTGTAAAGCAACTAGTAACTCATTCTGTCAAATGTAATGTAGTTGAGTAAAAGGTACAATATTGGCTTCCAAATTGTAGTAGAGTAGAAGTATAAAGTAGCATAAAATAAAAATACTTAAAGAGCAACTTGCAGGTTAGAGACCCCAGTGAATAAATGTGTAGGAAAATGATGTATACACTAGATTTTCCCAAAAATATACATAAATATACACTACAGTGACATCTGGCGTCGTTTTTGTAAGACATTTTTACTTCCGCATAAAAAAAGCCTCCCCACGTGACCTCCCGCGTGTGACGTCACATGGGGGAGAGGGGCCGGTCTAACGTAGTAATAAACATGGATCACAATGCTAGTTTTGACACGGAAGAGGTTGAAAATAAATATTCGAATGCATATGACGGACCACAACCATATAATTATGAGCCTGCTAGGCTTACAAGAGACCAGGAGCAGCCAAGGATTAGAAGAAATAACGGCCATCGGAGAGAAATGGAGCTGTGGTGTGAGGAGAACCAGTGGAGAACAGGGCAGCTGTCTTGGTGAGTGACTGGCGTTAGCTACAGTTAATGTTAGCTAACGTCGGTCACATCACAACATTGTAAAGTTAGCTATCATATATCAGGCTATAACTAAAGTAGTATTGATAATATAGTAACGTTACTGGCAGGACGATCTGGCGGAGAAAGGTTGTGGAGCCTCCGTCGATATGCCGTTGTAAATGGCTTGATGGAAAGCAGGTGTGTAGTCGGGGAGGGTGCACAGCTGATTGCAGCAGGTGAGTGGAGGTTGAGCCGGGAGCCAGGAGTGACAGCCACCACGCCCACACAAACAACACAGACAGGGGAAAACAAACAAACAAACACAAAGGAGACGGCTGGAGGAGTACAGCCACCACAGCGTTACCTAATGCAACTCCACACTACGTCTTACGGTGCTGCGTACCGGAGGGGAGAGAGAGAGAGGAACGAATGGGGGAGAGAGGAACGAAGGGGGGAGAGAGATGTAATACGGTTTCCTGATGAACATTTTGTTTGATAGGCCTCAGCTGTGGAGAGTATGTGCTGCAGGGAGGTGGATGCACCTCGCACAACGCACCCAGGAACGAAAGCTAGCTCCGGTCCTTTTCCTGTTAGGGAAACTGTGGACTCGATGTCCTGACACGCTGGAGTTTGTGCAACCTGCACAAACTCCAGCTCACCATGATTACAAATGGTGAAATGCAATGTAAAATTACCGAAAAAATACCAGCTCACTAAATCACAACCGCTCAAACCAACTACAAACTACTACCGCGGATTGGGCAGAGAAGGAGTCCGAGAAAGTTGCTCCCCCATGTGATGTAATATGACGCGTATGACGTTTAAAAAAAAAAGCAGTTTTTAGTAGCAGAGCTCAAAACGTCTCCTTTCCCCTCTGAATTATTGCCCTTATGTCTCGTAAAACATATCAAATCCTGCATTAACTTTTTTAATTGTAATTTTCAGGCAAGGTTAAGCATAAATCTAGTAAAAGAAAAAACCTGCAAGTTGCTCTTTAACAAATTACTCATTCTGAGAGCCTGCACACTAAATAAATATTCAAACCTATGGCTATTGAACATTTTTTGTAAACCTGTTTCAGTGCTGCTGTGCTAACACTTATGCTAAAGGCTTCAACGGGGTTTCAACCAACTCTAAATAACCTGGCTCGGTCCTGAATATGATAAGTCAATAGTTCACATGTCCCGTTGTGCCTTCTGGCACACAATCTTCGACACAAAAAAACCCTAAATATTAAAAAGAAACTTCAGTCTGGCATCATCCACGTGCAGTCTTTTTCACATGCCTAAATATGAATCATCAATGTTGGCCTACTATTAAGCCACTTAGGCTGGTCTACTTCCAGCCACCTGACATCATTTCTCTAATGCAAGTTTAACAACTCTTCACTAGATGGGTTAAAATTCAGATCTTTAATTGATATTCTCAGCCTGATCAACGTTTGCAGATTGGGCCCACAGGCTTTCAGTTTGACACCTACCGGTGTGTGTATATATATACTGTAAGAGGAAAGTAGTTCATGAAATAGATGATCAAAAAGAGGATTCAAGCCTGTAAACTTAACTGAAATTGTGTCTGCCTTTTTTTTTTAATCTTAAACAAAAGCACAAGGATTATTAACCATACATTTACATTTACATGTAAACTAAGATATATATTATGACCTTGCAGTCAGCAAAGATCCTGTAGTGAGACATGATTATACTATGAGCATTTCCAAAATACTTAAACATTTTGGAAATTGTAATCATTCTTGTCTTCAATCAATCATTTTGGAAAGTGAGATGTTTTTGACTGAATCATTAATTTGAGCAAGTGTCATTGTCAGTCATATAGCTGTCACCTCATCAACATAAACAATAATGGAGAGTGTCTCTATGGGAAACGCACCAGCTTCAGTTTTTCACCTTACTCCACTTCCAAGATATCAGAATTGTGCACCTCTGGTTGGATGTAAACTACATTTTGTTGTCTTTGTTTTATGACAATAAAGTTGAATCTAATCTAATCTAAAAAAGATACAAGCAATGCATGTGTTAATAAAAAAATACAACACACATTTTTAGTCGCCCTTTATTTTGAGTCATTAATGGCGCGTTTCCACTACAGCGCGGAGCCCGGCCTCGCTCGGCCTCGCTCGGCCTCGTTAGGCCTTGTTAGGACCAGCTCACTTGATGGCGCGTTTCCATTACAGTTTAGGAACTGGGGCAGTAACTATAGTAACGCAGTGTAGGCGGAGCGATCGGCTTTTTGGTGGGCGGAGTCACGCTGCTTAAAACTGCCTTGACGACTTATTTGTTAGAAGTGAGCTTTAGAACAGATAGGGACACAACGCTTTCAAGCAAATAACAGAGCGTTAGAAAAAACGTACCATGCAGAGACTCCAGTAACGCCGTTGCAGAGTCCAGGCCTCCATCCCTCCCAACGCTAGCCGGTCTATGGCCGTAAATGGTGTCCATGAGCTCAAACCACTTCCAGTTTTTCCTACTGGCACCACTCGTGTTGTTATTGTCTTTGACCAAGCGATATTCACTCTTCATCTTTTTTAGTTTTTCCCTACACTGCACGACAGTCCTCGAGTAGCCGCTTGTGGACATCTGTGTAGAGACCTCCTGAAATACTTTGATATTGCGAGTTGTCCCGTCGAGCTCCCGCTGGATCTTTTCATCTGCAATATAATGTAGGAACGTCGTCACTTCCTCGACCAACCACGGCGTGCTTTTCCTTGCCATTATCTCCTCTGTTGACAAAAATGCTGCAAGCTTCGCTATATATATATGCGACGCTAGGGATTATCTCGCGCGCCGATTGTGACGATTCTCTCTGACCAATCAGCAGTCGAGAGTGTTGACGTCACAACTCAGCCTGGTTCAGCCTGGTTGAGCCTGGCCCTAGAACCACGATTTTATGAGGCCGGAAAAACTGTGAATTAGGACCCGCCGGCCGGTACTAGGCCAAGTGGAAACGCAACCAAAGTCGGGCCGCTGACGTCACAGCCCTCTTAAACCGGGCTCCGCGCTGTAGTGGAAACGCGCCATTAGATGCTATGCAAAATGTATTCTAAAGGTCCTTACACACCAAGCCGATTTTCGGCGTCGATAGAGGTCGGGCCGTTGATGAGCATCGTGTCGCCCTACTCAGATTGGTGTGTACTGCACCGTCGTGTCTTTTCGGCCGTGCCGACACCTTCCGCCGCCGATTCCACATGTTGAATTGTTAGGCTGTCGGTCAAAGAAATCACTCTGATTGGCTGTTCAGCTTAGCGAATCAGTGCATGAGAAGCGAAACGGAAGTGAGGGACCCAAACAAACGATTAAGAAGGCAAATCTGAGATTTCATTTAACTCAGCTCTCGACACAGGTTCGGGAAAGCCCCATGAGCTTCTCGCTGTAGAGTGAAAATGGAACGCACACGCTATTTGTTGTTTGTTTATATCACGCAGTCTGTTCTTCTTCTCTCGGTGTATCACGCAGTCTGTCTTCCGGTTGTTGCCTCTTTTGAATGACGCATACACACTACCGCCGCCTGCTGGTAAGGAGAGTTATTGCCACTCACGCATGCGCAGTTCGTACGTGCAACTTGGCCGTCGGCTGAAGTCTTTGCGGTGTGTTCCAGTGCGAAACATGGCCAAGACGCAGGAGACGTGAGCCAACGTTCCGTCGGGACGTGTTCTTTGGTGTGTAAGGAGCTTAAAGTGCCAGTGAAGTGCATTTTTTTGCGCCAAAATGAAATGGCAGTTTCATTTCTTACATATAATTGTACCTGTTCATGGCTAAAATAATTTTTTAGGAAGTGCGAGGGACGAGATAAACATCGCAAATTTTTCATCCCGTGAACGGCCGTCTGAGCCTACCGCTGCTGCAGACGATAGCGGCTGTGACGTCACAAGATGGGCCCAGTTGTGATTGTAAACATGGCGTAGACTTCGGAAATTGATACTGGTGCGAGAGAAATGAGTGATTTTGACAGCTTTTCGGACAGGATAGATGAGGAAAGTGGCCATGGAAGTCAATTTAGTTGAGGACAATATTTTGTCATAGATCTAGAGTAGATCTACACACAGGATTGGCCATCACCTGATCATACATTCATCTGTTCATAGCATGATGCAACATTCATGTTCACATGCAGTGTTGTGCTAGTTACTGAAAACCAGTAACTAGTTACAATTACTAGTTACTTCACTACTTACACCAAAAAGTAATGCGTTACTGTGAAAAGTAACTTTTTAGTTACTTAAAAAAGGGCACCCATTAATGCCCTTATACTGTAGCCTTCATTTCAGTACTGTTATTGCATCGGAGAATAATACAACCTGTTGATCAACTTGACATGCATTTGCATCACTGAACTCTGCTAAGCAATGTGGTCTATACAAACACAAACACAAAGATATGTTTCAAAGTGCCAATCCAGCCGCTGTTGCTTAGGTGGAGGTGGAGTGGCGTCGGATGAGTCTGGGTCTGTGGTCTTAGCTACTAGCTTCGTCCCAGCATGTTGTTTCTGCAGATGTTTCAACAGATTTTAATTGCTGTTTTGGGCAGTCGATAGGATCTTTGACCCGCCAAGACACAACTTACATTTAACTAAAACGTTCTTTTCTTTGTGCTCGACAAAAGTGAAATAGTGAGAATATCTCCAGGCGGAGAAACTCGACTTGAGCTCTGCCGCCGCCATGATAGTCTTGTTAGTAAACAAAACAGTGGCCTTTATTTTTCATAAACAATCTACGAATCTACGAAACAATGACACCAGCCACTCACCTTCATCTTTTGGGAACAGAAACATCGCCACTTCGGCAGAATTGACATTACCACAGCCAGCGGCAATGCATCGCTTCCCGTGTGTTTTTCCTCCCTTTTTCTTCACTGTCGCCTCCATTGTCAGGTTTCCTCGATTGGCAATCACTTCCAGTCGACTGCGAAACACTTTCCAATAAAATACTCGCTCAAAAACGTTGGTAAATTCCACTTTGAAACAGAGACAAAATGAACGGTGGTGAATGTAAACACTTCGGCTGAGCCCATCTTCTGACGTCACGCAGTAGATCGCAAGCCACGCCCACGAAGGCGGATTTCCCAGCGGAAAATTCCAACTCGTCAAATTCGTTGCTATTCCAACATCTTTTATATGGGTTCCAATGGACAATTTTGGTCATTACTATACGTATTAGCATAACAGATCATGCACCGGCGCACACTTCACTGGGTCTTTAAAGGTCAGCTTCAGAGTGAAAATGTGACAAAAAGAATTGTAATCATAATTGTAGAGCCATGGTTTAAAACTCTTCCTATGGAGATGTACTGAAACCACAAACTCTCTGTTTACTTTTGACCAATCTCAATGTCTGTTTTTGTCGTTTTGTTTTCAGCATTAAACAATGGCAGAACACCAGCATATGTGCCTGCGGCTCACATGTCCAGTGGGCCTGCAGGGGGAGGTCGTGCAAACCAGATATATGTCCTTCTGGTTGGAGCAGCCTGCGTCGGGGGTGGAGTATACGTGAGTTGGTTTAGTCTGTCACAGGACATGCATTAAAAATCAGTGGAATTATCAGTGGAGGTCAGTGACGCAAATGCTGGTTGCTGACAACTTTTCTGTTTTTATCTCAGACATACCGAACTGTCAAGGGAGACGGCCAAAGATATCAGGAACGTATTGAAGAAATCTCCTCCCGACCAAATAAAACACAAGCCTCCTACATCCAGACAGAGCCTCCTGGTGAGCATTTTATATTAACTGATTTTAAGTGATGATAAAACATTGACCTTTTACTTAATTCCCTAAACAAGTCCAAATATATTCCTATCAGAGCCTGGACATTTCACTGTGTGTTTGGTCACGATCAATTAAGAATTTCCCTGTTTTGTTTTCCTGTAGCTGTGGAAGCCACTGAGACAGAAGGTGAGTGTTTTCTCTTTAATTGCTGAGTAGATGTTTATCTTAAGATTGCTATATCAAACTCCAACTCTGTTAATAAGTTAATAGGTAGTAAAACTTGGTATATTTGCTACAATGAACAGAGAGCTTGTGCTTAAGCTACAACATTCTTACGAACAATGCCTGTAAAGGTTACTTGGTGTTGGGAGTATAGTTGAAATCAGCTGACTCTGCACTGCATGGTGTAATTTCCTATTTCAATGTAAAAAGGAGGGATTGAGACCACTAAAGAAAATGTATTTGAATCTGTTTTGCGCTGGTTCATGAAAGCCCTAATTTGAATTAAAGGGGGGGGGGGCAAAAATGATGGTCTTTTAAAGATAAACATTGAAAGGGGTTGAATAAACATGATTTGCGCAAGACTGAAAATTCTTTAGATATTTGTATTTTACTTTCTGCTGCCTGTATGTGTGTCTTCCGCAGTGTGTTTGTGGGTACCCTGTAAATAACTGGTTTTAAAATGTAAACAACTTAATTTAAACCCTGCTCTTAATGTCACATAACACAAATGTAATAGTGTTTAAAATGTTTTAACTAATAATGTCATAGCTAATGTTTGTTATTGATCTGATTACTGATCATTTCTCTGTCAGCCGTCCCTGAGCCAGAATCTGAAGCAGCCCCTTCATCAGAAGAGCCGAGCCCTCCAGCCGCTGACGTTGAAGCAGTGATCCCCACTGAGACAACTGAAGCCCCCCCTGAAACATCTGAAGCCCCCCCTGAAACATCTGAAGCCCCCCCTGAAACAACTGAAGCCCCCCCAGGTTGTCTGCATACTTTTCTATACCCTGACATGCATGCAGAACATGGGCCTCCTGTATAAAGAGTGTACTTGAACCAAAAATGAATAGGAGAATAGAAAACTTTAAAGCATGTGGAATATTGTGTACTATACTCTGTGCACATAGAATACTTTAAAGAGAACTGAGGTTTTAGAAATGTTGCCCCCAGCTGGAAAAGCCATGTTACTGCAACACAAAAAAAGCAGGCTGTAAAACGCACCTGGGTCATTATGTGTCAGGTTTTTGTTTACATCTTAACCTTATGTAAATGCTATTTAAAACCAAAAAACATTTCAGTAAAATATATTAGCTGAATTTTAAGAATTGCATCGTTTTTTTTTTGGGTTAAATATCTTCAAACATAAAGAGCCATAACATTTGGTAGGGCCACAGACATGATCTTCAGCAGATCCAAATATTTGGAAAAACACAAGCGGATGTCAATATTTCCGGCTAAAAATCCAGTGTTGGATTCATGTGCCAAATTTCAAGAGTTCGAACATAATCATAATCTTAAGAGTTATGGCTTGAAATCCTGGGTTGCAATTTCTTCCTTTTTTATAAGATCCAAAAATGTAGACTTGTGGAATGTGTAAGGAGGGTTTCTATACATAACCAAAAAAGCCACACATATTTTGACACAGAAGGACCCACCTGTCTTTGGGCTCCTCTTTACACCATGCTCATAATTGTCCCACAAAAGTAATATATTACAAATCACATTTCTTGGTGATGACATGTTTTATACAGGAGGCCCTCTAGATATTTGATACGTGTATTGTCTGTGTGAGTATTGTCTCTGTTTACTGCATGAACTGTGACGGTGCCCTCTTGTGGCATGTGTTCATTTTGTATTCACCTTCTATTTAGTGACGCAGGTGCCTGTTCAGTATTTCCTGTGGGGTTTAATTTACTTTTACCTTCATATTAACCCTTTACAGATTGAATACAACTTTGGACTCTCACACCTACAGTATGACTTCCATTCTCAACTGTAAATATTTCTGTTTTTGTGGGACACAGTCGTTGGAGTTTCTTTTTTTCGTACAAATATCTCCTAATTTGCTCTGATATATTTGTGAAATCGACCCTCCTCTCTGATGTTTTCTGTCAATGTGTCAAAACGTGTGAAACTTTGTCTTGTGGGATTGTAATGTTATATGTTGTGATAGTTTTGCTGATGAGTGGAAGCTGCCCTTTGAGGTTAACTATTTCTCTTACCTCAAATGTTTACATCCTGTGTCCTAATTGCATAAAGTCCTCACAGCGGCTTCTAATTTAACAGCAAGTCTTCAAACAGAATACAGGTTATTCTACTTCTGAACGTCTGTGTGGTAAGACATGCTTGAGTTATAATGAGCAGTGACATCATCTTCTTATGTACGAACTCTGTAGTTGCTCTGTAGAGGTTAACCACACATTGGGCAGCTTCCACTTGTTATTGTGTAAGTGTGCATGCTCTGCATATTGTTCCCAGGGTGGATCGGAGGAAATGCATGGATCTTGTTGATCTTCCCCGTTAATAATCTTATAAACTCAATTTCATCTTAACCCGTTTATGGATTGCCCTAACAGCAGAGGAGCCAGTGGTAGAAGCCCCCCCAGAGGAGGCAGCAGAACCCCCTGCTGCTCCTGTAGTTAAGGAGGGTAAGAAATGAGGACAAAATATACTGTGATCTAATTTATCTATTCATTCTATCTTGAATAATAGATAAATTCTTAGTCCATGAACAATTGTCTCAACCTATCGATGAGTTAACTTGGTTGACAAAAGAGTTTCTCCATGAAGCAAAAGCAACACTTTAAATATTTTGCCTACCAGAGAACTTTCTCATAAGTTTCTTGGAATGAAGTTATTAAACATAGAAACTTACTAATCAACTAAAGGAAAAAAGGGGCAGCCCTTTGTGTTGTTGGTATACAACAACCAGCAGCAATAGTGAACTGCTGTCAATAAATTGCAGTCTGTAAAGGACAAGAGTGACCGTTTGAAGAGCCATGAGGCCCCGCCAAGCTGCTTCACAGAGCACTGCACACTTTAAAGTGTATTGATATTAATCGTGCTGTTCTACACTGCACATCCTTGAGTCCCTAGCAATACACCCAGACAGAGATTCTTTCTTTATTGTTAGATATACAGGTGCTATATACACCTCTGTTTATAATCTGACCTGAGTCTGAGTAGTAGATTCATTACAGCTCAATTCAACATGTGTTCACATCAGAGGTCATTATGTAACTGTGCCACTTTACTACCAGAACCACCACCAGCAGCAGAGCCAGTGGTAGAAGCCCCCCCAGAGGAGGCAGCAGAGCCCCCTGCTGCACCTGTAGTGGAGGAGGGTAAGAGAAGAAAGATATGTTTTCATACATGAGGAGAAAACATATTCTGATCTAATTCATTTATCCATTCTATTTGTAATAATAGCACAGTGCTTGTTTAAAACATGCTAGTATTGCTAATTGCTAATTGAAGCTTTCTCGAGCACCGCTCATACAAACAACTTAAAAATAGACACTGCTCCTCCTTTAACAGAAATGTAAGTGCATTGTGCTGGAAGGACATCTTGTTCGCTATGAAGGACTTTTACTGTCCAGATAAATCGTTTTAAAACTTGAAGAAAATGTCTTTTAAGTACTTCTTTTACCACCGCTAATTATAACATTGTACGTTTGCCTGGAACTCTTAAATCACTAAAGCTGCTACTTGAAAATGCACCCAAGTTTACACACTGTCGGAAACATCGTGAGATAAACTAACCAAGGTTTATTTCCAAAAAGACTTCATTGCAGAAGTATTTTGCTAGTGGAACTGTAATTATTGTTCGATGCTTTTATCAGGTTATACATCATGGAGCTAAACTCTTATTCATGGTGACAACAAAAATCCTAACCAAGTCGCGGCTACCTGCATTATGTAACTGTGCCACTTTACTACCAGAACCATCAGCAGCAGAGCCAGTGGTAGAAGCCCCCCCAGAGGAGGCAGCAGAGCCCCCTGCTGCACCTGTAGTGGAGGAGGGTAAGAGAAGAAACAATACTCTGATTTCATTCATCGTATCGGAAAGATAATAAGGTGCCATTTAGTGCTTTTCTATCTGACCTGAGTCTGTAGACGATGACACCCTACAGTTCATCTTAATGACAATAACCCTACAGAGAAATATACACTATTTTCTTTAGCCTTCCCTTGATCTGGTCTGTTAGTCTTGTTTAGAGAAGTCTCGTACTGAAATCTCACACTCACATTGTTGAAAGCAGCTATATACTTAGCCATCTTTCTGTACATTAACAAACTTTAAGAAAACCAGAACTCTTTGCTCCAATTCTCACTCACATTTTCACTGCGGTTTTCCCCGGCAACAAGTCACATGACACCACCACAAACAGACCCAATCAAGTCAAAAGTTAAAAAAGGTTATTTATCTGTTGGGTCGTTTTCAAAATGTTTTCATATACATATAAAAACAATGCCCTGTGAAATGACTTTGCAGGTCATTTAGCGACTGCAGCATTCCCTGCGCAATATTGGACGAATTTAAAACATTGCTCCCCAATACCGCTTAGTCACTGAAACAAAAAATATAGGGGCTACGCTAAAAAAATATTCAAGTTACCCTGTAAAGATGTCCTAATGATATTATCAGTAATTCACACCAGTCATTATGCAACTCTGCCACTATACTAGCAGAACCATTCGCCCCCTGTGAGCCCCCCCCAGCCGAGCTAACAGAGCCCCCTGCAGCTGTTGAGGAGAGCGGTAAGCAGCCTCAGTCAGACCTCTGCATGGAACCAGTACATTTACCGCCTGTGAGGGTTTGTTTTCTCTTAACCGGTTGTTGCTCCGGTTACACTAGCAGAACCTGCAGCAGCAGCAGCAGAAAGCCCCGCAGCAGAGCCCACCGAGCCTCAGCCTGAAGCCGTGGCAGAGAGCGGTAAGACCAACGAGAGGACGGAGCGGGGAAGCGCTTTTCCCATTTCAAAGACTTTCTCTCTTATTTCTTGTTTTAGCATTTATCCCTCATTACAGCTCTTCTCCCTGCCTGTTCTGTGTTTTTACATTGTTTGGGTACTGATAATGATAAAGGTTAACACACGAGTAACATGTTAAGGATGTTTTATACAGGAGGCAGCATGAACCTCGACCTCGGTGCACACTGACACCATTTCCCATTTTGTTCATTTCAAACACCTTCTCTCCTGTATAGTATTTATCCCTCATTACAGATCTTCTCCCTGCCTGTTTTTTTTATTTGTACACTGTTTGGGTACTGGTAATGATAAAGGTTAACACACATGAGTATTTGTTAAGGATGTTTTATACAGGAGGCAGCTGAGGTTGATTGCATGAACTTTGACTGTGCCCTCTTGGTGCATGTTCACTTTGTATTTAGTGATACATCCTCTAACCTTAACCCTTTTCAGTTTCAGTAGAACTTTGGACACTCACACATACTCACCTCCTTCTGAAATGTTTTTGTGGGATATAGTCGTTAGAATTGTCAGTATTTATTACAAATATCTTGGCTCCTGTTGGCTTTGTTATATTTGTGATTTAGAATGTATTCCTTCCTCTTCCTGTTTCCAAACTAACTTTAAGTGATAATATTGTTTATAATTGGAAGTTGCCCTTTAAGGTGGATATTGTGTTTTACCTCTAAACATCTTTTTTTTGTAATGCTGTGTCTCAGGGGTAAAAAGTCTCTACAGCAGAGAAAAAAAACCGTACAGTAGTTATAACTCCTTACTCTTCTCGATGTACGTCTCTGTAGAGGTCACCCACACGTCGGGCAGCTTCCACTTGTTACTAGTGCATGCTCTGTAATGTTCCCTGGGTGAAGCGGAGGAAGTGCATGTATCCCGACGGTCCTCCCCTTTTTAATAATCTCTTTAATAATTGAACCCGTACTATTGATTGCCCTAACAGCAGCAGAGCCAGTGGTAGAAGCCCCCCCAGAGGAGGCAGCAAACCCCCTGCTGCTCCTGTAGTGGAGGAGGGTAAGACATGAGATGAGAGGACACTCTGATCTAATTCATTTATTAAAAAAATTACGAGATGCCATTTACACTTCTGCTTTCCCATTTGACCCCAGTCTGTGTAGTAGATAACACTACAGCTCAGTTCATGAGTAACTAAGGGTTTATTTCAACTTCAACCCTATTGTTCTAATGGGGACAACAATTTAGCAGATTGCAGCCATTAAGCTGTCTGCAAAACAGAGTTCAATGTTTGTACTCTAAAATGTATTGTTTTTGCCACTGAAGAGTTCAGATTCCTTTTTATAAGTGTCTCACAACTTTATGGAAAGGACCCTGCAGAGGAGTTTGTCATTGCTGTCTTTCTGGCTACAAGTCACATGACACAATGACAAACATTTATTTCTCTCAAGGGTCCTTTTACATAATTATGTCAGACGCATGTAACAACACTCTTGCCCCAAGTGATTACATTGCAGCTCATATAGCTGCTGCAGCATTCTCGATTCGGACTAGTTAAAAAATATATATTGTCCCCTTAAAAACAAAAACGTGGTAAAATAGGGTCCATAGTAATCTGTTGTTACCCTTTAAGGCATATTGTAGATAATATCTCTTGTGCATATCAAAGGTCATTATGTAACTCTGCCACTATACTAGCAGAACCCTCCGCCCCCTGTGAGCCCCCCCCCAGCCGAGCTAACAGAGCCCCCTGCAGCTGTTGAGGAGAGCGGTAAGCAGCCTCAGTCAGACCTCTGCATGGAACCAGTACATTTACCGCCTGTGAGGGTTTGTTTTCTCTTAACCGTTTGTTGCTCCGGTTACACTAGCAGAACCTGCAGCAGCAGCAGAGCCCGCAGAGCCTCAGCCTGAAGCTGTGGCAGAGAGCGGTAAGACCAGCGAGGAGGACGGAGCGGGAAGACACTGACACTATTCCTCCTTTTGTTCATTTCAAACACCTTTCCTCCTTTTCATTGTTTTTAGCATTCATTCGTCATTTCAGATCTTCTCCCTGCCTGTTTTTGTGTTTATAAATTGTTTGGGTAATGATAAAGGTTAACACACATGAGTAACATGTTATGGATGTTTCATACAGGAGGCAGCATAAACCTCGACTGTGCCCTTTCGGTGACACTATTTCCCATTTTGTAAAATTTCCCTTCTTTTTATATTTGTAACTTTTTCTCATTGCAGCTCGTTCGTGTATTTCTCACATTGTTTTGGTACTTGTAATGATAAAGGTTAATCTCACTCGCATTAACTTTTTTAATTTCTTTTTCCATTTACTCCTTTCAGGTGTATTTGTGTGTAGTGATGAGCATCTAAGAATATGGACTGACTGTTTCTCTCTCTCTCATTCACACTCCAGGAGACTCTGCAGCTGCCTCTCTTAAGGTCCCCTCACACGCCCCCTACCTCCTGATTGGAGGAGGTACCGCCTCCTTCGCTGCCGCCCGGTCTATTCGAGCCAGAGACCCCGGTGCCAAGGTCAGCATTCATCATTTACCTTGTTGTTCCTCAATTACATTGTTGGTTTTTCCTCATGTACTCTATCTGGCTTTTTAAATGTATTTTTGCCACCAGGTGCTGATTGTGACTGAAGAGCCAGACGCTCCATACATGAGACCCCCTCTTTCCAAAGAGCTGTGGTTCTCTGATGACCCCAGTGTGACGGAAACACTGCGTTTCAAGCAGTGGAATGGGAAGGAAAGGAGGTGTGTTCCCGTGTGGTTTTCCTTCTGTTCGTTTCACTGTGGCCCTGTGCCTTCCTTACAATCTGTCTCTCTGCTGTGATAAGTGGTCATTACAATCTGTGTATTACTGGGACATCTCTTCACTTTCATCTAAAACAAGGTGGACATCACCGTCCGTGGTAATTCGGAGTACTAAACTCTGTATACTGACTTCCCACTGTACATTTGTATTGTCATTTTATATATAAATATGTTCTAAGATGGTTATACCTTTTGTGTTTCCTTTGCCAGTATCTTCTTCCAGCCACCATCATTCTACATCACTGCAGAGGAATTGAGTAGTGCAGAAAATGGCGGAGTGGCCATTCTCACAAACAGAAAGGTTTGCTTTATTTGTTTTCCTTCCACAGTCAGAAACTAGGATATGCTGATGTTTTGATCATTTACAGTACGCCATAGCAGTATTTACACCAATGGGATTTATTTTATTAATTTAAATGTACCTTTTCATTTCTGTCCACAATGTCTTCATCTATTTTAGGTGGTTCACATGGACGTGAGAGGAAACAAAATCAAACTGGACGATGACACTGAGATTTCATACGACAAGTGTCTGATTGCTACTGGTAAGCCTCTTCAAAAATGCATTTATTACCATGAGTGGTTTAAACCTGGTGCAAGCTCATTTGAACTCTTTGCTTCAGGTGGTGTGCCAAGAAATCTCCAGGTCATTGAAAGAGCAGGAGAGGAGGTGATGCAGAAGACAACGTTGTTCCGCAAGGTCAGTGTGTCGCCACAAGGGGGCGATGACTTAGTTTCAGCCCTGGAAGGTCTGTGTAATTGAATGAAACACAGACACATTTAGCTGTGGGGGTTAAAGTAAAAATAGACCTTGTGGAGAAATACTCTGTGAATTCCTCAAAATACTTTTTTTGTTTAACTTTATTATAAAAATATAAAAACAGCAGGAAATGCAGATGCTTGCCCGGCTAATATAATACCTTAATTGGCTGCAGTTGGTTCAACGTTTCCATTAGTTGTCCCACTAGTTGTCCCACTATTTCTTATGGTTCAATAATTGCAGTATGATTTAATCTGCTGGAACATCTTACCCATGTTAGGTATGCTCCAACACTATCAACCTTTATCACTTCACTTAAAACATTTACTTTAAGCTGTTACTTTCAGTAGGCTAATTGTCAGTCTAAAGCACATGTGTCAAACTCAAGGCCCGGGGCCAAATCAGGCCCTTGGGGGATTTAATTTCGGCCCGCAGGATAATTTCTAATTACTATTAGATCTGGCCCGCCGGTATATTTCACGCACACCTTCACTCAATCCTGAGGGTTTCCTCAGCTCAGAGCCTGAGCCCAGACATTGATGAACTTGCACCCAAGATGAGAGGCCAAGTATCTGGCTTGAACTAGCATCACAGAGCAGCAAACTGAGTTTCAATGGATGTTTCCTTCTGCAATTTTTTTTTTGAGACAACAGGGCATGTTTGGTTTTTCTTTGAGGGAAATAGTTTTTTTGAAGCTGCTGTTGGCCTGTGGGAAAATGTAATCATAAGAAATGACTCTGGAAAAGCTGCAGATAGAGCCATAAGAAATGAATGCAACTGATTATTTCATGTTTAATGTTGTTTTTATAGGCAATAATTTGAAGCTTTGTTAGTTCCAGGTTTAATATGTGCAATGAGGTAGTAGACTAGTACCCATTTTTTTAATTTTGGCCCACTGTGTATTTGAGTTTGACACCCCTGGTCTAAAGTATCTATGTATTTTTACTTTTGTTGGTTTTGGTTGCATTATCATTGGACTAATGTTTCATTATCATTCAATTTGATTATATTGGTTTTAATTCAAATGTTTTAATAATTGTTACTGTTTATTTGCTGATCTTTATAACTATTTTAAGTCCTAACACAGATAAGTTAACACACTTTTTTCTCTTGGTAACTGTTTGGTATATCACTACCACAGTAAAAAAGGTATATTTTAAATACATGTTGCTGTATTCTGCAGATCGAGGACTTCAAAGAACTTGACAAGGTCTCCCGAAACGTCAAATCCATCACTATCATCGGAGGTGGATTCCTGGGCAGTGAGCTGGCCTGTGCCCTCGGCAGGAGATGTAAGACGGCTGGACGAGATGACAAATGACAGACCTATATAACTTCTGAAGTTAAACTAATTAATTAGTTTCTCTGTTTGATTACTCAACCGTATCCTCTTTCTCCCTTCTGTAGCATCAGAGTTTGACCTGGAGGTGATACAGATGTACCCTGAGAAAGGCAACATGGGGAAAGTCTTGCCTGAGTATCTGAGCAACTGGACAACAGAAAAAGTCAAGAGCGGTTCGTGTCGCTTTGTCCAACTACACCCTGAGAAAAACTTAAAAAATTCTAATCTACTCATTTCTTCTTTTATTAAATATTGTTCCCTTTGCCTTTCTAGAGGGTGTGAAAATAATCTCGGAAGCTTTGGTGAAATCTGTGGTCTCCAAAGATGACAAGTTAGAAATCCAGCTGAAGGATGGCCAATTGGTATGTCCAGGTTTTCACATGTTAATACCATAGAAATCCAGGAAGTGACTTATTAGTTACTGATATCTCTTGCTTCACCGTGCAGGTGAAAACGGACCACATCGTGGCAGCTGTTGGCCTGGAGCCCAATGTGGACCTTGCCAAGTCAGCCGGTCTGGAGGTGGACTCTGACTTTGGAGGCTTCCGGGTCAATGCAGAGCTGCAAGCTAGATCCAACATTTGGGTGGTAAGTTAATGATCAGAAGTATTCCAGTAGTGGTCATTAAGATTATGACTTACTGAAAGTGAGCCCACATTCCAATTTTAACAATATCCTATCTTTAAAAAACTGAGACTCGTGATAAGTGGACAAACTTCCTAGTTGATTAAGTGATACATCCAGGCTTCTCTGTCTTTGTCGAGTTTTTGGGTCTTAGTTGAAAAAGATTTCTTTAATTGATAAGACGAAAGCGGTTAAGAAACCAAAACCTTTTTACAACAGTCCTCTTCTCTTCTTGAGAAATAAAAGATGGTGGGAATATACTTCTATCATTAATTAAAAAAAATATAATGACTACAAGGAAAAAGACAAAATGAGCAGAACAACAATGCCATAAGAACAATACTGGGAAAATGTATACTTGCTTTTTAAATATATACACACATCAAGTAATCAATAGACGGTGCAATTAGATTGACTTTAAAATGTTTTATGCTTTATTCATGCTGACTGAATGACTTCTGTGCACACTTCTTGAAAACTCGATTTAAAGTGATTATCTTGCATGATAGGGATCAGATAAACTCATTTTTATACATTTGTTGATTTAGATCAACTATGAGAAATGGTATTTGTCGTGTGCTTTTTGAATAGGACAAACATTTATTTCAACACAGCAATGCTTTTGATTCCCCACTGGTAATGAGTTGAAAAGAAAAAATATTAAATAAATACAATATAAATAATAATACATCAAAAAAAAATCCTAGAAACACAGCGATTGTTGTATCAGACATTTTGAATGAGTTGAAAAAAAAACAACTAAATAAATCAAAGATTTTAAATATTCATAGGAAAAACCAAATTCACTGTGCCCGAGTTTTTCAGTCGTATCTTTTATCACAGTTTCCCCTTCAGGCAGACTCGGGTAACAATTTAGTTACAGTTAGATATTTGAGTCCATCTCCTAAATCCTTTGTCTCTGGATTCAGGCGGGAGATGCTGCGTGCTTCTACGACATCAGACTGGGCCGCAGACGGGTGGAGCACCATGATCACGCCGTGGTGAGCGGGAGGCTCGCAGGGGAGAACATGACCGGAGCCAACAAACCATACTGGCATCAGTCCATGTTCTGGTGAGTGAGGGCTACTCCCCATGTCCTGCTACTGATGCTAACACAAGGTTATCATGGGTCACAAATTCAAAGCATTTTGCATACGAGAGCTGTAGCTGCAAGCCATGAGAGCAGCTCTAAATGGTAATGAGGGAGAAAGCGTGGTTCAGTCATAATTGTTAAATGCACGGGTCCACATCCATTGAATACACATGCGGCCACTGTGGCAGCTTGTACAATTCTTCAAATGATTCAGATTAAATCCCTTTAGAAGTCAGATGTACATGCATGATTGCCTTCAAGTCTTGAATACCATTAAGTTCTAAAATATTTAAACCGCCTTTAGAGGACATTAGTAGGTTTTTTTTTTTTTTGTGGTTTTTTTTCATTACTCAGCCTCTTAAATGTACCATCTTTCTTAAAAACACCTACCAGATATTCGGGGAGATCCCAAAACTTGGAGTACAGTGTGGAATATGGCCCGCACTACACGGATGAATGATATGAGTGCATGTTTATAACAGCTGGTGAAATATGACACACTGCTGACATCATGGGTTCCCTGCAGTACCAAAAAAATCACAGGACCATGAGTCAAATAGTTGTGACCTGTGCACCAGCAGATGTGGTCAGATGATGTGTCGATGTTCCTCTGAATAGCTGTGAAATGTGTCTGCTGAACGAGGCTGCTGAAATGCCTCCTGGGTATCACACACATCACCTTTTTCATTCAGCAGCAGTGCACAGTTTGTTTATTTAAATGCACAGTTTTGAATTGTATGCCTTTTTTAAGGGGACCCAGAGTTTGGGTCAAAAGTGTGGGATCATGGGAGTTTTAGTTTTTACCAACGTTGCGTTAAATATCAAACACATTCACGGTGAAGTACTACATATGAAAACGAACATACAACACATTTCAGATCCATTTTAAATGGTTGAACTTGCTATTATAACAAAGTCTGTAACTTTACTGTCCTTATATGGATGAATATTTTGGTGCAAGAAAACATACTGAAGTTCTTATGTACATTATCTGTCTCTGTTGCTAACCTACTGTAGCACAACATAAAAAGTCCATCATCTGCCCTACAGTAACACAGCAGCATATTGAAATGTGTCAACACATTCAAACCTCTCTCTTTATGTGTTCTCTGTGAACTTCTGAAATCTGTGTTGTACCCTTAATCAAACTTGATCCAGGTCACAAAGTTTCTGTGTTGGGTCCTTACATTTGTGGGAAATAAGCCTGGAAAGTCATTGAATTTGATGAAGAAGGTTTGGAAACCCCGTTGAAGCCTTTAGCATAAGTGTTAGCACAGCAGCACTGAAACAGGTTTACAAAAAATGTTCAATAGCCATAGGTTTGAATATTTATTTAGTGTGCAGGCTCAGAGTCATTTGTTAAAGAGCAACTTGCAGGTTTTTTTTTTTACTAGATTTATGCTTAACCTTGCCTGAAAATTACAATTCAAAAAGTTAATGCAGGATTTGATATGTTTTACGAGACATAAGGGCAGGAATTCAGAGGGGAAAGGAGCCGTTTTTTTTAACGTCATACGTCAAACGCGTCATATTACGTCACATGGGGGAGCAACTTTCTTGGACTCCTTCTCTGCCCAATCCGCGGTAGTAGTTTGTAGTTGGTTTGAGCGGTTGTGATTTAGTGAGCTGGTATTTTTTCGGTAATTTTACATTGCATTTCACCATTTGTAATCATGGTGAGCTGGAGTTTGTGCAGGTTGCACAAACTCGATCCTGTCAGGACATCGAGTCCACAGTTTCCCTAACAGGAAAAGGACCGGAGCTAGCTTTCGTTCCTGGGTGCGTTGTGCGAGGTGCATCCACCTCCCTGCAGCACATACTCTCCACAGCTGAGGCATATCAAACTAAACGTTTATCAGGAAACCGTATTACATCTCTCTCCCCCCCTTCGCTCCTCTCTCTCTCCCCCCCTTCGCTCCTCTCTCTCTCACCCCCTTCGCTCTCTCTCTCTCCCCCCCTTCGCTCCTCTCTCTCTCCTCTCTCTCCCCCCCTTCGCTGCTCTCTCTCTCCCCCATTCGTTCCTCTCTCTCCCCCCCTTCGCCGCTCTCTCTCTCTCCCCCATTCGTTCCTCTCTCTCTCCCCCCTTCGCTCCTCTCTCTCTCACCCCCTTCGCTCCTCTCTCTCTCCCCCCCTTCGCTGCTCTCTCTCTCCCCCATTCGTTCCTGTCTCTCCCCCCCTTCGCTGCTCTCTCTCTCCCCCATTCGTTCCTCTCTCTCCCCCCCTTCGCTCCTCTCTCTCTCACCCCCTTCGCTCCTCTCTCTCTCCCCCCCTTTGCTCCTCTCTCTCTCCCCCCCTTCGCTGCTCTCTCTCTCCCCATTCGTTCCTCTCTCTCTCTCCCCCCCTTCGCTGCTCTCTCTCTCTCCCCCATTCGTTCCTCTCTCTCCCCCCCTTCGCTCCTCTCTCTCTCCCCTCCGGTACACAGCACCGTAAGACGTAGTGTGGAGTTGCATTAGGTAACGCGAGATACGGCTGATACTTGCGCATTAGTTTCTGTTATGGATCAGTATCAACAGTCCTGCCAGTAACGTTACTATATTATCAATACTACTTTAGTTATAGCCTGATATATGATAGCTAACTTTACAATGTTGTGATGTGACTGACGTTAGCTAACATTAACTGTAGCTAACGCCGGTCACTCACCAAGACAGCTGCCCTGTTCTCCACTGGTTCTCCTCACACCACAGCTCCATTTCTCTCCAATGGCCGATATTTCTTCTAATCCTTGGCTCCTCCTGGTCTCTTGTAAGCCTAGCAGGCTCATAATTATATGGTTGTGGTCCGTCATATGCATACGAATATACATTTTCAACCTCTTCTGTGTCAAAACTAGCATTGTGATCCATGTTTATTAATACGTTAGACCGGCCGCTCTCCCCCATGTGACGTCACACGCGGGTGGTCTTTTTTTATGCGGAAGTAAAAATGTCTTACAAAAACGACGCCAGATGTCACTGTAGTGTATATTTATGTTTTTTTTTTGAAAATCTAGTGTATACATCATTTTCCTACACATTTATTCACTGGGGTCTCTAACCTGCAAGTTGCTCTTTAAGGGACATCATTTATGCGGTGTTGGTGAGGGGGTTATCACCGATTTCACATTTTGTGTGGAAAGTGCCTCAGCCCCTGGCTGTGTTTGTGTGTGTGTGTGTGTGTGTCTAGAATATGAGCTGTGTGAGGTACACAAAAAACAGTCGACAGTGGAAGCTGTTTTGACAGTTTGAAATCTAAAAGTTTCTTTCGGTGGAGGAAAAACTTCAGCAGAACTATTTTAACAGAAGTTTGCACAATCATTTTTTGCTTAGAAAAAGTAGTTGACACTAATTGGCACGAAATGACAGCATGTTTAGCTCATGTGTAAACTCCTAGTGGCTCCATCTCAGAATGAGTCAGCCGTCTGAGGGCCCCGGTTTACAGTCAGACTCACACCTTGAGACGTTTCTGAGTGTAGCTAGATACAAAAAAAAAATGAAACTGAAATCCAAACAGCTTTCAGTAGATTCTGCATTGTTGGAGGACAAAGTCACTGCAACCCCCAACAAATCGTTCTCGGACATAACTTAAGATCACATATGCTTATTGTGAGACTTTCCGACAAATACCAAATAGGATAAATGATGAAGGAAGGATATTTTGGATTATGGAGCCTTTTAAAAAAAAAAAAAAAAAAACTGCAACTTGGAGAATGCTTCTTGATCTGAAATCTTTGATTTAACTTCTTCATCAATATGTTTCCCAATGTCCTTTTCTCTCAGGAGCGACCTTGGGCCTGATGTGGGCTACGAGGCCATTGGGATAGTTGACAGCAGCCTACCAACAGTAGGAGTGTTTGCCAAAGCCACTGCCAAGGATACGCCTAGAGCTGCCACAGAGCTTTCAGGTATTTCAGAAGTATTGATCAAATATAAAAAAACTGAATTTGAGGAACCATGCTAAGATTAAGGTTTACCCATTTAATGTATGACAGGAACTGGAATCCGGTCAGAGAGTGAGACAGAGGACACAGCCACCAGCCCAGTGGCCTCCTCCACGCCCGCTCCCTCTGGATCCCACAAAGACGAGTACGGAAAGGGAGTCATCTTCTACCTGAGGGACAAGGTGGTGGTGGGCATCATCCTGTGGAACGTGTTCAACAGGATGCCCATCGCTAGGAAGGTACGTCACTGTTAGAAAAATGCTTTGTGTCTTATAAGGATTCAAAATCTTGTTTTGGTTCGGCAAATCGGCCAAAAAGTCAGCAACCTAATTTGGCTATAGTCGCCTTTTTAAAAATATATATACTGCTTCTTTTTTTAGCATGGTGTACGTACAGTATCTGCTATTTGTTTTTTTTACTCAGTGTTTTTATTGTGAGATACTTGTAAGATACTTAGTTATCTTTTTTAAGTCTTTTCTCTTAACTTTTTCTGCACTAAACTTCTGCTGTTGTAATAATGTACATTTCCCCCTTGCGGGACAAACAAAGGAATTCTGATTGTGTTCTGTAAATCTTTTTTCTTTTGTAGATCATCAAGGACGGAGAGGAACACTCAGATCTGAACGAAGTTGCCAAACTGTTCAACATCCACGACGATTAAGATGGCCGCCACTTATTAAAGCAGGGAGAGTTACGTTTCATGTTAAAACTGAACTTTGGCAGGCATTGCATCACTCTTGAAGACACAACCGATCACACAAGAAAAAACAACAGCATTCATGTAAATGATGTCATGTCGCTGAAATGTGTTTCATAAATGGGAATTTGTGTGTTTCACCTGTTTGCGCTTCTTTTTCTATCCAGGAAAAATCATTGTCTTCTTTTCCACCCAAAACCTTTGCTCATGTTTAGAAAAAAAACAAGATGTGATGTGCTTTTTCTTCATACCAGTTTGAAAAAATGCTGAGCGTGGAATATTGTTTTTCTGTGTGTGATCAGAGCAGCTCGTCGTGAGAGAAGCTGCAATAAAGGCTATTTTTAAATTGGAGCGATCCCATTATTTGTATTTTGCTCGCAGATAGTAGCTCTGATGACGGATCAGTTGAAGGGCATTCTGCGCTCTGTGTGCTTGAGCTCATCTGTCCTCGAGCATTTTCCTCATTGCGAGCTGTTTGGAAAACTGACTTCAGTCATTCATGTGACCTATAGTGATTGCACCATTTAACATGGACAGAGGTGATGTTAAAGGTCTACTGTTGCCTCAAATAAAAGCACTGTACTCCGGCAGTTGTATAAAGGCCACCTGACATGTATGTCTACATTTCACAGTTTATTTAAGCAAATGTGCCCTCCAACAAGAACAACGTTAAAAATGAAGCTTGGCCTACTTATCCTGTCCGGAGGTAAAGATGTTCAAGCATGCAGAAACATTGCTGGGTTTTTTTTTTTTTCTGCTGTGGGCTTCTTGTTATTAGGATTGCATTCATGATTGCATTCATGTTTGCATCCCCACACATTTCTTATCCTTTTGGACACTCTGGTGTGGTGAACAGCGTTTCAAGTGTGAGGCGGAACACGTGCAGCCTAACGTCCCATCGCCCATCTTTGACGTTAATTTTTTATGAGTAAATGGATGAACTGCCTCCCCCTCTGTACGGACGAATAAACATGAGCTTCCACATTTGTATTTCAATTCGCCTGGCGATCTGAGGAGGAAATAATTAGATGGGGAAACATGGGACAGTTTTGCTTAACATAAATAACCTCTGGATGTTAGCTGACACTTAAAGGAACGTCTTACACTTGAGTTAGTCGTTAGAGATATATATATATGCAACGACAATCTCGCTTTACACTTTGCTGCTTTTTCTCTGAATTTGTCCTAAATGGGAGAATGTGATTAAGCATGTTTTATAATTGTAGACTATTTAGTCTTAATTTAAATGATCAGATCTCTTCTGTAGACGAGTGCACCCTGAAGGACATTATATACCATGTTGTTGTTTTTTAAGTGAAATGTAGAATTGACATACATGTAAATCATTTTAAGGACAATAATCTATTTGGCAAGATGGAGATTAAACTTTTTTCTAGATTTAATTTATTAATCTCTTGCAGTGCTTTGTCATTACTCAGCAATTGTTGGACATTAGTTAAACAAGATATACATACAATAATGTTTTATTTTATCTTTAAATATTGTATTCTTATAAATAGTTTAATTCTAACTCAAAAAGTATTACTGCTAATCTGATGCCCTGGTGGGAGGGGGGGGATGCTGGCCACTCTGGAAATGCTCCTGTCTCTTTAAATATTCTTGCAGTAATTCCTTGAACATGCACATGGCCATGAAAAAGAGATAAAGCTTGAAGACATCCACACAAACCCAGGCTTTGTGAATAATACAGCAGCTGCTTCCTGTGTTTTACACCTGCAGAGAGGGAGGAGGAGGAGGAGAGGAGGAGGAGGAGAGAACACAGTCAGTCTGAGGAGCAACAACAAGTCCTCGGCTCTCGTCTTCTTCCCTCCATCGCTCCTAAAGCTGTTCTTTCTACCCACTTAAAATGCTGTTGCACATCTGGTGGATAGTTTGGGCTTCTTCTCTCATTCTTCTGCACGGCAGGTAAGATACTTTGTTAACCTTGCTAAACTTATTTGTTGGTGAAAGCTGTATGCATTTTAATCAGCTGTTGGAATGTTAATACATGGGTGTGTGCTGTATTTTAAATGCTTTGACATTGACAGGTATATAACTAAAAATAATAAGGAATAAGATGTTATTATCGTTAAATTGAGATGCATTAAATATGTTGTGATTTAAAATTCAAAGACTACAAAATGTTGATTATTGTGAGATGCAGGAACATACTGAACAGCCAGAAAAAAAGATCATTCTTAGTTTTTAAGACGTGTGCTGAAGTCATTTCATAAATAATCTGACCATTTTAACTTTGTCTGTCTATAATTATGCTAAAATGTAAAATAGGGAAATCATAAATATTTGTTTTAATAGTATACAGTTTATTACAAATGTATTAACAGTTGAAAAAAACATGTTTTGTAACTAATGCAGTTGTAATGCATGTGCTGTTCCAGCTAAAGTCATTTTATTTAAATGTATTTATATGTAAGGTATCTTTCCAAAAGTAACATTTGAGTTATATAATAGGATTTACCCCAAACAATATTTAGTACTTGTAATACATTTAGAGTTTTTTATGTTATAAGTGTGTTATAAATCAAATGTATTATTATGAGTATATCCAGATTTACATTTTTTTATTTTAAGTAATGACATAAATAAAGAGCATAGGGGGAAATAATCATGTATTAATGATAACAGTTTGTCCCGTCGCCCTGCAGGTCTGTGCTCTGTAAGGAGATGAAGCTCCCCAGCAGGGCAGCCAAGCCCCCTTCCCCGTCTGGCTTTCTGGACAAACTGATGGGACGCACATCCGGCTACGACGCCCGCATCAGACCCAACTTCAAAGGTAAGGCTGTGGGGGGCGGGACAGGACAGGTGTGGGGTGTAATCTGGGCAGTGAAGTAGCACAAATCCCCCACAGATGGGCGGAAGGAAGAGGTGCTGCAGGCTTGTGTTTGTCATGTGTTGTTACTGTTTTCATTCTGACCCACAGCCGTAGGTGATGATTATTTTACACTGACTTCTCGTTGAGATTTGTCATAGATGTGCACTTCCCCTCATATGTTACCCCACAGGCCCATTTCAGTCCAATGCAGATCCTCTCTGACATACTCCCCCCGCCCCCCCTCACTCTCTGGGGGTCACACATCATATTTTTTTCATACTTGCTCCACATCTTCGTCAGTGCATGGTGGGGTAAATCCCAGCTGATTATCTATAAATACACTAATGTAACTAAAGGGGAATCAATAAATCATTGCCTCTGAAGGAATGAGTCCCTAAAATATTTAAAGTTTTCGCTGGTCCACGGATACTACACTAATGGGAGCGTACTGGAGATGACAACACAATGTCATGCTGCTCCTCTTAGAAAAGTCTATTTATCAGGACACAACATGGCACATTATGAGCGAGCAGAGGAGAGAGATTTTGCCTGAAACGTTCTGCTCCTCAGTTGGCCTCAATACTTCATGCGGTCTGCTCAGAAAAACATCAGGAGTGTTTTGGAAGAAATCACTGTGAGGGTAATGTGTGATGACAATCTGCTTCTGTCAGGTCCTCCTGTCAACGTCACCTGCAACATCTTCATCAACAGCTTCGGATCCATCACTGAAACAACCATGGTGAGGATTTTCTTTATCATACTTTTTATGGATGATATAATGGTGATGAAAATCTGCTTTTTCAACCAATGGATATCACCATAAAACTTCCCCACTTGCATCAAGAAAATGATATTGTATGACATGTTTCTGCACACATTATGTTTAAAAATGCAAATGAGGCATTATCTTATTAATTAGTAGAAATTAATACAAATTCAACATTGTACAAGTGTAAAAATCACTATAATGCAGCTGGTAAAGACAATGCTATTTTAACCTACTTTACAAACTGCTCTATAGCTTAATCTATCATCATTTATTGTTGATTTTGTAATAATACAAGCCTGCCCATTTATCAGATCCTTTTTTATTTTCTGGCTCTTCTTCCCTTTGGAGCAGGTTTAATGATGCCTACACATAGTGTCATTAGATGATGAGTAATGTATGGCTTTAACACCATCTTGTACGTTCATTACAAAATGTCAGCTAGGATGTTCTTATCTCTCCGTCTGTCGGGTCAGGACAAATCCTGTTTTCAAGAGTGGGTTTAGTGAGAGGTCTTGTTTTTACTCCCTTAGAAAGACATCCTTTTTGCAAAAATACCTCTAGGCACAGTCATCATATTTTAATTAATGAAATTGTAAGTGGGGTTTTCTGTCATTCAGGTTATGAGCACTCAAGTCTGTTTGTCAGCATTCATTTATTTATCTTTGCGCAGACAGAGTTTGGGTGCGCACGCCATGCGCTGCAGGTTCATTTGTTTTGGCTTGAGACTTGTTCCAGTGTACATGATCTTAGCCCTCTCACAATACTTAGAGGCAGAGAGTTATGCAAACCGACAAGCAAGAGAACATTATTCACTAGCGCAAGCTGCAAATACAGAAAACATAACCTTATGGAAACCAGGGCACAGTAAAAAGTGATGCACAGGGCTAACTAGGTTAAAGGGGCATCTATAATACTCATTTGTAAGTTCATATTTGTATTTTGTGCCTCTACTGGGACATGTCTCCATGCTTTAATGTTCAAAAAGCTCTTTATTTTTCTCATACTGCCTGTGCTGCAGCACCTCTTTTCACCCTCTGTCTGAAACCAGAGCCCAGTCTGCTCTGATTGGTTAGCTGGACGGCTCTATTGTGATTGGTCAACCGCTTAGAGAGATGATTCTCTAAGCGGTTGACCAATCACAATAGAGCCGCATTTCAGGCTGGGGGGGATTGGGTGTGTGGGGGAGAAACACACTGGTCTGCACATTTGAGCCTTTGCAGACCATTTACATGCAGAAAAACCTATAGAACACACTACAGGAAAGCGAAGACCCTAAAAGCACAATAGGGCCTCTTCAATTCCTGATGTATACTCTCAGTGTGTCAGCTGGAAGCAGTTATCCATGTCATGTGGTGCCACAGGACATTCAGCAAGGTTGATTCTGAATTGTGTTGTGTTTTCAGTTTTTTTAGCATTTTGTTTCAAAAAAAGATTTTTTGAAATGCCGTCAATCAATAATCCAAACTTTATTTGTTTAGCACCTTTCGTACAGGTTAGTGCAGTGCAATTTGCTTTGCAGATGACTGACAAGCAGAAAAATAATGTGGACCGTTAAAGATAAAACACTGTAAAATAAAAGCTATATTGATTAAATAACAATAACATGTACAATGGTGCAATTTAAATACAATAACAAGTGATTCATTTAAAATATGTAAAATAGAATAACATGGTCCAACTAAATTACAATACATAATTAATTAAACAATGCATAACATGATTTACCTTTAAAATGTCAATATGATTCTACTATGGCAAGAAAATTAAACCACCTATGGCTATATATTTTATTTCAGTCATTAATATGAATTCCTCAATATGTTTTGCTTCTATACAGGACTACCGGCTCAATGTGTTTCTGCGACAGCAGTGGAATGACCCCCGGCTGGCCTATAAGGAATATCCGGACGACTCTCTGGACCTGGACCCCTCCATGTTGGACTCCATTTGGAAGCCTGACCTGTTCTTTGCAAATGAAAAGGGAGCTAACTTTCACGAGGTCACAACAGACAACAAACTGCTCAGGATATTCTCCAACGGAAACGTCCTCTACAGCATCAGGTGATCTGCTTGTAATGATCTATAAATCCACTCCGAGTTTATAATGCACCAGGATGTTCCTCTATCTGGCTCTACAAACCCAGCCCCATGGCGTTTTAAGGTCGTCGACAGAACATGAAGTTGTAGTCTCGAGCCTCTGAGGATATTCCAACAACATGTTTGTTTCACTCCAGTTCAGCTCAGCTGTCATTGTGTTGACCAGCACCCACTGTGAATAATAACTGCGGGCTAAAACAGAGTTGGGTCATAATGTGGCACTAAAGCAGTGGTGAATTGTAGCGTAATGGAGTTCATTAGAATAGAAGAAAGATGAAGCAGTGTGTAAAGCTCTATTAGCAGCCCTGGGAAACTAAATAAACAGTAGCTTCCCTAACTGAACTTCAAAAGGGACGACTGAGTGCAGGGTATCAACCTGGAACAACCTCCCATAAGACAACAGGGTCATACAGTTTGAAAATGGATAAAAATTCTGCCTTTATTCACATTAGGCTAGCCCCTATATCTACAGATGAATTCCTCTTCTTTGCAGTGTTGCTCCTATTGCTCATGTTTGTGAGACCCCTCTATCTATGAAAAGGGTCTTTTTTAGATTTGATATGTCTTGAGTACGGAAGCCTTGAAAGGCCAGTGAGAAAAATCTGTGATAGTGAAACGTTTTTTTTTCAGGCAAATTGTTTGTTGTTATACTCTTGAATAAAAGTGTTGTTATAACCTGCTCATTGATGGTATTGGGTGAGGGAGAATGTAAGTGGAGGTAGAAATTCAAACTTTTTAGAACATGAAGTAGTTGTGCACTTTAGCCTGAACGTAACAGAAAAAAAAGTAACATTATCCATGGCAAAAAGACTATTCCACCCCGTTCTTTAGCCAAGAGAGAAACAATTTTGGATCACATAAAAAAAGGGCTTCCGTACTTTGAATGAAACCCTTTCCTCTCATTGTGCTGCTATATGTTTCTCATCCATTTTACTCTCCATAAAGGCTGCCATCTGCCTGTCAGCACCTCTTAGGCCTTTGTGTGGTTAATGCCGGGTGCAGTGGAGTAGAAAAATGGAGAGGAGGACAGTCAGAGCGGCTTCCTGTGACTCGAGGGTAGTGTGAGCCTGCGGAAAGAGTTTGAGTGACAGATGGGCAGGAGGCGGCTGCTGCTGTGGGTTTACTGCTGTGGGCTAGCTGGGTGTTTGTAGAGGGCATCACCTTTTCATTTTACACTCCATCCCACTGCCATTCCTGTGTTGCTGTTTCTCTTTTCCAGGCTGACACTTGTCCTTTCCTGTCCCATGGATCTGAAAAACTTCCCCATGGACAGCCAGAAGTGCACGATGCAGCTGGAGAGTTGTGAGTGGATCTTTCCAATACACTCTGAAAACCTTCAATTCAAGTGTATATGCATCATTTGAAAATACCCAAAACATATCAAATTACAAATAATATACAGTGCAGGAATAATTTAAAAAAAGTATTGACTTCATACTTCTTTAATATTGCAAAATATTAGAGCAATATATAATAAACACAGTAAAGATAATAATGCATATAAAATTAAAAAAAGGAAATGTTATTTTAGTTTGGTGTGTATTTGTTTGTGATGGAATATTATTTGTAGGAGGATCATAGATGTGTTTGGTAAGAACGGACCTTTAAAGTAGATTTTAAACTGCCCTTCATCTGGAAGTATCTCAGAAATACATTTTAAAAAGTGAGAAATATTAATGTCATAAATAGCAAATAGAGGCGCATAAGAGATGTATCACATCGGGAGTTTTGCAAGAAAATCAAAACATTTCTGGATGACTAAAATAAAGAGAAGTAAGAAAAGTACTTGACCCAGCTATATTATAGTAAGAAACATAGAAGCTAAATAGACTGTAAATAAGTGGTTAAAAACAATATATATAAAACAGAATATTTCTTTATTTTTCTACCAACCAACCAATTCATAATTCCCAGGAATGTTGTAGACACTCAACAGACTCAAATGTCATTTTAGATACATCATTAGACTATGATTTCTTGTCTCTGAAAATAATGATGTACAAAGATTCAAAGCATGTGGCATAGCAATTTAAATCCTCACAGCATCCCTAACCAGGGAATTGAAGTTTGAATGATGGATAACCACCGGCCTCCCCTCCCTCTGTGCTCCTGCAGTCGGCTACACCATGAACGATCTGATTTTCGAGTGGCTGGATGTGGGGGCCGTGCAGGTGGCCGACGACCTGACCCTCCCTCAGTTTGTGCTGAAGGAGGAGAAAGGCCTGGGCTATTGCACCAAGCACTATAACACAGGTACAGGACACGTGACTACCTGCGGAGCAACAACCTCCATCAGCTCTGTAAATCTACTTCTAATAAGACTGTCAGTGTGCACCTGTATCTCCCCCTGTGGTTAGGTAAATTCACCTGCATTGAGGTCAAATTCTACCTGGAGCGGCAGATGGGCTACTACCTGATCCAGATGTACATCCCCAGCCTGCTCACCGTCATCCTGTCCTGGGTGTCCTTCTGGATCAACATGGACGCGGCTCCGGCCAGGGTGGGACTGGGGATCACCACGGTGCTCACCATGACGACGCAGAGCTCTGGCTCCAGGGCCTCCCTGCCTAAGGTCAGAGGGTTAGCTATCCAACATCTCACAGTACAAACCAAAGCAAGTTACTCACTGTGTGTTATATAGTCTTGGATGATATCAGGAAGAAGTGTTTTTCAGCACTGTACATGTTTCTACAAATTATTGTAACAGTCTTTGACACCTAGGTTTTTTTTAACAATTCATTCTCAAACTGTATTTATGTTGCACTGGGCTAGGAATTCAATATGTTATTTCCATTTCTTTTTAAAATGAGTCCCAATGCCATCATTTATAACTACTCTATTACAAGTAAAAGCATTGGGCGCAATTTATTAATATTCATGATTGTACTCTAAACTGTACTTTAAATATCAAAACTTCTATTCAGACTAATACAATATTCTTTTATATGGATTATTAAGGTGTCCAGCTTTATGTAGGGCTTTACAGTCAAACCTACATCAATAAAGATATGCAGCATTTCATACATATGCTTATCATATGTTTCTGCAGCAGTTGTTTTTATTTTATAGAGACACATTAAATGGTAATATTCAATCAAAATTGTATAAATTAAAATGTATATGGATAAGTGTATTTCAATCTTTGTATTATCGATGATGCAAACTTGGGGATTTTTATACTGTACTGCATGTATTTTACATCTATAGCTACTAGTTACTTTTCCTAATAAGATTATACATACAAAATATTTCATTGGTTTATAAAAATGAAACATTGCCACAGATTACAACATTAATTACCGCAGTTCCCATTTAGATGCATCAATGATAATAATACATGTTATTAATAATAGAGTCAAATCTTGTGGACTTTTTTTTTTTGTTTTTACAGAACAGTTTTTCAAATGTAGTTATGTAAAACCTCTTCCACCTCTTTGTTAAACCAATGATAACAAGGGATCCAACATGTAGCTCTTTCCACAGAGTTTGTTATCCCATGTCTTTCATGTCACTGCCTAACATGGCATGAGTGCTCATGTTATCTAATGACTCCTCTGCTCTGTGTCACAGGTGTCCTATGTGAAAGCCATAGACATCTGGATGGCGGTGTGCCTTCTCTTCGTGTTTGCCGCGCTGCTGGAGTATGCGGCTGTTAATTTTGTTTCACGGCAGCACAAGGAGTTCTTCAGACTGAGGAAGAAGCTCAAAGAGCAACAGCGTCAGAGAACTGTGAGTGCACCCCACCCACTCAGCCCCCCCGGGCGCCTGTCACCTGTTATTCTCTGCGCCCAGCCATGCACGAGCTGCACGACTCAGCTGCAGCGAGCCGGGAACTGCAGCAGCACTGACCTGTGATTAATTCTATCCATCACCTTATTCCACGGTTCTCAGCATCTTGTTGAAGAAAAATAGAGGAGACAAAGTAGGCCAAACCATGTTTAAAGAGGAAATATTTCTCAAAAAGAAGCAGTGTGACAGCAGCTGCAGGACTCATTAATGCCTTGTAATATGTATAAGACAATGCACAAAACATCTGCATGAATTTGTTCTTATTCATCTGTCAGGAGCGTGCTGCTGAGATGTTTTCTGGATGCGCTGCCACGTGGTCTCATTTCACATTAATGTCACTTGTGTTCACTTTGTTTGCAACAGATGCTTGTTGATGCAGATTTGAACACATAGCACTGTGCCATGTTTGCAAATCAATGCAGCCTGTTTGATGATTACATTGATTACATTTGTGTGCCCCCCCCCCCCTCCCTCCCCCTATCAGCAGGGAAGCGGTGACAGTAAGTCGAAAGGAAAAAACATGTCAGGCAACAACACCCCTCACGGGAACGTCTCCCAGCAGTGCTCCGCCTGCGCCAAGGTACGTTCTGTCACCTGGAGCTCCTTCTACTGTCATAGTCTCACTGGATTTACTTTGCTGTGTATTTACATTTCTTGCATTGTCTTGCATCAAATTGCTTGTACGTGTGTGTTAACCTACTTGCAGTGGTGGAAGAAGTACTCAGATGTTGTACTTGAGTAAAAGTAGAATTACCCGAGTGTAGGAATACTCTGTTACAAGTAAAAGTCCAGCATCAAAATATACTTAAAGTACCAAAAGTAAAAGTACTCATTGTGCAGGTCAATTTCAGAATAATATATGTGATATGTTTTATAATTATTGATCATTAAAGTGTTATCAAAGCTGGTAAAGGTGCAACTAGTTTGAATGACTTTGTATACTGCAGGGTAGCTTGTGAATTTACTCCAGGTGGAACTAAAGTCTGATTTAAGAGTTGATTATATTTCACATCATTAATCCAAATCTGCAAAGTAACCTAAGGTATTAAATACATTTAGCGGAGTAAAAGTACACCATTTACCTCTGAGTTTGTAGTGGTGTAGAAGTACAAAGCAACACAAAATGTAAATACTCAAGTAAAGTACAAATTCCTCAAAATTGTACTTACCTACAGTACTTGAGTAAGTCTACTTAGTTACTTTACACCACTGCCTGCTAGGCAGTAAACCTGATGTTGGTTCTGATTCAGTTTAAAAGCAGCCAATCAGTGTACAGGTGTGTGATTCTCAGAGCGGAAATGTATTGGCTCATCCTAAATCTCCACACTGAAAGACTAACGGAGAGTTCCCAGTAAATCCTAAGGGTCACACAGTGCGGTTCTCTCGCAGACATTTTGAGTGCTTTCTGAACTTTCTTAAACATTTCTGCTGACTTTGGATGAGGGAGTTGCATAAAATGAACAGCATTTTGGCTTGAGAAAAAGAGTTGGCAGGGGAAGCATTTAAAAAATCATAAACAAGGACGATTGGCACAAAGAGTTTAGCATGTCATGTTTAATTCACACGGAAACATTAATGATTTAAGATGCTACATAAAAAATGAAATGAGGGGAATCCTCATAAGCTAAAGTATTTTATACTAAATTGCTGTTTTCGCAAAAATGTGTAGATGTCATATTCGACCTCTTCACTTTGTAAAGAGCCTGCAATAGAAATGGTCCTTGAAGAAGGTCAAAAAAGTCCTTAAACCAAAAGTGTGCATGACAGGTTTGACATTGCCATGGTAACATGATGTAAACCACTTCAAATCTGTGCCGCCTGACACTCTCAGACACTTGGTGACATGACTAAGATACTTTATTTATCCCAGGTTGGGAGATTGTTTTGTCACAGCAGAGTTTTGACAGTCAATCTACAAGAATTACAACATTTCTTAAAAATAGAATATAATTCAAATAAAGATAAACATAACAAAATAAAAATGTAAAAACAATATTCTCAGTAAGAAACACACATTCAGAGGAGTATCCAAACACTTTAGAATATACAGAATACATTAGAATACTCTCTAATATGCCATTCTACCTAACATATAAACACAGTGTACTATATATATTTAAAAGTCACCTATTATGCTATATTTGAACAATATATTATAGGGCCATATCTATACAAAACATGTCTCTGAAGTGTTTTGCTCAAATTACCAAACAGTTCACCCATTGTAGCATGCCTCACACCCCTCTATTTCAGCCCTGTTACTAAAGTGCTGATTCTGGATCTGGCCCCTTAAATGTAACCGAGCTGCTGTAGAGAGTCCGCATGCAAGCAGTGATTAAACGCCATATTATGTTCCAAACCAAATCAAGCATTATTTCTGAAACAGTATGGAGCTCAAACCCTTTCTCTATTGCGGGTCTACCACAAGGACAGTACCTTTTTATATCCGCTGCTTTAAACATACTCTCTCCAGTACAGCGTTAGCTCTGAGTGTTAGCAATGCTTGCTAATGTAAACACAGAACATATTACTTCCAAAACAAATTGCGCATTGTTTCTGATACAGCTCATAGTCAACTGTATATGGGGACGATAGGTTGAGAGGGGGGCGGGACGTTGCCAGGAGTTCAATGTAAAGCCAGCCCATTTCAGTAATGACGTCAAGTTCTCAGCAAATCTGGATCAGCTCCGTTGTACCCCCTTTTTTTGAGAAGTGGGTAAGGAGGAAAATAGATTTTCGGTCTCGTTACACACCGGGGACACATATTTGTGTATAAAAGACATCAAAAAGTGCATTTTGCATAATAGGTGACCTTTAAAATTAAGAGTTAAATATATCCTGTGAGGTAGTGTAGGTTCCTATGGTACTTAAGGGCTTAAAGGTTCAGGGTTTAAGCTTTAGGCTGAAGATTTGATTGGGCCATTCTTTACTGTGTCTTTTTCTTTCCAGGAGGATGAAATGACAAACCAGGGTTTCCTCTTCCAGAGTTATGGACTTGCGCTGTCATCAGTAGGTGTGGCAGAAATGGATGCACCGGTCTCTGCCGATCTACCTCCTGGTTTGGGTTACTACGACATCCGTAAGCGCTTTGTGGATCGAGCAAAAAGGATTGATACTATCGCCCGGGCTGTGTTCCCCATGAGTTTCCTCATGTTTAATGTCCTCTACTGGCTCACCTACAAAGTCCTGCGGCATGAAGACCTTCTAGCCGCGCCGTGAGGACACAAGGACTGGATTGTGAACACAGCGGATACCTTGAATCCTGCTTTCCTCACTGAAACATTTACAGTCCTCAGCGGAGCCCTGCAGATGCGTTGTGACTGCATGTCCAGTGCCATGGACATTTCTATGACATGGAAGCATTCATGGGTTTCTTTAAACTTTGAATAATTTAAAAGAAATGCACTTTTTCTCCGCACTGATGGTTTATACATTGCACACCAGTGTACAGTATGCATCTTAAGTATATCACCTCACAATTTGTTACGGGAAATGTCTGTATGGCCAGATACTGTAGCTTCACTGTAGCACTTCCTCTACAGGCATACATTTTGTATTCTAATATTCCTGCTGTCAACTGTTTCCCATAACACAGGTTTCTTACCACCAAGACAAATAACATGTCACTACAAAAGTAGCAACTTTGCTTTACAGGCCTGGGAAATACATTAAAGGAAAATACATATATTTTATTTGTATTTGATTAGGCTTCGGTAATCCAGGTTTGAATGCTCTTTATTTTCTTACAGACATGATATTTATCAGTTCACATTTCTAACCCTCCTTTATGTAATAAGAACTGGAATAATCTGTTTTTGAAATGTGTTTCATTTTAAATGACGGCATTTAATGCCTAAAGGACTGATGGATATTGTCCAGATATTTTATGAAGTTACTATATATTGATATAATGGCATAGCAAAGCGTAGCCAAATATAGAAGATATGTTTTTTATCATTAATCAACCTCGACCACCATCAGGGTAGATGGGAACAGTCATCGTAATGTACTAAGGTCTCCTCAGGTCTGCACAATGCCAGGTGTATCGGTGTTTAACCCGACTAAGTAACACTCTGAGTATAAACTGTCTGTTTTTTTTTTCTTTAGAAACAAAAAAGGAAATCCTTTTGTTGGTCAATATAAAATAAATGCTTTGTACCCATAATGAGTACACTTGTTTTGCAGTCTACATACAGTCCAAATATAACAGCATGCCAGGGTCTAAACCAAAGGATGGGACTTTAATATCAGCCATGAAGTCAAACTATGAAATTCTTTAATGGTAAAAAGCATAATCTTGCTAGAAATGTTTTCCCTCTAACATTTTCCTCTGTCGGGTTTATAATTGTTCATAATTTATGTGCATGAATGCCCTGAGACGAAGACAATTTCTAGAAACCTCGCCTCATTTTAAAAATAAATATTGCAATAAAGTGAAGCTGTCATTAATATTTGATTTAAAATGTAGCTGCCACATACAGTAGGATGACAGGGCTGCATACATCAGCACATTAAGTCTCTGTGAAGCATCAATGGTCTCTTTTTATACTGTAAATAGCAATGAGGAAATGATGAGAGATTAGAGAATATGTGCGGACATCATGGATGAAATATAAAAATGACTTTTGATTTTTGCAATGTTCTTTACTGCTAGATAAAGTTATTGAAAGAGGTTCATACGTATGTTACTGTTTTATTGAGATATGTAAAAATACTAAATTAAACGCTAATAATGTTTTCTGTAACATTGAGCTTATCTTAATATATAAAGTATCATTAGGAATTAAAACAAGGAAACAGTAAACAAGTAATGGTAAAGTATGCCTTTACGTATACACAAAATAGTATGTCACAAATACTGTTGTACAAAAGTGAAGATTACAATATGGTACTTAGTATGTCATGTCTGAATGAAAGAATAAACATATGATTGAGATCATGGTGTGTGCTTTACCGGGAGCAGTGTTGATTGTTCAGTCGAACGACAAAGTATAGTAAGTCAACATTTTCAGAATAAGAGGTCTTAGTATAGTATGTTCGAACATTTCTGAAAAAAACCGTCATAGTAAACTGTAGTATCAAGAAAATGTCAGAAAAAACAACATAGTATAGTATGTCGAAAAATTGGTTTTCAAAATAAATAAGATTAGCAGTTAAATATCTTGCCAAAGGTCACATACACATGTTGACAGCAGGGTTGGGATTTGAACCTTCAACCTGGACATTGGAAAAAATCCACTTTCCTTCTGTGCCACAAAACATTATAAACAAAAAACGACAGAATTTCAGGAAAATAAACGTAGTATAGTATGTCGAAATATATCAGAAAAAAACATAGTATAGTATGTTGAAAATATCAGAAAATCGTCACTGTTTGGTTAGTCGAAAATATCTGAATTTATTTGGTTCGCTAAATCTGAAGTATGACACAAATAGTAAAAATATTTCTTTAAAATCATAGTATAGCATGTCGAAAAATAGTCATGTAAATTATGTTGAAAAATGTGTAAGAAGTCTTAGTATAGTATGTCTAAAAGGTTAAATATGTTGAAAAAATACGGAAAAAAGTCATAGTTTATGTCAAAGAAAATTGAAAAAAGTAATAAAATAGTATATTGAAAAATATCTAAAAGTCATTAAAAAAAACTATTTTGTATGTCATAAAAAAGAGAAATCATGATCTAAGATAAGACATGTTTAGTTTGACTGCAGCAAATGGGACAGTGCAACAACAAGAGGCACCATTAAAGCAAAAAACAAGATATATTAAATCAGTAAACAGGAAAAACATAATTAATAGTTTAAACAGTTACATGAAATAAATGAAAATATAAATACAACAGTAGACTAACTAAATCATAAACATGTATGAAAAATAAATATTGTTATTGCACATAATATTGATATATCAGTGGTTTACATTGATATTGCAAATGGATGAATGGATGTCTGAATAAAATAATAAACATATGATTGAGGTTTTTTTTAAATGGAAAAAGTCATAGTGTAGTATGTTGAAAAACATCAGAATAAAGTCCTAGAATAGCACGTCAAATAAATACTAAAACTAGTTGTAGTATAATATGTCAATACGATCGTAAACAAATCTTAATATATTTTGTCAAAAAATATCATTAATAAACTCACAAATTCATGTCATAAAAATACACACTATGATATAAGTAATTGTATAGTAAGTCATAAAAAAGTAAATTATTTCACAAAATATAAAAGTAGTTGTATGTAAACATAAATGTTAAACAAATTTAATTATTATTGGGAAAGTCATAGTATCATATTTTCGAAAAAATATAAAAGGTAATTGTAAAGTATTTCAAAAAATATCATAACAATGAATGGTAGGCTAAAACATAATAAAAGATTATTTCCAAAAATATGAAAACATGTCATAGTACAGTATCTTGAAGAATAATTTAAAAAATCATAGTACATTATTCAAAAAGAAATGATGAAGAAAATGTATAAAAGTATAGTTACATGTGCAAAATATAATGGATAAAGTCATAGTATAGTATGATAAAGTATTGGTAAATGATGTTTAAATTGATAAAGATGTACGTAATAGTATGTCAAAAAATATAAAAATAAGTCAAAGTGTTGCATTTGAAAAAAAACTAAAAATGTCATTCGATATGGTACTTTATCTTTTTTGATGTGATAATATGGTATGTCCTCAAAAAGTATTAGTATAGTATGTCATAAAGAAGTTATAGTAGAGTATGTAATTGAAATGTTTAGTATATAATGTCATAAAGAAGTCATATTAAAGATCTTAAAAAAATACATTGTATAGTTTGTCATTAAGAAGTCATTATATGTCACGAGTCATGACTTTATTTTGATAAATTTCCCTCGAAAAATGTGGATGGGCCAAGAATCGTCATGTATATGAAACGAGTCCTATCAATGGAAAAGATTATGTATATATTGATAAACAAAATGCAGTTCATGATATCTGAAGAACCTTTATGTACCTGAAAAACACCCTTTATATACTGAATACTTAATCTTAGTTGCGGTCTGTACTGAGTTGATGGGGTAAAGGGAGGCAAAACAGGGTGAAAAACAGTTTGCAGTGTTTTAACTCCCACTATTCAACAATAAAATATCTTTAAAGTCACAAAAACATAATATATAGACAATTAGATAACCAAGAGGTATACTATATGAGACTCAATAAATGAAGTATACACAACCCGATCCTTGTGTCTGCCACCAGAGGGCGCGGTTGTCTCTATTATGCCCCACATGATCCATGATGCATTCTGCCACATATAAGCCACATGCAGTATGTGAGGAGAGGAACTATGAGTATTTATATATGAGGTGGTATGTGAAATGATAAATTAAACAAACCATCCTTTTCTCTACAAATGAAAAATTACTTGCACGATAATTAAATATTCAATGTCTAATTATTATAATTGCTTTTATTATCCAGAGCTGTATAAAATCCAGACACCTCTCAGAGTGAATTCGTTTTCAGTGCTGGGGCCAATTATTTTATGAGCGGGGCAAATTAAATGCAGGACAAAAAAGACAAAGATAGTGATGAACATTTTAACATGTATAGCTTTGCATGAAGTCATAGCACACAAAAAAACATTAAATACCATCATTGGTGTTATTTTTAAGTAACATAATTTGTTTCAGTAGTTACAATGTTATTAAATGACATTATGAAAAACGAAATGCATTCCTACCTAAAACTGTATCATCATTATAAACTCCTCTTATGGATGGGGGTTACAGCTCATTGTTACAGGGGGTCTTGGCCACCGTTGCCCCCATCCCCTGAACCGACCCATGCAAAGACAGATACTTTGAGCCAGATCTAATCATCAAATCAGAGTGTGATATAACATAACAGACATAAATGTATTCCAAATCAATTCAACCTGAGAATCAGGATCGAGTTTATTGCCAGTTACGTTTACACATAGGCCTACAAGGAATTTGCTTTGGTGTATGATTGTGCAAACATAAACAACAAGGAAATAAGTTGTAAGAGAAGATCAAATATAGAAAGATTATACAAATACCTGTTTATGTTTTGCAATGATGTAATCCTCTCAGTCATATGTCTCTCTATGTGTTTTTGCATGTGGGCAAATAACCTAAATACACATATTTGTAAGGTGATATTTGTGAGGGGAAATAAAACTGAACAATTAATATACATAGCATATAAAATATACCACACACAGTTGTGAAGTGTGAATTCCTGGTTGAAGATGCATGTAGCACATTAATAACTTGTGTCAACATACATATGATATAGTATTTATTGAAGACTACATCTATAGTGCATTTTGCAATCATAAGATAAGATAAGAAGATAAGAAGTACTTTATTGATCCCAATTTGGAAAATGTTTGCTTTGAAGCAGCATAAAAAGACATGGCATTGTACAATAACAATTTAAAGAAATAAACATTCCAAAAATGGAAACATCTCAATAGAAATAAAATAGCATTAGAAAAAAAAGTATGTTGAATTACACATTTACAGTAACAAAATATTAAGCAGGATATTATACATAAGTATGTGAGGAATGGAATATTACATATTAGATTGAATATAAATGTAAAATGTACTGTCTGATGTGATTTTAGCTCCAGTAGTGAGTTAAAATGCATTTATATTGCTTAATTCCTACACTTTTTAAAGTACATGTTGCATTGTGGTGTGCTCACTACAATCATAATATCATAACATGTTTAAGATGTGACTTTTAAAGAATGTTATTTGTCTCATGGATGCTGTTGACTAGTTTAAAACCATAGCTATTGTAATTCTTGAAGGGATTATAGGTGAGTATGGGTACATAAAGTCTTATATGCCCCATTAGTAAAACTCTAGTTCAAAACTAGTCAAGAGCAATCCTAAAACACTTATAATTCATTCAGGTCTATGTTGTGTACATATTTATATAATAAATCAGAGTACAATACATGTGAATAATAATAAATGAATTATAATTAACTTTAAATACATATTACACACTATATGGTTTATAGAAATTGCTCCTGTGGGGATTGTCCACAGTATTGAGTATGTAAGTCGCTTTGGATAAAAGCGTCTAATAAGTAACATGTAATGTAATGTAATAGAAAGCATTACTTCAAAAACAGCTACAGGAATACTTTTTTTCTATTGGAAATGTGGTAACATATTTAGAAATTAATTATGAATGTTTGACTATAAAGTTGCTTTTCTATTTTTGAGAGAGGGTCTGCTCTCGCAGGGACCCTCCACCAACGTGTCCACTGGCTGGAGACGTGGCAGCGCCTCCGGTCATATGATTTTAGTTCACACACGAACCCCACCCCGAAAAGATTTTTTTATCTTCTATCACGTGTCCGTTATTTTTGTGTGAATCGTCTATCGAGATCCGAAAAGCTCTGCAAAATATCCCCTGCATATCTCAGCACAAAAACTAGACACGGAGTTTAGTGGCGGTGACCACCCAAAACAGTGCCATTTTTAGACGTTTACTGCTGACGTTTACAGAGGCTTCAAATAGCTTCCGTTTTACACTGGTAGTGATTGGACTATCCCGTACCTACTCTGTGAGCTAACATATTGGTTGAACAAGTCCGACATTCTACACTTCAATGGAGGAACAGCCCAAAGATCGGGCACAAGAAAGGCAATACAACCACCACGGAGAGGACAGACAATCTACTCAACATACAACTTGTCTAAAAAATGATCAGAGCCACTTCCAGCGCCAGCATCAGGAAACGCAGACGAAGAAAACAGGTTGGGCCATCCGGAAAAGTGAGCTAACGCTTGCTAGCCTTACTCAGCTAATGTCAACGAGCCGACTAGCATTTGTAGCTTTTAACTCCGCTCAGATTGAGTGCTGAGCATGCCAGCTAGCTTTTAAATCAAACTATTTGCTGTGCCCTGGGTCATTTGAGAAACGTTACAGCGGGTGAATGGCTAACCTATTGGACCGACAGTTAGCCACTGTTGGACCAGAGACCATGCAATACGTTAGCTAGGTGGCTAGCTGACGTTGCGTGACAGTTGTCGCTGGTTTGACATATCGGGGATTGACCTTGTGCGCCGGTTTCAACACTCGTTTTTCTATGGCAAATACAACTAAATACTTTCAGAAATCCGACTGGGTCACCATGTGTTATATATGCATTAACCAGTATGCTTGCATGGCGATTCGCGTTGAACAGTAGGCAGATATCTTCTACCTTATTCATTTCAACATGCTTGTGTCCAGTTTAGGAAAGCGAGCCGGCTACACTGGAATGTTCTGAGCTGCCATTTCCTGTCGGCCATGTTAGAATATCACTGCGAGCTAATGCTACAGTTACCCGGCTACTAAATACTTTTTTCCCAACCAAGGTACATTGCAACACTGACATTTCGTTGGTCTCTTTTGTCTACTTATGTTGTTGGTGTTACGTGGCTGTCTTACGACACAGCCGACTATTATCGGTGCCAGGGCGTGCTAATGCCCAACGAGTCCCTGGCTAGTTGACATTAGCTAACGTTAGCCATCTTTGACAGGCCTGTTGCATGTTGTCCAGTCAACGTGAAGCCACGCAGCAACTCAATAATGACCAATTGATACATATACGGTTTGCTGCAACTAAACAGTCACTGTAACTGTCGACATAACGTTTGCTGGCAATGCAAATAAAAAATAATGGGCCTCTGTATAATACTAAGTGAAGCAAGGCTGTATGGAGGTGCTTGTGCTGTGCCCGCAGACATGAGGGACAGCACCATTGAATTTGAAGCCCTAGGTTGACGCAGCCTTGCCCATGTCTCTGCTCTTTGCAATGCATAGACCTATTTCTGGTTCACTGCCACTCCAAATGTATGTCATATATGCTGCTGTGAACCCTCCCATTACATCTTGCAGCAACTGGTATTTGATGTCAGATCAGATAATCTCAAGTTAACATTCCAGTATGCAGTTGACTTTTGTGAGGTATATTGCTTATAGCTTGCTAAATACAGTGATCACGCAGCTCATCTTGGAATTTGCCATTCTTTTAACACTTCAACGTGAACTAGCAATGGCAATTTATCTGTTTGTCTCACTGCTCTGGTTAAAAGATGCTGGGCCACATTGCTTTCTTCAAAATTGACTAATTTTTCTGAAAAGAAAGTTAACTTTGAACACAAAAAAAGGCCAAACATATATATTTGTGGTTTGCATAAGGAAAAGTTGCAATGCCAAATGTGATTGAGCTGGATAATTCATAATGGGGTTAATTTAAAAAAGGACTAATATAGACACGAAGAATCCTAATCATTTTTTAGGTTCTGTGAGTTCAGGCAGGTCCTATTTCTCATTGTTGCTTTACAAATACTTTACCAAACATATGTTGTAGTGGTACCTTTTTTTTGTCTTTGCATGACTTCTATTTTGTATTAGTGGGAAAAGGCAAAGTAATTGGCACAGCGTTTTTGTATTAAGTACCTTTACAAGTTGGGGCAGTTCTCTTTAAGCTAGTTGAACACATGTCTGAGGTTTTGTATCATTTCATCATAAACTGATTGTGTTTTCTTTTTCAGGCATTAAAAAAGTAAATATCAGTGAGGAGGAAGGGGAGAGGAATCCACATCTGTCTGATACTGTTCCTATATCACATCCCCCAACAACAATGGTAACAGACACGCAAGTAATACAAATGCGAAGCAGAAATCATCCCAAAAGCTGTACACGACTGTTCCAAAAGTGAGCAGCAAAGGACTGGACCTTAACAAGAATATGGACCTTAAAAATGTCAAGGAAAAGGCTCTGGATTTGAATCATCATGAGAGCCAACCTTTGGATAAAAAAGACTCTTTGTTGCTTCAAAATGGCGTTGTAAACTGTGGCTTAATTACAAATGGCTATTCTAGCAAGGACAATGATGGCAGCGGCTCTGAGGGTGGATATACTACTCCGAAAAAACGCAAGGCCAGATGTAACAATGCCAAGAACACTGATAATGTGATAAGAGAAAAGGAAAAAGACATGCAGCAGGGCAACAATACACAAGAACCCGTGGCTTTTAATATGGAGACAACTGAGAAGGGAGTGACTTCTAGACTTGATGGCTTTAGAGCAGCAAATAAAGTAGAAGCTCAGTCAACAGCTCGGCGGGCTGTTGTATCAGAGGCTTCAATGGGTGAATCTCAGAGGAAAAACTCTGATGGCAAAACAGCTGGCACTTTTGGTAAAAAGACTGAGGAAAGGCACAAAGCCAAGCTTTCCTCACCTTCAAAAGAGGACTCGTGGACTTTGTTCAAGCCCCCTCCGGTGTTTCCTGTGGACAATAGCAGTGCAAAAATTGTTCCCAAGATCAGTTATGCAAGTAAAGTGAAAGAGAACCTCAACAAAGTAGCTCAAGGTGGAGGAGAGGCACTGCCTCCTCCGGTTAGACTGTCACAGGTCCCCATGTCTGCTATGAAAACTATCACCTCAGCTAGCTTTACTAATGGCCCTGTTTCTGGAAACGGAAACGGCTGCCCATCAGTGGGTACCTTCTTTGCTCCTGCTGCTAGTAGTATTCCACCAGCCCCATCTATTTCAAGTGGCGAGAATGTAGCATCTCCTTTGGAAAGTAACTGTAGCTCTACAACCAGTCCTGTAGATGGAGAAGCATACGAGCTTAGAAAGTGTACTCTTTTAATTTACCCTTTAAATATGCAACCTGTGCTCCCTAGTGCTCGTCACCTCGACCCACCGGCTGCTCAGACAAATCAGAAAGCCCTGGGAGATATCTTCCAGAATCAGTGGGGGCTTTCCTTCATCAATGACCCCAACTTGGGTCCAGAAGGAGGAGGAGGTGGCCAGGTGCCTGCAGCGGACAAGACTACTGTGGTCACACCTCAAAGCGAGTGTCAGGCTGCTGCTGCCAAGGCTGCCCAGCCATGCTTTGATGTTAGCCCATCTTTTTTAGAGCCTGGCACTTTGGCTCAAGACCCAGAGAAAAGGACTTGTGCTCCTTGCAATGCGTCTAATGCTTGTTTTCCTGCGTGTGTGATGAGTGAGGAGGATATCAAGCTGCAACCATGTAGCCAGCAGAAGACAAAAGTTGAGGCCAAGGGTGCAGGTTCTGCTGTTTCTGCTGCCGGTAAAGACAACGGTGCTAAGCCTGCACAGGGCCAGCCAACCACTGTGTTGTTTGGCTCATCAAAACAACAGGCTCCCACTAAAGACATTGGCAGGAGCTGCAGCTGGGGGTCCTTCGATATTAAAGCTGCTGTCACTTATCACACTAAAGGTAATTTTGACTGCTTACTCTTTTTATCGGTTAAATTATAATTTAATTTGTTATGGTTGAGATTTATTTCCAGGTGGATCTGGGGCGTGGTTGTTCAGTGTCACCAAACTTTCATTGTTTTAGTAAAGAAGTTGTTAAAAAACAATTAAAACTGAAATCTCTAAGTGTGCTGCCTGTAGCCTGTGACTCTTTATAAGAGGAAAAAAGACATATACCTCAATATAGATATTGTGACATTATTGGAGAGTTTACTGTTGGTGCTCTAACAAAATACTCACACAATGGGATTTTTGACAAATAATCACCAGTAATGTAGATATGCTGACAAAGTGGGTAAAGGCAAATAATAAAACGGATAGAACAGTCTATGTTAGAAAATGTCATCACTCCAGAACAGCTTTTAAACCAGGATAGACATCTAACGCGATATGAGAATATCCATAATAAAGTCTCGTATTATCATATGTTGATATATTGCCAAACCCTTGTATTGCTGGCACTATTATTGCTTTGATAAGAAAAATTACCCACATCCTACACATTATTGAAGAACGTGGTAATTAGAGCTAACCTATGTGACAAATATATTGCGTCTTTTGTAAATGATTCACAGTTAAAGCAGCTGTTTTGGCAGTCGAATGCTTGCAATGTGACTCATTCTGAAGTCATGTTCGGTGTTGTCTAGTGGAAGCTTAATACAGCTTTTATCCGATTAGGGAGAGTAAGAAAGGGGGAAGAAATGTAGTCCTATATTTATGAGATCAAATGACAAACTGTTGCTGGATAACTGCTGTGGATCCCTCTTGTGCGGTAATGCACTTGAATCTAGTGCGGGAATGATGGTGGCAGACTTTGCCATTTGGATCGACTAAAATCTTAATGATAATAACTTTAAGTGCCTACAATTCTTAAAGGAATGTTAGTGTTATATGTATGAAACAATGCATTAAGAAATTAAATGATACATTTTTACATTATATATTTTAACAGAACAGTATTGCATTTTCTGAAAATGTTCTTTATGACCTGAAATAATGCGTGTTCTGTTTTCCTTCAACAGAAATGGAATTCATTTTCAGCCTGCAAAAACAAGGTAAACTGAACTCGTAGCCCTCATTTCCTCATCTTCCATTTTCAGAAATGTTGAGGTCCTTCAGTCTTCTCAACAAGAATTAGATCTAGAAAGGTCAGAACATGTAATCTAATACAAGATGTGTTCTGGTGGGAGTCTTAGTCTGAGGCTACTTATACATGTGCTGAACCAAGTGCTTTAGTCTTTTGGTTCTGATCCAAATGTGATTCAAATGTAAAAAAAAACAAGAATGATTTCATTATTATTAGCTCTTTTGCTGGTTGGTATTTCAAAATACCCTTTTTCATAAAAAAAACGGCATTGTCAACATAAAAAAATGTGTGATCAAGACTTGGATGCAAACAAGCTGAATCTAAATATATATATCTTATCTATTAATCACAAAACCACCTGCATATGAGAAGATGGTAAATGTTTGCCCATGTTTCACTTTAGGGCTGACTTTTGGCTCATCAATAGTAGTAACCTGATAGAGAAAGATCCTGAAGCTTGTATAGTCATTTCCTTACCCTAAATCCCTCTACATAAATAACACTTTAGTTCTAGTTTGACTGTAGAGCAGCATGTGCACAGAGGCTGCATTAAAGCCCACAGTGGGCCCTTCAGGTACAGATAGCTGTATATCATGGACAAACATCACATGAGAGTTAATCCTTGAAAGTTAAATGCCACATTTATTGTATAACTAAAAGTTCAGGAACATAAGCAACCCAGAGTAATCCCTTAAAGGCACTCAAATGACTGTAACATAATACTGGTGTACAGTCAAAACAGTGTGTTGATGCTGTGTTAAATACACATTTGAGCCAATTTGGCTAGGGCCGGGTTTGGTGTCAAGATTAGTGTTGATGATTAAGATACCAATGAAGGTACTTTTGATACTCGACTTGGAGAAAAATAAACATCTTTTTCAACATAACTAGTTTTTTCTTTTAGCAAATGAAGCAATGTCATTATTTAGATTGAAATGGTTATTTGTTTTTCTACTAATGATACTCACCTTAACATCCAATCTCTACCTTTATTGAGGATGAGGGGACAGTGTACATTAAAAAAGAGAAAAATATAAATTGACAACATTTTAATGATCATTTTTTTTAATAAATCCTACATCATAGAGGGGGACAAATGATATAGACATGAGAATAATACGGCTCCTATCAAGTAATTATTACATTAAAAAGAGCTTAAATATGCTATTTATTATATCCCTGATAGGAGCAGATTTGTCTTTTAAGCTTACTGTTATTAAGTAAAGTCTATAAGAGAAAAACCTATAGACCTTTATTCATCTCTAGTCAATTGGTACATATTATTTATGTTTTTTTTGTATGCACTGGCCCGTGGTGCAAAAGGTTCCCCTCGGGCAAAGTACGTTGAGTATCCCTAAACTAACCTTTCTCCCCCCTCTGCTGTAGATCCAAAAAGAGTGGTGGTTTATGATGAGACCAAGGATGGACCTGATCAGTGAGGTAGACGCTCTACAGTACTTACCTTCTTCTCTTCTGGGTGCTGCGATTATCTACCTGGAGTCCTGAATCCTGTTGGACAGATAAAGTGACAACTGTGAAAACATTGATAGTTTAGCATGACAGATTTTTCCTTGGAATCTCCGATGGAATAACAGACTTCTTTAGGGGCCTCAGACAAACACACACTCTTGAGGAACGTTAGGAGTTGATCGGTGCCTCTCCAACACGATAACTGCGACTTTGGAGCTGTGCTAGTAGTTTGTCTCACGGCTCTTAAAGGATGATGTTTGGGAGTTCAACAAAAGGAAGGTGTCATGGATTGCACCTCCCTAAGCCTTTTTCCTGTTGAACTGCGGCAGCCGTCAGTCTGACTTTGGGATGCCTCAGTCATTTCTTCTTCACGCATTCAAATGAGTTCATTGTAGATATGTTAGACGTTTTACATACACATCCGTGTGCAAGCTTGAATCTACCGTGGAGGAAAAGGAGAACACACTTTGCAAAGAATGCCTTGAAGTTGTGGAGTTCAGATCTTTGGAAGCTCAAAGGTGAGGTCCCATCCAGGAAGGGAGAACCTTATCTTAAGTCCTCAAGGCAAAATCAGAGCCCAGGAATTTAAACACTTGCTTTTTTCTTTTTCTACTTGTCTGTTTGTCTGCCCTAACATTAATGTGTTATCTGCCCTGCAGTATGACCCCAGAGCACAGGTACAAGAGTGCCCAATCTGAAGGAAAGCGACGCCCCTTCATTTCATTTTTACACCAGGTCTCCGTTAAAGGCAAAATATTTTCATCTTAAGGCTTCTAGTACATTTCATGCAGATTGATATGAGGTCAGGTCCTAAATTCCGACTCATTTAAATATATACCTTCTAGTATGTGAATCCTTGATTTAGGAATTAACTGAGTGAGCAACAGCTACCAATGTGCTCTTTGTTCAGCAGCAAGACTCAGGATGTCCATACAGATGTTTTGGGGGTTTTTCTTTCTATGTCCAAACTGTTCAATTCCTATTATCAAAGGAACATGGTTTGCATTTTACAACTGATTTTTATTTCTGTTTTTCTGACTCAGCATCTGGTCTTTTACTTCTCTGTCTTACGGCATTGTATTTCTTGCATGTTTACTGGAGGGAATGAACGCGTCAGAGGTTCATCGCCATACAAAGATAACAGTAACACAACAACAATTGCAATACTAATCTTGGTTCCCCTCCCCAACTAGCCACTTTGTGTTCAAATGTGAAGATGAATTATATTATGTTTTTATTGTTAACATTTTTACTTTTGCAAACCAGTGTGCAATAACAGTGTGATCCAGACAATGTTTGTAGGGGTTATATGGAGCTACATTATCATGCTGGTGGGGTTTGTTAAAAAAAAGGTGCGTTTTCAGTTTGTTGCACAAATCCTAAAGTGGATTTTGCTAAGGAGCTCACGTTAAAAGATCTAATTAAGTCTAGGGAGCCCAAATTCGCTAACTACTAACTGGCCAGCTGTGACATCACTCATCTCCATCTCCAGATCACGATCGCTTTATCCAACATCGCAAAGGAACTGTTCAGGTTCCTGTTCTTTAGAACAGTGGTTCCCAACCGGGGGCACCTAGGGTTACTTGGGTTACTAGGGTTACACCTAGGGTTACTTGGGGGGTTTAGGGGGGTATGTAGAAAGATTAGGGATTGCAAAATATTTACACACATCAAAACATCAATTTTCATAAGCCTTGTGTCCAACCCCCCAGGGGTGCCCACACTTTTTCAGCTTGGGAGCTACTTTTAAAATGACCAAGCCCAAATGATCTACCTACAGGGCCGCCCCTGCCCAATCTGTGTCGTGAGCGCGCGGGGGGGGGGTGCTAGTGGACTACACAGCGGATAAACTGTGGCGCGCTTACACTAATTGCGCCGCATAAGCGGATAATAGTGCGCCGCATTTGCGCTTCAGATGAGGAGGTGAGGCCCCCTCATAACTGCATGAACCCGTATGGCACAATACAACTCAGACTGGCTTACCTGTACGTCAATCAAGTGGCAAATGCCATAGTAAGGATGGATGATAGGCTAACTTTATTTTTTTTTAAATGTCATGCGATCTACCCACACTACCCTTGCGATCGACGTATTGGGCACCCCTGCGGCCTAAACTATCAAAGCTCATGAAAGACAAGCCAGCTCAAGTGTCTCATTAAAATCTCTAGGCTTAACAGAATATGTTGAAACTGCTAGAAGTGAATCTTAACATTATTGTTTTTCATTCATTGACATTAAGTGTTAATGTCAAGTTGAAATGCATTTGTATTAAGGTTGAGTTATACAAGTCATTTTCATGTAAGGAGCAGTTGGGTTGAATCAAATTTTAAAAGAGTTTAACATGAGAACAAATGTAGGCGAATCATCACAGATGAGCGTAGGGGGGGGGACGAGACAAAAAAGGTTGGGAACCACTGCTTTAGAAGATATGATTTGGTTAATGTGTGGATCAATAGCACTTTATGTAAACTAATTGCTTTTATCTTTTAATTACAAGAGAGATCTATATGTATTGACAAGAAATACTAGTTGAAATAATGGCTCTGGGCTGTTACTTTAAAAAAATAAATACAGAATTATTAAATGTAACTCAGGTAGTGTTAATAAAGCCATGACTATGTTAACTATTGTTTTTTTGCCAAACGGCCCCTGTCATGTGATGTACTCAAATTGGAAATGCTCAATTGAAGTCCTATTATATATAGTCTTGTATGATGTGTGACAAAACACCAAATACTCTTGAGGAAAACTGTCATGGCGTGCAAGGTGCTCTCGTCGTCATTTGGGGCTCTAAAAATATTTCCTTTTTATTTCCCCCTTTAAAAAAAGAAAAAAAAAAAGAGAAAAAAAACACATTGCTCCACGCGCTGTTTTCTATGTATACTATACTGTAATCTTGCAATTTTGATGGTTCATTTTTCTCCCATGTCTGTTCATAGAGAGGCACCTATTGATGTATTATTGCTGAGCATCAGTGGTGTTTCTATTGGTCGGCTCCATACTGGGTATGAGCTTTTAAGTACACTTGTTTCCCACTGTGTCCGGATTAGGCAGCGCTGCAGCTTGTACTCGTGCAGAGCCAGTTGTCTTGACATTTAACGTGTCTTATCTGTCAGCTATTTAAACAACTTTCTTTTTGGCTTCCATTGTACGGCATGTGATGGAAAAGTACCCTCCGAGTTATAACAACTGTGTTGATATGAGAAAGCATGGGCATTTGATTTAATATTGCCCATTAGCATTTAGACTTGTGTTTTTTTTTCTCTGCTTGTGGAAATTGACATTTAATCCGGCATTAAGTTACACAATCCTCACAATTGAATTTCTTCTGATTGTCCATAACCCATCAACAAAGCAACACAATCAGGTTCCCATACTGTTCATGCCAAATTGTTCAGGCTGAAAGCATCATCATCCACGGACAAGGATGCATCTGTCGGCTCCTACATGTAAAACAGGGTGTTTAAAATGAGTAGTACGTGGTGTTACTGTAGTCTTACAACCTTTTTCTTTCAAAACTAAACACATATATTTTGTCTTGCTCTTTGAGAGGATGGTCCTGTACAGGGAAATCAGAGAACCTCCCATCCTCCCACCCTAAGGATGGTCTTTTGAAGCACTTAATACAGCAAAAAGGCTATGTTGAATATGCATTTATAAAAATAAAGCTATTATTTAGCATTGTAGCCTGCAAACCAAAAACAGGTTCTTGAAGCCAAGTACATGGTTAATCAGTGATGGGGGGGCGGGGGGGACGAGTGACTGTTGAGAAAGTAAAGCCTGATCATGTGGAGTCTATCTCCGTCCCCTCAGGATGTGCAATCACCTCAAGGACTGATGCAGGCTTCCAGGCTGTGAGTGACGAGCTCGGCCTCGTTGTATTTGTGGGTGTGTGCATAGCGAGTTCTTCCTATTATATGCAAGTTCCTCATATATTTCAATCCCCCCCTCCCCCTTTTTTGTTTCATGTTCAGGTGCCTGTGTGAAAAAATATATACTTTTACAGCAATTTTGATTGTTTAAAATCTGCTTCCAGCATATATCCGTGCCATTTTTTTTGTTTCTTCATTCTTTTGTAACATTTGCAATGCTGTTTTAAGTTTTCTTACAGCTAATCCTATAATTTCTTCTTTCAAGCGACATGGACGCAGCTGAAAGCAATGAGAATTGTATGTGTTTTGTAGGTTTCGAAATGTCATGGCTTGTGTTCTGAATTGTGTGACCTGTAAGCCAAAATCAGTTTGAATGGGACGGACGACGAGCTCTCGCTGGCCTATACTCATGCCGGTGCATTTGTCGAGTTACTGTCTGAAGTAGCACATCATTGATTTCAACTGATTTAACAAATTTATGTTTTAACATGTGTTTTAAAAAAAGGTTTTATTTTTGAGTTAGAACCTAATTTATCCATAGATGCACAAGTAGGATGAGACTAAAAGGAATAAATGATACAGAAAATCAAGATGTCTCATTTTTGTGTGAGTTTTAGATGATTACGTTACTGATAAAGACTGACCTATTTTACCCCCCCAACAATAGCACCGTTAATGTTAATATATTTGAACTCTTCCAGCAGATTTTCTACAAATGACTTTAACTCTTCAGATAGTTGAGATGGAATGATGAGACTCACTGCATCCCAGAGTTCCTCTTAATATATTTTTTATTTGTAGTGATCATGTTGTGAGGGAGTGAGGTATTAAAGTGCGGTTCAACAACTCTGAAATCTGCTTTCGCCAAAGGTACACTACTCAGATATTCAGCAAGTGAAGGGCAAGCGCACAGACTGGGGACGCGTGTTGATGTCATAACAGGCTGGAGTTTATAGTGAAGAACAGAAGTCACTACTGTAGCAGCTGAATGTCACTGAGTTATTTGACGGTGTGTGAGAGCAAAAGATAAAACAAATACCAGAAGTGCTGCTTCTCCTTCATCCAGTAATCAATCGTCTGTAATGGGAAATGCTGGACTTTGGTGTTTGTGCTCTACTTAAAAACTGTCCCTTCTTTAAGCTGCCTTTTTGTGGAAATGTTTTAATTGAGGGGGCAAGACACCTGAGGTAGTGTTTTTGAGTTCACACATGAATAATAATAATTAAAAAAAAGGGCAACATGTGTCTACAAGGTTTAGTCATGAAAAGAGGCGATGTGTTGCGCCGAGTCATCTTTTGTTCTGTTTCTGTGTCATCTCAAATGGCTGTTGTGCGTGTTGATTTCTTTTTGGTCTGCTCTTCCTTCGTTTCACTTTGGCATCTCTTGCCCCCCTAAAAGATGAGGCAACAGCATTTCTCTTTCTCAAATGTCTTACAGGTCGACATTTTACGTTTTTAAGTGAGCAGTCTGTTTATTTTTTTGTTTGGAATTTAAAAGAAGTGTCACATTACAATGTTTTTTGTTTTTTTTAAAGCATGATAATAACCCTCAAATTCCAAACAATGTAATAGTCGATATACAAAAAAAAAACTTCCAGTGTTCACAATTTTAGTTTCCATTAAAATGTCAAATTTTCATGAAGAATACTGTGTTTTGTGTTTTGTGTGTGGTGTTCTGCTTTTTTCTTCCACTTCTGTTCACATCTGTCATAGAGTCAGAAGATCAGCCTGTTAACAGGAAGAGTCGGCTTCATCATGTGAGCACTCCGAAATAAAACACCTTAAATAAACTGAGTCTCTTCAAAACAAGACTTTAGGATCAGGCAGTATAATGTATTGCAATATAATATATAAACTTTCCTATGATATTTAATAATGTACAAATACTGTTATAGTACTGGAGTATTTATTGTGTGCTACTTTATACTTCTACTCGAATATATTTACTTTACTCCACTACATGTAGTACAAGTGACTTTTCCTTTAATGATTTGAACAAAACATGAACACCTTTCAAATTATGATTATGACAAGTTTAAGTTGAACAAGTTTTTTTTCATAAAAATAGTGTAGCGCCTTTTACTTTCTTATTTTAAGATATAAAGTGAATTGAAATAGGTTCATATGAATTCAAATCAGTCTGAGAGATCACCAGCTATGTGTTTCTGCTGGGACCCAATTAGAGCAAATGTCTTTATGAGATAGGTGTACACTTCTACTAGCTACAAAAGTAATATGCCACATACACATTGTTACATCAGTATCAATATTAATATATTCATTTAACACAACGAAACTGACCATTTTACAGTATTCTAATGAAATATATAGTTTTACGGCTAGATTGTTTCTTAAAAATCTACTTTATTTTCTATTAAGTACAATTTTAAATACAGGAATTTAACTTAATTAAAATGAATTGTATTATCACTTTTATTTATATCGGGTCTATCCCTACAGCCAAACTCAGTGACAAGCTCCAATCAGAATTAGCCATCTGTTTTGTATTAGATTAAAACCATTTTTTGAAACTCAAAAGTTAGATGTAAGAAATATTTTTGGTTACCAACACCAACAACAACTGGGGAGTTTCTTTGGATGTGCAGACATCTGTTTCTTAGAAGTCCTCTCTGCTTTGACAGCATATGTTAGGAAATGCTCTGCCCGCCCGCCCGCCCGCACGCGCACAGACACAGACACAGACACAGACACACACACACACACACACACACACACACACACACACACACACACACACACACACACACACACACACACACACACACACACACACACACACACACACACACACACACACACACACACACACACACACACACACACACACACACACACACACACACAGTGTTCAGACAGGCTGCTGGAGCTTTTCTGGAAACCATGCGATCATAATGAGCCTGATGAAAAGGCCTCAGAGAGATAATTGTTGTTCAGACGCCCCCTTGTGGAAGATCTGTCGCATTGAAGGAGTCACTACAAAACTACAGAGGCTGGTTTGACCACCTTCTTTTGTTTCAAGTAAATGATGTACAACTCAACTGAAATTTAAACTGTTTTTGCAAAAGCTGAACGTCTTTATTCAAGTCTTGTTCAACCGTTTAAAGCTAATTTTTCTGTAGTATTCATGTTTACATTGCAGTATAAATTAGTACATTACATTTTAAATTCAACCTTAAAGGTAGGGTAGGTAAGAATGGAGAAACCAGCTCGAGTAAGCTAGAATTTGAAAGTACTGCCCCTCCTTCCTTCAGACCTCCTTACAGAACCCCTCCTCCAACACACACGAACGCGCACATGACCAATGAGGGCACGAGATAAGTTTATGCACGAGATGGAAGGCTGACAGGCAGGTAGGCCGTCCAATTATCTGCCGCGAGCCGGGGCAGATAATTGGACTTGCTTTTTACAGCGCCACGGCTTCCACAGATGAAATATTTGTATGTATTTATTGTCAAAGCATTTAATGTATTCATTGCTATCGGGATGTTAAGAGCATTCCATGGAATATAACAAAAAGTGTTTCTGAAGTGAATTACCTTTAACTTTAAGATATTTCTTAATAAATGTGCATAGAAAATGTATCATAATATTCTTACTAGTTTATTATTCCACCTATTACCAGAGATGGAGGAATACTTAGATCTTCTGCTAAAGTAAAAGTAATACCACAGTGTGGAAATGTAGAGTATCAACATATATTTAAAGGGACCCTATTCTGCTCAATTTCAGGTTCATATTTGTATTTTGCTTTAATGTTCAAAAAGCTCTTTATTTCTCTCATACTGCCTGTGCTGCTGCACCTCTTTTCACCCTCTGTCTGAAACCAGAGCCCAGTCTGCTCTGATTGGTTAGCCTTTTCAGACCATTTACATGCACAAAAACCTAGAACACACTACAGGAAAGGGACAACCCCAAAAAGCACAATAGGGCCCTTTTAATACCAAATACAAGTAAAAGGTTTAAGTACTCATGCACAACTGTAGTGCAAGTATGAAAGAACAGTAAATGGAAATACTCAAGGAGAGTACAAATACCTCTAAATTGTACTTACTGACTTGTTTCTAAAATGTGTTCTACCTGTGTAAATGTTAGAGTTACTGATTACTGGGGACTGTGTGAGCTGTTGACACTGCAGGTGGCGTATTTTCACCACAAACACACACATGTTTTTTCCCACTCTTTCTATGGAATTGAACCGGTGTTTACCGCCACCCCCTCGATCTTACCTTGATTACTGTGCTCTTCTCGGGGCCTCATGGGGCTTGATGGTTAGTGCACCGGTGCGCAGAGATTGTCAAAAGTGCTGGAAGGTCACTAAGAGGTTTGATCTTGGCTGAGGCGTTCCTGGACTTCTGCTCAGTCCACTACTGCTGGAAGAAAGAGCACAGGGTGACCCTTTCTGCAAAGAAAAAAACCAGAGAACACACTTCTGCTAGTCAGGTCAGGTCCTCTCCATCACCGTGATCAAAGGGTTGATCGATTTTAACATTCAATACATCATATATTTAAATACAAGCAACGAACAATTCTGTTTTCACTGACTGTGATGATGATGATGATGAAATGATACTCTGACAACCTTCAGAAGGTTGCTCATTCTCAATGTCTCAATATGTGTCTGTGAGTGTGTCATCATGGCAACATGTGCTGCTGGAGACACAGGGCAGGAAGTGAGGGCCATTGCTCCAAAATTACTTGACTTTATTTATGAAATGTTTATGAAGAATCACCTGTGAGTGTGAGATCATTACTAATGCATCAAGGACTAAAGCATCTTACTGTTGGAGCTGGTTGAGGTGGATTCAGTTCTTAATACTTTATTTGGATGGCCTCCTTGAAAGTGAATTCTTTAATTTAAGAGCTTTTGACCACTGGTTATGTTACCATCATGGAGAAACCTGAATCAGCTTGATACGTAAACAAATATTAAAACAAACAAACTTAGGCCTGATGATGAAGGCAACATTTTCTACTTAAAGGAGCCCTGTTATACTTTTGGGGTTTGGTTGTTGTGCATGTAAATGGTCTGCAAAGGCTGAAGTCCCAAAGTTCACTCAAGAGGGAGTTTCTCTCCCACACTCCCTGCCTGAAACGCCTCCATTAGACTCCTTTGTTTACTTTCATAACATAGTGACATCACTATGTAACACACACTTGTATTGGGTCCAACACATTGTCCAACACATTTTGGACGGTTTACCAATCACAACAGACCCGACCAGCTAACCAATCAGAGCAGACTGGGCTCTGGTTTCAGACAGAGGGTGGAAAGAGGTGCTGCAGCACAGGCAGTATGAGAAAAATAGAGAGCTTTCTGAACATTAAAGCATGGAGACATGTCCCAGTAGGAGTAGAGGCATTCAATACTAATATGAACATGAGCATAATAGGGGACCTTTAAAAGTAATTAGCTGACAAAAAAAGACCAAGAAATATTGAGGACGAGGAATGAATTTGTATTCTGCATGAATGGGGCTTTTTCAAACTGATGCTCTCTGTGGCAAAGAATGTTGGATGTTAATGGAATTCTCTGAAGCCTAGAAAAATCGATTTATTAATTGCATGTTTGTTTGACATTATATGTGGACTTACTCCTCTGTTGATGTGCTTTATGACATTTCTAACGAATACAAGTCAAGTACCGTCTTACAGAAGAGATTTCTATTGAGAGCCCTCACCCTCTGATGAGTCCTTACATGCTGCTCTCTGACAGAAACCAGGGCCAGTGTATCATCCAGGAGCATCTCCTGCTTTCTGGGATGAATATATCAGCAGCGAGCAGGCAGTCCCTGACATTTAGTGTTCTGTGATGATCACCATAAACCTCACATCATCAAATGTCACACTGAAGCACTTGCCAGAGTTTGCTGATCTGATGAACATCGTGGTCCTGAGGAGAAATACTGCAGGCCGGTCCCGACGGTCACCCTGAGCCTTAAAACACTGAACCCTCACACACTTTAATTAACATCTACTGTGTGCTTAGCCACAACGTGTGAGTGCAGGAAGGAGCAAGGGCTCAGATGCTTTAATGGGACAGCTGCTGCCTTTACATTTTAACATGGTATATGGGGGAGCTACATACACACATATAGAATATTATTTTTGGAATAAAAGGGTAATAGACCTTTCCCAGCGGTGAGTTTTATGTGCACCAAAGCGTGTCCCTGTGGTCGACCTCTGCACTGATTTCAGAGGATGATACTGCAGGCTACCCACTAAGATGTCACCTTCAGCATGAATACATTCTGCAGGCAGCAAATTAGCTGCTTGGACGACATTTTGAATCTATTTTGAACAAGACTAAGAGAGGAAGGCATGGAAACACTCTTACAGTGGCAATGCTGAGTTTAGCAGTCAATATTTACCCTCTTAACCCTCTCAGTGTAGCCTGTAAGCATGTTTACATTAGCAGATTAGCACTTAAAACAAAGTACAGCAGGGTCTAATCAAGTCATTAGTTTTACAGGTATTTGGTCATTAACCAAAATATTGGGCATATTGATTATTTCTGTGAATAAGTGCTGGATGAAGTTGCCAAAGTCATTACAATTGATCTTCTACACAATCTGCATATGAATATCTTGAGTTTGACCATTTCACCCTAATTAATATAACGGTTGTTATGATATTTTATTCTGAATCACAAGTGTAGCAAGCCAGGGGACAGCCAGTCAGTAGGATTTATTCTCTTATCCTATTTCAGTCTAGAGCAGTGGTTCTCAACTTTTTACACCAAGTACCACCTGAGAAAATAGTTGGCTCTCCGAGTACCACCATATGACCAATGTTAAAATACAGTCTATGCACAGTTCATGCAGGACTCGGAGGCAAATGTATTCATAATAACTTTATTTATCTATCTATCTCACTCACTCACTCACTCACTCACTCACTCACTCACTCACTCACTCACTCACTCACTCACTCACTCACTCACTCACTCACTCACTCACTCACTCACTCACTCACACGTGAGAATATAAAGAACAAAATAATAACTTAGTCTCACACAACAAATGACAACTGTACATGTCCTTTCCTGTACCAAAGTTTGAATGTAGGCCTCCTGCAACAACCTACATTGTAACAGAAAATGTCCTCTTGGGAATTCAGTTCCACAATAATAATGAAAGCCTCCAGGAGCAGATGAGCCTAAGGGCTAATAGCTCATCTTCAGTCTGCTGATGTTTGCTATTACCATTTCTGTGGTGGCAAAGTAAAAAAGAAAAGAAAAAAGATAACAATTAAGGACAAGTGTGTGCTTTTTCAGCTTTTGACCTCGGTCACAGCCTTCTCTCCATTCTTTGAGCAAATGCCTTCTTCCTGAGTCACTTCTCTCCTCCATCACAGCGTTGTGGCTGTGCATATCACTTTTGCGTTGCTGGCGGAGCCTGCGCTTGTGCTCGATTGATGACTGTCCTCCTCCTCATTCACTTGTTCACTTCCGCTGGTAATATTCTCCTCAGTATCTTCTGAATACCTCCCGTTTTGAGCCACGGTTTTAACATCATTCAGCTTTCTTCTTTCTTTAGCTTGCTTGCAACGTTCGCTAATCTTTCGCGGGTAGTATGGTCGTCATTAGCAACGCCAGAAATAAATAAAAAAAATGTTTTCGTTTCTAAATCTAAAAACAACAATAGCCTATTAGAACTTATTTAAACCACAGTTTCAATTATCTCAAGCTTATTTTCATTTGTTGTAGTATTTTGATAGTATGATTTATTTTTTAATTAATGTTATTCATCAAGCCTCAAACTGAGGGCACTTGTCCCTATAGCCTGTTTTAAATTGAAGTTGTGTGAGGTCCTTACCACCAGCTGCTCTTGCAGTAATAAGTAGTGTACCTTAATGTCCCAAATGTGCACAATGTAGTGACTGCTTTTTCGTCTTTTTGTTTACTTAGTTGTGTTTTCTGTATTTTATATGTCTGTGTTATGTGTAAAGGTTAAATAAAATTAAAAAAATATATATTAAAAAAAAATGTTTTTAAAAATATTTTGTATATGTCAGATTCCTCCGCATACCACTAGCGGGAGCTGGCGTACCACCAGTGGTACGGGTACCACAGGTTGAGAACCACTGGTCTAGACCAAAGTGGACCAACTGACTTTCACAGAGCTTAACAATTAAAATACACAATTTTACAAACTCAAGGAAAGAATAAGTAGGCCTAGCGAGTGATAGAAGAGTTTTGTTTTGCATTTTGATATTAAAGTAAAATGTGCAGAATAAGGATGAGCTATTAGTATTACTAACAGACATAATGATACATACTTACTGTACGTATCATTATGTCTGTTAGTAATACCAATAGCTGAGAGAGAGAGAGAGAGAGAGAGAGAGAGAGAGAGAGAGAGAGAGAGAGAGAGAGAGAGAGAGAGAGAGAGAGATGAAGCAAGGAGTATTCTTTTAGGCAATTTTCATTTTCTGTTAAAGCCGCACTACAATGGAACTCAATCCCAGCAACAATCAGAGAACAAAACACGTTTTTTATTTACATCTGACTCTATAATATGCTTAATGAGGAATCAGCTGTACAGCCCTCAGTCTGTCTGCACTGCCTGTGCATTAACCCCAGGCTATCCTCCTGCTATGTAATATGCATGTTTTTGTTTTATTTGCACATACATGCACTGATTTGATTTATTTGTTATTTTATATTAAATTAGTTTTGAGGGTGCCTTACAACATCTGACCGGGAACTACAGATGAACCTTTGGCTTACTCTGGCCCCTTTACAAAAATGTTTATTATTGTGCACTGTCCCTGTAAGAAAGAAAAAGTACAAATGTTGAAATTAAAATTAAAATGTTTGAGAATAAAGTCAAAATGTAATAAATTAAGTTGTTTTAAGAATAAAGGTGAAATACTATATTGAGAATGAAGTCGCTATACCTGGAATAAACATCAAACTACTACATAAAATCTCGCCCTTCTCATTTATATTTCCTTATGCCAGGCACCAATACTCTGTCGTACTTTAACTGTAAGAAGAAAAGTTATGTCTCGTTATTTAACGAAAAAACTGGTAGCTTTGGACCAACCACTAATCAGAGTAAAGGAGGGGGGGGGGTAGTTATGCCCTGCCATCATCCATCACTGAAGCTGTGTGTACATGTAGGCTCAGTGGTCTCTGAAACGCACAATACGTCCCGCCTCTTGTCTTTTCTAGTCACACTTATGATCTCAAAGGGCTCATCACTCATTTCCTGTTTACATGCGCTCCTCTGTGGCCACCCTAACACTTGTTCCTGAGAGAAGGGAAGATGGAGTGAGTTACCAAAGACTGGAAATCTATAAAGGCAGCCAGCAGATACCGTGACACAGGCATTACACAGACCTCCATTAATGAAACCAGACACAACAAAGTCCGGCCATGGTACTGCAGCTGGAAATATAGAAAACAATTCACAGTGTGCCCACCATCCCATGATCTCAGCAGGGGGCCCCCAGTGTCCCCTTACCACTGTGGGGCCAGAGCAGCTGTCCTGCAGATGATTGGTTTTGGGTCATCAGTAATATTCTCTCAGCAAACTGCCGCATATTGTTTGCTGCTAGGTGGAATCAAGCTTTGTGTGCTGGTGGAGGGAAAGGAGGGAGAAAGGGGGGGGGGGGGCATTCTGTGTGATATGGGCCATTGACTGCTTTTCCATAGCTCAGGAACAATAATGAGATATTTTTTCCCCCCCAGAATATCAGTGCCGCCATTCAGCGCACTGATTGTGTTTATGAAATTGTGCATACCTCTCTCAATGCTGGAGCAGGGAGAGGGAAAAATATTTTCAAAACATTAGCAAATTGTTTTCTGTTATCGTGCACATATTGATAAGAGTGTGTGTTGTCTAAAAACGCACACACAAGAGTTTTCTGCTCTGGTTAAGAGTTGCCTATTGCTCTTCCCACCCACGGAACAAGAGAAAGAAAACCTGACTTAAAAAACGATAAACTGTATCACCTCTCCTTCACGCTGCCATTACGCTGTAACTACGGTAAATCCAACTGTTTCTCTGCACTTGTATAGATGTAGTTCTACTGAAAACGTATTTTAAGGATAGGGCGGTGTGCTAATATGCAGTTGATGTGGTTAAGTTTTACTTCCATTTTTATTATGCATTTGATTTATTATTGGATTACTTTGCTGCTGCTGCTGCTGTGAAATGATCCTGATGGATGTAGAGATGACCTTGAGTCTGACCTTGAAGTCTTAGGCTATTTATCAACAGCAGATATTATGTCACATGTCTTGAGGTTTTACACAAATCATCTTCTACCTGATGTGATAACCTAAGCTAATGCTTCCCTTCCCTCCCATGCGTTGTAGGCTAGAGCTCTCTAGTGTTTGTAGTGACTTTACATGCAAGGAAACGGATTGTGTGAGCTTTTTATTGCATTGTAAAAAGCCTTGAAATGTTTGTATAACAGTGATTATGATATTCAATCTGGATTCTGTCTATTACCTGACATACGAGGTGTCATACTAACATTCTGGGCACTTTTTAAAGCATCCCCATGAATTTAAATTCATTACAAATCCTTTGAAAGACGTTTACCTTTCCAACAGCAAACATTACTGAAGGCTCCATGATTATTTGATGACTCATTAATAAAGTGCAGGCATCTAAAACAATATTTGATTTAGCCCGCCTTTTGACCTGTTGGTAATAAACAGTCTTTCCACCGACACATTTATTGCTCATTAATCTGATTGCTGTCATAGTAGTTTTGGAATACACTGTAAATGTTCTGAAATCTCACTGGGTGTGGGGGTAGGTTTACCCAGAGACTACACACTGTAAAGTGAGCTTTAAAAGTCAGAAATGTGAAGCACACCCAGCCAAGTAATCATTAATCCATCGGTAAAGATCCCATCAACACCATCACCCCGCTCTGTGGCATTTACTCTGTGTTTTCGCTCTGTCCTCCAGTAATAATTGACACTCTTACCTGCTTCTACAGTCTGTTGCTCACTAGTTTGCTCCAAGGCAGCTATTGATTCTGGAGCATCGGATCCATGAAGACAATGATGAAGAACAATGAACAGACAGCTGCATCCTCTGTGATCTGGGCCAAAAGCGACGGCCTTTGTAAGCATGTAATGCCTCATCTGCGGGATAATACGAGAGAAAAGAATGACACAATGTGAGATTTTTCTGACTCAGTTAGCTCATGCAGTGGGCTACATGCAGCTGTAAAGTATAAACATTAAAGCTGTAATTACTTTGATTCTAAGTGCATGTTGCTTTCAGGAAGTGAGTCACCGTTCTGCATTCGGCTCTGCAAAGTACTTTTCAATTCTATTTCTGTGATAGGCATAAAGAAAACTTTAGAATAAACTACATAGCTTGGAGACACATCAACATATTCATGATTAATACTTACTTTCTTTGTCAAACATTCAACATGTGGAACATCAATTTTCTGATCATAGTTAGCGTCATTTATAGGAGGGACATAATTAAACATTAAAGTAATGGGATTACAGTATCCATCCTTTGGATTTTTTATGAATTAATACAAAAATGGAGATACTGATCATATACAACCTACATTTAATTTATTAGCGTCTACATATAATTAATTTGATTTGACAATATTTGAATAGGCTATAATTGATACATTATAATGTTTGATTCAATGTCTTTACGTTTTTAAAGATATAATAATAATACTGTTTGTCAGGCTCCTCTCCAACATAATGAAAAGATTATAGAAGCTCAATAACAGTTTCTAAAAAATAAATAAGGTGAAGATAAGGACACAATCAAACTCATTCTTCTGAGAAGCTCAATGGACTCCACAGCACGCTGCTGTTCCTCTCTTATCTCCACCTGCTAAAAACAATCCAGGGAGCAGTTTTACATATGAAGCTGTCGCGCTCTCGCCTGCAGACTGTTTGCCGTTCCCAGAAGGTCATTTGGTTAATGCACATTTGAGTTTTCATGGACTCTTAACTAGTTTTTAATCAGCAATTATTAGTGAATTGGAAGGCTGTGCAGGCGCATGCCTCTCTGCTGGCGGGAGAGTGCCCATCAATGTCACGTCAATTTCCATGCCAAAGGCTACATTAGGCCTGGAGTCTGGGAGGAAACAGCCACCTGAGTGCCTCGTCTCCCCATCCACAGCAGTCTTCCCATCAACTATTGACTCTATTACGCAGCTCTGTCAAAAAGATTTTCCGCTTCAAAAGAGGAGAAACCATTACATGGCTGTTCAGGGAGATAATTTAGTGATGCACATAAAATTAAGTGCATATCCATTGAACATTGCTCATTATTGCACTTGAATTCCTACAAGGCCAGGCTTCTATGGGGATCCTGGATGCTTCCCAACCTTTCATTCATTTTCAGGGTATGATCGCAGCTTGATTATCTAGGCTGATGTACTGTATAAATACCTGTCATTTTCATCTATATCTAACCTACCTGTAATTGGCAATTAAACATGCCAGCATCTCAGACTAGCTCTTAATTACCGTTAATAAATGCGGCGGGGCCCTGAGGTGTCCTCTCAGGCTGGAGATGGGGGGGTGAGGCTCCTGCAGCAGCACCACATCCCCACATGAATATGCATAGCAGCCAGGTATTCTTCAGCTCTCTCCTCTGCAGGCCGACGCACACGGAGGTGGCAGCCTCTTCGACTAGCACCTCTTCATCACACCTCCACGGTGTGGCCGCAGCGTTGGTACATGCAGCATCCTCAGTGGTGTTCCTGCACGCTGGGACTTGTTTCTGTTCCCCCCCGAGCTGTCACATCCAGCCTGTTAGCACTGGCCCAGGGGAATTTAACCAGAGCTGCTGTAGAAGGGACGGCCATCGAAGGAGCTGCTGTCTATCGATTCGTGTTCACCAACACAATTTCCCCATTTTTTTCCTGTCACACAGAACAATTTTAAAAGCAATGTAAATAATAACAAATTAGAAAGAAAAAAAGATTTAAAAAATACAGATTTCAGTATTCTGAGGCTGAGCTCCATTTATTTTCCTCGCGGACGGCAAAAAAAAGTCAGACATTATACAATTTAAAATAAAAACAATAATCGTGGCTTGACATTGAGTAAGAAAATGTTTTTATGAACCACACCAAGACCCGATCGGACAAAAAGATGTGGTGCAGGCACGAAACATACTACCAATAGAAATACATTGCTTTTAAAATCGTTCTGTGTGACACGAAAAAAATGGGAAAATCGTGTTAGGGAAATAATTTGCTTAGGTATTCAACCTTTGACACAGTTCATCATGTTCTCCTCTCACTGTCTCCTTTCCTACGGCATAGGTCTAAGGCCTTGGGTATTGCTGCTATCTCTCTTAAGGAGGAGCAGCTTGGGCGCATTGTTGTTGCCAGTCTATGACAGAGCACAAGCCGCCATGAGGTAGTTTACTGTTCAGGGACGTAGGTTCCCTGGCGCACATTCTTTCCTATGGACGACAGCTCTAGTTAGATTCAGGGTCCATAATTGTTTAGTCTCACTGATAAAGAATGTTGATTATTACACTCCGAACTAGTTAAAACCTCGAGCTACAGAAAGAGTTCTTCAGAATTGGTTTGGCAACCGCTGTGTCAACTCGTGACACACCACCTGTCTTGTCAACTCTCCGGCCGAAACTCCAAATAAACCGTCAGTGTTTGCCATCAAAGCTCCAACTCTCCTCGTCTCTCTGAGTCCTGACTCTCCTTTGCTACAGAAGTTTTCCCACAAACACGAATCAATAGATTAAATGTATTTCGTGACTATTACACGAAATGCCGTGAGACTGGGTTGGCACACTTGGTCAAATGTGTTGTCTCACCTTACTGTAGCTAGGCATGCTGCCCAGTGGTGTAAAGTAACTAAGTACATGTACTCAAGTACTGTACTAAGTACAATGTTTAGAGACTTAACTTTAGTATTTTCCATTTTATGCTACTTCTACCCCACTACAATTCAGAGGTGTATTGAGTACTTTTACTCCACATTTATTTAACACCTTCACAAGCTACCCTGCAGTATACAAAGTCATTTAAACTAGCTGCACCTTTACCAGATAACACTTCATGCATGAATTATGAAAACCTGTCTGGATTTTTTTTACCAAGTGTTTTTATTGCTCTTGGGGCATGGAAAACAAGATTTGAAGTTTAGTTTTTTTTATCTAGTTTTTTCAAATACATTTTGATATGTCCACTGGACAGTATGCGTTTCAGTTTGAACTGAAGACATGTACATTTTGAAAAAATTATAAATAAAGATGTGCAAACTTAAAATGACATTATAATAACATAAATATATTGATTTACCCAAAAAGATATTGCAGATGAAGTATTTTCAAGAACAACAGTAGCAGTAACAGTATGAATTATAGTTGAAATATAGCCAGTGATGCATGACGTCCACCTTAGTGGACAGGTGGTTAATCATAATTTCCTGCAAACATAAAATCAATACTTTGAAATTTATGAATTATATGATTCCTTAGTAGTTACTTGATGTCACCAACATTTTTATACCTGCAGGGGGCGCTTTCCATAAAAGGATTGGCAAGATATCGACGAGTGATTGGGTCCATCTGGCTTTCTGTCGTCCATCTTAGTTTAGAGAAATGTGTCATGCACTTACACTGACTTTCCACTGAGTAGCAGTGTATGGGATGATGCAATAGAGTGCCACAGTGACGTGTCCTAAAACCCGGAAGTAAATTCCTTCCGGTTCCTTCGACAAAAAGCAATGCAATTTCTCCATAGGATTTTGGAAAATAGCTCGAAATAAGGTCTGTGGTTGACACACATTTAAGAGACGGATCACGTTTTGTTCAGCCGGATAATATCCAAATGTCTACCCTACTTTTATAATTTTCGAATCATAAATCTATCGATTAGATTTATGATTCGAAAATTATAAAAGTGCATTGGTTTGTGTCGAAGGAACCGGAAGTGGTAAAATGCTAACTTACTTCCGGGTTTTAGGACACGTCACTGTGGCACTCTATAGGGTCCTATGTAGTGGCTGATGTGCAACTATGCCATCAAAACCCATGCATATACAAGAAAACACCTTTTGAATAGCTGTCCACTGTAGTGACCTCTATGCGTGAAAGGGATAATAATAATCTAAACATATCATATATATTATTCTGAAATGCACCAATCTTCATAATGAGTACTTTTACTTTTGGTATTTTAAGTAGCCTATATTTTGATGCTAATACCTGTTTACTTGAGTACCATTTTGAATACAGGACATTTACTTGTTACAAAGTATCTTTTACTTAAGTACAATAACTGAGTACTTCTTCCACCTCTGATGCTGCCAGGGGGAAAGTTGGCAAATACATTGAATTTGAGTGTTTTTGGTTATATGTCAAGCAACGTGAATGTCAAATAATGGTAACTGAAAATAGAAATAACAGTGGTAAAAAGTACCACAATACTATACATTACCTCTTGTTCTCAAGTAAGAGCAGGAGTGTCCCCACATGGTTCCCCACACGGCGGCTAGCAGCTCATGTTGCTAACAGCACAGTGCAGACAACAGCAACAGTGCCGACAGAGCGGCTGTGGTGTACGGAACTACGCCTCAAAATATACAAAAGTGCTGTTAATTTGTAAAGATAACCTTCACAAACAAAAACCTGTAGCCTAGTATAAACTTTGCTGGCCCCAGAACTTAATTTCTATCATTTACCAACAATACCATTTGTTTTGGTCGAGGCAACCAGTGAGATGCTAACTTTTGGTTTGACATACAAAATGACGTCATCCCTGCACCACTCCATGGGCCATTTTGCATTATGAGTACTTTTGCTTTTGACACTGTGTAAGTGCCTTATGCTAATAATTGTGTTGTTTTACTTTACTAAAATGTTATATATAATTCTTTGTTGCAACAGAGGACCCAGGGGTAGCCTATTACTTCGTTTAATGACCTCTTTTTAAGTGCAAAATGAATAAATCCACAACTAAAATATGAAAGGTCACTTTTGGCAACTATGCTTTTGTGATGAATGATATCAATGATTTTTAGATGAACATAGGTGAATATAATATTTTCATAGTGTAGGCCCTGCTGCTCAAATATTACTTACAACATTTTAACGCTGTAAAGCTTTTGATTGTAAATATTAATAACAGCTTCCCTTTCTCTGCAGTGACATTTAGCTCCATCATGGCTGCTGTCCTGCAGCTCACTCTGAAGACCTGAGTCCTTGTATTTAATGGCGAGTGCCCAGCGCTCTGATCTTAATGGCACTTTTAATTAGCACTTAATTAAAGGCAGGTGGCCGGGAAAGGTCAGCCAGTTAGGCCTGTGAGTTAAAAACACAGACAGGCTGAGGCACGAGTATTGACTGTTCCAAGGATCCGTCTGCTAACCACAGTGACATGAAACCTGGACACAGATCTGCTGTAGGTTCAAAATGAAACACAGAAAAGAATATAAAATATAAAAAAAAAATACTGCCTTAAATTATTTGACATCTATTTGGCCTTAACAATAAATACATTAAAACTTTATCATATTTTCAGTTGTTTTTTTACAGAAATGTTAAAGTAGTAGCCACATTTAACCAAAGAAAGGGATTAAATACTGGGCATCCGAAGGAGTTGACTGTTACACACCATGGCTTTTTGTGTGTATGTTCTGTATGCACATATACCTTATGACTGGGCTCCACACTGGTCTTTTCAAGAAAGCAAAATCAAATCAAAAGCAGCTTCTGCAGAAAACTATAGGTTACTAACGTAACCCCAGTTCTCAGAGTAACATGAAGTGAGATGTCTCACTATGGGATGCGCCTCAACGCGTATGCATCAGAAGCATCAATCTCATTACGCCAATCCTGATTGGCTGGTGATCTTGACGACTACGTCAGGGAATCCACCCACCCTTTAAGTAGCTTGCGCTACGTCGCAGCGTCATTCAAAATAAGCACCTCTTCTCGCTTCGCCTCAGCAAGAAGGGCCGTCTGGTGAGACATCTCACTTCATGTTACTCTGAGAACTGGGGTTACGTTAGTAACCTATAGTTCTCATTCATAACACTCCGTTCGATGTCTCACTATGGGATATTGAGACTCCCGTATTGCTAGACATGCTTATCTCGAAAATCACCAAAACAAAACAGTAATTAACAGGTAGAACCCTGTCCCAACACGGGGCCCAGCACTGCACGGGCCACACTTGGAGCAGAGACATCTAGTCTGTAAAAGCGGACAAAAGTGAGCGGTGAAACCAGCTCGCCGCTGCACAAATGTCCTGGATGGAAACACCCTTGAACAAAGCCCAGGATGTAGCCAGTCCACGAGTAGAATGAGCACGCAGGCCCGTTGGTGCCTGCAAACCCTGACTCGTATAAGCCAGAGCTATCGCTCCACAATCCAGTGGGAGAGCCGTTGCCTGGTAACGGGCTTGCCCTTATGAGGGTTAGCCCAGGATACAAAGAGTTGGTCATTGCATCGAAACTCTTTTGACCTGTCCATATAGGTGCGCAAAGCACGAACTGGGCACAGCAAATTCGGCCGCTGTTCTTCAGAGGAACATAGCGGTGAAGGAAATGCCTCAAGGTCAATGGGGGTGCATGAGCCAACCACCTTGGGCACAAAGGCAGGGTTGGGCTTCAGCAACACTCTCGTTTGCCCCGGGGCAAACTGAGTGCATGAAGGATGCACAGAGAGCGCGTGAATGTCACTGACTCGCTTGGCAGATGCCAGAGCCAGTAACAACACTGTCTTCAGTGACAGGTGTTTCATGTCAGCGTCTTCCAGGGGTTCAAATGGAGGTCGAGTGAGCCCATCTAAAACCACTGCCAAGTCCCACAGGGCACCAGTGACCTGGAAACGGGAGGAGCCTGCGAGCCCCTTTCATAAAACGGCAGACCAAGGGATGTTGGCTAGCCGTCTTTCCCTCAAAGCCCACATGGCATGCGGCAATAGCAGCCAGGTACACTTTAATCGTAGAGAAAGCTCTGTGTTTATCAATCAGGTCCTGTAGAAATGATAGAATCACACCGACAGGGCATTGAAAAGAGATGTGTCCCTTTTGAAGGCACCACTCCTCAAACACCCTCCACTTACAGTCATAGAGAGACCTGGTGGAGGAAGCCCTTGCACTCTGAATAGTGTTTATCACCTTCTGAGGAAGCCCCACTGTACTCAAATTATACCACTCACGGGCCAGGCCCATAGTGCCAGGCGCTCTGGGTGTGGGTGAAAAATCATCCCCCCCCCTGAGATAGTATGTCCCTGCGTAACGGGAGCTGCCACGGCTGCCCGCACAGCAGCTGATATATCTCCGCCAGCCAGTACATTGCAGGCCAGTGCGGAGCTATCAGGATCAGTGTGTGGCGATGTTCTCTCACTCTGGCCAGAGTTGGGGTATTAGAGCCAGGGGTGGGAACGCGTACAGAAGGACCGGGGCCAAACGTGTGCGAGCGCGTCCACGCCTAACGGTGCGTTTAGATCGCGCATTGAAAAGAACAGCTGACATTGAGCATTTTCTTTTGATGCGAACAGATCTACCGCGGCCCGGCCGTAACGCACCCACAGCTGACTCACAATTGTTGGATGTAGAGTCCAGTCTGCATATAGTGGTGCACCCTGGACAGCAGATCTGCCCCGAGGTTCATCACTCCCGGTACGTGCGTCGCTCTCAGAGAGAGGAGACGTCCGCAGCTCCATAAGATCAGTTTGCGTGCCAGCATGTGTAACTGGAGAGAACGCAAACCCCCTTCGGTTTATATACGATATTGTGGTCGTGTTGTCTGTCCTCACGAGGACATGATGTCCTTTGAGAAAAGGCAGAAAGCGTTTTAGGGTGAGAAACACCGCTAAAGCTCCAGATAATTTATGTGTGACCGTTGGAGGTCTCTGCTCCAGAGACCCCTCACAGGTCGACCTTCGTATATACCCCCCCAGCCTCAGACATGCGTCTGTGGTGACCACTTTCCGCGATAGGACAGCACCCATAGGTACGCCCCGTACTAGAAAAGTCGGGTGCAGCCAGTGGCGCAGTGCCATTACGCATTCCACAGTGACCATCACTCTCCGCGCGCCATGACGCACGGGGTCCAGTCTGAGGGCAGCTACCCAGCGCTGAAATCCCTCATGTGTAAGCGGCCCAGTCGTACCACCAGGATGGCTGACGCCATGAGCCCCAGTAACCGCAGACATGATCTGAAGAGAACATATTTGCGTGGCTGGAAATGAGCGAGGCAAGCCCTGAAGGCTTTCACTCTCTCTGCTGACAGGCGGGCTGTAAAGGGCACCGAATTTAGACGTAAGCCCAGGAAGAGCACAGTCTGGGCTGGGGACAACATGCTCTTTTCTGTGTTTATTACGAAACCCAGGTCGAGCAGGTGTTTCACGAGGGTATTCGTCTGCGTAATAGCCTCCTGCTCCGACTGTGCAAGAAGGAGCCAGTCGTCTAAATAGGTTGCCAGGCGAATGCCCTGTTGCCTTAACGGGGCTATTGCTGCCTCCGTACATCGTACAAACACCCGTGGGCTGAGAGACAGACCGAAGGGAAGCACTCTGTACTCGTAACAGACACCCTGAAAAGCGAACCTCAGATATTTCCTGTGTGGATAATATACTGGGACGTGAAAATACGCGTCTTTCAGGTCGATTGATGTGAACCAATCGTCCTGACGTACGAGACGCAGCAGAGATGTGTGAGTGAGCATCCGGAATTTGTATTTTCTGAGATACTTGTTCAGAGCCCTTAAATCCAGGATAGGGCGAATTCCGTTCCCTCCCCGTTTGGGAACGAGGAAGTATTTGGAATAGAAGCCGCTCTGACTCTGTTCGGAGGGTACAATGGATATGGCTTTCTTTTCTAGTAGCGAGAGAATCTCCTGCTCTAGAATATGAGCCGACGCTCCCCGGGCTTGTGAATGCACAATGCCCGAGAAGTGAGGGGGGGTGACAGCGAATTGGAGTCTGTAGCCCCGTGATATCGTCTTGAAAACCCAAGCAGAGCATGTGAGCATCTTCCACCTTTCGCTTCTCAAAGCGAGTGGAGACGTGATCATTTCTCTGTTGTTTGCACTCTGTGTCTTTATTGGTTGTGTTATGGGGCCCTCTAGTGTCTGAACACGGTGGTCCCAGGCTGACAACCTCGGTCGACACTGCGCATGCGCGCGGCGATGATGCGTTCACAGACTCGGTCACCGTCCGCATTCTGAGAGAGGCAACAGCCACTCTCAGAAGCGGAGCAGTCACCTGACTGTTTATTGTTTTTATTGTTTTTCTTTTCATTATTTTTGACTGCGCCCTTGGCTTTAAGCCTGGAAACGACAGTGGAAAATATTTTATTGAAAACATGACATGTGTTTGTGCGACTTGAACGAGCAGCAGGAACTGCTGCCTTTGACGTGAAGTCTATCTCCCTCATGGCGCGAACTGGAGGATGACGTTCTGACATCACTCGAGGCGGCGGGAAGATGGGGGCGTGGTTGCACCCCGGAAACACATGAGCTTTGAACACGTGTGGAACACGGTCCGGGGCTGAAAACAGGGAACTCCAGCCCTTTCCCGAGGAGAGGAGGGAAGGCTGTCAGGCTGCTCTCTTCTCTTTTCCTCACCTGATGGCCGAAGGTCTGGGCCGGCTGTGCCTGTGCGGCTGCTGCCGGAACCGGGGACTTTCTTGGCCAGCTCGTCCTCGCCTCATGTCTGGGCGGGAGACCCGGGGCGGGCTGTGGCTTTTGGGGAAGACAAAGCTGGAGAGCCTCATCCTCCTTCTTTTTAGCCTCACACCGCTGCTGCATTGAAGCCAGAGCGGTGCCAAATATGCCCTCGGGGACAATCGGCACGTCCAAGACGTCCTCTTTTTCCCGGTCCGGAAGGTTCGTCAGGTTAAGCCACCTGGCTCTCTCCTGCACCACCATCATCCCCAGCGATTTGCCCGTGGCTTGGACTGCACAGCGCTGCACACGGAGGCAAATGTCCGTGATCGCTGTGATTTCGTCCCACAGGCCGGCTCAGGTTTGTTCGTCATGTCTTCACAGAGCTCCGCCTGGTAAGCGGTTAGCATCGATGAGACATTGAGCGCCCTGACGGACAAAGCTGCCGCTTTGTAAGCCCGTTCGGTCATTGCTGACTGGAACCGGTCCGCTTTCGTCGGCAGTGGGGTTCCTGCTAGGAGCCGAAGACAGCCGCGGTTGGAGGTGGGCTGCCACAAGCGGCTCCATAGGCGGCATGCGGAGCAAGCCGAGCTTCTCCATGCCCTCAAAGTCCAAGAGGAGGCTCCCTGGATTGGGGCCTTGCTGCTGAAAGGGCGGTCTCTCCACGAGACAGACACCTCGTCCAGCAGCTCTGGAAAACCGGGAGAAGTTGCCTCGTCAGCCTCGCGGCTTGGGGCAAGTTCTTTCCCTCATAGCGAGACTGGAGGTCTCCTTGGCTACTTCAGGCCAAGGGATGTCCAGTCTGGACGCAGCGCGTTGACACACGGCCTGCAAGTCCATGCTGAGGCGGGGCAGAGATGGCGCGCTTTCGCCTGGGGGAGCGGACACCGCCTCCGGCTTGGCAGCCTGAGCAGAGAGACGAAGATGTCATCTTCGTCCGAGTCGGATAAGAGGAACTCAGAGGTATCCTCTTCATCTCCTCCATAATCCAGCTCCAGGACATCAACCACGGTGAGGTCCAGTTGGGAGCCCCAGCTTGTCACAGCGCGGGCTCCCTTCCCGCGGCTGCCGCCGCCGTTGAGCCCCAGCTTGACACAGCGCGGGGCTCAACACCCGCGGTCGCCACCATGCCTCGATCGCCGGTCGGCAAATCGACAGGCATGAAGGGGTCTTGTCCCGACAGGCTAGCTTGGCGCTAGCCGTCGGCGGAGGCTCTTGGTGGTGAAGCGGGCACAGTGTCCGCACGCACCGGGGGCGTCGATAGCCTCCTGGGCATGTTTCAGCCCGAGGCAGGACGAGCAGACCTGGTGTGAGTCCGTGCCGAAATTTGAGCCCGCAGCCGCAGAGCCGAGCCTCCGAACCTCCGTCTCCTCTGGTGTGAGGGAGAGAAGGGTCCATCCTCGCTCGCCGGGGTGTCGGCGTGGAGGGACAAACTAGTAACAGGTATGTTACTGTTTGAAAAAAAATCAAAACCTTACCGTTATTTTGGAAGAAAAAACGGCAGGGCAGATTTCAGTATTAACTGGTGTGTTAATAGATCAAAATCCCGTGCGAAGCAAAAGTAGCCGGCAAGCGTCCGGCGACCGAAGGTTAGCTTTGTGGTTCAGTCTGTGGACAGTTAAGCTAGCCTGGCTACTGATATTCTTTTGAGATGTGCTCCGAAGCGAGAAGAGGTGTTTGAATGACGCTGCGACGTAGCGCAAGTTACTTAAAGGGTGGGTGGATTCCCTGACGTAGTCGTCAAGATCACCAGCCAATCAGGATTGGCGTAATGAGATTGATGCTTCTGATGCATACGCGTTGAGGCGCATCCCATAGTGAGACATCGAACGGAGTGTTATGAATGAGAACTGACACAATAGTCCAGACTGTCAGTTGGATTTTCATTCTACTCATTTCACCAACACAATGGCTGCAGCGTGATCTAAAGTTGTCGCGCCTAGGCTCTGAAAAACAGAGCTGGGAACAGTATTGATTGGAGTCAGAATTATAGATCACCGTGTCTGAATGAGTGATGAAGCTGTCGCACTGTTGCTCTCACCTGACAAGCACACACATTCGAAACCCTGAATCTCAATGCTGCACTAACATTATGTTTAACAACCGTAGTGAACATACACAAAAATATATATTTTGAATTAGCTGGGAAATACATTATTTTTGTGCTGTGGTTGACAGCACAACATATACATTATATATTAGTGAAAAATTGAACAATCCAGTCAGAAACAAGCCTTCAGGAACTCAGGAGATTTTAATTTTTAGGAAACAGAAAAATACATAGTTTAGTTGAGGTAACAGAAATTACTTTTACATTTTCAGTGAATGAAATGTATTATATTTTTGGTTTCTGGCATCTGAAATGTAAAACAGCAGGACTAATAACACAGACAAACACATTAAATGTAAACCATCATACTTTATGAGCGTGTACAGTATACAAGTGTAAGGCTGTAAAATGCCAGTTGAGCATCAGCCTTTTTGCACATCTACTCATCACATCCTCAGCCGTCTACACACTGAGCCTCAGCTGATATTAATGCTCTCAATGTGATACTGAAAAGAATCCCTAATGTATGTATGCCGTGCTTTTTCTCCTGAAAGTACTGGGAGACACCACTGAGGGGCAGCAGAATTACACGCCTGCATATTGTTTTTCACCGTAATGCTCAGACTATTATATTTATGGTGAAAAACCCTATTGTTTGTAATAAACAGAAAGTACACTTATTGTCCTACAAAGTGTCCAGTTATGGGCTGTCAGCAGATGCTTTATGGGAAGTAAATGTGTCTTTGATGTGATGGATCACCACATAATTACACGTGAAATGTTGAGATAAATATTATTAGGTAAAATCATTGTTCCACAAATACATTAATACAAAAAATGCAATAACACAGTGAAAACAAGTCATATAACAATTCAGTTTATTTTATTTATTTTCCAGACAGACACATCAATTTCTGGACCACAGTAGAGGATGGAAACCTTTCACAGACATTTTTTGTCAATATTATTATTTGAAAATACAAATATAAAATTAGACTTTCCACATTTGATATGTGAGAGACCCCCATCCATTATTATTATTATTATCATTATTTTTTTTAAGTATATTTTACAACAGGGCTTAAGCAAGCCATATGATAACCTGAAAGATGCTTTCAGATGTCAGTCAAGTCTGTCTGTCTCTCGCCATAAAAAGTCGGTTAACATAAAAAAAGGGGCAAGTGTTAGGAATGGGCAGACAGCAGTGAAGAGAGCTCTGTGCTCAGCCTGCACAAACATGGAAGCACAGCAGAGCCTCACACTGCCGTCCATGCAGTCTGAAGAGCTTCCAGGCTCCCCTCTAGGCCATGCAGTCTGCTCCAAACTCGACAACACGCCACGGGTGAACTCTCGTGTCGGTGAACAGAAGCTAATAATGCCTACATGAGCCCGGGTGTAGCTGTGTAACGAGTATTTTGTATACAGCTGAGGTCTCCAGTCTAATATTCTTCAGACAAGGTCAAATGCGTGAGAATTGCAAATATATACTCATCTATACACTTATATATTGCAATTGTTTGTATATAGTTAGCGATGAGCGTGAGATGGCAATGGTTTGAACTGAAAGGAAATTCACCCTGAAACACAACAGTAAAGTAAAACTTGTGATATTTCTGTCACCTTGAAGTTTGTGAAGGTTTTTATGTTTTGGAACAAGAGAGAGTCACTGTGACAGTATCTATCAGAGATAAGGGCACACTGTTTGGTTTGAACCATCAGCACCACTGTGAATAAGCCTTTTTGGGTCTACATGCTCAAGATTGTTCAATGAGGCTTTAAAGTAATTAATTGGAAATAGAGCCGAGCCTGAAACAGTCTGATGTCCCAGCTTCTTATCCATGAAGCAGATTCAAATCCGACAGAAATCTCAAAAGTGTTTTGTGTGGTTTTCAGGGTGGGCTTTTCCCCCCCGGCGGATGGGATCAATAGTTTGGCCATTGCCTAGCACTTGCCTCAAGATTCAAGTTTAAATGGATACGGTAGTACACTACAAATGTCAACTCCTTCCAGGTTGACTTTTTTTCTTTTTTTGATTTCTTTTTTTTTTCTTAAACCAAGACCCCTCCCCTCTCCCCAAATGGATAAGCTAGTCTACTAAGATGTGTAACATTCATCAGCTGTAAACTGCTGTCAGTTTGAGATTCAAATGAAATTACAGCAACAGAGCCATGCTACCTTAAAGTCCACGCTACAGGATCACAAAACAATAGGAGCTTGTGTGAGGGGAACACCAGCCATTTCAAGTCAGAAAGGGTTTTACTGTCTTAGGGGCTGCAACAGTGAGAACAACTCAAGTATCCTGTTGCACTGTTCTCTGTTTTTCCAGATGAAATGGCAGCACAATTGGAACCAACAGCAGCTCCTAATGAGTTAGAGTTTATTATTTGATACAATACTTATAAACAGGGACATTGCTGCAGATGAAGAGGAACACTTTCTTTTGTCTTGTCTATAAAACGTAACTAGTACACATGAATGATAGATTCTAATATGTTAATTGTTTTTCTACAGTTGATATATTTTTGAAATATAAATGTGGAGATGAGGTGAAAACTAGATTGAATACTCCGAATGTTATTACATTATTTTGTACACTTTATTTTTTTACTGTATTGTCAGATGTGATCAATTACTTTTACAATATAATATCTGAAATTGATATATTTGAAATATAATTTGGCTTTTGTTTTGGGGATAATCTCTCTATTTCTACACAATGTCCTGTATACTTGCTGAATTCATTGGAATAATAATGGCACTAACAGAGCTGCCATAACTGAACATACAAATGTAATTTGACAGTCTACTGGGTGAGAGAAATGAATAAACACTAATGTTATTAATTATTGTAACAGTATTCCATTTTAAGACCCCATGAGGTGAAATAAAAAATAAAACGGTCATTAAACCTAAATGATGTTTAATTGAAATTATACTAATAGAAATAATAACGCACACAGTGTGAGGCTTTATAATTGCTCATTTTTTTTGTCGAAATTCTGCTTGTGGAAATCTGTGAATTCTGGACATCCTTTGAGTATTTGGAGGGAATTTCAGCATAGAGATTAACGTTTTAATTGATTATCTTCTGAAATATGAATGTAACCATCTATTAATCCGCCTTAAGAGTGATACACACTCATCCTGTTACAGCTGCAGAATAATATCTGTTTAATGGAGCCTTTCGCAGTATGTGTCTGACATTCTTATAGCAATGCCTCTATAATATCAATATGTTGGATCATTGATAACGCATTCAAACTAAATCTAGCTCCAAGAATCTACGGTTAAAATGATTGAGTTATTATTAAAGTCTTTGAGAGAATTAAGAGACAGGGCCATCTGGGATCAGTGCGAACAGTAAAATATATAACAGGTCATTTAAACAGCACGATGACTCATAAAATGAGCATGTCTTTTTTTTTTTAAATATATGATTTTTCTTTTACATAAAATCTTGATAATAGCTTGTGTCCCTCTTAAAAACAAAGAAAAAAACAACAGTTTTGCATATCTAGCGTTAGCATTTAAGGTAGTATGGCACACCCCTTTTAAAACATTCAAGGGTGGGGATCCAAATAATGCCTCGTGTACAACTCCATCTTACAGCAACTGTTTCTCTATTGTTCATCCATGAGAGCTTTGGTTAGCTGAAACCATGTGAGAGTGGCAAAAAGCAACACAAAAAAAGATACAGGGAATCAAATTACAATGAACCTCTATCAAAAAGAATTGTCTGCAAATATCAGAATAACATGATCATTTAGAGAAAGGTGTATCTTGACTGGTCCTAAATCCACTATTCACTACGAGTATTATATTAATGAGTCCTATATAACATCTACTTTGTAATTACAGGAGATAGAAAAAGAGCGCGATAGGGAGAGGGATAAATATGAGAGAAAGGAGAGGTAGAGCAAAGGGAGAACAACAAAGACCACTACACTGGTATCAAAGACAGCACTCTGTTTACAAGGTAACTGTGGTTTCTTTACACACTAATGAATTACATGAATGATCAACAAAAGAAGTAGGATCTCTGAAGGATGGGGAATGGAAAGAGAGAAAGCAATGGATGCACAGTACATTTTAATAGTATATTACAATTATTCATATATAAACCACAAAGTATCAATAAAACTCTGATTAAACTTGAAATCAGCAAAGAAGCATCTTTCTTTTTTTTATAGTTTCGTATTTTCTTTTACATTTGAACATTACAAGGTTTTTTTTTTTCTCCGTTAAATTATGACTTGATCACACCTTCGTATCATTAACTTTAGAAGTATCCAGCATATTTCTTTACCTGGTTGTTTTGAAATCAAAGACAAAGAAGTGGGTAAAATGAAAAAGGACAAAAATACACCCGCAGCAGGTCAAGTATTTCACACCATTCGTTTCATTAATGATTTGAAAAACCAGATATTTATATAATTATTCAATGTTTGTCATAAGTAAAATCATTAAGCACACATACTGTGTAAAACCTGGTGCAGTGCGAATAATTCAGTGTCGTTTTTGAACCCTGTATAAATATCTTTAGATGGGTCTAATATACAAAGAGATCCACTGCAACAAATCTACTTCCCAAGCTGTCTCCCCACCTCAGAACTCTGAAGTGTTAGTCTAGCACATTAACCCAAGAAATCCTTCATACTATCCCAAAGCACAAGGCCGTTCTCTTTTAAAAAGCCGACATGTGCAAATAGGAAACTGGCCTGTACTCTTACTACTCACAGTGCATCGATTTCTCGCTTTATTACCTTTCAGTGTTTTATTTTGCCACGAGAATAACTTAAACCTGCCAATGATTCCACGATTGAACCCACAAAGGCTGAGGTATGGTATCAAAATGTTTACTTTCCTAATTCGCTCATAAAAGAACCGATTCAGAGAACAAGCGGTACAGAGAGGCTCTCAGCACAGAGCTCAAGGTATTGTGTTCCTAAAAAATAAAAATAAATCAGGAACAAGCAGGATGAAACAAATGATAGAAACAACAAACAAGTTCCTCTCAAGAGTATAAAAGTGTCAGGATGCACAGAGCACTGTCCAATGCCTGTTCAAGTTCTAATCTTCACATCTAAGTACAGTGTGCTTTGGATTTTTTTTCTGTCTCTCTCTTTGAAATGATACTGATATCTGAGCAGTGAGATACCAATCAGGCTTTTTTTTATTTCTTAAAACTGTGTTGACTTAGCTCGCCGTTTGTGAATTTGCTGGTATGACACTTGTAAAATGATTCGGTATTTACAGAGCAAGCGTGTTCTGTTCGTCTCCGGGGTCTTTTATACCGTCTTCCAGCAGAAGAAAAAAAGTATAATAATAATAACTGTTTACAGCTTTTTTCTTCTATTCACACGCTATAACATGTTTCTTTTGACACACCATCACAAAAATATGCTATTCTCTCACTGAGTTGGTTATATGCAGTGACTGGAATAATATGTACAGCTACATTTCTTTTTCTCAAGTTTGAATTCACAATGTAGTTATATGAAATTTGTTATAGCATATATATATATATATTTCTAAACAACAAAAACAACACTTATAAAAAAGGACCATAAAAATATTGGAGTCCTCTTTGTATTGCCCAAAAATAGGTAATTATGGTTAACAATGAGACATCACAAGAAATAAAACAGCTACTGAGATTTATTACTTAGATACCCTCTTAAAATGTTCCTTAAAATTTAATTTTTTTTTCTCTCTTCACACTGAGCTTCTTTTTTATGCGGAAAGACTGATTTCAACAATCTTTCCCCTTCACACGACGAAGATGAAGACGTGACTTTCAGATATTCTTGGCTATGACCCCCTTTACTTCAAACGAAACCCCTTTTACACAAATATACTATAAGATTAAATAAAATGACACAAAATTAAGGTTAAAAATGACTCTCTAAAAACTAAGGAAAACAAAGCGCTAACAGAGGGAGGGAATTGGTGAATGAAATCCACGTGACACATAATACCAAACCAGGTCGTAAAGTTATAGGAGGTTTGGATTATAGTACAGCAGTTGTTATTTTTCTGAGATGACTAACGTTTTTCTTTTCTTCTTCATAAGGTTCAGACCTTCCTTCTTTTTGCCAGTGATGCTGTAGTGCTCGAAGTTGGTTAGCATCACCTGCACACAAAGCCAATTAGAAACTCCGTCCTGTCTTTCCCGGGCCACCAGATATACTCTGCTGGGCGATAGAGAAAGAAGAAGGGATGGCAACATCATTAGAAACCCTTAATGACAGCAATCTGTACTCACCAATATGAATTCCAAATAAAATAATGTGGCTCAATAGCATGAATAAAATGTCACAATCTAAAGTCTTTACTTCTAAGCAGGGTTGGGTCAGATTTCTTTGAAATGTATTCTGTTACTGCAGATACTATTACTAGTAATAAGATATGTTATCAATTACATTTTTTTATATGTAATCCGAATGCTTTTGGATTATTTCAAAATCAAACCTTAAAATATGCAGTGTCTTTTTGCACCTGGGTGAAAATAGCTACACCACAGCTATATGGCTATTTACACCCACCCAGCACCAAACATAGCACTATTTACACTCCGGGTGTACATTGCATTGTTTTCATCCGGGTACATATGGCATTATGATTATAGACACCCGGGTACATATGGCATTATGACTATAGACACCCGGGTACATATGGCATTATGACTATAGACACCCGGGTACATATGGCATTATGACTATAGACACCCGGGTACATATGGCATTATGACTATAGACACCCGGGTACATATGGCATTATGACTATAGACACCCGGGTACATATGGCATTATGACTATAGACACCCGGGTACATATGGCATTATGACTATAGACACCCGGGTACATATGGCATTATGACTATAGACAACCGGGTACATATGGCATTATGACTATAGACACCCGGGTACATATGGCATTATGACTATAGACACCCGGGTACATATGGCTTTATGACTATAGACACCAAGGTGCAAATAGCATCTACCTCAAACATATTGCACCTTATGCATCTGATTTGATTATAGTTACTTATTTTCTATGTAATCGGATTACGTAATCTCTTACTACCCAATCCTGCTTCTAGGTTACATCACAATAATGTTCACACCCTGTTGAGGCTTGTTAAAGTTGTCATGCTTAGTGAGAAATTAAACAACATATGTGTGCATACATGAGTTTAACACACACATCACACATCATATCCACAAAGAATAGCTGAAAGCACACGAACAGCCCAACACTTTTGGATGCACTACAGTACAGATGAGGGGCAATGGCATAGGCTTAGCATAGAGATGAATTACAGGGACAAAAGAAACATGATGAAACTGAAGTATTCGGTAATCATAGACATTTATTGCCTGGTTAAAATGTATTGATTAACCGCCGTTGACTTGTTAGTTAAAGTTTTGGATTTATGTGTGATCTGTCCTTTAAAATATGCACAGATTTTTTATGGACAAATAAAAAAATGTTAAAAATAAGAAAAACAGGTAGTGTGTTTGACTGAAGTATAAACTTCCCACAGCAAGGCATACCAACTACTGTATTGCTCAATCAATGCTGATCTTAATCTCCTAAAGTGTATGTGAGCCTTCCGTCACACTCGCACTTTAACGACCAGCTGTTTTTCACATTGAGGGAGGTGTAAACAGGGAATGATGTGATGAACATGTATTAGAGAGAGACTTGAAAGGAAATGCACAGTAAATAAAATGCAATACCTCTGATGAGATGGCAACCGGCCACCTGTTCAATGGTATCCATTTGTAAAAGCTGTCGCAATCAACGGGCCCTAAAAGTGTACAGTTAGTGCTTTTGTCAGTATGCATTTCAAGGAGAGAAAAAGTGAGAATCATTTCAATAATGTGAACGCTTTGATTCAGTTTGATCATGTTCAGCAGCAAAGCAGGATTGTCACACATGTTATACAAGTTCACTTCAGTTGTAATTCATATTCAAGTTCATATTATTGTAATGGAAAACTGCAACATTAAAACAGGATGTAGGACTCATAAAATATGTTAAAAAGAGTTAGAAATACTATAAGAAGTAAATGATCTCCAAGTTACTTTGAATCCCCTAAGCCAACATATTTCTCAAGTTACAATAAAACAAAAGCAATAAAAGAGATAATGAAACACAAGATCCTCATTCATGCTAACATATACAGCTGATTGATTCTGAAAGGCTGCACTGAATAGGATGGTGAACAGCCCTCAGGATGATAAGTGTGTTTTTGTGTTTTGAACGCTCTTCATTGTGTGGCTCAGCTATCAGGAGGCTGTGCATTTTTGCTGCTGACAGTTCTGCAGAAATCCTCGTGCTGAAAAGAGAAGCTTTTTTGACGCCTATTATCCGTCTTTATCGCTTCAATCAACTAATTGCACTCTAATTGTCTTGCATAAAAAACTGTTAAGTTCATTACTGCTTCTTCACAGTGGCTGTTTTGATATTGGCTAAAGGGATTAATAGAATCGCTGGAGCGTGAGAGCGGGCGAGAAATCAGCGACTCTGAAGTCATCCATGAGGCTGTGACATATGATGATCTGATGTATTCAGGTTAATAGCATAAAGAAGTATAAAGCACATTTTAGTTCTGAATCATTTCCCATTTGAATGTTCTGAATAGAGAGATCATCTCCCTGAGAGGGGGGAGTCAGGGGGCCCGCACCCCCCTCTGCTTTACTGCACTCTGCCTGATTCACTGGGTGATTCTGAAGTGGTGATTTAGTACGTGGTATCATTCTGTAGGGGGAATCACTAAACCTGGCCTTGGTGGAATACACTTTATTCTACACTCATTTGTGATATAAATGAGCCTATTTGACTCTTTTGAAGAAAATATGATAAACATTTCTGTTCCGAGTTTATTGTATTTGTTGCGTTTTATTTGAAATGTTCTGACTCAGCAAGTGTTACAACAAATAGAAAATATTGGAAACAAATCGCCTCATTTCCATCTGTAAACTATCTGCTAGTAAATCTGCTTGGAAAATGAGCCAGCCTGGTGTTTCATAACCAATATTTAGCTTCCTACGCTGAGACCAACAGATTATGGCAGATAGCCAGTGGACCTAAAACGATTAATAAGAGGGGCTTTGCTTAGGAAGCAAAAAGCCAACTCTTTTTTTCTCTGTTAAGCTCTGTTTTTCTTTGGATACCATAAATCAATTAAACACATTTGCTAAAATGAGCTGGTTTATCTTTTTATTAGCCAGTGACACTACTATAATGAAAACATTTCTGCACACTCACTTTATCCTCTCTGAGCCCTGGCATTTAGTCCCATTGATTCTATGTACCGCACACACTATTTCTCACATGAAACCACTGAGTAAGTGACAATTTACCACAGAAGCCATTAAATACAACTACCAGACAAAATCTAATAAAAAAAGACCACAAACGCCAACAATTCTTGTACTTTGTGGTGACTATATAAGGAAATGAAAAATAATGATGTTGGCTCTAAAGTTTTCTTCACCCTGCAGTGTACTAATGGGCTTGTTGTTATTCCACCTCAGTTAAGCCATGCATTCATTAGCTTCTTTCAGAAAAGCAGGTGTTATTTTCATAACCTATACTGTGTCACTCAGTTCAGTCATGTAAAACAGTGCAAACATGCCCCGACAAGACTGGCAGCGAGACGAGGAGCTTAGCCCCGCCGCACCTTGCTAGGGGCCATAAAATTCATAATGCCGCGTTTTAGATGAATTATTCAGCGAGGTCCGACACAGGCAGAGTAAACACAGCGCTGATGGAGACTTTATTTGGGGAGATCGTCCCTTTGGTGACAACAATGTCCTGAACATAAGGTAGAATCTCAGGAAGACTCATTTAAGTTGACTTATTTAGACGCTAACATCTCAATGTCCGGATATGTGGTACACAGTTTTAAGCCCTATTGACCCAGGACTAGTGCTACCAGGGGCCCCATTGTGACTCATTGATGGTGACTGAGAGAGAATAAGATATACAAATCAGTCTTCATAGGATCATTATTTATTAACTATTTCTGTAAGCACGTCATATTGCATACATTATGTCATAAAATGCACTTATTACATGTTTTTATACTGTTTACAAGTGCTTAATAAGCTAGCTAGCTACTAGTAAGAGTTTATTGGCATTGAGATGATCTCTCCATGAATTGGTGTTCTAATAAAAGAGAACCCTGTTTTTAAATTCTCTTTCCGAATAGTTTATAAAATAGGGCGTTACTATCTGTCAAGGAGGTGTCTTCTTTGTCACTGGGGCCTTTTAAACATTTCTGAATTGGCTTCTTTTTGATAACAGTGATAGCAACATGTTTGATTTGAACCAGGTTGCTGCACACTAGCTACACCTAGTCACGCTGAGAACACTTCTGCTGGCCCTGCTAGTCTCGCACTCATGAGATGATGTAGCATTTTGCAACGGATCATACAGACATGTAGAGGTGCACCAGCACCTGGCTGAGCAGCTACACCTGGACAAGGACACGCAGAGACAAAACCTCCGTCCCTGTGACGGAGCGAACTCCAGCTCTGGGACAGATGGCTTTCTAAAAATAAAGGACATTTGTTCTGGGAAGGTGACACAGAGTTTGAAGTCAGGTGATTTGTGCAACAGCTAAGGGGAATGAACATTTGCATTTGACACGGATAACTTTGAGAGAGGAGACGGGGTTAACCCCATTATAAGTTACTAAGGTTTACTAAAGTGGCCATTGTTTGCTTTCAATAAACAAAACAAATATCATTACATTTATTGAAAAACACACAAAATGTAAAATGTTCACTTTACCTAAAACAAACAATGACCACTCTAAAGTAACTCATACTCATATTACAACTTTGATATTGAATATATATTACACTATGATCCTTGCAGAAAAAGTGCAAGCGAGTGACCAACAATTATGAAGTATTTGAATATTATAAGTCATTATAAAAAGCATGTGTTTATAACTATAATTATATAGTGCCAAAAGCAGATTATAACATATGTTTATAATGCATCATAGGAAGTGTAACCAACATAATTAAACCTCTAAAACTCTGCTGAATGCTTTGTACTTATCTGCATTTAAGATAGTGTTAAGAGGCAGATGGTAGGTATTCTGATATGGAGGAGTTTAAATTCCTACAGTGAGTATGCTCTACTCCTTAAGATAGAAAAGTGTAGAGTTACAGAGCATCACAGTCAGCGTGCTTTAGCTTAGTGTCTAGTTTTAGTGCTGGTATTCTGACACTGAGGAGGAAACCGAGCTGAAGGTGGGGTCAGTCAGACAGGAAGTCAGCAGACAGGAAGTGAGCAGAGTACTCACTGTGATGCTGGGGCCGAACCCGGAGCCGGGCTGGGGGCTGGCGGCGCTGATGTAGTTCCCCACAGCGGAGTCCTGGCTGTTCCCGTACAGGTCGGCCACGGGCCCTGGGCTGTTGGGACCGGGGAAACCTCCGGGCCGGGACGGGTTGGCGCCTGCACACAAACACAGCGGGGGGGCAGCTCAGAAACATAACAACCAGCTCTACAATCCTTACTCTATCACTCAAAAGGAAAAACCAAAAAAGAACACATGACTGGATTCATGTTTGTCTCAAAAGACTTTTGTATTGTTGATATTACAGATGCGGCTAATAAAACAATTTTCATAGCAACTGTCAAAATGCTGCAGGGCTGAGGTTTTAACATGATTTGAAATTAAGAATCCAGTATGATATTCTGCATATAATCTACATGCTGTGTGCATTATGCATTGGAGTAACATTCACTTTGTATTTTCATGCACAACACAAAACAAGCACGCTGCTAGAGATACTTCCACCATGCTAATAAACTAGTAAGGTTGCAGTGTCAATGTTGCCATGCATAATGTGAAGGAGTACTTGTAACACAGCATGAGCTGTTGAAGAGTAGCAGAGGATTATTATGTCACAGACTTTTAATTTAGGCACTTTGGAGCCAGACATTTGAAATACCTTATGCTTCCCTATCCTATACGACCTATGATTCATAGAACCTACTAAAAAATATTCTCCATATTTTTCGCTGTGCGCTTCAGTCTGCTGGTGTGACTTCAGGCATAAAGTGAGACAAGAGAAGGAGGCACAAGGGGGAAATATAAAAGCTTGACCCGACTTCATGTGCAGGTCCAAACTCAGAGGGGATAAAAAAGAAATACTGTACACGACTTACCACCTTTGCCCTGTGAGTAAGAGCAACTCAGACTAATAAAATGTCTTTTTTTTTAAATCGAGATGCCTACTAAAGGGCAGTGACACTGGCAACAAAAAATAAATGCAGGGGAAAAAGAAAAATGCAGTGATCTCTTAACACAATCTCCTCTGCTGTCAGCGTCACATAACCCTGCTTCACCCTTATTCAAACTGTGAAAAAAAAAAGGTATTAAAAAGAAAAATATTGCCACTGTAGAAAAAAGGCTCCATCTTGTGTGTGTATGAGCTCATGATGCCTGAGAGGAAGTCTTTGGAGAGCAAGTAAAGAAATAAAGATTGTAGTGTTGACGCACACGATCCTTGTCTCCATGTTTAACATATCAGCGCTCCATCTCTCAGAGCTGTATTAGCCATGTTAGGTCCATTAGAAGCACCTGAAAACATACTCCAGATATGGTGTAATGCACTCCAGAGGAATGAAGCCATCTCACTAAACACACACACTGCTGTTTAACTGTAAGGACTTTAAACAGGGAGCAGCTACTGCTCTTATCTCGCCTGCACAGCCTCCAGTAGGCTGGCTTATTATATAATTAGGGAGGTTTTTTTTCTGTTAAAATGGCAATCCTCATGACTGATTTTTTTATTAAGAGTGTGGCTCACCCCTCTCCCTGTGGAACTGATTTTTCCATTTAAAAATGGAGCAATGGGAGCAAAACAATCTAAAGTGCAACGTGGGTCAGATTGTTGTTCAGAATAACACAGGCGAGTGTGTTTATAGTCATTTTGATTATTTTTCTTTATAAGGAATGTTAGTCTTTCTTGTGCTTCAGTTGTAGCGCAGATAAATCTGAGTAAAAAGACAGAACATCTTGTGATGCTAGGGGCGGCTTCAACATGTGGAGAGAAAAATTGGATGAATGGATGAAGGTCTAATGTCTGACTCTTTGCACATTGTTGCCTGTCTGTGTCTTCCAATCTATATTTGCTTCATTTCAATCCACGTAAATGTAGAACTGTACAGATGGTGGCACTGTGCACAAGAAAAACATTTATCATTGAGATTTGCCTTCAAACTGCATTATATGCTATTTCCCTTTCAGGCTAGCAATCTGTGGGGCACAATCTTCATCAGTGGACGGAGCGCTTAGAGAGGAGCAGGGCCGCTCGCCGTATCATTTCCACAGTAATGGCATGAGAAATGAAATATGGGTAATCCATGACCTAGGGCTGGTAATCATCATCATTGTAAGGCACCTCGTGTACACAGAAATCTATTACACTTCCTGAAAACCATATTCCTTATCTACTTAAAACAAACATGCGAATAAACAGTACCATTGTGATTCCATTTACTATAATGCACTGTCTGATTTTCATATCATTGGGGTCAAGGTTGGCTACAAAAATAAAGTCTATTTCACAGACAACAGGAACATCGATCGGGTCGACTCTCAGGATTTAAAGCTGTCCTCTAAAGTGAGAAAGACCTGTGCTTTATCAACCAAGCAAACAAAACACAAGCAGCGACAGTCCAACACAGTGATTTACAGTAGCTAAGAAACCCAGCTGATCTGTACCCTTTCTTAACTATAATGTATAGAAAACATGTCGACACCAGGCCTCAAAATAAAGAGATAATGTAGCATAGTGAGTGTGAAAAGAAATTGTGTAGTGATGCTGTAGGAATTGAAACACTTCACACTGATCTATATAAACTGTGTGTGCAGTAGGGCTGGGCAATAATCCAATATGAGTCATATTGTGATTTAATGATATATTGAAATCTCCTGTTATACAAGAATGTTGTCTTAATCAAACTTCTGTCTTCATCTACTCAATGCGTAGCTAGACACATATTTGTCCTTTATACTTTCACTTGAAACTGTTATAACGTGCTGTAGTGTGATATTTAACGAAATATGAAATGACTCTTATTGTGATATACGTTTTGGGTTATATTGCCCAGCCCTTTAGTCTGTGTGTGTTACAATGAGCAGCTTTACAAGAAACCCTCACCCTCAGAAAAAGTCACATCTGCGTAGCTGTTTCTATACAACACGTCTTTGGTTTTTGCTATTTGCTGTGCTAACGTCTGTAGAAAAGGCCAACATCTGCCTGGGGCAGCTGGCCAACACTTTACCCATTAGGGGAGGGTCTGTCTCACACTTACACACTCACTTTACTGGTCCAAAAGGGCGAGGGGACGGACCCTTTTGTTTTTAATATTTTAGCTATTATTGTCAGGTGAAGGCTATGGCAGGATGTAAGCCCAGCAGGGCCACGAGTCTCCGGAGAGAGGGAACCTAACGCTGAGCGTAGGTCAGCGCTGTCCCCTGCAGCGAGGCCCACATCATGAAGGCTCTCCGCTAAACTACACCTCCTTTAAATGAAATCACAATTTAGAGGTGTGTCATGCCAGTGGAAACATGATCATATACTGTAATTATCAGTTTCAAAAACGACATAAATACTGTAATGTTCTTACAAGTTCTTAATTGTAAAAGATTTCTGTCTGCTGTCAAAGACACAGCATGAATGTATATCATTTGAATGCATTGCATGCAGGTATTGAAATGTCACTGTGCAATATATTTGTGTTAAGAAGTCATGATTACATAACGTGGATAGGAGAACATCAGAAAAGCATACAGAATGACTCGTGTTGTAGAGTAATGGCTGTATTATGCAAAGATGTTGTCTTTTAAGTGAGCATCGTACAGCATCTCCACTGATCTCCAAGTCACACACTAATAACCATGAGCAATCATTCTTACACTTAAAAACGTACAGGACTCTCACTCCCACACTTAACTTGTTCCTTTGCTCTTCAAAATTCACAAAAACCTGAGCTCTGTTAGAGAGGCGAGTGTACTCTCCGACATCATCAGTAGTTATTTTGTTGGCATGCAAAGGAAGGCTGCATTCTGTATGTGTCGGCCCCTTATGTGCAAGCAGGGGCTGGGACACAACTTCACAAAGAAACAGAAAATCTACATTAAAAAAAGGAGGAAGAACATGCAATGCTTTTTTTTGTCAGCAAGACATGTTGGTATAGGGTTTTTTTGTAGAGGGGGATTTATTTGTTACCTTAACAAAAGCAAGAGAAAATGTATTTCAAATCAAGATCTGCATGGAATAATGTCATGAATCAAACTGAAAAGTCCAAAGAAGTGGATGAGATAGATGCGCTTATACAAACCTGGGTTCTTAAACTGATCCGGGCTGTGTAGGTGCTGGAGGGGGGAGTTGCAGGCGGAGGTGGCATGCTCACTGTGCAGCATCTGAGCCGCTTGGGGCCCCAGGGAGCCATAGTCAGCAAAGGAGCAGGGCCCCCCCCTCTGGTCACTGGGCGTAGAGTAAAACCCATAATCGGGGAGGCCTGGGAGATACAGTATAGGGTGGGGAGGGGGAGGGGAGGGGACTCCATCATTGTGGAAAACAACTTTTTTTGCATTTTACAAAGTCAACGTCCAGATTGTTAAGCATAGTTCTGTGGTGTGTTTCACCATCATTCTTTTTTAAACAAAAGTACATCCTTGAGTTTTGTCTGCTTTAATTGCCCCCCCTGCCCTCCCTCCCCAGCAGCATCTAGCATGTGGCCAGGCCCCCTTGGCATATGGTCCGTGTTTGATACGCTTTAGCTGCACATTTATGGATACACACTATCTCTCCCTAACAATGGAAAACCTCTTAAATGACTCTTAAAACCTGGACTAGATTCAAATGGACCAATAACAATAAATACAAAATAAACAGTAAGACCTTTCTTCCATATTTACGTTTTTGCATTATTGACCTGTGCCATTCTTGATTTCTTTCCATCATTAAGGAGTGAGATAAAACTGAGGAATCATTAAAACACAGGTCAATACATTTCTTCGTCGGCACACCTGAGGGAAGCTTTTGTCATTTAAATGAAAAGAAACATTGCGTGCACCGATCAATAATTAATTTAAAGCTTTTCAAACAAATAGCAACAGATGATAAGGTTTTCATGTGAATGAGATACAGATATACATGTTTATCTTCCAACGCTGCTCTCTGTGACACAGATGGTGGATTATCAACAGTTTAGAAAATGTCTTTCAGCAATCAGCCCTGCTGGCATTTATTGCTTGTCGTCTTAATCTGAGACAAGCTGCTCATATAAAGAGTGCAATTAAAAGAAACGGCTCCTTCTCACACCTCTTTGAAAACACAGTTAATCTACTCGGGAGGGACTGAGATTGGTCAAACCGGCTTTTCCATGCTGGGTTTCCCGCGCTGTGTGTTTTTTTAATTTTATTTGGGACCTGGAGCGAATAGCCATTGAAAGCCACTTCACCTCTCCCCATTCAGAGTAAGACCGTCCACTTCTGCCAAATGGAAAGTAAGCACCAGCCATGTTTCTCTCCGCCAATGCTTTTTAGCACTCTGATCTCACCACTTGTGGGCTGTCTGCCCACTCATCAAATGATAGGCTCCAAATACGGCAGGCTTCCCACGTACGTCACATAATGCCTGACACATTGAACAAAGCTCAAGAAGCAATCATTCCATTTACTTCACTTAGACAAATGTCACAGAACATTGATTGGCCTTGCTAATGAGGAAAACTGGATCAATGGAATAATTATAACAGGGAGAAAAGAAGCATTTGACAATACCACAAACCGTGTTATTGGGAATTCATAAAGAAGCTATTTCAAATATGTCACCAGTTTAGCACAGAGTAAAGACTGGGGCCAGACAGGCATCACATTCCATTTTATACTACTTAAACGGCGCCTCATAATGAGTATTTTAAGTTGCTCCAATAAAGTATGCAACTAAACAAGAAACCTGTAACTAAAGATCGCACGTCTTCTTTGTAAAAGTTAACCGTAATCCAAATAACAGCATTAAATGTATTGTTAACATTATTATTTAGACATTGTAATATGGGCTATAAATTAAAATATTGTCAGCAGCAAATAATTGGAGTGGTGCTTCAAAATGGGAATGTTATTTTCAATTGAGATAAGGTTCTAATTGTAAGTAACGGAAGAACATTAAAGCTAGGGTGGGTGCTGTATTATAACATTGATTTATTATAAATACCTGAGCTCACTCTGCTTGTGAACTCATTGTGCGTCGCCAAAGTTCTCCACAATCTGCTATCTTGACAACTGTGAGTACAAGCAATAGCCATGTTGGTTGTTTATGTTCATAAACACCATTTTGACGCTTGCTGGCTTCTCTAATGTTACCTACCCAAGCTTTAACTTACACAGTGTGTTTTCTTCAATTCTGTTTGTTGTGCTACTCAAAGATTAGGTTTGAATTGACTTCCTGCTCAGCCAGAACATATTATTATCATACTTTACAGATCAACTGTAAATACAAAACCCCCCATGCCCATTCTTAATTCCTACAAAGTTTATTTGAAGATGACCATTTACTAAACAATGTAGGCACAAAGCGAGAAAGGAAGCCACAATGTGCAAACTACTACTCCAATAATATTGAAACACAAAATAAGAGATCTTTCAAACAACATTACATGGAGGACATCGGCCCAATTCAGGAATGAGACCGGAGTTACCCAATTAGGGATCAAACGGACTGCATCTTATCAATGTCTGCCCAGCTTTCTGAAAAGTTGGTCATTCAAACCAAAACCAATCCCGAACTATTATAATCACCAAACTCATTTTATTTAGCCTTCAAATCTATTAACTAACAAAGTTTATAGGGCTGTAAAAGTGGTCACAGACAGTACAATGTTACATACATAGTAAACAGATCTTTCTGGATTGTAAATAACATTTAGCCAGCTAATGAAAGTTGTGAACTTTTCACACACTGCATTCAGGTGCAGGTGGCTCAGGTAACAAACTGCCGTTGTTTGCCGGATAGCGGCAGCTGGACAAAAGTAGGACTCAGACACAACATGTGGGCACAGACTCTCAGAGCCATATATTTTCATCAGTGGCTATCTGATCCGTTATGCAGGATGAGACTGGGCAGAGTGTGCCCACAGCTGCATTAGTATCACCCATCATATCACGGTGCCTCAGCCCTTCCCACTATTAATATTCACACAATCTATCCAGAACAATGGGCCTTTCTTGGACTCCTTTTTTTTCCAGTGGCCACTAATTGGATGTAATTACTCATCTACAAAACAAATGAGCGTGCTGAGGTTGCCTTGGAGACTAGATCAGGGGACCCAGCAATGCGAATCGTTCGCAGGGCTTCATTTATACTGGTAATTATCTCCCCTACCCCCACCTCTCTCCCTCCTGCCCTCAATGACCAGAGCTGGCTGTGCGGCGATGGAGGGGGGAGTGTCTAGCAGTCATCTGTTACTGACATCATCGGGGTGGCTCTCTTTAAGTGGATAAATGCCCTGCTCTCGTTCCCACTTTGCCAGGTGACTGCCTTTAAGGAGGAATCACAAACCTTGAAAGCACTGCTGCTCTTTTTCTCACTAGTTGGAAAATAAAACTAATCACGCTGATGATAAAATATAGCGTCATGCTCCCGGGCCTGTTGGGACTTCAGAGTGTGAAAAATATTTTCATAAGTACGCCAGTGTTCTGCACCAAGTTTCAGATGATCCTTATTTTAATTCCCACAGAAACTCAACATATTAACTAACACATGCACACTTTTAAAACGCTGTTTGAAACTGCTTTCCCTAAAAAATGAACAGGTCTCTTAGGTCAGAAATATAATATTCACAACTGTTGTCTAATGTTTTCATTATAATCACCTGAAACTAAGAACTGTTATGTTTTCCTTAGAGAGAATGAGCCCTATTATTTACATAGGAAGCAGGTCCACTTCCATGATGCACCACCATGTTTCTACAGTAGTCCAGAATGGACAAACCAAACTCTGGCTCTATTGAGGGTCAATATTGAGATTACAATGATCTATTGTGGTAAATTATGTATACTTCCAAACATTAGCTCTTCACCTTCTGCTCCGAACATTTGATTTTAATTGTGTATGTCTGCTCCTTGTTGTTCTGCAGACAGCAGATGCAACATTTAAGAACTTTTACACAGGCTGCATGACAGCTACCCGATGGTAAAGCCAAAACATCTTTATTGCCCCCTGGTTGCTGGCTGTTAGCTAAGGAAGCGCTTGATTTGAAATTCCGAAAAGAGAACAAAGTTAAACATCAATATCGCTCTCCCTTAAGGCCGTTGTAGTTCTCCGACATGCTTGAAGAAAGGGCGGTGGAGGGTATTTAGTTGGTTGCAATCTGCTACATTACCATTAGATGGCACAATATCCTAAAAAGCGATTTAACGTGTTAATCTTGCATTGTTCTCTGCTTTTATCTGACAACACTATAGCACCGGAGATTTTATATTGGTCTACTTAATTAGAAACTGAATAATATATACCCCTCTTTTAAAGAATGAGTAATATAGTGTTGTGCACATACATGTCTGTTATAAGAAATATGTTTAAGATTGAACTACCTGATAATAGGTATGTGAAATAAGACATCCAATATCCTACAAACTGCAATCTTAGTACAGCGATTTAACGTTTGAACAGGAACAGAACCTGTTGCCATTGCCATTAAAGGTTTGCTTAAATCAGTTATCTCTGGAAATACATCAGTTTAAAAGGCTTTTAGTGTTCATGTATAATTCGACTCTTTGAGTATACATACATATCTCTGTTAATTTCTACACTCAGCAGGCGCGGATGAGCGGGAATAGGGGAATTAAAAAATCTATTAACATAAGTTATTTTCATTTCTGCAAGGAATAATTTCTCATGCAGTCGCTCCTCCCTTTCCCTCGCGGCGCCAGAAGGATTCCTCGGTGGCCATCAAACCACATCACTCTACAGAAGATGTCAATAAACCTGACATGCTGCTTCTCAAATTAGCTTTGAATTTCAGAGCTACCATAATTAGCTTTTCCATTTTCAACAATGTCATTTAAAAATAGCGTGAAAGAAACTAACAGCTCTTTTGCTGTCTAGCCTTGCTTTCACTTTCCATTTGAAATAATCTTTTCTGAATGAATGGCTGAGTAATTAACAGCACTAGACACCCTTTTCAGAGAGCACAGACATTTCATAAATAATACATATTTAATGTCTTGTCATTTTGTGTTCAGAGAAGCTTGGCTAATTAATTTTAACAGATGATTTCTTCTTGCATTTACTCACCCATACTCAGACCTCAGTTTTTTCCATTTTCTGCCTGCCTTTCCCTTTTCTTGCTGCTCTTTCCAGTAATGGGCAAACTAAACAGAGCTACTGATTTAAATGTACCCTCAACCTTGGTTGGGGAATTATATTGGAAAGAGAAATGGTGAACACTGAATCATGGGTAAAACAATGTACAAACAGAGCAGTGAATAAGTGCACACTAAATGATTTCAAAGCAGATTTTAACCTGTGTGTTAACATGGTGAAGTTAGGACTGAGAAAGGGCACTCAGTTATCGACAGTCGGCACAGATTATCCTATCGTGAGCATGCTGAGAAGTGACAGCCCTGGCCTTTGGCTGAACATAATTTTTTCAAACATGTCTGGTCAGGATTTTGTGGTCTGAAGAAATGCAGGACTCACTATAACTGAAAACAAAGTAATACTAGCTGCATCTAATGGTGATTTAGATACAGAACAATTTACAATATGAATCAACTGGGAGAAGAATTACGATTGAAAGCAATGTTGTGTGTAAATAAATCTCACACAATTTAATTTCATGGCATTAATCTCAGAACACGGTATGCTATCATGTACTGAAATAGGAATGCAGACAACAATTACATTTGCTTTGCAATCTGCATGTAATACAAATAAAAACGGGTTTGTTATAATATCTTCAAAATAATTGTATGATGCAAGTGAAACAGAGAGTCATGTAATGAAAAAGAAGGACACCATATCTCATGTATGTTATAACTAAATTTGCAGGACTGACTACAGCATGCCTAAAACCCATCAAGCCTCAGTACGTTTTGTGTGGAGAGAGTGTTACGTGTGGCCCCTGGAGGGCAGAGTGCTGATGTCCCTAAAGGCCTGCGCCTGTAACCTCTGAGCATCTGCTAACCACAGCTGTGAGAGCCACCGCTTCGTGGTGGAGGCGCAAAGGGACACTTTGTCCTCCCCGATGTGTCACATCTTTCCCTGGGCCTTTAGACAAAAACACAAGGAGGATGGGCTTGGCATGCCTGCTCATGTTATTTTGCAGTGAATCCATGTAGAGCGCCTGTGGCCTCAGAGCTGAGATCTGCAGATTAGCATCTGGGACAACTGGACCTGAGCTCACCGAGGGCCAGATTGATTAAGACCAGTGCTCCCGGCCGATACTGGTGTCCTGGTGTGCAGATCACAGAGCTTGTTGTTAGGAAATTGATACAAATCTTAATTTGAAAATGTCTGTCACATGAGTCTCCCTCTTTACATTGGAGAAGAGAAAGAAGTGAGATGAATAAAAGACAGAAGAACAAAGAAGACCAACAACTAACTGACTGCGGAGATCCTGAGTTTCAATAAAAAAGATTATTACTGCAGTCCAACACTGACCCTTCAAGTCAGGTCAGACATTCTGTACACAGCAAGTAGTCAGAGCTTTTAAAAGCATCTGAATGAGCCTTTGTGTACACTGCAGGTAGAGCCAAGATCTGAGACTGACATTTGAGCTATGCAGAAAGCTCAGAGGGACCAAAGAAAACACTCAACCAGAGTAGACTGGGACCTGTGGAGTTCCCCGGACTGTCAGAGCCATCTGCATCACAGCATTATTCTCTGCTTTATCTGACAACGCTATAGCACAGGAGATTTCAGATACGTCTACTTTAAAATGAATAAAACTGAATAAGATATACCCTTCTTTTAAAGAATGAGTAACAGTGTTGACACAGATGTCTATTATAAGAATAACTGTATATTTATGGTTGAACAACCTGACTTTAGAAATGCGACAATAAGTAAAAAGAGTCTATAGATTTTGATTAAAATAATTGTTCAATGCTGTTTTGAGTCTATTCAATTATGTAATTGTATTCACAAGTTTAAAGAATATAGTACAATTAGAGGACATAATAGGTCATGTGGAATAGGACACCCATATATGGTATTTAAAGCTTACGAATAGGGGCCTAAACACTAAATATTAAGTATTTACCTTATAAAATATGTAAACACATAGAATTTGAGAAAGCTCATCATATTAAAAGGCAATATTATTGAGGATTTTAACTAAAAGAAAGACACTCACAGACATCACCTTGGGTTTGGGACTTGGATGGACATTTTTCACTATGTTCTTATATTTGATAGAACCAAACGTTTAATCTAGTAATGTAGAACACAAGGGTAAGATAAAGAAATAACAACAATGGCACATTATTGCAGTTTTATCCTTCATATGAACAGCAGAGGTAGATTACACTGGTCCAAAATGCAGCCCAGGTGCTGGTGCATGCATTAGTCATCTCCAAATGAGCAATTTCCTCCTTGCTGCTTTACTATGCAGATGTTCAGCCCCTCCACCTGATATAAAGTGACCCTCCAGTGGCACCCTGTGGAAGTTGAAATGAGGTTCAAATCCAGCTTATAAAGCGTTGTATAGGCCAGCAGATCTGTAGCTCCAGGCGGTGGTGCAGTAGCCACATCTCTGTGATCTACCTCCAGCCTGGAGCCCGTCTCTCAGACTTCCTCTCAACACAGGACCAGTCCCTGCTCTGCTCTTAACTGGTGCAACAGGCTTCTGGTGGAGATCAGAATACCTCACCAGCTTCAAATACAGACTGGAGACCCACCTGTTCAGAAAGTTTCTGACCCCACCTTAGATTCAACTTTTAGAAAAGCACATGATATCTATCCAGTCTAAGGAATGATCTGAACATAGTTTTCCGACTGTTATAGCCGGTCCTATTCCTTCATAAAGGGGAGACACTACAGGTGAATAGGGAAATAAATAAGCAATAGATATCAACATGAAACGTCCCAGGTTGATTACATTTATTTTTACTTAAGTGTCATTTGTATTACTTGTTTTTCTGAAATATTACTTTTAAATATGCATGAGACATTCTCTTAATAAATGTGTGCAAGTTTGCATACATTAACCAAATCTGTACATTGATAAAGCCAGTTTCAAATCGGTTTTCTTTTCATTGTGTTAAGAGTCAAAGGTTTTTACAGAGACACTTTTAGATATCTCTGACAGTCATTACAAAAAATCTATATGTTTGCATTTTACCTATTCCAAATAAAATGTTCTATACTTCGTCAAAACACATTACAGGTGAAAAAACTGTAACTAATATATATTACTATGAAACTTGCCTAGTTGATAACAAACATTAAGACAATACTTTCGTAGTATATAAGTATGACTACCTTTTAAAGCTATTATATGTAAATCTCTTAGGGAAGTACTGCACTTGATTGTAAGAGATGTAACATTTTGCACATTTTAATATAAGCAAATTGATATGTCTATTTTAACATTAATGTAGAATATATAGTATTTCAGCAAAGTTTAAAGATGGTGCACCTTCAGTAACTTTTCCTCTAATAATACACAACTACTCTGTGTCTAGGGTGTAGTTTGCCGAAGTGGCAGGCTGTAGTGAAAGTTCAAAATACACCTTGTCATCAGCAGCTCTGTCAGAGAGGGCCGTCAGCAGCATGCTGTCATTTTGTCTGCTGAGCTCTGGGAGCAGGGTGAAAGTGCCCTCTGTCAGAGATGGAAAATGTCTTCCACGCTAACAACACTCTCTGTGTATCGCTGACAAACACGCCCCACAGCCCCAGAAAGGCATTATCTGCACACATGAAAAGGTTTATACAAATAAAACATATCCTCAATTTACTTTTGGGATGTTTAAGATTTTATAACTTTTGATTTAAATGCCCCTTTAGGTGTCACCCTAGTATATAATATGTGGTGCTCTATGGGAACTGTAGGTGGAGTCAAAGCACAAAGAATCCACACTTTTATTTTTTTACAACAAAGCCGTTGTCTGCACTAACATTAGAGAATTTAGCAAAAGATCCAACCACGAGAATTGCTATTCCTGAGTTGAATTTGGGCTGAGAGTGCTGCAAATCAAATTGTAAGATAGGACGGAGGTGCAGCACCATCCCCAGACATTTCAGAGATGAAGGTCAAGCCTAAACAATCTGTGTCCTCTGTTCTGTCTGTGTCTGTTTAGAGAAGACCACTCAATGCATTCGTCCATATACGCTGTTCACATCATTTCAAACCCTTCATACATTGTCATTAATCATTTCTTACTGTTAAAAGCCATCGAACAAAAGACTGCACTTGTCATATCATCAAAATGCATTTGTGAAGCCATCTAGAAAATAGAAATGATAATGATACAAAGTGACGATGCTGATTTAGGTTAAAACCTGCAGATATTGTTTTTATTCATGTTCCAGATTTTTTGTTATTTGCAGGCATATTCTGTGAGGGAGCATGATTTCCCTGAGTGATGTTTTGCTGCCTCATGGCTCTTTAAGTACTCAGAAAAAAAAGCCCATGATGTCACTGTTTACCTATCTCACCAGAACACCCCCACCCCCCCTATTCATAGTCATTTACTTGTCTCCCTTCCATTTGCAGCTGTCAGAATTAAACTGTACATAATGGCTGCTATCAAGTCTCTTGCTTCCTGGCTGCTGCTAACCCCAAATCAACATTCCTTCTTCTTAGTGATGTTCATTGCAATTGTTGGGCAAATTGTTTGTTTTGAAAATGCAAAATCAAATAGCCCCGATGTGAATGAAAGAGCATCTGATTGGCTTCCAGTGTTCCCTCGCTTGATTTGAATTTAGTGCAAATGAGGAAAGGTGGGGGCAGTTGTTTGTCTGCATGTGTGTGCACATGTAGGTAGTTAAATACACAACAACCGCTTGTACTGTAGCTGTCTGTGTTCATCTTCAGGTGTCACAGCAAGTACTGACTGTATACGCTCACAGGCCACTTTATTAGGTACTCTGGTTCAACTGCATGTCAACGCAAATATGTATTTTTATTTAGGTGGCAGCATTACGATGCATACAGGGATGTAGACGTGCTCAGGTGGTTCTGCTGAAGTTCATTAGTACTAAGCCTGGCGTTCTAAAAGTGACATCCTCACACTGATATTTCAATGAAGTGTCAAGGGAAGTGTATTTTTGTCCTAGATTCCATTTTTGGTCTTTGTTTTGACACAACACAAATATTTTTCCATTCAAAATCTACTAGTTTGCACATGGAAGAGTATGGATTGTTCATATAAACACTGGACTTCCACTCATGAGTCTTAATGTCCTGTGTAAAATAAAATGTCAAGTACCGTAGACAGGCAATCCAATTTTTGGTCCTGTAGAAAAAATGAAGCATTGTTTTAAACACCACAGCCTACCTGAGTATTGTTGCTGACCTTCTGTGTACCTTTATTCTAATTGCTACACCGAGTGAGATAAAACCGCACAGACTTTTAGTCTAGTTGCCAGTTCATTCAAGTTCGTTTTCGAACCGGGAAATGATGAGTACCCCAAAGTTTTATGTTAGAAATGTATAGTAAGGGTCCCCAGCACATAGAAACTACCGGATGCTAACTTGCATAAGTTGCGTTAATTAGCATTACATTGCATTACAACCTATGCAGTGAATAGTGTAAAAATGGCTTGGCTGAATTGGAACATTTTGGAGTGGTTTTGTGGGTTATTGAGGATGTTGAATCAATTTAAGCCTTTTAAGGATCTATCATTTGGATTGGACGGATAGCTTATTTATTTGAATGAAAATTGTCCACAGTAGAGGTAATCATTCTTATTTCGAGCTCTTTATATCCAATGGTCGCAACACTACTCATGGTAGTCAAAATCAGCCCACAGGGTACAAATATGGCTATAAAATGCTATTTAATGCTTAGTAACGAAACATATGCTAATTCTGCAAATTGCCCAACATATGTTAGTTAGCATCCGGCAGTTTGTAATTACTAGGGACCCTTACTATACATTTCATACATAAAACTTTGGGGTACTCAACATATTCTGGTTTCACAATGCTGGCAACTAGACTATTAAGGCTGTTCTGATAGCAAAAGGGGCAACATGTACCTACTATATTAGCAGCTAAGTGTATCCGTGAGAGACGGCACCAAACAGCTAACATTTCAGTTACAACGGAAAAAGATTTTCACCAAGAAGCTTCTAATAGTATGTCTGATTAGGAAAGACAGCGTTCCCTAAAGCCCTGAGGCTGTGTTCAGTCAGGGGAGCTGCTATTGACAGATATTGAAGGATTTACAGTTGTAAGGGTGGAGAAAGCAGGATGTCCAAATTAAGCCAACAAGTCAATCAATGCTGTGTTTAAGACAAGTGCAAACTTGCTTCCTTTTGGAAGTCTCTTGGCAGATATTTGTATCCGTGTAAATAAGGTGTGTACAGTAATTGAGCTTTAATGGAGTGTGTGAGTATTGGAAGCTGATCTCTGAGGCACTGACTTCTCTTTCTGTTTGGTATTTTACTCATCCACAGTAGCATTCAAGTCCAACAGTAGAATAAGATTTTGTCTAGCAACAACATGGCAAACAATCCTTAGTAAAGTGTGAAATGTTTAGGAAGCTTTGACCAGACACTAGATATATAGAGAAACATACATGGAAGAGGTTAAGGACAATGGTAGAAAAAAAATAAATGACTGACTACTGCTGGCATTTGTCTATTACTAGGTTAGTTTACCATGGATGGTGACCATTACATATATCAGATGTCAAAGAAAAGTAATTCATTTTCTGGCAAAGTAAATATTTTCCTTTCCGGTAAATATTTAGAAAATGTATTGCCTAGTTCAACTTTTTCTCTTGAACTTGTACTATTCATTGAAATGTTTTATTCCAGGAGATTTCAATGAAAAACTGTAACTTACTTGAAGTTTATCTTATTCATAATCTAAGAGGCAAAGTATGTGATACCATATATTTGCAATGATTGATTAACGAGACTAAAGGAAAGGGCATTTGTATTCATTAGGCAGAGAGGGCCAGGAAACTGTCAATGGACCCTGCGAGGAGGAGAGCAAAGCACCGTGTTTTGCACAGACTTTTGCAACGGCTAGCCTGAAATACTCTCAGCTTCTAACCATAATTCCTCGTCTGTTCTCTCTTTTTCCCTTGCTCATGCTTCAGATAACATCCCATAGACTTGTGGGTATAAACTACGTTCATGTGTGTTTTATTTTTGGTAGAATTAGCAGGTGAAGCAGCCATTTGTTTTAGGTCATTAGCTCCCGGACGCCTGCATCGATTTAATTTTGGTTCAATTTTATTTTAGATGCAGTGAGTGTGGACTTATTAGATGAACAAAGGAAAGGTTATTTTAAAGACTAAATTAAAAAGGGGTTATTCTTGGGAAATTGAGTGAAGGGAAATATATTTGAGTGCTTTGTATGTTACTTTCTAGTGCCTTTTATATTTACACATAGATGGGTTTCATAGAAACTGTAACAGAAGACTGTGTATCTCCTGCAAGACTAGAAGATTTCAGCATTAGAATATATCTCGAATTTGTCAACACGTGTCAGTGTCATTTGATAATGCTTGTGTGGTTGTATGTCCTATAGGAAACAGCAGTAAGTAATAATGCTGACTGAGCAGCTTCACAGAGGAGGACCAGCTCTGACTGGACTTTATAAAGTCCATGCTGCTTCTTCTCTGATATACACCCTAGGTCACAACTATTTTTCCAAACTTTCGGACTTTTGAAGTCCATCCAAGACTCTTTGAAAGAGTTAAAACACTGAGGGTAAAACTAATCTACAAGAACAGTAGCCTGGCTTATAAAACAGAACATGGCTGTTAGCTTGTGTATTCTAACTCAAGTATGTGTGGTATTGTCCGGAGTTTTCTTTAATGGTGTGGGTATTTTATTGAAGCTCATGTTTTTAATGGACTGTGTTTACAAATGAGACATTGAGCCGCACTTTAAAAGTTTCTTTACAGAGGTTTGTGTTTTGGAAACTGTGATTACAGTAGATTTTGTTGTACACTCAGTACACATGTAGTGCTGTGGAGAATCTGTAAACTAAGTTAAGCTCCATGAGTGCTTTGTTGGAGTTGCAAACAAAAGCAGTTTTTCGAAACAAAGAGAAATTGATATTTAACTCACTGCAGGGTCATATTACATTTTTTTGTCATGAAAATTTTTTCTTTCTTTTAATTTCTCAGAAGTTGATCACCTCTGATTTATTTGATATGTTTTCATCTTTAAATTAAAACATAACATTGTTACAGGAAGTTGTTGAAACTTAGAAGAAATGTATTTGGTTATTTAACATGAAGGACCATATATAAACGTTATATGTTTTTCAATTAAATATCATTTGTTAAAATGTGAATTGTGTTAGATCAACTAATTATTGAAAATAAACTTTATGAAATACACAAATATAGTTGCTAAAATTATAAAAAACGTATTTGCTTTTACAATTTGGACAGCAATACTCTTATTTGCTCATTAACAACAAGTCATTTTACTCAGTTTAGGCAAATCTAAAATATTTTACAAGCTGACTTTTTTCATTTTTGTTGAACTGATTTTATATATTTTATATAATTTTTTAAATGTATTTTTAGTGTTACATCCTCTCTATATTATTGAGATTTCTCTAGTTACTTAAAAAAACGTGTATTATGTTATGTTGGAGCCAGATCAAAGCAACGATTTTTACAGTGTATAAAAAAACATGTATTTATAGAGATCTTGGATAAAATCTCTTCTGTACAATGCTGTCAGTCTAAAGGGGTTTAAGAGTGTGTGTGTGTGGGGGGGGGGTCTCTGGGGCCTATGTCTATGGGGAGAAGCAGAGCAGGAGAAGTTGGAGAGAGCAGCAGCCACACAGAACATGGACAGAGCGTTTACCTGGCCCTGTGCTCTGTGGGTACGCCAAGTAGCCGCCTCTTCCACGGGCCCCCCTACCTGAGCCACGCGCTGCTGCTACCGCCGCCGCCGCCACCGGTCCATACGCTGTCGCTGGGAAGCCTGCAGGCACATACACACATACACACACGCATCACTTCCTGCACATGGATGAGCACGTCCCAGAGCTACAGGAGAATGTTGATACCCGCGCTGAGCTACGGGCTAAAACTATAGCTGTCAGAGACTGGTGTCGGGGCGACATCTATCAGCAGCCTCTCACTGAACCTGCTGTGATATTCAAAGCCCCGCACACCCACTGATCCGCACGCAGAATAAGAGAGATAGCCATGAGCAACTCACCGGATATCACATTAAAATACTTTGTGCAGCTTCAATGTACTTGTCATGATCATCACTTCATATCCTCTCAATTTCCCCTCTCGTAGAATATTTCTGTCCGACTGAAAAAAGGTGCACATTCTTATTCATCTATGAAACTGTGAGCAAACTGACAATTCACTAAGTCCCTGGTTATATTAGTGAGAGTATTTGGCTCTGGGGGGTGTTTATGTCACATGCTTTGGATGAAAGATTACAGCCACTTCTGAGCTGGGCATAATAGCCCGACCTCTGGGGACCGTCCTGCATTTTGTTCTGGAGTGCTCCCAATTACCCAGAGTTTCAATGGAATCAGAATCATCCACTCTCGTCTGAGAAGAAAAGTATTCCCATGCTTTTTTTGCTGTGGGGCTATACAGGTAGAAGATATGCAGTAGAAAAGAATACTTTTCCACAATCAAGACGAGACTTCTGTTGTATGATATGTCAATCAATCTGTTTCGTTCTACTCTTCTGTTAAGGCTGAACATTAAATCATTTGGAGAACTCCAATCCTTCGATATTGAAAACTTTAAAGGAGACATAATATGCTCATTTTCAGCTTCATACATGTATTTTGGGTTTATAATAAAGCATGTTAAGGTAGAAAAATCACATAATATTTCTAATACTGTCTGTCTGAATGTACCTGCATTCACACTCTGTCTAAGACGCTCTGTTTTAGCGCCTGTCTCTTTAAGACTCCTCTCCAAAACAAGCAGTGTCTTACCTTTGTGCTTTTGATGTCTTTGCAACACCATTGCATAAAGACAATGACTGTAACAAAACAGTAGCCAGACATTGACCTTTCTACGTATGTATAGTTGTTACATCATAACCTTAAGGAAGTCCAAACTTACGACTTATTTAAAGGCACAGTTTCTGAATACGATCTGTGTGCTTTTCACTTGTTGAGATTTAGCTTTTTGATACTTTCGTAATATTTTAGTAGTATTTTTTCAAGATTTCACCTTTAATAGCATTCAAAAGGTCTATCCAAATTGTCAGTTTGTGAAAACTAAAAGGCAATATTACCATGCAAATATGAATTCACCTCTTTAGGGTCTGATTATTCCCACAAATATCAGCCTAATAATCAGTCTGTAATTAAGCCACCGCAGTATCTGTGAATTCTAATTACATTGTTGGCCTTAATGAACACGGTAGCTAGAGGTGTCTGGCAGAGGCTGGTCCATGCCCAGGGCCCGGCTCCTCTCACAGCTCAGGAATGGCATGTCATTAGCGCTGGTGATGAGATTCCTCACTCTGGGCTCAACACCGTCTATGCCTAATCAGCTTCCTAAAATTATCTCCACAGGAAACACTTTCCTCACTGGCAAAGAAAAATATGGTCTCCAAATTCCCTCAATTGGAGCCTTTCTTGATTTCTTCCTTCTAGCTGTATGTGTGCTCATGTGTGAGTTTCTTCTATGTTTTGGCTTTCTTGATTTCTTCCTTCTAGCTGTATGTGTGCTCATGTGTGAGTTTCTTCTATGTTTTGGCCCTATTCTGGAGACTGTGGTTGAGACATTACAAAATGGCACAGGACACCTTAGAGGATTATTTTGAATGCTGTGGAGGTGAGAGGAGCACCAGCGGGTGACCTATTTTCTGAGTCAGTCTCATACTGCTGTTCCACCGTGAGGGGCTCACACAAAAGACTGATGAGAGGGAGGGGGAGGGGTAGGAGGTGACAGGGCAGGGTCAGATGAGCCGCAGCCAAAGAGAAAAACACATAGCTTTTCATCAGCTGGCTGAGAAGGAGGTAATTCACAACTCTGTCCACACAATACGACCGTGAAAGTGTGTGTTGGGTGTGAGGTGCCAGCATGTTGCGGCAGGTGAAGAAGAGAAAGAAATGGCACTTTTCCCACCCAACTATCTCACAGCCCAGGAGAGAAAAAAGGGGGCAGAGGCGACAGGGGGAAAAGAATACAAAAAAGACGGCAACTAAAAGGACCCGATTCCTACGGCTCAAATGATTTTCTCCGCCTCTTTTCACAAAAACACAAATCAACTCTGATACTATGCTAATGATGGCCATGCACCCCTGCATTTCCACTTACAGTGTCCCCATGGCTGCTGTGCGGAACAGCACTCCCCACCTCTTTTTCCCCCACTCTCTCTCTCTCTTTCCCTTTCCTAAGTGCTGAATCTATCTTCCCCTCGCTGCCATTGTCATGACACCCCCAATAGACCCACTGGCTTGGAAGTTAGTTGCGGGCAAAGTTGTGGTGAGAGATTAACTTTGCAGGATTAGGTGGGTTAATTAATAGATGGCTGCTGCTCATTGTTTTGTGCTCACGCTATAAGAAGCCACCCAAGAGAAGCGCTGCAGCATTAAATCAATTTCATGGCCCTTTTATTACTGAGGAGATAAAGCCAATATTTAGCTTTCAATTCTTCACAATTATTGGGCCCCTGCTTTGCCACTTGAGTGGCTGCGCTTGGCTGGGGACAAGGACACATCTGTTTATGAGCTGTGGAGGCCCGGGGGCCTTGGTGTCCGGACTCAGGGGAACTGTCCTCAGCTTTCTCGCCTAAAGCCTGTAGCACAGAAATCCTGCCTTCCTCAGGAGGGCACACTGAAAGGAAGTAATATTAGACCCAGAGAATGATGAGGACTGTCAAGAAGCTCAAAGCTGTTTCACTCTTTCTCTGTCACTGTAAAGACTGAAACGTTTACTTTAATTAAATGAATTAGAAATGTCACATAACTGTATTAGGTTAGTTGTAAGTATTATTAAGTTGAACCTAATATTTTTTGTTTAAACATTCCATTTACCTAATACAGTTATGTGAAATCAGTTGACATTATACATTCGATTTAAGTCAACATTTCAGTTTTTCAGTTTAAGCAAATATATTAAACTTTCTCAACTAAGTTTTTGGTATTTCTCCCCAAAAACATCAGACTTTTTACGTGCTTAAGACTTTGCATTCAATTGTTTACATGTATTCCTATCCATCCAACTCCACTGTTTGCAAACATTGACCAAGATTCAGAAACTGATGCAAATGTTACGCCATGAGTCCAAATCCTTGCCTACCTATAATAAACTTTGCTAAGGCAACTTGCCAACAGAGTGGTACGTTTAATTCATAGTATTGTCAGGTCTGTGCTGAGGGAGCACAATGTGCATTCAGAGCACACAAGGCTCTATTTTTATGACAGTGCAAAACACATGTCGGCACTTTATGCCTGTAAAGTAGCATTTTTCTTTGGAGCACACCGGCTCTTTCCACCTGCACCTGTACTTTTGAGTCTTTGTGAACTTGACTGTGCTGAAGTAGGAGGAGAGACGCAGTAGGGGCACTGTCACAGTGATCAAACTGCACAGTGCAATTTTTGTGTCAAGGTTTCCTGAGATATTTGCTTGCAGCGACTGCCTGCACAGGCCAGGTCAAGAGCTTTGTTTTCCCTTTTATAAAACTGTCAAAGCACCCTGCAGAATATCATACTGCTTTTATTGGTCGGATTAATTCTAGTGCCCCATCATGGCCAAGGATGATGTATTCTTCCACATGTCAACATGTTCTCAAGCTGCTCTGCGGTTGCATGCTGTCAACATCAGCATTACCTAATGTAAATCACCAAGCCTTGAAATATCCATGCTGAGCGCCACATTGCCTTCATCTGTACATTTTAAGTTACTCATCAGAGTGTGTGCACTTCGTCTAGCGTAGATGTTTAACCCTGCAAGGCTGATTTTGCTTTATGATATTACAGGCGTACACATTTAATATTATAAGGGTCTTATTAAATGATTAAAAACATATTTCTTAGACATTTTATGGGGGTTAAACTTTACCTCAGATTTTTACCCACTTTTACTGATACGTTCCTGCTAATCTTTTTTGACATACTGCCTTTCTAGCCACTTTCAAATCCTATTACTCAGAAAACGTCTCGATGAAAAGTTGTTGCATTATGCATCAATAAGGTCCTATTTATGTCCCAGCAGTCTGACAACAGCTTGACTGATGTTAATGTAATCTGTACTGTTCTTTGGCCCAAAACTGCCAGCAGCAGCGCCCCCGTCATTGACAAAGGAGCTCCATCAGTCACAGAGCCCTCGCTCATTTCTGCTAAAAGAAGAACTGTCAACTCTCTAATGCACAGGAGGAGCCCACGGACAGCTGATAATCTACAGAGGGTCTATGATGGGCCGGCCTCTGCCCACATTTTAATATCTTTCTGAAACTCAAAAGTAATAGGGCTTACATGAAGCACTTCATTTTCAGTGGACGTCTCAAGTGGTATAAAGTAAGAGGACATTATACACAATGTTTGAAAGTGTGAATAATATGTACCATGAAATGTTTTGTTAAGCAACTTTTTTGCCTAACTGTATGCACAGAAAAACAGAAAGACATTCCCATCATACACATGAAATCCAGCATTGCAGTGCCGTTATCCAGGATTATCCTGCTGGCTCCACAAGTTTCCATTAGGGATACACAATGATATCGGCACATTATCAGTTGCAGCAGATAAACGCTTGAAGAAAGGAAAGAAAATCGGCATCAAAAATGTCCAACATATTTTTTACAATATAACAGTATATTATGTAATATACAAATACATATCGCATGTTATAGGTTACCGAAGTTGAGATTTGTTCTTATTTTGCCCAGTGAATGTGTACATTTTGAATAACATTGTCTCCGTCTGCTAGTGAGTCATCAGAATAACTTTTAGCATAATAATATGTCAATCCAACTACAGGATGAAATTGTTCTCTGCTATTAGGTGTGTATTATCAGGCTAAAATTCAGACGTTGGTATAAATCTAATATTGGGTATCCCTAGTTTTAATTCTATGCTTGAAGCTTGGTTTGGGAACATGCTAGTGAAGAGGCTTTTGAGCCTGAAGCTGGTGGGTTTCGGGGCAGACAGGAGGAGTGAGACAGATGAACAGTAAAGAGCAGAGATGAGTGAGACTGATGAACAGAGAAGGACAGCAGCTACATCAGTAGAAGAAGAAGACAAAGAGAATGAGAAATTATGGGAGAAATAAGGTCAGAATGCAGGTGTCTCATTCATTCTCATGGAACTCTGTAAGGTATTTTGGACACAAATATCTTAAGAAAGGAGAGTATATTATACTCAGATAAAACCCCTTCTACAAAAAAACGCTCTTCTGCTGAGGGCACTTAATCAATGCGTGTCATATAGAGCTTCTAACATGGACAAATATATTTTGTGAAAACTAAGGTCCAAAAAATGACTACAATAAAGCATTAACTATTGGTTTCACCAACAGTGAAAATGTGCAATAGTCGCTGCTAATACAAAGTTAACTATTAATTTAAGAATTACCCATCTTATTTTATTAAATTATTGATAAGTTGTTTTTTTATATATTTTTGAAATAGCAGGTGGAATTACATTAAAAGTACAGTATTGATGGATCATGGTTTAGCAATCCAAGGCCTTATATGTCATTTGTTATACATTTGTCATAGTGAAAATAAGTACAAATGTAACCTAACAGTACAGAAGCTGGGTATAGATATTTTATTAAATTGCTAACTCTAATTTAAATGCCATAAATAAAATGTATTGATGTGTCTCGATAATTAATACTAATCTCATTGGAAACACATAATTGGAAACCAAACAAAGGATGGATTAAAAACACTCTGCCTTAAAAAAGTCTACTAACTAATCATTGCAGGATTTTGTCTATTTTGCCTTGTAAAAATGTAGACAAATCCAATATATAGGTGTCACTGTTTTATGTCATAAATGCGAGAAAGATACATAAGAAATCATACCGGAGAGGCATGCTTTCCCTGTCACTGTATGACAGTAAGAGGGACAAGCCAGCGGAAATAAGTGTGTAGATAAGTCGTACGCAGGCAGCGGAGCACACTGCCTCTCAGGAGGGGGGAGGGGGCGTTCTGTCAGAGATGAAAAACTGACTCCACTTCACATTTTGCTTCATCAATAACCTTTGATAAGATGTAGCGAAACACATAGAGACAAATAAACAAAACGGGAACAAAATAAATATACAGTATATATCAAAGTTACAAAAGAGAACGGCACCTAGCAAGACATCTTTTCATCTCCAGACTGACAAGTGTCCCATTGTTGTCATCCTTCAGCGCTACTTTGTTGTTGAAAGCATCTCTGGGTTGTTGTTATCAAAGGCATAAATCACAGAGCTGCAGAGAGCCAGGTGGCTTTCAAATGAACTACTGCACACATGCTCATGTCTCACCTCTCCTCTGATCAACGGAGACCTTCGGTACACACAGAGAACCCCCCCCCCCACGCACACACACGCAGATAAAATAGAGAGACTGGGAATCAGCCAGAGAGAGAGAAAGAGCATTTACATGCACACCAATAATTCAATTATAACCAATGCAATATAACTAATGCAATACGCATATGATTGCAGCTCTCATGTAAACACCTTAACCGGGTTATCTTACTCGCATTAAAGTCCTAATCAGAGTAAGCATAACTTGATTAACAGAGCTGGGTTGCTTGTCAATCATTCAGATTCATTTTGTGTGTGACTGGTTTCTTTCAGTGTTTGGAGTCTGTGCATGTGGCAGAGGTCACACGCTGTATGGGACTGTATGTTGGAAACAGAAGGTGAGGGTAGTACAAATAAATAAAGATCTTAACTTGCAATGGGTACCAGGTAGTTTTATCTATTTGGTTTCCACTGAGGGTTAGTACCTCTTTATTGTAGAAGGGATTATCAGTTGATTGCAATAGCAACACCTTTTATCTGCAACCATTCAGGAAAATGTCTGCACTTTGTCAACTTAAAGCAAATGTACGATGTATCTTTGTGATTTGCCATTTCTTTTTCAAAATGTGGTTGCTAATATTGACATTAGCTCGGAGGGTTTGTGCAGGATGTCGTGCTTATAACATATTTCTCCACCCAGGTGGTGCTAGGGCTGGAAGTCAGAACCATAGAAAAAGGTTTTATATATTATTTCTAAATCATTTCCAACCCGATATAGTGTAGGGCTAGTTTATTTTTCTTGCTACTATTTCGCTTACTACTCAAATTGAAGTTAAAATGAGAAAAATACTTTTCTTAAGTCAAGTATTTGATTCACACAGAAAAGCCAAAAATACGTGAGGCTTTCATAAAGGCTATTCTTTTATTGTTACAAAAAATAAGCTATATTTTCAAAGATATATTGAGATATGAAATGACCTTTAACATGATATGAGAGAAACAGATATCATGTAAATAAAGTTGCATCATGGGAATTGTAGGATCTTGTGTTTTTGGAGCTTAACACATATTACAAGACTAAATGTCTCATTGTCCACCTACTGTATTTTTACCAATTTAAAAAAATAGATTTTATTGTGTGAGTACCCAAACTAAATGGAAGTGCAAAACTAAAAGGCTGGAGTACGACCTAAATCTGGGTATAAGAAATTGAAAATATCCCATAAATATTCAACTTTTTGTTAAAGTGATTTTAGCGATGGAGTTACATGCCATTAAAGGAATATAAATAAGCAGATTTGGAATAAAAGACTGCTGTACAATATTGAGGTCCCCAAGATACAGCTTCACCTCAACATGATTTTGCAGTATCAAAAGATCCTGATTAAAGGGGCTCTAAATGTACAGTTTTTCCATGACAGCTGAACGCAGGGCATAATGTATCTCTTCATACTTAAAGCCAGGCTATGGTTTACCATTGGAGAGGTTTCGCCTGGACATATACCTCAGGTGTGTATGTGGTACACTAATAATGTTGTTAGTGCTCTAAAATACATACAACAACAACAAGACTCCTAACCTTTATTGTAGATGGTCGATGTTGTGTTGCTCACTTCATATGATCACACCTGACTTCCTTATGGTTTGTTCACGTATATGTGCAGGCAGTGTGTACTTTCTTTGTGTGTCCTTTGCCTAAGCGGTGGTTCTTTGTGCCAGAGGTAATGGTTTCTGTATGTAATGAAACCAATTGGCACATTGATCCTTTGCCATTAAGACTTTGTGGCCTCTGATTTTGAGCAGAGAAAAAGTCAATTACAGAAGTGGAGTGAGCGCAGAGCTCAGCAAAGCCCGGCTTTATGGTGGTAATTGCACATATATCTTATACTTCTGAACAACAAGAAGAGGCCAGGAAGAAGATATTTTTGGTCAAATTTAAACTGGGTAACCTTTCAGAAGCACAAAGAATAAAAACGCTTCATGCTGTGGGAGAGCTGCACTGTCTTTCACTAGACACCAGTATGTCCTACAGTGAGTCTGACACAAAAAGTCACATCGGCTTATTGTAAAGCCAACATACTGTACATGGTTAACTTACAAGGGGATGGTGAGTGAAGGCCAGAGGTGAGGTGAGGTTGAGTGATGTGCTAAAGGACACTTCAAAGAGGCGGGTTCTCACTATGCTGCTGTCTGGACTGGCATAGTGAATTGCAATTGTCTTACCAGTATCTATATTATGTTTTGTATACTGGCTCATAAACAACTTTAGCTCTAAATGAATCAATTGTCATTAAGAATTTGTTTAAACCTTCTATGACTCCCATGTCTATAATGCATTATAAACATACTTGTATTGCATTATAATCGGATTATAGCACTGTATAATTCTTCATCACACAATTAAGCATGTTATACTGACTTATAGTAACAAGTATCGCAATAATACTTAAGAATCTTATAATGACATTATAACATTGATTATAATGCATTATAACAATATTACAATGCATTATAACGATCAGAAATATAAGTCAATAGGATACTTGGAAAAAACACATCGATAAGTGACCTTATATTAGGAAGTATTATGACACCTTAAAATGATCATAACATTTTGTATATAGTCTTATGTTTGTTTAAAAGCATTACGAATATGTAGGAATAAGGATTCATACATATGAAAAAAGTGTGTGCGCATTTTTAACTATGTGTATTAATTGTAGGCTAAATATAATACAAAATAAGCATGTTTTATAAAAATGCACAAGTTCTATTAAAAAGTTGCTTACTAAACACTCAACTTGAGAGTAACTCTAGCCTCCGAAACGGCACAGTCAGCAGCCATCACCCGGCTGTACACGGTGTGAGGGACTGGGATGTTGTGATGTGTTGTTGAGAGCTCAGAAAAGCTCAGTGTCTTTTACTTCAATTCTCAGTGACAAGAGCTTGGCTTCTTTGTAGCTGAAGTGCATGGCAGCATAGCATCAAAGAGGACAAACTAGGCTCTTTATTGAAGTGCAGCCGCACTTTCGACCTCTTCTTTGTACGTCTTCCCATGCACTTCAGTAAAAAAAGGGAACGGCTCCTATGCTGCAGAACTGATTTAAACACAGTCTGCTTCCACTCAAGCCTCGGTTTATATCTCACACACAAACACAGTAGTCAAAGGAAAAGGAATAGAGAGAAAAACAATAAGGCAAAGGGAGAAAATGTATTTCAAACAGAAAGGGGGGATCTGCCAGAATAGATAAGAACAAATTATTTGAGTCCATTCTGAAAACAGGGAAACTGCTTTGCAAATGGGACAGGGTCTTGGTTCACAACCCAAATACTCAAGGCAGTTCATGATGGTGACTTAAATAGAGAGAGGCAGACAGGAGGACACAGATGTCTGACCTTGCAGTGGTGCTTATGTAATGGTCTGCTTCAGTGCATTTAACTGCAGTGCTCCTTTCCAACCTGGGATCAGTAAAGGCAACATGTCTCTGCAGTCCAATCTCCTCTGACATCACTCCTGACACTCGGAGAGTATAAAAAGGTCTTGCGAGCTCTGAGTGAATCTCTTGTTATGGTCCTGCCTGTGTGGTCCCCGTGGAGCCAATCATACTAATCACACTAGACTACTTTAGCCTCCTCTCATTAGTGTCCGAGTAAACAGCCTTAATTTTTTATGCATTTTAATGCCCAACTCCCAGATCTAAGGGTGGCGGTGGCGGGGACAGATGAAGGATGAAGGGGGGTAATTTCAGGTTTCCTCAAATGAAAGCGAGTGCATTAAGTGTAATTTCACCATTCAAGTTAAATATGTGTTTGTGGATTTGCACTGATCACTGTGAACTTGCTTTTGCTGGATTTACTAATGCTGAGGGATAATAAAATACAGTGTATTAATGTTGGTAATAAGAAGAAGCAGCTTTACAGACCGCCTCTCATGAATATGATTTTATAGCCCAGTCAAATACTTGCAGACTTCATTATATTTCAGCCGGCTGCATGCACTACGGTTACACAATCTAACACTGCTCTAGATAGCAGGGGCAAGTAGGGTAACATGTGTTATGACCCAAAAATAGCACTGAGACTTTGGCTTCCTCTACTGGAGCTATAAACAATGTTTCCACATGAAGTGGGATTATGCAGAAGAAATTATTAATATATGTTTTCATGTTCATATATGTATGTATCTGTTATATCATTTAGATATACATGTATATATATATATATATATATTCATAATAAAATGTTTCTGATACTCTGAAAAATATTAATATTTTCCAGAGCATCAGTAGCTTATTATAGTACATTATAGACGGCCATGTCAACAAAGCATTATTAACATACTTCTATGGCATTATAAGGTCAAGGCACTGTATAATTAGAGTTATACGCACTCTACATATTCATAATGCTTTAATAATCAAATACAATAATAAAAACACGTACAAATAATTTATAGTTTCCTATAAAGTATATTGAATACTAATTTGGTTACCTGTAAAAGATTGCTTTATGTACAACACCATTTTTTTATGCTAGAAATTATTCTTGCATAGTTTTATTAATATTTTTTTTTCAGAGTACTTAAAGCAAAAAATGACTTCAATTGACATTTTAATGCATTAAAACAGAGAATATTGTGTTATTGTAACAGTGCGAATGAAAATACACCATGGGACAGAGGGAAGGGGCTGAGTAGATACCTAGCAACTACCCAAGAAGCCGGGCGGGAGCCCTGAGCAGTGGGTGGGATGAAAACAACAGGCAGCAGACACTGAGCATGTTCTCACAGACACACACATATTGTGCTCCTCTGCCCCCCCCCCCCCTTCCATGTCTGCACCCCGTCCCCCTGCTGCTCTCCTGCAGTGTCCGGAGGTGGCAGCCGTGCACGAGGCAGGGCAGCTCCAGTTTCATTTTACACCGGCAGCTCAACAGCGCAGACGTAATGAGCTTTAGCTTTGCCACTCTGCTTTTACAGCAGCTCATCTTCCCCACCACAGGCACCTTGGCAGTGGGTCTCCGTGGCAGACTGTTTGTCTGATTCAGTGTGTGAGGATGTGTCTGCTGTACTGGGGGGAGTTAAGACCTGGGCAAATGAGGTGAGCCTTCCTTCCCACCTTCAGGAAATAGCCAGCCTTTCAGCTTTGCCTGAGTCAGAGTGCAGAAGCTGTTTTTGCAGAGACAGGTGCTCATGGAGGCACCCGAGGAGGCGCACGTGTTTGTGCACATGGACGTACTTGTGTGCATGCAGACAGACAAGTGCAAACTGCACCCACACAGAGTATAAAAAATATTGCCACAAACATAAATAAACATAACCACATGTCCGATAGAGCTCTGATGGGCATGTGCGTGGACCTGTTGCATCCATCCTCTGCCTCAGGAACACACATACTGTACACAATGGTAGCCTCTGACAGTAAGGCACACACACACCTAAACCAGACTGTGAGCCGTTAATGGAGAGCAAAGCTGATCTGAGAGCAGTGGAGCTCTATGGGTGCACATGCAGGAGTAGACAGGGCGCTGACGTCAGAGCAGCACACTCACTACTGTCACAGGAGCGGAGTCATGGCCCCGGAGCTCAGAGGCTGCATGGGCAAATGTGTGAGTGTGTGCAGTCAGCACTGCTGTGGAGACACTGAGTCAGAGAGGCAGACTGGAAGGCAGAGAGCGGCTCTTGGTAATGTCCCTCCTCCTGCTTGGCCTTCAAATGAAGAATCTTTGATGGTGTCTGTTTTTAAGTTTTAGAGAGAAAGGTCCGCGGCTCCTGGAGCGTGTGAGGTCATGGCGCTCCTCGTCAGGCCCGATTTTAAGGCCCGCGACTCACGCAGGGCCCCGGCCTCCACAGGGCCATTGGGCTAATGATCAGCCTTGGCAATTAAAGTCAGTCTGTGAGTCAGTGTGGCATCAGGAGGGCCATCTGCTCCCAGCCCTCTAGCACTCTCTCTGGCCTGTGGGACCACTTGCTGGGGTCACAGCTCACCCAGCGTGGAAAGAAGATGGTCACAGGATCTGAGGAACAATCTGCTGTGTAACTCTAGCTCAATAGAAACCTGTTCTGGCGTTAGCACTGCTGTCTCACGAGTGCAGTAAAAACACAAACAGTGGGATCTGTCTTATGGAGGACATTGTTGCATGCACCCGTGACACAGGTAAGCTCCTCATCAGCCTCAGGCCAGTGATTCTTTCCCCCACCTGCTCCGGTACTGGAGCCAAGAAGCGGGGTACTTATTGTACTGAAATGGGAAATATAAGATACTTGAGAGAGCTTCAGATCAGCTGATAATGACTGCACATGGAGTCCCAGACTACATCCTCATCCACATAGGAGGTAATGGACTATAGCCAGCAAGAGTTTTATTGGACACAAAGTGTTGAAAAGGAGTTTTCAACACTTAGAGGTAAGAGGGATACTCAGGTCAACACGTGAGGCAGTACTGGAGCAAAGCCAGTATGCTCATCTGCATCTAGAGTCAACAGAGCAGAATGAATGCAGGAGAGTTCTTGAAATAAAGCTGAATGTAAACACATTTTTAGTTTGTCTCCGATAGCTACATTGTGATGAAGTATAACAGAAAAGACTTCTGAGCCTGAGAGCCTCTCTGAAAAGGAGCCACAGAAGTTTGCACCCTAGAAAAAAGGTTTGCTAGATCTTTCTCAAGTTGTCTTTGGCTCAGCGGCACATCACCACACTGCCATCCTACCGTCTCGTCCTTGACCCCCCCATGACCTTGCAGAAGCCTCATTTCTGGATATAGTCCACAACAACACCTCTCAACCCAGCAGCAGACGGTTGCTGGACCCTGGGGAAGGCCAACTGGTGGTTCAGGCCTATGCCCCGGGTGTGACCTCTGGTGCATTTATCATATGTTCAGTCGGCTCTGCCCCCGTTTATAGGGGCATGCCCCCCCCCCAGGAGCAGTCACTCTCACACCAGTTGCACAGGTCAGCAGCTCCTTTACCCTAAAACCCCCCTCCTGAGAGGACAGCTGCTCCCTATAGCTTTATGTTCTTCTCCATCAGAGAAAAGGGGGTCAGCAGGTCAGCAGCCTTCATCTTTTTACTCCGTCACTAACAGCTGTATGGACCACAGGCACCTTCTATAGGTGTAGCTCCATGCCATGCAACATCCATCACTCTGTGTCCTGTGTTTCAGGACGACTACCTGTAACATTTTGTATGATGCCTATTTCTACAATGCATTATAATCTGCTTTAACACTGTATAATTATAAGCACTCCTAAATATTGTAATATTTGATAACAATAATCATAACACATGATGAAGCCTGTTTTAATTACAAATAAGGTCAAGTATCATAATACTTGTAAATTGCCGATTGCTCACTAACATTTTATGATTTTTAGTAGAACTTTATTAAAAGCCAACTATTGATATTATAATGCATTTTGACAGTGATTTAGATTGTAGAAAGTGTTACCCAAATCTTCATCTTGTTATTTTTTGTTATAAAAGACAGCTCTCAAGTTATTTTATCTCTCTGTCATTCTCTATTAACTTATTCTGGAAAATATTCCTGCAGCTTAATGTTTTCAAATGTAATTTTTTGTGATATTGTCCAGGTTTCTATCTGACACTGAGTTTGTTTGTGAGTTGTATTTATCTTATAGAAACTGTACATTATTAATTTCCTTTTAATTGCACATGAATAGACCTTATTTATTTCAGCACTATCCCTTAAGCTGGTAGTGGTTAAGTATCTTGAAGTAGGACGACTCAACAAAGACAGACATGTGGGCGTTTATGGCAGCACAACCCCTCGTCTCTTAATGCATGGGACTTTGCCAAACAGGCCACCCCGAGTCTTCACAGTGAGAGATATCTACTCCACACTGATTTAGGCGCTTCAGAAGGCATTTCCTGTCACTTGGATATGATGTAGTGTGCTGTTGTGTTTAAGGCATGGTTGGTTAATGGAGTTGGAGATACAGAGGGCTGGAGGCTACCGCAGCGCTGTCCAACACTCTATATCTGACGGGGAAACAAATCTGACACAGACATGTGACAAGAAGAGGATATGGCAACAGAACAAGAAAAGAAACACAGATGGAAAAACCAAGCCACCAACTCCAACAAACAAACACCCTTTTCAGAATGTGTTATGAGAAGATGCTAAATATATACAGCATGGAAGGGCTGTCAACGCATTAACGCTTGTGATTCATCTGGAAACTTTGACGGTTTAAAAAAGAGCCTAAATGCTAATTATCATATTACAAAGTTTGACCCCAACTTCCTCCCCTAATTCCAGCGCAGATGTGTACAATGGCAGTAATAAGGCAAAGGAAGTGCAGGAAGTAGCACAAGCTACATGTATTGCCCTGACCTCTGCATATCAGTAAGAACCATCACTACTCCAGAGTACAACACCTAATCCATGACGAGTGGTTCGCTTTAAATGTGGTGAAAACGGAGGAAAGGCATTTTGCGGAACTGTATGCTTATTGGTTCTTGAGAATGCACAGGAGTATGAGATAGCCAAAAAGCTAACCGTTGCAGGAAGAGATACTGTTTGCAGTAGGATAGGGCTAGCAAGAATATTAGTATACGAGCGTATGTCCTGTGTAGGGCACATGTACAGAGGAGGATCACAGCAGCTCTCTGTTACAGCAGCTTTGTTGATGCTTGAGCTACGCGTTGGAACATTTAAGGGCTTCATGAGCTCTGTGCCTTCATAACTTAATCGTTTGAATCTCACATATTTGTCTATTATTACAATAAGCAGTATTTCATTTAACTTTTACAGCATAATATTTTACATTCTATCTTTAGCTCATCTTATTCTATTTTACATGTATATATGTAACTTCTCCTGCATGACTTGCACATTAGTCTTGCAACATTCTCTTGCACTATTTTATTTCTACACTCACTTTTTGTTACTATGTTTTCTTGTTTTATGTTTTATATATATTTATGTTGCATTGTTGGTGGAGCCGGGGACTTAAGATGTTCATTGTATAACTACACTGTAGCTGTGCTTATGACAATAAAGCCTTAGAACTTTGATTTTTTAAATTGATTTAACCACAAATATACAGATGTTTTAAAAAGGGTAGTGTTAAGGTAACCCCTTCTGTTGTCATTGCTACACTTACCTCTGCCCTCTCCCCTCCTTAATGTCCCTTCCTCTCCGTTCTCTTACTACTTAAGAGGCTGACTCATTGCTGTTTCTCATGACATCTGGTGTAGCCGTATGACTGAGTGTTATGTCTTTCTCTCACTCAGTATGTGTCTCTCCCCTGATGGGACCCCACTGACATCTTCATCTCTGGTTTTTCCAGTGTAGCATAATGACCTCCTACTAGCAGCCCTAATGGAGCCATAATGGTCATTTATGCCAGGGGAGGCTCCGAGGGCACGACTGTGGAGGCAGAGAGGCGCTCGGGTGAAGTCCCTCTGCTTCTTCACGCACATCTCAGTCTTTGTATAAATACAGTTGTCTGTGTGTGCGTTCCACTGAGCATTCACGAGTGTGTTATGAAATAAATGAAGGTATAACTGGTTAACAATAGAAAGCACAATATGTGTGTAACACGAGTGTTTCCCTGCTTTTTAATGTTCACTTCTACAGCTCATTCGCATGCATAATGCACTTTTTTTTTTTAATTACATTTCCCCTCATACAGATGAGCTCCATATTCATGCATACATCATGCACACAATGGAGTTCCACCACTGGTAGAGACTATACTGTACATAAATTACAGTGTGGAAGCTTAACTTGCACTTATTGCTATTTTCTTTCTAGCCATTTGCATTTTAATATGTGCAGTAAACACAAGGAGCTTTCTGAGTAAAGCCTTAAAAGACACTTTAAGGCTGTGATGGACTAAGATGCTTCTTTAAATGTGGCTTAATAATGCAAGGTCCTCCAGAGTGGACATCCCTCAAGCTTTAAATGCGGCACATCTTAAGATGTTCCCCCGAGGCCAGTTGAATAATACAAAGGCACATTTTTCAGCCAGCTAATGCTAATTAGACTGTTGCATAGAAACAGGAATAATGTACAGTAAGGTTCCCTATGACTTGTCAGATCCTGTTTTTTCCGCTTCTAGCAACTTTCACAGCTGCGTCTTGAGTTGATTTAGGAAACAAAAACATCCTAATCTATTATGTTTACACATAAAACCAAGGGAAGAAAAAGAAATCATTGTAATCAGCTCAGTGAACCATTGTGCATTTTTATAAAAAAACTGCCATGAATGTAGCTTCTCTCACAAAGTGGAACAATTATGACTAGGCACTGCTTTTTCCAATTGAAATGTAAGAGAATATGTAAAAGTAAAGCAGATACAGATACACTCCTAATACTACAGCATGAGGCGAGGATATTCATTTCAACACGACTTTCCTTCATTTGAAGCTATCTGAAAATCAGTGCCGTCCAACAGATTTTTACCTGCAGTATCTAGGGAAATGTGCGCTCTTTAATCTCTGTCAGAAATCAAAAAGAAATCCTTTTGATTTACCTCATTTTGATTCAAAGACACCTTGAATTTGAGTTTGTTCTTTGTAACCTGACAAATGTTAGCTATGACGTCTGATCATTTAAGTCAAGTTCTATAATGCTGACGTGCTGCCATCCAGGATGAGCAGAGCAGTGTACGATACTGTTCAACATTACTTCCATCTTTTTTGATGTGGACATTTTGTTGTTGAAAAAAAGCAACTGTCAGTTTAACAAAACATTAACAACAAGCCCACAGCTGTTTGTTTATGCGCATGCTTCTGTCTTTGCCAATTCAAATTATTTTCCATACTGCAGTGTCTTGTATCACACACTGGTCTAGATATTTAACCTGCTTAGGTAGATCTCTCTCAGGGCGTCTGCATAGAATCTCTCAGATCGCTTCTTTGAAAATTCACACATAGCTATCGGGAGTGAGCGATGATTTGCCTCTGACCCCGGATAATCTGGGCTGTGTGTAAAGCAATTTTTGGAAAAGGCAAACATGAGGCTGTATTATCAACTTTAATTAAAGGGGCCCTATTATTCAAATGTTCAGGTTTTATTTTTTGCCTCTACGTTGACATCTTTACATGCTTTAATGTTCAAAAAGGTATTTATATTTCGGACAGTCTGCTCTGATTGGTTAGCTGGCCCGGTCTGCTGTGATTGGTCAACCACTTAGAGATGTTCCACCTCTTAGCCTATCATGTACAATGTGTTGGAGCGCTAGCCAATACAAGTGCAAGTGTTACGTAGGGATGTCTTTATGTTAAGGAAGTAAACAAAGGAGTCCAATGGAGGCGTTTCAGGCAGGGGGGGGGAACTTGGGATTTTAGCCTCTGCAGCCATTTACATGCATCAACTGCCTCAGCACATGTAGGGGTTTTCATCTTAAACTGTGTGGATATTTACATCCACACAAGAGAAATGCAACATGACAACGCTCACATATCACATGTCACATTTGCATTCATACATTACAGTCCCCTCTGCTTTCTTTTGACACTGATAATACCACTGTTTGCCATCCATTTCCTGAACATGCAGCAGCCCAATCGGAGAAGGTTTCCTTCACAATGGGAGCAGACAGACAATGTGTCACATGTCATTGTTCATCAATGTGCTACAAATCTCTGGGAAGAGACGGCCCTGCTAACATACAAATCAATGCAAATCCAATGGAAATGTGTTCCTCAAACATTGTTAACAATCACGTATCCACTATTAAAAAACAGTTTTGATGAATCCAAAAAGAACAGACTTTTTGTTATTTTGGGGTTGCTAATCATTTGTTACACCTCCTTACCAATTGTGATTCTGTTTCTTGATTGTCACTACACATGCACTATGCAACATCATCTTTAAAGTGTAATTCCATCTTTAGTTCAAGCATAATGCTGAAGGGATGCAGCCCGAGGGAGACAGTGTGTGATTACAGCGGCGCATATTAAATACAGTTTGGAAGTGAGTAAAAATCAGAAGGCAAACACTTCAACCAGCTTTCTGTCATCAACATGAACACTTTATAATATAGCTAGAAGAACAGGTCTAAAATATATATATACAGTTTGATGCATTCTAGGAATGTGAAACTGAACATTTGTAAATTAATTAATTTAATATCTCAAAAGGAATAGACATGAATCTTTATGGCTTATGAAATTAAACTTCCAATGTATTTCCATTTTCCATTTTCTTCTAATGTTTTATTGGCACATTAATACGCCAGAAACTGCATCGCCATTCTCTGCTATTAGCATCATGTGTAATACCACCCAAACTATACGTGCTAATTTATAGTTTCCCTTTAAAAACTATTAATTCAATAACTATTAATTATATATACTGCATAAAGCACCAATTATTTTTAGAGAATTATTCAACAACAAAGTACATAAATACATACAAATAAAGTGGGATATACTGAAATTCATTTGCATTTGGAATTTATTTATCCAGGTTATTAAATAATGAATGTTTTACTATACACAGTATAATAAACAATACATTCAATCGTTATGTAATGTGTGTGTGCTTGTGACTAAGAGAACTGGAGCTTGGTTAGTCTCTAGTTGAGTTACACACAAATACCAATGTCAGAGTTTACACTTTGAGGATGTTTTCTGATATATGATTTCTTGCACGGACACGTTTTGACAAATTGGGGATGCTGTGATTCACATCAGTTATATATGAAGGTCTGTGAGTGCATTAAATAGTAATGATGTCTGAGCCGTGATGGAACTACGTTTGCAGGCAGCCTACGAACACAGACATAGAAACACACTGCATGTGATCAATATCAAAGGCACTTTGTGATCAATGCTGGGATTAATTGGGAGTGTCACAAGGACCGCGGAGCTAAGTTGTCAGATTCTGTTTAACAGCTGCTTAGCTGCTTTGAGTCTAACTGGCTGCAGTTTTTTATTTCTATATATATATTTATATTACACTTGTCTTTCAGGTTCTCTTTTCTCCATTTGAACTCTGTTTCAGCTGCCGGGATGTCAGCTTTGGTTTCTCTTTTTCCTGTGTACGTCTTATTGAGTTTTCCTACTTAATTCACTGTTTCATCACTGATCAATGTTTTATCACTGTTTTATCTTGACAATTGGACAATTGCCTAACCGCCTTTTCCCGTTAACAGTGGACCCCTGAGATTTACTGTGTGTAAAAAAGCCTTGAAACGCTGCCCACAATTTACGCCTCCTGGATCCTCTGGTCTGCCTGCTCTCCGCTCCATGTATTTATAGGAGTGTTTCAGCGGGAGGGGGGTGTACAGTGAAATAAAGCCTTTGATCTTAAAATAAGGATGCTTTCCACATCTTAGTAGTGAAGGACACCAGTCAATATTTGGCCTGAGGTTATTTAATCTGGACAAGGAGTTTGATTCATACATAAAAAAATTCCAATTACCCTGTCAAGAGTTGAGCGGGCCCAGAGGAGGCTGTTTTAATCATACAGCTTTATCAAACTCTTTAAATTGAGTTTAACATGGACAGAATCATACATTCTGCCTTGGGGAAGGTGACATCCCTTAATTTGTCCTAAACTGTAAACATTAAACAAATCTATGTTTAACTAAAATTACTTATATGGTATAAACACTGATCGCTCTTTTCATGTCAAATCGTTTTCCGTTGCATCCTAAAAGCATCTAAGGATGCTTTTACAGAAAAATAAGGATGGGTAGTCATTCGTAAGGTCATCTTTGATAAATAAACTGTTGTGTACATTGTAAGTCTACGGATTCACATTGATATCAAATGAAACAAAGGGTCTTAAATTATTCATTTTTTAAGAAGACAGACCACCAAGAATTCACACATTTGTATGCAGCTAGTGTTCCCCACGTTGATGAGAAAGTGCTATTCCATTTCTTCTGGCGAATGATGTTGTGGTCAGGTATAAATCTAGCATGTGTCTGATCTGCAGGTGGTCACAGCTGGACCTCCTGTCTTACCATTGCTGAATCTATTTCACCGAGATATTACAGAGATCTGAGCGGCTGTCAGATATTTCCCATTCCGTCTTATCAGCGGAAGGAATGATGTCTGGCACGGCAAACAAAGTATGTGTAAAGTCCTTAAATAAAGCATGAAATTGACGGGATGCCTGTCTAAGTGAGGCGCCTGGGAGCCGCGGGCCCCTCGCAGCAGACAGGTGCAGCTGCTCACCTCCAGACTGACGCCTCCCATTGAAGAGCCGCAATCTGAGTCAACACTTTTAAATGCAGAAAATGGATTCATTCATTTTCCATTATAACATCAAATGGATAAAACGACCCTACACAACGCACTGCTTTACTTTCTCTGCTTCTCCACACATGGATTTGCATACATTGGGCCGCAGAAGACGAAGAACTTACCCCATTTTAGACATTTGGTCATGCTACTGTTGGAATATGGGATAAAAAGGAGTAAGCAATTTACTCCACTATAGGTCAGCTTTCAAAATATAGTTGAGAAATCCGGACAAGTCACATTCTTATAACCATGCATATTATCTGGTGACTGACTTGTATGTTGATGATATTTTGAGTATGAGCGTGTAAGTGTGTGTGTCTCTGTGTGTGTGTGTGTGTGTGTGTGTGTGTGTGTGTGCGCGTGCGCATTTGTGGCTGTGCATCCCAGAAATCAGCTGCAACATTGATATTTTAAGAAAGTATTTTACTCACCAGGGAACTGGTAGCTGTAGCTGGGCGCGAATCCAGTGTATCCACGGCCATACGTCGCCACAATGTTAGGGTAGCCTTTGGTAGAGAGGAAAGAAATTAAGAAGGGATTATTAGAGAAATACATACAGATGTCATACCAACACACACACAGACAAACATATCTTTTTAGAAGGCAACAGATCTGAAAAGGCTGGATTTAAACTGAATACCAAGAAAATTATTATTTTCTCAGGCAAATTCTAATGTTATTTAAAGAGGCCCTATTGTGCTTTTTGAGCTTTTCCCTTCCCTGTAGTGTGTTCTATAGGTTTTTGAGCATTTCATGGTCTGAAAAGGCTACAATACCAAAGTCCCCACCCCACCTTGATTGGACTATTTTGTTTACTTCCGTAACATAATGACACACTCATGCTTATAGTGGCTAGAGCTCAAACATACTGTACAGCAGTGACCACCAACTGGCGGCCCGCGGGCCACATCCAGCCCGCCAGACATTCTCATCCGGCCTGCACGACGGGGGTGACTGGTGTTGGCGGAGTGGTTAGTGCGTTCGCCCCCCACTCATTTTTTTTGTTACAACGTCTCGTGAGTAATGTGCAGTACCGGAGTCCAACAGAGAGGCAGCAGCTGCGGGACAGTAGACTGCGTACTGCGAAACCTTCCCTGCCTTGAAGAAGAAGTGATCCTTCGTTGTGAAGAGTCTGCTTTATGCGCTCCGCAGCACAGCAGTAGCCCCGCTGCGACAGAGTCCAACAGAGAGGCAGTAGCGTTTTCTCCTGGAGGCCAAGGGAAGCCAGGCTTCCCCTGTTTTTTCAGATTGTAGTTATAATTTCAATAAATAAATAAAAACACTTTGTTTAGTTTCGGTAATTCTTCTTTGCTGTGTGTTGCTGCCGGCCCATCTCTCCCCCATTCTCATTGAGTATTTTACAAAGAGGGAAACAGCGCCCCTCTAGATGTTATGGTGAAACAGGAGATTGCACTCGCTGTTGCGAGAGGAGGCCAGCCGAAATTGGCTTCCCTTGGTGAGGAAAAATGGAGGGAGTGACCAATCAGACGAGGCTCACGTCATGCCCCTGCCAACCTGTGATTAGTTGGGCCCAGCGCCCAGCGCTCTGGTTGGGCCCATGCCAAGGGAAGCCAGAGGCGGCTGGCTTCCCTTGCCTCACAATCCAATCAAATCGCATCAACTTAGTGGTGCAGTGACGCGTCCTAAAACCCGGAAGTAAGCTGCGCTCGGGTTCCCTCGACAAAAAAGCAATGGGATTTCTCCATAGGATTTTGGAAAATAGCTGGAAATAAGGTCTGTGGAAAACGAACCTGTTAGATAAACACACGTTTTGTTCAGCTGGATAATATCCACATGTCTACCCTACTTTTATAATTTTGAATCATAAATCGAATCGATAGATAGATAGTGTCACTGCACCACTCTCACCGCCGTTAGAAAGTAGCAAGCAACTGAAGCAAGTGCAATTATGGAGGGTGGAGATTTGGAGTATTTAATCAAAAATGATTGTACTAAACTTCAGCTACAGCAGCAACTAAAAATTAAATCTGATGACAGGCCAATGCCCAAACTGGAGCTGTGTACAGAGAGGAAAAAAGGAGCGAATCGGACGTAAACGTTATGCTCTCCTGATTTAGTTTGTGAATTAATGCTTATTAGAGTTTGGGCTGGAGAGTGCGTGCGGACCTGTCGGTTAGATAACAGGCGTGTGTAAGTCCTGCATCTGTATGATACAAATGTGTGTAAAATGATACCGGCCGCTGTAATCACTCATCTGGTTATGTTATTACATTGACCACCACACACACACCCCCACGACCCAAAAAAAGGACGTATTATTGGCTTCCCCTATTTTTTTCCCCACGCCACGCTACTGCAGAGAGGCAGGAGCTGCCGGACAGTAGCCTAGAAGTGATCCTTCGTTAGCGTGAAGAGTCTGCTAAGCTTTATGCGCTCCGCAGTACCTGAGCGTGCTCCACTAGCACCCCCCCCCGGTCAACAACTTCAAAATTCTGGGCTATATAAAAATCGCTGGCCCGCGAAAGTGTCTATTGGATACATTTTGGCCCTTGGACAAATGTAGTTGGTGATCTGCTGTACAGGATAGGCTAAGGGGCGGGACATCTCTAGATAACCAATCAGAGCAGACTGGGCTCTGGTTTCAGACAGAGGGTGAAAAGAGGTGCTGCAGCACAGGCAGTATGAGACAAATAAAGAGCTTTTTGAACATTAAAGCATGGAGACATTTCACAGCAGAGGCAAAAAATACAAATATGAACTTGAAACTGAGCAGAATTGGTCCGCTTCGAAACACTGAAAATGTTTGTGTGTTACCCTAGCTTGATTTGAAAAAAACTGCAATAAACAAACCTCTAGGCACTAATGTATGTATTTGCTTCAATCCTAATGAGAGGTGCCATGTATTTACAGCTCGTAATGTTGATTGTAGATTGTAAACTGATAGACATTGGCTGAGTGTGCAGTCTGACAGCCAGCACCACCTTCAATCAATGGTCAACCGTCACAATTACATTAACCTCTAATCTTGATCATGCTGCTCATGTTGTTTTTCCTAAAGTCTTACCCTTCATGGATCAATAGCCTCTTTAATTATATTATATTTTAACACACTTAAGGAACCTCAACAGGAGAATCAGAGCAGTTAATAGAAAGTTGTTTTTTTAAGCTGCGACTGGCTCTGTGGCTCGCTCTGTCGGTGCACAGAAATGTCTCCACCCCTTGGCAGCCACACTTCTCACCCTAGGAGGCTGAAACTTGGCAACGAGGTCAAGTTTTCTGAGGTTATGAGAGTGTGAATGTATGAAAGCGGGTATGTATGCATGTACGTGGTTGCTATACATTCTTGCTTTCCTATATTTATGTTTTTTGATTACTGATCTCCATCATTCTTGAGGTAAGATCTTCAGTAGAGTTGGGTATCAACACCTGGTGACAAATTATGAGCTGATTCAAATGAGGTTACAATGCAAAACATTGATAACCAAATATCACTCCTGCTTCTTTAAGCCAATTCATTCTACATTTTTTACTGTAGCACAAGTTACCATGCATTTGTATAGCTCAGTTTACTAACAGGTGCCTTGAAATGATGTCTGTTAATGTTCAGTGCAACGTCTACGTTGCAGAAAACGTGCTAATATGGCTGGAATTTGTTAAAAAGATGCTTACTAACAAGGTTTAACCGTGAATTTAAATCTATAGTTGTATATAGTTATCTGAAAAGTTATCAAGGGTAGCTAATGCTTTATGGAAATGACAAGCATGTGTGAAATGTGTTAAAATAGAAACCACCTCTGAGAACAGCAACATCAAGTGAGAGTTTTGGGTCCCTTAGGCTTATAACACATTATAATTATAATTACTGTTACATTACTTTATAACTAGCATAATTCACAGAGGCTTACAGACAATTGTATTTGCGAAAAAACAGTGACTTGTGCTGCGTTAGATAGAGAGAGAGAAGGTATCCACTTTTATAAGTGAATCTTGATTAAAATATATAAATTCAAAACCTTCAAAGCCTAGAGTTTTCCTGCCTGAAATTCCCAAACAATTTTCAACGACCTGAATGGATTGAAAATGTAATGAAATGTTATCAAATCGTAATATTGATTAGTGCAATATTTAAATTGAGTGGAGCACAATAACTGTTAAAGGCTAATTATATGTTAAAATGTAATTCTGAATAAAGTATTGTAAAGTTGCAAAGATATCCCAGCCTATACATCTTATGTATCGTGCAGCCCTACTTTCAATGACCATGTCTAAGCCTTGATATTCCGAATACACCTAAGTATGTCTACATGCAATGACAAGTTGAGTTATGTTCCCAAATTCTATTTTCAAAATGTTTTGTTGTAAGTCTGTAATGTGAGTGGCAGGGGGGGTTTGGTGAGAACTGGGAGTTGTCCAAGTACCAGGACACACATCCCATTTTGCACTTTCACCGGCCACCCTCCACCCGCAACATTAGCACATACATCCCCCAGTGTAAGAAACACAGAATTAGTTAGTCAGGATTACTATTTATCCAAGGTACAAAGAATGTAATCACAGCCTCTGAATTATAAAACTTGCTGAGGATGTAAACAACAAACTGCCAACTGTAAATCAAAGTCAAAGTGTGTGTGAGGAAACAGGCGTGTTTAGAGTTGTTTAGTTTTGCTGTCCCTAGATAGATGGAGAGTTTCAATGAGGCCAAAAGAGGACCGAGTGTCATTTGAAAAATGTAAGAATAGCAGATGTATTGTTCATCTGCCGTCAAGCTTCTTATTACAAGCGCAGGCCCGGCAGTTAATTAGCTGGACAGTTTTCAGACAGAAGCAGCTGTGGGCAACATATTGAGAAACGGGGTGTGAGGGAGCAGGCAGCGAGGAAGTGGGAAACACACAAAACAAGACATTGGAGAAGAAGAGTGGGTGGGTGGGAGGCTGAGAGAGGGAGCTAGTGTGAGAAGGAGTGAGAATTTGAGCGCCATCAAAGGTAATATAAACATAATTAACCCTGTAATTATGGTATATGTCTCAGTCTTTATCCGTTTCCCTCAAGCTATTATCACCTTCAACCATAAGTCTGGACTAAATTATCTAATAAGAGGAAGTCCTCGAGGCGAGGGATGAATCACTCGAGGCGACCTTGATAACTCTTTCCTTATTGTGACCGTAGAAACCAGCCCAGGAAACGTTTTTTTGGCCTCAGTTCCCGTTAGATACAGCATGTACTGGCTTGATACATTGTCTGTAGTCACATATAAATGTCTACAGTTTAACTTTTGCTACTACAGACTGTGCAGACTGATGGAACATACAGTAAATACAATCAAAAAACATAAATATTAAGGGGCTGTAATTATAAATATTTTTACAATCAAATCTTATATAAGGGTATTCCAGCTGCGGGACTAATAAAGGATTTCAGATGGTTTTTAAATGGTTACAAGCAGAAGGGCAAACATTTTTTTGACCGCAGTAAAACAGAACTGTTTTTGAGAGGCTGAACACGAAAAAACATAGATTTAAGCGAAAAAACATAGATCCATCTAATGTTGCTTTAGTTATATGAGACTAGCTAGGGTCTAAGATCATTTTTAATTGTAAGTGATGTCTTTTCCTGGTTTTGAAGACTTCGTTTCAGTAAAGTGATGTCATTTAGAAATGTTCCAGATTGTTCTAGCTGCTCTGTTATCTGCATGTACCCACTAAGTCATTCTATCCACATTATTGAGGTATTTGGTCAGAAATGTTGATATATTATTTTCTTTATCCCTCAGAATTACCAGCTTTTAAGCGATTGTATAGACATATATTAAATATATATATGAAGAGACACCTTTAATAGCGATTTAGAATATGAATGAATCAACGTTATAATTCAGGCAAACTATATAGTCCTAATATAAAATACTGACGACTAAGATTATGTGAATAATGCATAAAGTGTATTGCGTATATACATTTTGTTCCAGAGATGACATATGCGCACTTGTTTGCCTGTGCCTACAGCATGCGGCGTCAAAACATATTTTGCATTCATGCATACTTGTGTGTGCGAGTATGTGCGTGAGGGTATGTAGGCTATGTGCGTGTGTGTGTGTGAGCATGTGTGTGTAAATGCTCTGTTCTGTATGCCTCAGAGCCTGTGCCAGCTGGAATCAGAAAGGTTGACCTTGGTCATAAATATCTAATCAGTGTTTGCTGTCCATGAAAAAGTTCAATTTATTCCTGACCCAATGGGAAAATGCCTCTCCCAGACCCTCTTCCATCTCACGCAGACAAAAAGAAATGCAACTGAGAGAGGCTGAGAGGAGCCTTAACCTGGTGTGGATGAAGTAGGACGGAGGCTAAACCCAAAAAAAAATCCTCCATCAGCCGCTGATGAGAAGTCATCACCAGGAAGTTACAGATGGATAGCTTTCACACAACCCCGCCTCGCTGTTTGTTTGGTCTGAAAAGAACTGTGATGTGATACAATGAAAAGCTATCACGGGCTGCAAAATATTGGATATTATGTGTTTGATACTGTCTTAGTGTCAAACAGAATAAATTCCAAACTGAAATTGTTGGCTTAGATTCCTCGCACCGCCTTATTTCAACATTTTCTCAAACTGCAAAACCACTTCCCTCGTCTGATGTACTGCATTACAATGGCTTTCACATTACTAACTGAGGAGAGATGTGTGCACTGAGTGTTAAAAGGAGAGGGCTTTAGAGAAGAATCTGAAAGTGTCAGGATTAAGATACATGCTTACTATCTCATTCAATCCTAAGTATGTGCATACAAACAAGAGAGCGGGAGTGAAAGAAGAAAGGAGGAAGAGTTTCCTCTCCTCAGTAAATGAAGCCTGCCATTGTGTGTGGCCTGGTGGCCGCCTCTTAGTGCTCTTATTTGCCTTATTAATATGCATGCTAATGTACCTATTTTATGGCTCAACAGTTCTGATTCACTTTAAAATCAATTATCCATCTGGTACACCCATACCTCGCGCAGGCTCAAATGTGTATTAATTTCAGCAAACATACATCGGGCACAACACAATAAGATAAATGCCTCGATTAGAGGCAGTAAACAAAGGAGCAAGGGATGGCTTTAATGAGATTTGGCACAAAAGGAGCTTACACTTTCTTAAATAATGAGCCTGGGGTGCCCTTTTTTTCTAAATGCAAATTATATAAAGGAATGTTTCGCTGTCCTTGTTCCAATTTCATTTAGATAAGATTGTCTCCAAACAAGTTGGCTGTTAATATTCTCACATGAGCACATCACTGCCTTTCCCCGCCTGCCGTCTCCCAGCGGAGGGGAAGAGTGTCGTCCTCTTCACACAGACATTAGTCTGTAATAAGTTCGGAAAGTTCACAGTGCTTGTTAAGTACTTCAAGCAGATGAGATGGAACTGAAACGGTCTTATCCAGGATTTTACCATAAACAAAAAGCGTATATTAATGGCAAGGTCAACCTTAGAATAACCCTTTTATACGCCTGTATATAGATGGACAGATAGCATAGATAATAAGTTGACTGTTGCTTAATTTGCCTTGTTGGAAAATGATTCCACAGCTCAAAGAAATGTGACTGGTTGCTCTTAATTTCCTGTCAGAAAATGCAAAACAAGCAACCCCAGCTATGTCTCGCTATCGACCTTCAAAGCCCCTTTAAACATTTCGCTACCTGGTACAGATAAAAATGCATGACTGAGGTTCTGCTTGCACCTGCTTCTAGAGGGGATGGGGGGAGAAGGGGGGGGCGGCTACTCGCACGGCAAAACGAGTCTCTTACAATCAGCTGCATGTCTCTTTTGCTTTTGAAGGAAAAAATAAATCTTTTATGCGAGGGCAAATCCATTTGGTTGGGTCGCACATACAAATTATATGCATAGGAAATGAGAACGACAGAAGAATAGAAAGACAGATAGATATGTGGATAGAGAAACAGATAAGTACGCATACAGATAGATAGATAGATATACACTGAACTAACTGAAACTTTGACTTTAATTAAATGTATTATGTCAACAGATTTCACATAACTGTATGAGGTTAGTTGAAAGCAATACTCTTAAGTTAAACCTAATATATTTGATTTAAACTTAAAATGATTGTTTTCAACCAACCTAATACAGTTTTGTGAAATCTGTTGACATAATACATTTAATTAAAGTCAACGTTTCAGTTTTTTCACTGTAGATAGACAGATAGATAGATAGACAGACAGACAGACAGACAGACAGACAGACAGACAGACAGACAGACAGACAGACAGACAGACAGACAGACACAGACAGACAGACAGACAGACAGAGACACAGACAGACAGACAGACAGACAGACAGACAGACAGATAGATAGATAGATAGATAGATAGATAGATGTAAAGATAGATAGAGACAGCAGGAGGGAGGGAGTGCAATAGTGTTAAATAAAAAGGGCCGCAGGCATGGGTTGCGAGGGTAATGAAGGGGGGGGGGGGGCGGCAGCTGAGGTCCCTGTAGATGAGATCTCTCGCTGACATGTGTGTCCCCTTCATTACCCATTAAGGGGGGCACAGTGATGAATCCTTAATATGACATTACACCAATTTTCCTCTTCATTTAGCCTGCTAATGTGCTGGTCTGCTCCTATATGCCCAGGGGCTGCCGGTACCAGACTCCACCAGAAATAGACCACAGTGGTCACTGGTGGCACACCTTCAAGCAGCCTAATTAGGGCCAGTGCTCCTCTAATGGGGCTATCTAGACCAGAGTTTGCATAAGATGATTTGTTTTTCACGAGGTAGAAATCGATGACCGCATGGCGTGCGTGTCTCACACCTTCCCTGCACCCGCTACATTGGCTTGTATTTGATGTTTTTATTTGCAACCTGTTAAAAAACAATTGTGCAATAATCTGCTTGTAGCACTGTATCATTTTTAGCCATAAAGCATTGAATATTGGATAGTAAGGTCCAATATGATTTTTATATATATTCTACTCATACTGTCACTTACTAAAATATCTTATATATTTCATTAAAAAGCTATTAATAACCTTTTTTGTAAGTCATTATAGACACAGTTATAATGCATTGTAAGTCATGTGTAATACACAAATATATTGTATATTGTTATGTATATAAAACACATGCTATTATGAATGCTTATAACTTTAGCTATACAAGCTTATTAGTAGATTATAGAGATCATAACACATAAGTATGTTTATAATGCATTATATTACATTTTTGCGAGTTACAATTGTATGCCTATTTTTGTGCTTCAGCGTTATTTCAAACCTATATCATACGCTGTTATATAATCGCTGTATATGAATCACTTGTTATAGTATTTGCATATTTGTGTGTGTTTTTGTGTGAATACAGTATGTGTGTATGACTCACTCAGCATGCCCATCCCCAGCATGAAGGCATCCATGGTGTAGGGCAGACCCCTGGCTCTCCCTCGTGTTCCCGGTGGGAACATCACCTCTTTGGGCTGGGCTTTCTTACATTCTACCTATGTAGACAGACAAAAACACACACACAAGCACACACACAGAGACAAAGCATTAGACTGTGTAAGTACACAAGCAGACAGATCTGACAGCGCTGTCTCAACTCTTTAAGGTGCTTTTCTATTTGACTTGCACAGCGCTAGATGTTTTCCGTGGAGAAAAACAAGACTGAGTCAATCCGAGCACCTCGCATTTTAGAGGAGAGTCTCGAAGGAAAACTTACAATCATGCTCCTCCCGCATTAAAGCAAAGGTTATTGCTCCAGTGAGCATGTGCCCAATGCCTCGGGGAAATACAAGCTTAATACTTTCCAAGTGTTTCTGAGACATCAAGGTAGGAGAAGCTCTGTTCTGCAATGCCATTACAACAGCGTGTCTAGTTTCTTTGTAAAGTCTGGTTCTTTGTTTAATCCAAACAAAGAAACATTTAAAAAAGCAATAATCTCTCTTTATGTATTTTTGTATGATTTTCGTCTTGCCATGGCGATGTGTATACAATCTAAAGCTGGTAAAAAAAGAAGGTGTTTTAAAACTCAATATTGATATTTGTGTATTGTGTATGTATTGGGCTGGGCTGAAGTCCCCAGCGCCCCGCAAACCAATTCAACCCGCAGCGCCCGGCTCCCTGCAGCATTTCTTCCTCTCACTCCACTTCTCACACATACAGGTTTGTTCATTTCCCATCTTGCAAGACTGACATCTCCTCCTCCTCCTACATAACACATATCAAATGAGGGATGTGACAGGGGCAGATGAGGAGAAGGAGGAAGATGAGAGTCCCATTTACCACATATCTATCCTATCTGGATGAATTATAGAGAGGCACGATCGTCTGACAAGGGGGTGGCATGGTCTTGTGTCTGTGGGTTGTTCTTGGGGTAGGCTGGGTCTGTTCACAATGCTGCACAATCTATTTGCTCCACTGCCTGCTTGGCATCAGCCTGTCCATCTGTTTGTCTGTTTGCCTCCTGGCTCTGGGCTGCTTCTCCCTACTGCATCCACTTAAGCGGGGCTTTCTCGGCTGCTGCGATTCACATGTCATCCTGGCCTGCTGCGCAACACAGGATGCTGGTTCTGTGCTCACCTCAACCAAGGTGCAGCCCGGCATCCATACAAATAGGCTCGTAACTCTGACAGGCCAGCCGTGCACATTACTATTCACGCATGCTCTTAGTTGCTAAACTGGGATGAAAACTTCCCGTGCGTGAAAAGTTGCTGTGGTAAATATATGCTGCTTTTATATCATGCTCTCTGCTCTTTATGACCTCTTGAAGCACTGTATGTATGCAAGTCAGAATGTACACGTTCATAGACATTCATCCAGAGGCAAGGAAACCAACATTTACATCTTGTGGGCCATGCCATCAGGAGCAATTTGGGGTTAAGACCTTTTAGGAACCTAATTAGGGGCAATGCTCATGTAATGGGGCTATCTAGATCAGAGTTTGCATGATTTTTCTTTTTCAACAGATAGAAATAAAGGACTGAATGGCGTACAGCTTCCCTGCACCCCCATATTGGTTAACATTTTTATTTGAAACTTAGTAAATAATGGTGAGCACCACTTTCAATGCTGCCCATGTGTATAACGCAAACTAACATAGTAACTGCAGGGCTGGAGATCAAACCACCAACCTTTCCTCATGGAGGATGATGATATACATCCTGAGCCACAGCCCTCTGTGCTAAAAAAATAGCACGGAATAACTTCTGTATATCCAGAAACTTAAAAAAGGGGCACTAATGAAATAGTTTTTTTTCACTGGGGCTCGGCGGCCATGCTTTGACATGGTGCTGAGGAGAGCACTGCTATGGTCAGGAAGGACCCCCAGCATGCATGCAGGACCTGGGTGGGACAAATGGGTCAGTTAGAAATATCTGTGCACTGCTGAGTTTCACCTAGCTGGGTGACAACGCACCCTACTGTAGTTCAGAGACAGTGTCCGCTCAGCGTCCTGCAGCAGCCAAATCCAGTGAGTTAGTGAGACAGACCTGGGGGTGAGTCATTCCTACATGCTCTTCAAGAAGGATCTTTGATATTCAGGGAGATGGCTCCTTGTCATGGATAAAAAAAAGAAAAAGATCTGTGATGGTGTGAGTGTGTGGGTGTTCACCTGCTTCAAACACACAGGAGTGTGTGAGGGAGGGAGGCAGCAGCTTTCAAGAGCGAGCTAAGTCGAAGAAAGGAGAACGAAGAGGACGGAAAGACCATTCTGAGCCTGACAGCCAAGCACTGCAAAGGTTCAGCCGACGTGAACGCATCACATTCCAATTTCCTTCATGTAGAAATGTTTACAGGCTGAATCCTCTGCCACGTAAACAGCAGGAAAACATTACATTCTCTTAAACTGCAACTATAGTGCTGAATTGTGGCTTTTCTAGGCACAATATTGTTTGGTGAAAAGCATCATGATCCATCATTTAGATGTCCCAGTTTGAGAACTATTGTGGCTTGTCAAGATAAAGGGCACCACTTTAACCTGCCCTGCCTTCTCTGTCAGAAAAGTTACATTGTGTTGTTTGGAAAAAGCACCCAGGAGATCTGAGAGTCTGAAACACACACAGAAACCCACACACGTATACAGTTTGTAAGACAGCTGACTGTTGAAGTGGATTCCTGCCACAGTGTTGACAAGGTGTGGTTACCGCGACCTGCGTGCTTTCAACATATATCGAGATGTTTTCTGCTACTCCGCTGCACTGACACACTGCAGTTGATAGCTTATCTTCAGAGATTTGTGTCACTCTGGGACTTTTCAGTCAGGGTAGGGAGGAAAATAGAAAGCCGAACAGTAGTGTGTATATACTCTTAAAAAGTTGGACTTTATGTTTTTAGCAAGTTATTTGAAATACTGTTTGTGAGTGCTTGAACTGGGAACTCTTAACTGTGCCAGAGGCTTAGACACAATTCTTAGGGAGTGTTGCTGTGGACTTTAAAAAGGGCATTATTTGATTGATTATTATCATTATTGATAGTATGGGCTTTCAAAATGTACTTAAGTAAAAAGTACCCACAACTACCAACTGTTTTAAAGAGTAACTGACATCTCTTTATATTATTAGAACAATAATGTCATTGGTAGCTAATGAATGTTTCGATGCTGAACAACGGCAAAATGACAAAGTTCTCATTGGTCCCTCTTCTTTAGAGAAGACCAGGAAGTGATGGATACACGGATCGTGTTCAAATCAATAGGCACGCAATGACTCTAAATAATAATGATCACGCCACCAAACACACATTCAAACTAAAGTAACCAGCCTGTTTTGAAAATGTAAGAAGTAGAAAATACAGGTATTTGTGTTAAAAATGTAAGAAGTAAAAGTAAAAAGTCGTCAGAAAAAAAGTAGTGGAGTAAAGTACTGATACCAGAAACATTTACTTAAGTACAGAAACGCAGTATTTGTACTCCACTACTTCCCGCCTCTTTCCCTTAGCATATGACATACAATGTGTTGGAGCGTCAGCCAATAGAAGCGCGAGTGTTACATAGTGATGTCACTATGTCGCTTAAGTAAACAAACTAATACAATGGAGGCATTTCAGGCAAGGGGGGAGTGTGTGGGAGAGAAACTCCCTCTGGAGGGAACTTCGGGATTTTAGCCTTTGCAGACCATTTACATGCACACAAACCTATAGAACACAATACAGGGAAGGGAAACAAAAGCATAATAGGGCCCCTATAAATAGGACGTAATATTCTAAATAGAGCATCTTGTTTAACCTACATTTCAAGCCCTTTTACTTCAGCTTATAAATAAGTGAGACATTACACATTTAATTAAAATACACATTTCAGTGTCCTTGTAGAACATTAATTTTGTTCTGCTGCTGTCTTGTTCTGGTTGTGAATTCAGAATTCAGTTTTTGTTCATCATTCTTTCAAAAATAACTACCAACAACAAGGCTTGATATTGAAATTACGAGGGGCACACACTGTATGCACACAAGCACTACTACTAACACAGCCCACCGGTGAAGAATAAAACAAAGAGCCCCCTTTGTTTCCATGTGCAAACCCTGTGATACAGGTCAGAGGAACACTCTAGTTATGACCTTTTCAATACATCTCCTATACATATTAACCTTGTAGTATAATAGGAAGGTGTGGGCGGGATTGCACTGGCAATGGCTGTCCTTCAGGGATGAGTGTTGTTGTAGGGGGGAGGTGCACAGCTACTATTAGCTTCACTAGTGAATGGATTCCGTCAGTTGACAGGTAGACTGAAGAAAGGAAGCCCTGTGATTCCTTTACTCCAGCGCCCACTCCCAGTTGATCAGTCAAAACACATAGACTGCTTAGCTGGGAAATGTCACAGCTCTGCATGCACAACATCAGCCATGGTTGTCTGCTTATTCACTTAAAGAATAAGGCTTCTCAAAACCATTTTTAGTGGTTGATTTAAAGAACAGAATGACACATTTTGGTTTAATTCATAACTGTGACACGGAAATTCATCAGCAAAGCAATCGGATTTCCATCCAAGGCCAAAGTAGTGCAAAGTTGTGCAAACTATCTCTTGGGTTATTGGATAATTAGGACATTTGCAGCTGACTATTTTTCCTCTATCAAAATATGCTAACATCACTATAGAATGGTGCAGGAATGAGTCCTAAATCTTGAAAATAAGTTAGCGTCATGTCAACATGCCAAACACTAGTCTCTCTTTAGCTTAGCGCTGTTTAGCGCAGCCATGTTACCATGATGTAGATCGCTTATAGCAGTACGTTAGCTATTTACATGAAAAAATAATAAAAGTATTGGTAAAATATGGAAATGATACTACTGAAAACATTTGCAAGTAGCATAAAGGTGTGTTTGCCAGATATGTCATTTGCAATATTCCAAAATCCAACTGAAAAATCCCATTGCTATTAGTGGAGGGAGCCCTTCAATGCTACAATGATTGTTTTATTAATTGAATTGAAAATCTTGCCTACAAAAGTGTATTACCTTCAGCAGTTAGCGGAATGTGAGCTACTTTTAGAGCTAAAACTGTGTGAATAAATGTCAGAGAAAAAATGTTCACGTCTTTTAGTCTGCCACCTTTATTTGAGGAGATTCTCAGTTTGGAAATATTTTTGGAATGTGGATGTTTGTGAATAATGCCCTGAACCTGTGTTGTCCATTAAAGGTCCAACAACAAACATTTAAAGCCTCAGGGGGGTCAACGTCTGATACTCAAAAGGAAGAGTGTGACTTTCGGAACTCTGTGAACCAGTCTCAATAAAAACTGCATGTTATGTATTTTATAAAAAAGGTATTTACTGCGGACCATTTTGAAACAATTGTAAGTACTGGAACGTATTACAAAGCCAAGACGTTTTAAAGGAAAAAGAAAATGATGCCTTCAATGGCTAACAATCCCGGAGTAGTCATTAGGCCTGGTGATATCTGTGCACAGTTATGTAAAGGCAACAGAATATGAGGTCATTTTAAGGACCAGGTGCTCCCTGTGGTGCCAAAAACAGTTCCCTTGACATGTTTCTACACACAAAGATGATGTTCTCTCTATTCGCACAGAGAAACACATTCAAAAGCAATGCCACGATCATCAGGTTGATGTCAAATGGCTTCCATCACCTCCTCAATCAGCAGATCTGAACATTGTGTCTTTTATGGGACGTCCTGCAGTGCAAAGTGTGAGGTGGATTTCCACTTCCTTCATCCCTCAAAGCTTTCCTTCTTCAATGAAGGGTAAACATCCAATTACTTACAGTGCAGAAGCTGTAAGGCATCGCTGCATGAGGGACTGAAACTGCTCCGAAGGGTGGTCCAAGTACCTTATTAGGCACTTGATGTTCAAACACTGTTAAAGATTCTACCTTAAAAATAAATATTTTCAAAGACTATTTCAACACCCAGAGACTTCAGCTTCTCTCTGCAGAAATCTCCCTTAAAAATTGCGAGAGCTAGTTTATTCCATGGCTATAACCAAGTGTGTCCAGGGGTGATATATACATCATAAGACCTAGGTGAACGCCGCACACACACTTGACTTCATGGCCTCTAGTTTGAGGGCAGTAAAACTTTAATGTTCATAGACAGCGTAATGATTGGTTTGGAGGTTTGACACACAGCGGAAGGACTGGCACAGCTGGCACTCACAATCTCAGAAGGCCATTTTAAATACAGTCATAAAGGTTTGGTTACCTGATCACACACAACCCACTGCTTGTAGACATAGCTTAAAGGCTATATACTACTGATGTCATGAATATTTATCATAGTTATAGTAAAATGTATATATATATACACACACACATATAATCTAAACATTGCTCCCAGCAGGAATTCCCCAGATCTTAGCAGTGTTAACAACACAAACATTTCGCGAGTGTTCCGAGCTTCCAATTCCTGCTAACGATAGCTAACTGCAGCTACAATTAGCAGCTGTGAGCAATACACTTAACTTATTGGAATACAAATGGAGGACTCCAATCAAATTGTAAAACACACACAGAACACAGTATAATTTAGATTTTGCATCCAACCCAGCCTGCTATCGTGCCACCTCTTCCTCCAAGTTGCCCAAGCAAAACAACAGCTAAGCTAATGTTAGCAGGATTGGAAGCTTTCCGTCCATCATAAAACTCCGAAGTCGAAGCCGAGCAGCCTGGCGTAAAATAAAGAAATATTTTCTTTAAAAAATATGATATAGATTGATTTCAAATTTGGATTATTCTGGAAGCTTTTATTTTAATAACCAATAGTTCAGAGCAATGCTTTTAAGCAAAGAAACATTTTTGTATTTCTTAAAAAGGTAAATTTTAAAAGCAACAAATCCTGTTCTGTGCCTTTTGGTTTCCCTGTATTAGGGAGTAAGAGTTAAGAAAAGTCTTAAGGATAACAATGCTTTCATCCTGAGAAATCAATATATTGTTCTTTTGAAAAAAGAAATGCTGCATCTCAACAATGTATGTGATACACAACGCTTTAAAAAATAAATAATACTGCTTATATTAATGCAAGGTGCTGAGTTTACGGTATCTGTGTCTATATATTAAGGCTGATGTATGGCTATCTACCTGTATTAGTAGTATCCTCTGAGGCAGAGAGTCGGAGCTCCTCAGCGCAGTAATTGGTAGGCCATGTCAGGAAGACACAGCTAGAAATTGACGACTAACAGAAAATTCCTCCCTCCTGTTGAGATCATTCGCTACTGTTGAATATTAAAGATGACACATTAAAGAATATTACCTTGAAGCACTTGACTAAAACCAATGTGAGTCCATTTTAATGGCACACTGCTCGCTCATCAGCACCAATACTTGATAGGTATTATTATGAATTAGCTGCGCATGCATAACTGCAGGGTGGGGAGTGATAGAGGAAAAGGAATGTTCCTTAGCTGTATTTAGGTCTTTCTCCAGTATGATAAAGACTTTCATACATGTGAGAAACCAGGGGGTGTCAGAAACTGTTAAAAAATATTTTTAAAATGTCAAGTCATTCATTTTTACTCTACAATGTGTACTTGCTTTTAAAAATGTAGCTAAAGAATCATGTGGAGATTAATCCATACTTTTATCACAAGCAGGGCAGTGTTGGAGCCTCCTGAGGCAAATGCGAGATTTGTGATATAGAATTGACTTGACAGGTACAGAGGTGAGAGCGATGAAGGTGTCAGTGGTGGGGCAGGTTGAGAGCTTCTTGCTAAGTAGAACCCTACTATTAATTATCTATGAGGCCGGACTCACGGTGACAGGAAGTGCTCCTGAGAGTGAGGCCCGGGAGTCGCAGGAACACAGGGTGATTGACCGAGTCACTGAATAGGTCCGGGCGCTCACATATGAGGGGGCTCCGACCCACCGCACTGCCAGAGCCCTGGAGAGGACCGGGCCAGGAAGAAGGTGGGGTGCCCTGTACATCCACAACCCTCCCAAGTGGGGTGGAATTTCTGTCAGCATCAATTATTCAAGAACCATCTTAGATAACACTCGCAGGCAGGATGGATGAGGTCTATTTCTGTATGGTACTTCATAAGGAAGAAGACAGGAGGCATTTTTTATTTCGTGCCGTTGCTTCAGACAGCGGATAACCAGTGCTCTCCTCTGTGCAGCAAACTTGAAGTGTCTTTGAAAAATGCTTTTCACACACTCCATATTCTTTCCTCTTTGCTGACATTCCAAGATGTCAGCGCTTTGTAGAATAGGGGCTCGCATATTTCCTTCGTCCTCGGGAAATGTGATGTACAGTAGGTGTTGCAGAGAGGGACCCCTTTACAAAAGGTGACAAAAGCCTCGCAAAAGTGGCCACCCCGCGCTGTCCTTTTACACTGTCCCCTCTCAATAATACTCATCTTTTTTTGTTAAGGGACTCCCAGATGGTTCACATTCTTTTATGAGTAACTACACTTTACCTCTGTTTTTGCAGTCATCAAGCGGTCAATGTATTTTCTGGCACTCTGGGAAGTACAACATGTCACAACGCGCATCAGTGTATCACCTCATGCGTGTGAAGCTTAATGACCTAGAATTCCCGACACTCTTTCTATTTATGTCTTTATATAAGAAAGGTGGGGATCAGGCGTTAGGTCGTGTGTTTGTGTTTGCACAGTATCTGTAAGAAAAAAAAAAGGTGGAATAAACAACGGTTACAGATTTAAAAAGGCATTTTCTGCTTGGTTAAAAAAAAAAAGCCTTAACTTGTATGTTCCAGGATACATTCTGTGGCACAATAACTGACATTCATAAAGCCTCATTTTAAACGGGAGCATTCGAGACGAGCTAAATACATTTATTTTTTCCATCCACTTGCATACATAAGCTGTGAGGAACAATTGAGCTGCATTTGTAGTTGCAGTTGCAATGCCTAAATGGGCGCCACAATGCATCTTACACACAGAAAGAGAATGAATAGAAGGCAAGTTGTGTCATTTATCTTAAATAATCTCTTAAGATAGAAACCTTAGTGTCTATTTAAGAAAAAAAAAACATGGTACACCAACATGATTTCTTCAAACTGTATCTCTGACTAAAAGTGTCAATTCACTTTTTATTAGGGACATCGTTACGTTTTCCTACATGCGTATCTGCACTACTTGATACATGCTCCAATATTGAAAAAAACACTTCCAAGGCACCTTCCATGCAACATCTATGTAAGTGGAGTTTTTTTGGTTAAATGGAAAAGCAAAAGTTTCCCTGCGCTATAAAAGCAACATTATTTGTGATAGACGATATGAGTTGGACTATGTTCTCTAATAAGGCCTGTGAGTTGTGCAAATGTTTTAGTTTGTTATCTTGTGCTTGTTTTTGGCCAGAACAAGTTTGGTATTCTTTCTTCCTTGAGACTTTGACGGAGAAAATCTGCTTGTTTTTGAAGAATTCATAATGATTATTATGTTAATGAACAATAACTCTGCCATCTATTTATCAAGCAAATCTACATTCCTAATTGGAACCAGTGTTTACAATCCAATTATTATCCAATTAGAACTTCTCACAGATAGGTTGTGGGTATGCCTTTAATGAGGATCATTTTTCTTCATATTAAAAGCTGTCCTCCTGTGGTTTCATATCAGAATCATTGGTAAAACATTTCTTATTAGCTATTTTTGTTTAATAGCAAATTGTGCAGAAATAGGATTTGAAATTGACAGCAATGGCAGCAATTGTTTGCTTTGTGTGCATAACTAGAGGCTCTGGTGTGTGCATTCATGCTTCATGTTGAGGCGTGATATGTGTCTGTTCACAGAGTGCCATGCCTACATGTCGAAGGATCTGAGACATTTGATTGTGACAGAAATTCTTCCATACACACACACGGTTATTTCTGTCACACACTCTTGGGTTGCGGTCCTGAGCATGCACTGTGATGCTGTGTTCAGACACGGAGGGATGTATACTGCGGGTCATATGTGACCTGGGCTGCTCCCTGGTGGAACATGGTTCTACTACGCTGAACCTGTCAGTCACATGGCCAGTCAAGTCAGTTTCAGGAAAAAGGCAGGAAGAGAGTAAAGACACACACTGAGAGAGGAGGGGGGCGTCAGTAAGACAAGTATTCCCTCCAGTCAATCACCATCCACAGAACCGCTCAAATGATGCAGGTTTTCTCGAGAGGCCTGCAGGGTGGAGCTGGGTGAAGGAGGACCTAATGTCACACTCGCTTCCTGAAGTCGCTTCCTGTCAATTATCATAGGAGACAGGGTGAGCTCAGAGCAGTGGGGTACCAGGAGCAGAGCTGGGCGATATGGAGAAAATCAAATATCACAATTGTCTTCACCAATATATCAATATTGTGATGATATTGTAGGGATGGATGTTGGTGCTTTTACTTAAAGAGGCCCTATTCTGTTCATTTTTTAGGTTCATATTTGTATGTTGTGTCTCTACTGTGACATGTCTCCATGCTTCAATGTTCAAAAAGCTCTTCATTCTTCTCATACTGCCTGTGCTGCAGCACCTCTTTTCACCCTCTGTCGGAAACCAGAGCCCAGTCTGCTCTGATTGTTAGCTGGCCTGCTCTGCTGTGATTGGTCAATCGCTTAGATATGTCCCGCCCCCTTAATCTATATCGTACAATGTGTTGGAGTGCTATTCAATAGAAGCACAAGTGTTACATAGTGATGTCACTGTCACGGAAGTAAATAAAGGAGGGAGTGTGTAGGAGAGAAACTCCCTCTGGAGGGAACTTTGGGATTCCAGCCTTTGCAGACCATTTGAATGGACAAAAACGTGGATAACACACTACAGGAAAGGGAAAAACCCTCCCAACCCAAAAAGCATCAGTAGGTATCAGTAATGTGGATATATTGACTGAACAGGTAAAGGCAAATAATAGAAAAGCTGAAAGTCGGATAAATTCAGCAATATTACATCACTTTACTGCCTAATAATTCAGGAGAAAAACAATACTTATGATATGACAACATTTAAAATCTAAGATGATATCTAGTCTTATATCACAATATAGACATAATATCGATATTGCCCAGCCTTGGCTCAGAGATGACCATATTGCTGGTGTAAATAAAACAAGCATCACTGGGACACTTTGGAAGGTGTTAATCCCTGACTAATGAACTCTGCCTCTGCAAGTCGCTTCCCTGTTGCATCCCTGAACTCCTCCACCTGTGTGTGTGTGCGTGTGTGTGTGTGTGTTTGTGAGTGTGCGTGTGTGTGGTCAGGGATTCAGAGAGAGAGGGACAGGCTCCACTCTCCCGTCCCTCAGCCTGACAGGCAGAACTCAGCCACACAATTTCACGGTTTGTGGGCAGTACACCACTGCGTTCCCTTCCCTGAGACCCACAGCGTGTGTGTGTGTGTCCGTCTGTGCATATGAACATGAACACACACACGCCTACTTCGCTATTAATACTAGTGGAAAGAAGAAATCAAATATTAATCCTTCAAAAACCCAGCTGGAATTGAACAAATTAAATTAGAAAAAATGAGTGGACTTACCATTTTGTTATTGATTTCATGGAAATGAATTTCACAGACTTTCTCTACGATGTCTTCACTCTCGAAAGTTATGAAGCCAAATCCTAGGGAAACAGAGATGGGAGGGGGGAGAGGAAGAGAATGGTTTAAAGGAGAGACTTAACACAACTTCAGGAGCTAAAAAGAAAGAATGCACCAAGATGGAATCCAGAAACTATGCGAGTACATCTGCAGAGATTGGCTCGGGCTTGGAGAGAACAGGAACAAGTGAACAAGACAGACATTGTCCTCTTTAAATCAGGAATATGATGAAATCTGCCACATTATTAAGGGCACTCGAGGACCTCCTCTACAAAGAGAAGATGGAAAAACAGCACAAAGCTCATTTAATGAGATTCAGAGAGCTCGGGCCCAGCATCTGAATTTCATTAAAAGCATTTTGTGTTCTTTTTATTGAAATCTCACTGTATAACAAGCCCTCGTTTTTATGTTAATGCAGGCCTTAGAATTAATGTGTCGTTGACAGTGGGATTTTCATGCCATATTTATGGGATAAAAGCTTAACCCCTCTTTTAACACAAAGACAGAGAGACAAGATGGTTTCAGACTTTTGAACACAAGTGGATTGCAATGCTCCCCTCTTGTGTTTTGATGGTGATGCACAAAGCAATCTAGCTTCTGTATAGATGGGGTTGAAAGGAAAACTGATATTCCATTACTTTTGCAAAAGAGGAAACCGCACAAAAGAGGAACAGTTAGTGAATAAAGCCGCAAGTGGGACTGAAAGGAGATGAGTTTCTTTTCAAAATGGCAAACACAACACGGTGAAATGAAATCACCTCAGATTGAGCTTAAAGCGCCATCACTGACTGGAGAGAAACGAGCCGTCTTGCTAACACAAGCTCCACCATCACTTTACTGTCATGGAACGCCACTCATACAGTGAATATAGTCAACCACTGAACGCAAAAAGGTACTGATACACTAGAAGGAGACAGCAGTTCAAATATTATTTGTTCAATGAGCTCAACAACAATGAGGATTTCCTGTTCATACAATTTAATACAAATCCATGTGTCTTCCTCCACTATAAGACACATCTCAAGGTCAAAGACTGGAGGGAAAGCTCTTCAGACACGAGTATCCTGCACATGAGCTCATGTTAGCATTGTGTGTACCAGGGAAAACAAACAAGAGATTTGTCAGCCGTCACAGTCACGATTGTTTCCATTTTCGATCAATCTGCAGATTTTTTTTTTCATTTCATCGATCAATTGTTTGCTCTATCAAATGCCAGGATATGGTGAAACATGCCCGTCACAGTTTCCAGGGTCCAAGGGGAAGGCTTCAAATGTCTTGTTTGTACGACCAACAGATCAAACCCCGAGGACATTGAGTTTATGTAAAACAGAAGAAAAATATGTCACAAGCTGAACCAAAGCATGCTGGGTTTTTATTTATTTTACTCATTTGAGTAATTTTTCAAAAGTGTCTGCCATTTATTTTCTGTCAATCAGCTAAAATGTGTAATGACATTTATGTAGTAGGATGAATGATAGGGTTAGGCAATAAAACAATACCAACAATTTTTACGATTAAATCTGCATAATGATCATGAGATTTATGTTTTATGTATTTATTTATTTATATGTATATATAATTATATTCTTTAGAATTTTTTTATTTAATCTTATATACATTTCATTTTTCTTGTTTCTTTGTTGTGATTTACTTATAAATATGTACAAATATGAGTTTATATTCTGAGCTAAGTGCATCTGTGCAAGTGATTTCTAGTTCATCTTTGTGGGCTGATTCCCATATAGAAGTCCCAAACATACATCACACTCTACCATATGGTCCATCCACATTACCGAGCCCTACTGCGTGCATGCTGATTGGTAAACACTCAGAACATTAAGTGTCTTCATATTCACGCTCAAGCAGCAGCACCAAATTAAGTGTACTATGACACATAAGCAGCTTGTTCTATAAATTCATCAGATAAACCAGAAAAATACAGATGTCTTTGCTGCTGCTAGTCAACCTTTCACAAACATGCATCCATAGTTTTGTCATAAAGTGTATCTCTTGCTGTTTTTTTTTCTTCTTTTCTGCTCCTCCTCCAGCTCCTCCTCCATAAATAACAAAATATTTTGACACAGCTAGAACATATCAAAGCAGCCTTGTCAAAAAAGGGTTGGAAGCCTAATGTGTGAGCCGATTAAACACGGACAACATCGAGTCTAATGAGATCTTATGAGACAGAATATCAATTTCCACTGAGACGCCTCAACACCGAGCTGAGGCGACACATGTGTGAGGCGAGGGGGGAGACAAGGGACCGGTGATGACGACAGGCAGAAGAGAGGAGGAAGGGAAAGGGGGGGCTGCACTCTCTTCTCCGTCTCACCCCACCTTCATGCCAGCGCGAGGAACACTTTTGACAACCAACAAATCAACCTCCAGGAGTAATTTGTCACGGAGGAGTGTAGGTAGAAGGAGGGGAGTCTTGTGGGGGGGTGATGGTAGAAAAGGGAAAGAGAAAAAGGTGGAGATGGAAGGAGAGGGAGACGTGGGGAGAAAGACAGAAAAAGTGACAAGGAAAGAGGTTAACACACATGGCCCCTGTCGCCACACTCCTTCCTGCTACAGGCAGCTCCTCCATCAACTGACAGGACATTTTCCCTGCACCATTATATCCAACAGGTCAGGGCCACAGCACCACTGCTCCCCCAGCAGGGCCTACACCCGTCACTGGGTCTGTTTAAATGGGCAGGTTTGCTGTAGTGTAGACTACTATTGGAGTTTTTACTGTACACATACACAACAAAACGACAACAAACTAATAATTCTCCCTCATTGGCTCAGCACCGCCTTCTTGGTTGACCTTGTTGCCCTGCCATTACACCGCACTATTATTGCTCTTATTTTAGAGACCTCACTGAAAACCTGAAACTTTAATTAAATGTATCATGTCAACAGATATCACATAATTGTAATAGGTTAATTGATAGCAATAACATTAAGTTGAACTTAATATTTTTGTATTTAAGCTTTCAAATACCTAATACAGTTATGTGAAATCTATTGACGTAACGCATTTCATTTAAGTCAACGTTTCACTTTTTTCAGACAATTACAGTCCATACGTAGCCAAGAGAAGCCCTCCTCTCTCCCATCCTCCTTTTGCAGTGGTGGAAGAAGAACTCAGATCCCATACTTTAGTAAAAGTAAACATACGGCAGTGTAAAAATACTCTGTTACAAGTAACAGTCCTGCATATAAGCAGCAAAATATACTTAAATACCAAATCTAAAAAGTACTCATTATTCAAAGTAGCCATGTCTTTCAAGTAATATATATGATATCACTGGAATATAATTAGTTATGCATTCATGTGTCTATCATTTTAATTTTGCAGCTGTTCAAGGATGAGAAAAACATTGATAACTGTTTATACTGCCAGATAGCTCCATCATCATAGTACAAGTGTATTAGTGGATTTCATTAGGCGCTTTCACACTGGTACTTTGCCGTACTTAGTTCATCAGAACTTAGTTCATCAAAACTCTTTAGTTCTGATGAACTAAAGAGCAGATCGCGTTCACACCGGAATAAGTCCCTGAGGGAGGATTAGACAAATGAAGCCGCTGACGTCACTTCTTCTTCTTCTGCTTTGGGTTTACTGACAGGCCGCAAACAACTTCACGGCGTATACTGCCACCCGAAGTCCCCGGACGGAAGTCCCCGGCCGGAAGTCCCCGGACTCCCAGCAGCTTCTACTGAAGCCTTCCGAGTAAATCGCCAGAACACCGACACCTCCTCATCTTCACCGCTCCCATGTTTTCTTTTGTGTTGCCATAAGTTAGTCTCTCTGCGTTTGTGCGCTGGGCTAATGCTAATGCTAATAATGCTAATGCGAGGATAATAAAATGGCGGCTTCACAAAACATTTTGTGAGTTTTACGGGGCATGGTTTGCAATCCGCCCAGCCAATCAGAAATGGGAACCTTTTTCTCCCACGAAAGTACCTGCTCTCTAGCAGGGACTGAAAAGGGGGTGAAAAGGTTCTCATGAACTAAGTTCTAGTTCCAGATTTCTTTGGTGTGAACGCAAATTTTCGGAACTATATCGGAACTATACTGAAAGTACATCAAATGAAAATACTCAAATAAATGACATGTACCTTGAGTATATTTACTCTCCACCACTGCCTTCATGTATACCTTTTCTCTTCAAACTACTCTCACATGGCAGGGAGGCTGACCTCAACGAGGCTATTAATGACTATCAGACTCACGGAGAGAGGTGTCAACACGCCTGCATTCACAAAGCTTCCCACACACAGCTTAAACAATACCCTGTAAATGGAAACACATGGATTTTTGATACGTGGGAAGGGTGATAATAGGTGTTGTGTGGCTTCTGGCTGGGGTCCTCTTGGCTGCACTTGCTCACACTTATTAGCCAGAGCCGGGCTTGGCCTCATCTCATCGCTGCACACAATCGGCAGGGAGCCTACTTTCACGGCCCTTTACCACCTTCATCATGCTCGCTCTTTATTTCACACTCATTCCAGGTTTCTCTGCCGCTGTTGCTTAAATGCATTTCAAACACCCCCCCCCATAACTCCCCCATACAAGCCCCTCCCACAGTAGAAAAAGGCTGATCCTGCCAGACAAAGATAATGCAAGGACTTGGAAATTGATGCAGCAAAGTTGACTTTGACTTAAAAAGTGGCATTGCAGCTTTAAATAAGTTTGAAACTTTACAGGCTTTTTTTTAATGTTTTAACCTTTAATGTAATCCAGCCACTTAGGAAGGGTGGAGGACTCCGGTGGGGGGTTTCTCTGATTTCCATACCATTTGCAGAGATTCAAAAAGTGTTTTTGTTTTGTATTGTTTTTCTTGAATATCATAAATGGACAAGATTACACCTGCGTTTTAGTGTGCAACACTGTGGTGCAGAATGACAAATGATCCTTGAAAATAAGACAGTATACATAAATAAAAACACACCATTGTTTGGTTACATTGTCATAACTACTGGTTTCTTTAGTGTTTATTCGTCTGAAATAAATGAGGTAGAATAAGTCGATTTCGGAGGAGTATTATTATCAGTAGTGTTGTACAGATCTTGTGAGAGCATGAACACAAGGTATGAGAGAGGAATCATTTTCCAGCTGCTGCAGGTATCAGGCCTCCCCCACTCCCTAATGACTGCAGCTAAATATACTGCGATAAGTACATGGGAGCGGATGTAAAGCACATGTATTATTGGTGATATACTAAGCACACACCTAGAGCCTTATTATCCACACCTTTCTAGGTCAGTGTGAAGCACAAAGTGAATTTAAGGAAAGGGATTTGTTTTTCGGATTCATCCCAGTTATGTTTGTAGATATTGCTTTCAGAAACTGCTAGGGTACATGTTGCAATAGACCATAATGTGTGCGCACACACACGTCTATTCAACATCAGTGGTGGATGGTAACAAAGCGCATTAACTCAAGACATTTCTACTCCACTACATTTAGGAAGCCAATATTGTACTTTTTACTCCACATTTCTTTGACAGCTTTTGTTAGTCCTTTTTAGGTTTAGATTATTAGGTAATATAACATCTTAATCATTTAATAAATACAATTTGACATATACTTATAGGTTGAGATATCCAGCGGCAGTATTATACAATTATTCAAATTTACCCTACATTTAGCAGTTGTGATGAAAACAAATCAATAATCATAATAGTAAACCAGTAACTCAATATACTATTCTGAAAAGGGCCACTATGCATCAGGAATACTTTTACTTGTGGTACTTGTAACAAAGAACTTTTAAAATATAGTATTGCTTATTTTCCTTAACCCTTAGATGCATAAGTGGGTCTTTTTTGACCCGGTGAGGTGGTTTTCTTGAAGTATCTTTGTAATTACATTTTTTTATCATTTCATATTCCAGCTATTCCTCAAAAAACATGTTTTGGATATCAAGCTATTCAAATTTTAAACTTACATTTTAAGAAATTATAGTTTTTGTATTACTACCCCAAGCTTCCATAAGTGGGTCAAAAATGAACCGCATGCATTTTCTATGGCATCCTATGGGAACCTTTGATTCTTATCACCTGTTGCTGTCAGGAATACATTCACTGTAGACTACACAGACTACATCACAAGTGACACCTCTCAGGAAGATTATTTTACACAGCAAGATCTGATACCTGTCATAATAATAATACATTATATTTGTATAGGGTTTTTCAAGGACTCAAAATCGCTTTACAATATAAGGGAAGGTTAGGGTGGGGGGTATAGGACTATCAAACTTGATCAACCGGCATGGATTGATGGGGGGGGGGTACTATGAGTAGACAAGAGGAGAAGAGATGAGTTTTGAAAAGGGACTGGAATACTGTGAGGGTCTCAGAATAGCGGAGATCTTTGGGACAATATGTTCAAAATGTTTTTTTTCGAAATGTAAAACAAATGTCTAAAATTATGAAAAATTCAATGTAAAATATTTCTAATGTGAACCGAAATATAATACTAAATATTATACAAGTGATTTTTCTTAACCAAAATCACAAAAATTGCATAAAAACACATATTATTCTAATACGGGTCCTTTTATACCCACTTCATTTGTGGAAGAGTGTAGGGTCCAGTCACTCGTGTAACAAAGCTGAGTACTTTTTCCTCCACTGTTCATTATCCAGACCAATTCAGCAAAAGATCACAAACTATGATACAAAATATCCCATAAATCCCAGTATATACAATTACCCCTGGCCTGTAATACATTATTACCTCGGACTACAAGGTTATGTTTTCTGGCTGGTTTGTTTGTCTGTCAAAAGGATTATAGAAAAAAATATTATTTTCCACTTTTGTTAACATTTACTGACAGCCTATGGCCTTGGCAGAGGTCTGCACTTATATGTTGTGTTCCTGCAGCCTCTTATGTATGTAATGCTTTGACAATAGGGGCTGGGTAGTCTTTTGCTCCTAATTAAAATGAGAAGAGCCTGCTGCTGAGCGGTTTTGACTTTTGGACCCCGTCAACAGAGAGAGGAAGTGGGGCTACCAGGAGGAAGTGTCAGACATGTCCTCTGGGACACAGCAGGAACAGAGCGTAGTCCCCCCCCCACCTCATGATGGGCATTGTACATATAAAAACAAGAATATGCTCCGCTGCTAGGTCATCAGTGCAACACACCTGCAGCAATTACAGCACACCTCCCCTTCTGAACTGGCTCTCCTGCCCTCATTATGTGTGGTCCAACCTTCATCTGTCCATTCAGGAGCGAGTCTACAGAACGCTCCTGCCTGTCTGTCCGCCTGTGGGCCCCCTCGCCTCTGAGCCTCCTCTCCTTGTAATGCAGAGGAGCAGACAGAGGCAGCCCCAACACCCACGGCACAGTTAGAGGCCTTTGATCAGTGTTTCCGTCTGCTATTACTAGAGACCCAGAGCCCCGGGCGTTAATCCCCTGTTTAATACAGTTAAAGGCATGAACCTGGCAACAGAGCAGAGCACGGTGGAGGAAACAGGAAAAGAAGAAGGACTCGTTTGGGAAAATGCTTGCTTCGAAACGTATTTGTTAAACAGACTTTCTGTAAACACTTAAGCATTAGTATTGATATACTAATACTTTTTTAGAAAGTTGACGGTTAACAGCAAACAACGCTTTAAAAATTTATGAAATTCATTTCAAATTCAGTTTGTGAAAAACTGTTGTTATCAAAATACTTTTAATAATTGTTGGACAGAAAATAAAAATGAAATAGCAAAAATGGAAGGCATTGAATGAAGGAGTCTCCTGCGTTCACAGAAATGTGTCAGCTGAGAGCTTAAATCCTGAGAGAAGTGCTGTTTGCGTCCTCATTGCATTTAGAATAACACGTTTTTTTAATGCATTTTGGTTTGGTCCATGTAGGAATATCTTCTGATTCTTAGTAATGTCTTAAACAGTCATATACAACTTAATGAGATAAGTCTAGTCTTTTTTGTTTCACGTCATGTTGATGGAATGGGTAGTATAAATGTAGTCATAATCTTTTATTACCAGTCAGTTTCATTTTCATGTTTTAATGATAAGACATATTTAATGGCATTTAATTGTCATCTATTTGGTTTAATTATTCAGTAATTAAAATACAGAATTAACTTATAGATTATGCATTTGTAACATCATGTAGAGAAGTCTCTTTTCATGTCAGCCCCACACGAAGAAGATGATTTGGGAGTCTACTGTAAGAATGAGCTTCTATATCCAACATGTTCTCGATAAATAGCCAATTGATATGGTCATATTCACTGAAAAGCACATATAGGGATAGCGAGACAAACATATCAATGGGACTGCTTTGATGCATGAGTGAAATGAATCACTGAAGTGAGCCAGGAGCAACATTCAGAAGATTAGACTTTGCATGTTGTTTGTTTAGCTGCGAGATCACAAGATAAATATATTCTGTTTGGTTTCTCCTGATGCAATTTCTCTTTCTTGTAATGTATAGTGTCCAGGGGTGTGCTTGGCTTTCAAGGTTGAGAATTTGAAATGGTTTTTACTTTGTGACCATAGCTTTGATATGAAAGATGCTTACCAATACACATGTGTGTACTGTATGTGGCAACCCCTTTATGTGCAAAGCAGAGGTAATGACATAAGGGTAAGCCATGCACAGATGGGCTTGTTTTTTTTCTTCCTTCCAACATATTTGTTTCTTTCCTTGCTCAAATATTATACCAATTGGACCCAAAATCAATAGTCAATACAGTTATGACAATACCCATCACTTATAACAATTAGGTATTTGCTACTTATGTGGACTTGGTCATAGAAAATAGATTCAAATGATCAACACTTGAGACAGTTAGCACAAGACTGACAAAGGTGTTACAACTAATACATGTAACATTGACATGCTATGGCCTAATTGGAACCAGAAGAATCAAAAGAATCATGTACCATGGATTGGAAGCAAATAAATCCACAAGATAAATAAAACAAACTATTACTACTGGTAACTATAGTAACTATACATAGCATGGATTAAGGCCACATTTATAATGCTAATCATCACTGCTTTGAGCCTTTTATTGACAATGTACTAAGTGTCTGACTCATCTACTGAGGCCTTTGTAGTGTTAATATTAATCAAATAAGCCTCTGCTAGCTCTGCATCAACACTAATGCAGTGATACTCAACCAATGTGGTTTGAAAAAGAACTCTTCTTAATGGAAATGAGACAGGTTTGGTATGTTGAGAACAAATATATTGTGTTGCTTAAAAGAAAAAAACCCGTTGTGTAGGTGTGCAAATGCAATAGCCCCCATGGGACTTTATCAACCTTAATCTGTCTTTGGACTCCAGTGTGCAGTATGTCAACGCTCCATTTGACCAAAACATGAAGGGTATGATTTTGTATGTGGGTGGCTGTATGAGCAAGCATCAGGTAGAAGAACAACTGGCCTAAAATTGGGCTACAATTACCTTACATGGCGTTTTAGTTTGTTTAGCAGCAGCTTGGAGGCTTTTAAAAGCTGGAACGACATTTTAAAGAACATCGCATTACTGAATACTAAGAAATGCCACAAAGGATCTTGTACTAACAGAATGTAATAAAGCATCAGGTCAGAGAACAATTAAACAGAAACAGTGTGAATGTGAAATTGATGTCATTTGATTTCAGTGTTGTTTTCTTCACACTTCGCTTCTGTCATTGTATGGTATCCAGAACCACTACTTTAGACATGTTTTCTTGTCAATCAATATCATTTCTAAATTAAAGATTTCTCTGCAAATTACAGATAGAAACAGAACCTCCAACAACAAAAAAACAGGTTATGGAACCCAAAATAATTTCATAAAATTGTACTATACAAGGCAACAATGCATGGGGCGATTTTGGCGCAGTGGGTTAGAGCATTGATCATCAGATCAAGGGGCGTTGGTGAACTCCAGTTCGAAACCCGCCACTGCGTCAGGCCATTGTGTCCTTGGGAAAGACACTTCACCCAAATTTGCTCCAGTGGGTAATGTCCACAGTAATGACTCTTACATGTCTAATATGTGTAATGTGTAATTGTAAAGCGCTTTGAGCACCTGCAAAAGCGCTCTAATAAAAAAAAATGTGATGCATTATTATTATTATAATACTACTTTTAACTTGTACTATAGTCTCAAGTTTTGCATCCACAGATAGATCTACTGTATGCTTTAAAAAAATGTTTATCAAACAATATGTCTGCTTCCTCTGCATTTTCTGCAGAGCAACTGGGCTCAGCAGGAAAGCAGAGGGAACTAGTTTGTCTGTGCCTCTATGTAGGTCAGCTTTCAGAGTCGGCCATCAATTCCTACTGTCCTACTTAAGAGACACACTCTATCCATACAAACACACACAAACACACATGTTTACTGCATTTGTTTTACATATAGGGATGGTAACCCAGACTTATAGCATGTTATCAGTTTAATTTAGGCTATAATTATAGCTATTTATTTAAACCTTCAGCAATAACATCACTAACTCTGACACAGATGTGGGCTGTCAGTACCAGCTGCAGTGTGGTCATTGGTTATAGGCCAATGAACATCAGCACAGAGGGTGTACTTGTGAAATGAATGCAGCTCTCTTCACCTATTCAGTATACTTTGAAAACACTCTAACTTCAGAATGACCCTCATTAGTGCCAAACAATTTTGCCATAAGTGTGTTTTTTCTCTGCTTCTACATGATCACAGGGCTGCTCTAGCAACAATTGAATGGAAGCAATTATCCATGGAGAAGGTGACTAACTACCCCTTAACTCACTAGCACCCAGGCAGCAAAGTAGTAAGCAATAGAGCAGGGGTGGGGAACCTTTTTCCTCTCAAGGGCCATTTCAATTTTTACAACATCCTCCGAGGGCCGTAGAAAATATTGAACTCAACCTCTGCTTAAAAATGCTAAAATCACAGCCCATTCATTTGGCCTTTCTTTAATGCAGTGCAAAGAAAAAGCAACCTCTTAATCCAGATATCTTACCATGACTCACGCATGCATTCACGTGCAAGGTTGTGGCATGACCACCAAAACAGAAAGATATGGACACAAGATGTGTGCAAATGTATTTAGTTTCCTATCCATGTGGACATGATTTAAGTGGGGGGGACCTAACCTCCTCTAGGGGGGTCCGGGAGGCATGCCTCCCCGGGAAGATTTTTTTTTAAATGTTGAAGTTAAAAGCATCAATCTGGTGCACTTTGAGAGCAACATTAAGAGATCTATGGATACCTCTCAACACCCATATGAAACAGAACTGTAAGCAGATTTATTTTTCTTTATGGATATTTTACAAATCACTCCCCTTTCAAACTGTATTCTTGTTTATTAATAACAACTTTGTCATATAGTATTTTATACCTGTTTACTTTATTCTCTTATTTTTTTATAACTATAATGACCATATAAAGATGTGCCTTTACCTCACTGTCACTGGTTGTAGAAAAAGCTTCTTATATTCGTTAGCATAGCTAGCTAACCAGATGCTAATAACAACAAAGTTATTGACTGTATGATCAGTATGACAGATGAACAGATCGCCACTGGGCTTTCAACTAAAGACACAGCCACGCAAAAACTGTGGCATGTGGTGCTCTCCGTCAGCACTACACCCCTGTCAGACAAGACATATACATATCGTGTTGTGTTCAAGGACCCTGACCTTGGCCAGGAATAACAGGCACTCGCTTGTTTAATTATTTTGCGGTCTAGATTTCTTAACATTTTTTTTTTGCGTGTGTTTATAAATTACCTCCAGGGCCGTATCAAATGGTCTCGCGGACCGTATACGGCCCGGAGGCCGGAGGTTCCCCACCCCTGCCATAGAGAGTAAAAAGAGCATTTGATGCAAGAAACGAGGAGAATAAGGTGAAACTTCTTTGAAAAAATATATTGATAAAAATGTGTTTTTTTTGGAACAATGCACTTGTTAAGGTACAGCAAAGACTGAAAAAGCAGCGTGAAATGACAAAAGGTACGCTGTGAGGGGACGTTCCTGAGTAAAGCAGAGGAAATGTGATATGGACATTTTGCTTTTTTCAACCCAAAGGTGGACTGACAGAGAGTCGAGCTTGTTCACAAGTGCCTTTCTGTGTCATCAGATAGAAGAAATTCACCTGCAGGTCAAAGATGACAAAGACCTTCTGATTGTCTGTAAAGCAGACCCAGCTCAGGACCTGGGGACTGAGCAGACTCCTTGAAAAAAAGCCAGTGCCTCTTTGAAGCAAAACGGTGAGAACAAACTCCACAGGCCACATTTTGACTTTTTGTGAGCTTTATCATCATGATGTGATCTAGGTGTCTAGAATCTGTGTTAAACTGGTCTTGATGAAGCTAAACGTGGCCAAAATAGATGCAGGTCAGACAAGTCACAGCACACAACATATGGGAGGCATACAGCCAATTGTATTAACACTGACACACTAACACATATTCTAAGATTAACGTGTAGCTCGGAAGCCTCATCTAAATAAGTAATGAACCTAAAAATGGAAGTAACATTTTATCTTAATTACTTGTAACTTCAGAAATTAGGAATACTGAGCATAATGAGTTCAAGTTTACTGGAGAAAACATGTACATCTTTGACTAGAATTACTTTCTGATTCAGAGAAGCACTTCATACCTTACTGGCCATTTTGGTCGTGCACAACTGTGATTGGCACAGCAGTTTAAAATATATTAGATACACCTTAAAACCACATTAGTGAACAATATGCACATGGCTGCATCCTCATTTTCCTTGCACATGTAGCCCATAAATGTTACATAATAATCCCTAAATGTTTGTATTTGATGGGCTCTGTAAATACATTTTAATAATGCACTTTGCAGCAAAAATACAGTAACTATTAGGTTGTGAGAATACTGAGGCTGGTCCCCAATAAGCTAAGTCCATTTTGGAAAGGAATAACTGCTCTCTTATTCCCTCTCTCTCTCTCTGCTACTTTCTTCCTCTTTCTATGTTTATAAAAATCTTACAATGATAGTAGATGATGATTGGGTTAGCTGCACCCATCTTCATCTTCCATAAACATGTTACTAAGAGTCAGCCTCCAAGTATGAAAAGTGAAATACATGTGGTAGTGCCCTAAAACTTAATGCATTTTAATGGCCAGCAGGGGCGGGCTCAGGGGGTAAGTTGTATAGAAGACTATACCAAAAAACTACCGCTGTAAACATTTCCTCTTTTTGTCTTACAATTTTTACATTTTCATAGCGTGCTCTTAGTAAATGGATTTCATATGTCACATTTCAGTAACCTCAATATTTCCAAAAAGACAATTGTGAAAAAGATGAAAACCTTTTAAATAGACTATACTTAAGCTGACTTGTGAGTACTTGACATTTTAATTTTAATGCATTTCATTAACTATAATTCTTATAAATTCAGTTTGACAGTGTTGTAAAAATGTTTTACGTGTAACCTAATTGATGTAGGGACCTCTATGCATGATAAGGTGATGAAATACATGTATGTTCTCTCTTATGGAGCAATCCAATGTTGTTGTTGTTGTTGTTGTTGTATAACATCCATAGCACAAACACACAAACACACTTTCCCACACACATGCAGAGAAACAGAGACATTGGCCATGCAGGGAAAACACACATTACCACTGAGAGAGCGACAGAGCCACTGTGAGCTAGCCACTGTTATCTCTCCATCTCTTCATGATGCCACTTTACTTGCCTCAAGACATATTGTATTTGCATGGACTAAGACAGCAGCACATCTCATATGCTGAATGCACACAGTGTAAGTAGCTGCAAAAGGCCAGAGGCAAATACAAGCAAGGTTAGGTAAACACTGCTGAAAGTAAGACAACAAGCCAGCACGACAAGTGGTTAGAATATGAGTAACAGCGGTGTAGAAAAAACAACCTGTACATAATTGCTCACACTGATGGAATTTCTTAAGAACAAATGGAGTAGGGGTGTAATGAGATCCAGAGGTTTAACCACGAGAGGATTCTTCATTCAAGACTGTCAGACTCTTTTGTGCCAAGGAATAGGCCCGGATTAATAGATGTCTCAATTTCCATCACATACAGTAACAACCAATGCAGGGTGGAGGTGGTGGGAGGCGGGGGCACGAGCCTTTCCAAAAGGGCTTTGAGGCAGAGTGATGAATTTCTTTTGAGGTCTGAAGCAATGTGGGACTTGGAATGAATGGTACAGATATGCACCTTTTGTAATTTCTGACCTATTGATATAGATATCCATTTCATTAAACGTAATTAGCATTTCTCATTCCTGAAGAAATGTGGAGAATGAGAAATGGGGAATAATAAGCATAGCGAGCGACGGCAGAGACGTGTGAATGCAGATCGCTCAGAGGTTTGTACCAGAAGAACAGTTTTTGGTCTGAAAAGAAAACCTGGCAGGATGTTGTGGATGCCAACACCTCCCACCACAGCCTCTACAGGGGAATTCACTCGGGGACTAAAAGCATTTAATCAAAATAATCCTCTGCAAACAACAAGGCTTTAAAGCACTGCATATGTGCAAGGGGGTTGCAAAGTAAAATTGATTTAGGCGTATTGGGCCTCTCATCGCCTGTATGGCCAGATTGTTATTACTATTTAAGCATGGGGTATATTTAAAGGCGTGACACAGTAGCAGTTCATCTGAAATGAAGAACACTGATGATGCCACTTTGCAGAGGCCATTACCATTTAGTAGAGATTGCTTTCATTGAGTGAGCCAAATGCTTAGAGGCGGAACTGCCACTTGTGTTTACTTTACAGATGCTTTTATGGTCTTACGGTGAAGAACAGAACTGTTCTCACTGAGAGCATTTCCAGTTCTCCACATGTGCACACACACACACAAGAACTCAGACCATGACATCATGGACTCATCAAGCGATGCGCGATGATGTCATTGTGATACTACTGACCCTTGTAATCAAGGCAGGTTTCGCTGCTTCTCATGAACACCCCTCTTTCATCAAGCTCCCTCTCTCTCTCGCACGATGGCACACAATTAGAGCTGTGGGGTGCTCAAAGTATAGCAGCCTAGTTCAATTGCAGACAGAGTCTGTTGACAACATCCAGGCTTCATTTAATTGCTTACTTGCACTATAATTGGGTATATAATCAAAGATAAACTGAACACAGCGCAGCGTCTTCATAACTTCAGAATATCCTTTCATCTGTGCCTTTGGGCAGTGATTAGCAAAGATGAGAAAGCTGCGCAGACGGCCATAACCATTGCTTAGCTAAGTCTTTGTTGAAGGCATTCATCTCATTGACTTAAGGTTGTGTTTTACGTTAAGCTCTTCCAAAAGAACACCTGGGAAAGGCCCTGATCTCAAATATCAGAGATGAAGCCGATTTTAAGAGGTCATAACAGATCTCCTCTCTCTCAGATTTGGACCTATCATGCTATATTTGAATAACATATTGTAGGGCCATACCTATATAAAACATGTCTGTGAAGTTTTTTTTTCAAAATACCAAACAGATCATGCATTTTAGCCATGCCTCATTTCGCTCTATTTGCTCTTTTTTAGCCCTGTTTTTGCAAGGGCTGATTCTGAGAGAAGTCTTCTTCGCTGCTTTTGTGGCAGACTACAGCGCCACTTACAGGCCTGGCATATGTACTACAGCGTCTCCAGCGCTTTCGAGCGGCAATGGCCGTGGCTGTCTCCTCCTGATAGGTGGAGAGTTGCCCATATAGGCGGAGCTCCCCGTTTCTGAGTCAGAACAATTTCAAATCTGTATCAGTCTGTATCAGCTCCGCTGCAGCCCCGTTTTTAGAGATTTGGGTATGGAGGAAAAGAGAGAGGGTTGTGTTTTCTGACACTTGGTGAGTTCCCTGACACACCGGGGACACATATTCATGTATAAAGACGTACAAAAGTGCATTTTGCATGATAGGTCCCCTTTAAGTCTTTTATGTTTTTAATAGAACTGCAGCAAAACTAAACGTTTTTCAATTTTATATTATTATTAGCAGCATCCCTTTTTAATTGGGCGTTAAATCTTTATACATTTTGTATGTTTTATTTATTCATTTATTTTATAGGTTTCAACACTTTTATTTTTTTTATTTGATAGTTTTATTAGTGACATCCTCTTTAAAATTGGTATTTTAATCTTTATTATTATTATTATTTATTTGTTGTTATTATTTTATAGGTTTTATTATTTTATGGTATTTATTCCTTTTGTGTTATGTCTTCCTTTAATTTACTGAAAGGAATAATTATGTATTTCTACCTGAAGTGAATTGCTTTCTCTGTTTTAATGTGATCCGTGCCATGTTGTCAACATACTGCGTATGAAAAGTACTATAGAAACAAAGCTTTATATAAAAATGATGAAGTCAATAGAGTTTTAGTGATTATATATTTATTTGAAATAATGTACATCTTTTTGGAAAGTCATTGACTTTGTGTGCTGTCCATAAAATATGTAACGGGCTATGTCTGACAAGTAGAACATTTTGTAGCCAACATTTTGTAGCCAAATGAATGCACCAAATGAGAGCACAATGTAAATACCATAACATGTGTTTCCCTAGGTGTGGGCCATGAATATCAACAGTGGTTCAGCTCTCACTCACTTCAGCTGTTGGTCAACCACACGCATGATAAAGCCCCACTCTGGCTACACTTATGGAACTGAAAAGACTTTGCATCCCTGTTTAGTTTCTCTCTCTTCCCCTCTCTGAAATGTCCTTTTAACTCAGCCTCTTTGCAGAAGGGGAGCTCATTTCAATCTCAAAGCTGACATCTGTGGAAGCAATGCAAGCTCTAAATGAGTGGATTTAATCCTGTGCAACAACGCTAGAGCACAGGAAGTATTCACACGAGAGAAGCAGGCAAGCTAAAAAATAAAGAAGACGCAGAAGGGGGAAGAGTGAAAACGCAGCAACCAAAAGAGAAAGGACTTTGTGACCTCTGCTCATATCTTTGTATCTGCAGCAAGGCAACTGTCAGCTCACGGAGGAGCAGAGAGAGCAGAGAGAACAGAAGAGGGAAGGGACAGAACGAGAAGCTTTACCAGATAGAAGTCCTACATGTTTATTCATGCAGGGAAAAAGCTTAAGTGTTTGAGAGGGCTTCAAAGCAGAAGAAGGCTCCACGTGCTGCATGGCCTTCTCCTCTGGCTAGGTTTCTGTATTTGGCCTTTGAGTAAGGGGCTGATCAATCCCACAGCATGCTGCCAGGCTCTGGACCCCCCATTACCACGAGGCTGCTCTTTGAACAAATCCTGCCAGGGGTCACTCTCCCTGCGCTTCATCATCTTAAAGGTCAGACACAACAAATGGCACGGAAGACATTTCTGTCCCCGGCCATAAACCCGCAGCTGACCGCAGACGAGTATCTACCGTCGGGACAGCTTGCAAACTGTCCTCAGAGCTGACTGGACAATTGGTCAATTTCACCTCAAATGTGCATGCATTTTAGAGAAATTCACAAGCTGGTATTTCAATAATGTCTGGGTCTCATGTGATAGCCTGGGGCTAGAGTGTACAAAGAAATAAAGGCCAAGAATCGCAACAAAATGACTGATACCTCTCATGTTTGTATTGTTTATACTGCGATATTTCTATAACTGCAACAACATCGTTTTTTCTGTCAAATATTGACCACTCATTCATTTCAAGTGAACTCGCTTAGATGTTTTCTTTCCGATGAAGATACAGATGAAGATATTCAAAACGTCCTGCAGCTGCTCCACAGTAAAAGCCTCACTATTTCACAGCAATAGGAGCAGAGAAACACACTGGATATCACTGACATTATAACTTAAGGTTTTTATATTTACCTCCATGGATCACATATATTATTAACATATTTCAATAAAGAAAAAAACAATTATGCATAACGAAAGCACGCTCCAGGGAAAGAGATACAATCACTAGACTCTTCATCTGGATTTGCACCTGCACCTTTTCAGCGAAGACGGTTGACTTAGAATGACAGACTTTTCAATTTGATGAAATGATTGTGCACCTGATCTCTGCCACTCACAGCAGCGATCAGGTGTGCAAGGATCATTTACATACTTAAGCTATGAGGATGTTCCTTTGAAAAACAAGATGTGTCTTGAATATGGGAAATAAAAAACCAAAAAATGTGGCAAAATTAAGTGGTTTATTTACAATCATGTATTCTTGTAAATCTTATTCAAAGATGGAAGTCTGTTACGGATACAGTATCTGAGTACACATTGTCATAACTGGGAAGAATACTTTAATAGGAAACTTATTTTCAATTCTCTTAATACTGTACATTGTGGCATGCCATTTAGTCAGTTTAAAATACATATCTTTTCACAATGATTTAAAACATTTACAAACTCTTTACTCTTTTTTGTTTGCTGCAGCCTTTTAAGAAAACATTTATTATTATTATTTATACCTACAAATATAAATAAAATATATTTTATTCTATACTTTTTAGGTTTTATTTCGATTCTCTTGCCATTTTAACGACTGTTTAACATGTATTAAATATCATTTTATAATGTGATTGTTTTTCACTATGTCTTGATACTTTTAATGTTTTTGTAAAGCACTTTGAATTATTTAGTTGTTGAAATGTGCAGTATAAACGTGCCTTGCCTGTATATTTAAATAATACAAATAAAGTTTTCTCTTCTTACCAGTCATGTAGATGTCACTCAGTGTAGACATGCCTTCACTGAGGAGCTCTAATCAGACTCATGATTGAACACACCTGTGTGCTGCTCAGCCACACAGGTGTGTTCACTTATCTGCCTGATTAGACCTCTGATATGGTTGAAGTTATGCAGGGAAATATAAGAGGCCACAAACTACTTGTACTATTAAAGGAAGCCTACAGTACGTGTGTATCATGTGGTAACATGTGCGACGCAAATAGCATAACGGTTATTGAGATGTCAATCAATCGTAGTGTGGTCTAATCAAGTAAAAATAACTTAAAATGCAGGTGAGTGCTTTTTAACAGCGAATACATTTTTAAATTCTATAAACTAAAAGCACAGGTGAAGTGAAAAAAAAAACGATGGCGGTCTCAGCAAACTATAAAAGCAATTGAAATGTTGACATTAATGACGTGACATGTCAAGATCCTGGATGTATAATGAGATATAGATACAGCGTTGGAGACGGGACCCTGTTAATTCCTTTTAAAGTTGTTTAGTATGAAATTAAAATGGCCTGAAACCAAGAAAAACAATATTCTGGATCTTTCTTGGATTTTCCAGAGCATGTGCACTTGTGTTTTGTTAAGCCCCGCCTCCAATCCACTTTGTCACGTCATAATCCGATCTCGCCGTAGTCAAATGAATGGAGAGAAAAAAATGTTCTGGATTTGGCCCTATACAAAATATCCACTCATTCATAGATGTCTTTTACCCAATGTTTGTCAACAGGGAAATGTATTTTTGGGGCCAAAAGGATGCCACGGACTGACACCGAAGTTGAAGTAGCACTGTTTGGCCAATACAAAAACTGTTCTTCAACGTCTCACGTTCGGCCGCTTGGTCAAAATGTTGGTGGTAAAGATAATTATTTTAGGTTTGCAAAGGATGGTTAAAGTAGAGGAAAAGGAAAAGACCATTGGATAGTGAGTTTATAATGTCTCTAAGTGCTGTATGTATATGCAGCTAAATATCAGGCAGGGCTGGAGGACTCCCCCTGGAGGAATCTCCCCGCCTGCCTATGGCGGGGGGAGCCTTCCTCACTATTTTCCATGCACACTCTTCACGAGGTAAGCGTGTCTGAGTGTGCTCTATCAGCCAAGTAAACTGCGGCCCCGACTCCTCCACGGTCACAGCCAAGGAAGGAGAGGTTGCGGTGCAGTGGCTGTTAACCAAAAGCCGGTCAGGGGCAGTGTGATGGGTTGTTGGACGACAGGGCGTGTATCCATCAGGGGTCCACCCACTGTACCCATAGAGTCCAGTAGAGGGCGGAGCCTGTGTAAGATATAACGATGGGTTACATATTGTAACCCTAGTTATATAAGCACAGGCGGAGCCCTCTACTTGGGGCCCTGTCTGTCCTATGCTGCTCGCTGAAGAGGGTGTAGGATGACAGTCAGGAGGCAAGGCCGCCTTATATACGGTGGGCTTGCGCGCGCACTCAGGTAGGCACGCCCCGAGGGGCCGGCTACGTTTAAAGATATCTCAGTAGGCTCGCATAGTAAGGTCAAGGGGTAGTACCCATAGAGTCCAGTAGAGGGCTCCGCCTGTGCTTATATAACTAGGGTTACAATACGTAACCCATCGTTCTTCCTTAGTTCAAGTTACAAAGCTTGCTTTTCACAAGTCTCTGTTAGTCTGTGAAAGCGTGGATATTCTTACAAAGCTAATGTAACATATTTCAAATCTACTTTATACAAATGTCGCCTCGAATGCAAACATGCAGACAATTAACTTCACATAAAAAATGATATTGACAACAATACAGCAAATACCAATACTATAATATACTATAATAAAGACTGATCATTACAACAATAAAACAATAACATATGTAATGTAGTTTAATAAAATAAAAAACAGGGGTATAAAGAATTTAAAAAAGGAAAAAAAAAAAAAAAATTAAATCTTAAAAAGTAAGGTTGTAACAAACCCAAATTAAAATCAGGATTACACCTATAAATTAATACATTCCTTTAAAAAAACAAAGAGCTCATATTGAGAGGCATTCTAACAGTGTTTCCTGTGATTTGTTAACTTGGAACAAGTTCTGGGTCATGGAACCCAAAATGATGTGCAATCAAACACATGGTCTTGAGACACCATAATTCCTCACTCACTGATGCAAGAAAGAAGAAGGTGAGAAACTGATGAGAATATTGCCGCTTCATTGCTACAAAGATCCACCAAGCGTGCTTTGTAAAATACCATAAAATCCTCTGTTTCATCAGCTGCCAAGGATGAAAATCTATTGGCAATGTGCTGCATGAGCTTTGACAAGTTTGGCCATCTAGAAGAGATGTGTGGTGATTATCTGGATAGGGCTACTCTGTCTGTCTGGCTGCTCCAATAAAGCCATGATGCCAGAATACTCGCCTCTGGCTCACAGGTCTGAAATGGCCTCTAAAACTGTCTTCTGTAAGCGCTGCTGCACAGTAGTGACATTAGACAACTTCTAGCACACAGTACATTAATTATTTAAACAATCCTTGTAAAGAACCAGCCCAGAAAAAGACGGAAACTACAATAATGCTGGTGGGGATGGCGGTGGCATGTGTTTGTGTTTCTCAGTGTCTGTGGGAGTGTGTGCCTGTGAAATGGGCATGCATACAAGTGAACGAGACATATCAAGATATGTAATATGACATAATGTCTCCCCTGCTCGAACCCCCAGCTGCTCGCCCACATGCCACAGATCCTGCACCATGTCTAAACAGATGCTCTATCAATAATGCTTGCTTCAGTGCCACACACCTCCCTGGTGGCCAAATTTGGGACGAGTAGAGTGGATGCGAAAGAGAGAGAGAGGAAGGGATTGAACAAGTCAGTGTTTGGAGGGAGGACATGAGGGAAGGAGAATGGGCAAGAACCCAGAAGCTAGAGTGACTACTGGGAGATGGATTGGCCACGCCAGAAGAAGCCAAAAGACCAGTGAACCTGGGGATGAAGTGTTCTCCTTGTCCCATCTGCTCCAACGAAAGGCGGGAGAAAGAAAAGTCTATGTCACATGGGCCTACTTCTTCAGGTCGTCTAACATTGGGATTCTCACTTATTGTGCACATAGATGAAAATAAGAAACAAAAGGAGACAATAACAAAGACAAGGAGCTTTGCTGTTAGAGGTGCCTCCCATTCGCTAATCCTGATACTTTGACGTACATTTTGGGTTCTTTACTTACATTTGCTGCTTTGATTGCATAAGAGCGGCCCATTGAGATGTATGGTAAAATGCAGTGCTTCATGAGTACCCAGATGGTGCACTCATAATATTCAAAAGTTGATTCCGGACAGCTGAACACTTCTCAGTCTCAACAACGGCCATTTCTGCCTTGCAACGGAACTGGCCCTTTTATTTTTTGTCACTAGCTTAACAAACCATTATTCGGATCCAAAACCATCTATCCATCTAACAGCATGGTTCATCTCTACCTTTGAGGGACAGCAGCTTTGTGGACAAAGCGTGTACAAAGTGTATGAAATGCAGCGTACTAAGAGAAATTCCCGAATTAACGGATAGTACTTCAGTGGAATGAAGTGGAGAAGATTCAATCCTTTAGAACTAAAGTGGTGCTGTCCATTACTCAAACTCCCCCTTATGTAGGTGCAGCTATCTAATATATCAATCTCTCTAAATACATCTATATACAAACACAAGAAACTCCAATCCAACTTTAAATCCCACCAGCTTTGGCATTCACATTCATTTGCATTGCATTAGGCTTTGAATACTACTTTGAACTTTCACACTACATGGGAGCACATTTTCAAGCTGTTCAAAGAGTTTACTTTATTCTGACCCCAGAAAAGTTAAACCAGCATGTGGTGGTCAGCAGTCTAGTGCAGCTGTTTGGTTTTTCTTCTGAGGATGCTTTGATATTGCCTTTGAAAAGGTTACATTTCGCTTTTTTTTTTTAAATAGGGAAAATGGGAGATTGAAGTTTTGAAAGGCCGCAATCAACTTTTTCTCAATAAACACATTAATGTTTCACTTGTTAGCAGATGGATTAATACAAAAATAGGAATTTTAATAAATGTAATTGGTGACCTTCCCATAAACAAATCGTGAATAACACAAGGATAGCATCGCAAAAGCAAATGGAAGGGTAAACAACAACATTCGATATATTTTTCTTTTCACTTTAAAAACAACACAGAGAAAAAGTCATTTTCTGGCAAAGACAGGGTCCTGAATGAATCCTGTAGGTAGGAACAACATTTTAACATACCCATCAGGCTTCTCCGCTCCTGTGTGTGTTTGCACACCATCAACGAAAGCGCGCCACATTAGGTGTACGTATTAGTTCTTGCATGAGCAACAAAACACATCAGTGCTCCTTCTGCACCACCCCTGTTGTCATCATCCATCATAATCTAGCCCTGCCTTCCACTAGCTGTCAAAACTGCTCTGGACAATTCACTTAGACATTGTCAGCTGAACTGTAATATTTTAGCAGCCACTATAATGAGGACTGGCCTGCAGATTGGTGGAACAAACACATGGCTCCCCGCTCACGCCTTGGTGGTCGTATCCATGACTTTGTCACAGTCATTCCAATTTTCCCGTTGCTGGAGGCAATACTATCCTAGTACGGTCAGCCTTTGCCAGCTGGGAACCCAACATGTCCGCTCTGCAACATTGTTCTTTGTCTTAGCTCTAGCTATCTCGACTGCGAACCAGTGAGCCTTCCAGACGAGAGAATACTCCTTTGTGTGCTAATCTCCAGCTTTCATTAGATCGGTTACACATGTAGTCTAAGACACAGAAGTTACAACCAGTAATTCAATGTGCTGCTTTTGGGCAGGAACTGGTTTTAATTTTTGATGCAGTGATTTATTACATCTTCAAGTATGCTCCTAGAACCATATTTCAAAAGACTATTTTGAAATGGAATGTTTAAGTTAGACTATAGCTCTGATATTTGTGTAATTGATTAGTTGCTTGACGGAAAATATTTTGACAATTATTTTTGGTAATTCTTCTCTGTTAAATATCATATTGAAGTGAATATCTTTGGGTATGGTCTGACAACACAAATGTAAGGACATCACCATGACTTTAAGAAACTGGGATGGGATTTTATAACTTTCTGACATTTTAAAGATAGTTATTAATAGAGCTACACCTGCAAATAATCATTAGTTTCAGTTATTTTTGCCAAAACAAACAGCCACCCAAGTGATAACCATCCCAAATAGATTTAAACCTCAAAAACATAATTGATTGCTTAATAGGTATTTCATGTTTTTGTCCATATCCATAAACAAGTTCTTCCATACATGCCTATGTGGGAGTGTAGTGTATGTATGTGTGTTTGTCAGTGAGTTTGTGTCCTCAGTTAGTGCCACATCAACAACATTAACTTGGAGGACAAAGGAGGGCACACAAACACAGCGAGCTGCACGCGTCAAGAAGGCAACAGAAAATAGAGTAGCAACACACACTATTTTAATTATCCTCTTGTCTAACCTGCCCTCCAATTACAAATAGGGATGTATAATAATCCATCTATTGATGCATGAAAGACAGGACAAAAACACAGAAGCTGAACACGAGCAGGATAAGAAGTAGTTTGAAAAATTAGCTCAGAGGGGCTCAAAGTGAGGTTAAGCCAACTAAAACAAATGTGATATCTTCTGTCCAAATTCACTAAGATACACCATTATTTTTTAATACCAGAGTGTGTACTTGCATATTGGTGCTATAAAATAGGTAAGAGGCAGCGTTTATCACCATCAGACAGATAAAATACATGATTACATTTATGATAGTGCAGTTAAATGATAAAGACACTGCAGTGCTCGCTGTATTCCTCAGAGATGGGCGTAATGAATATGCTCTGGCTAATTTATGCTGGCCAATTTGTCTACATTTGGTAAAGATTTTTCTCAGCAAATACAAACTCAGCTCAACATTAAGTAAACAGCATCGAAGAGGTTCTCTTTTTACATTACGCTGCTTTAAATGTGATGCTCTGCAACAGTTCTCTTTCCATGTAGTGTGTCATTTCAGGCAGACTTAATGTGTGTGGGATTAACAGGCTGCGCTGCAGACACCTGCCATTTGTCTTCCTTTGGCTCACGGGAATGCTACTTTAACCCGACCGCCGCATGTTGTGTTCTATGAGAATATGAACTTTGAAAAATGCCCGTTCAAAAACCCAATGACAAAAAAACTGAAACGTTGACTTAATACATGTATTTTGTCAACAAATTGATCATATCTGTATTAGGTTAGTTAAAAGCAATAATATTAAGTTCAACCTAGTATTTTCTATTTAAACTTACTATTATTGCTTTCAACTAACCAAATACAATTATGTGAAATCTGTTCACATAATACATTTAATTAAAGTCCAAGTTTCAGTTTTTTCAGTGTGGGAAAGGAAGGAATTGTTAGTAAGTAGACACATATCTAGATATTTTGCACTAGGCTGTATAGGTCTCTAAAACTCTTTTGTTCAGGTTCCTATACATTCAGCCCACCCCTGGCCGATACAACAGCTTACAGAAAGCAAAAGTGCAGCATGAAAGCATCCTCTTACTGCAATAAGTGAGTGATCGAGAGCTATAGCAACACGTAATATCCAGCAGCCAGATAAGCTCCAGGACTTCTCTGGGCTGACTGCAGCAATGGATACATCAGAGTGCCTGAAGTCATCCTGTCAAAACTCTTGCTTTGTATTGTTTGTTAAGAGACGAGAATCCACACCTGTGCATGTTCTCACAATCTTTTATATCTGGCTTTATACGTTTGTCTGCGGGCCAACCTGCTGCATGTCCATGAGCCCACTTGAATCACATATTAAATCTCAATGAAAAGTATTCTTGGTAAAGAAAGTTATGGATAACCCAACGGGTATTCAAATATGAATTTACAGTGCCTACGACTTTTACGCCTACGACGGTTATTTATCTACGCAAATACAGGTCTTACCAACCCCCATGAAAGGAGGGCCAATAAGAATCCGTACAAAACAATAGAATGCACAGCTTTTTTTTTATGCCACATATTGTTGGAAAGCTACAATTGTTTTGAATTGATTGATGGGTTCCATTTAAAGATACAGTCACAACAGCAGGTACAATCAATGTCTGTCAGACCGACAACACCTACAAAATATAGTAAACTCATCTCATAATAATCCACCAATTGGTAACATTGTGACCAAAACAGTCTTGTAAAATTGACAGATATCTAGTCTCCGGATAAGTGTTGGCAGGGGAGCAGATGAACTCCAGAACAATATTGTTAGTCAAAAACACAATAAATCCACACGACTGCTGTGGTATGATTGAAAAATTAGCTGGCAGACTCCAAGAACTCCAACAGGTTTAAGAATTAGTTTCATTGTACTTTGGGTATTTCTTGAATAAGCTTTAGACTCATTTTACAGTAAGAGGTTACGTTATTGGCCATAATACAGCTGATTTACGTTAAATACAGTTTCTTTATCAATATAATTTAAAGATTAAGGGTTTCACTCTAACTTACATTCATTCAGTCATGATAGGCTGCCAACATTTCTTTTTTTATTACCAAGGCAGTACTTGGCCGGTTGTCACCATACATAAAAATGATTCCACACAGTCAGGAATACAGTAGAAATGTGGGAGAAAGAGAGTTTGGGTGTCTGATCTTTGCTTGGTTTTGGCAGATATCCAGCATTAGAGTGGTGCATCCTTACTCACAACCTGTCTTTACTGGATCTATATCCTCCCTCTTTAACTCACATTGACAACTTTGTGTAGACTGAAGCTACGATCCTGCTCAAAGAATGAGTTATAATACCTAATCATTGTCTCTTCGGTTCACAATAATTCCCATCTTGTGTCAGACGGTGTCACGCACACACATCCACATGTGGATACAAACACACAGTGTAAACGTTCAGAGCAGAAGAAGACAGTGAAAAAAACGTAGTGGTCCTCCTCCATCCCTGCAGGCAGTAAAGCAGGCGGCATGGCAGCCCTGTCTCCCAAGACGAGTTAATAAGATGGAGCAGTCCCCGGGGGCAACAGCCGGGGAGCATTATCACTTTGAAGGCAGCCAGAAAAACTGACACATGGTAGGAAAGAACTCCCAAAAAGAAGCCATTAATTACCCCCTCTCAATAGCCACTGCTACAGGAAAAGTTAATTTGAGAATTTGGAAGACAGGGATTGTTTCAAAATAAGGGATTTTCCCTCCCACTTGGTTTCAATGAATCTTCCGCAATTATTTCTTCATGCGACTCTATTCATACATACTCAATTTGCATGTTATTCCTCCTCACTATATCTCTGTGTCTTTCTCCCACACATGTATGACGAGACAACCCTCTCAAGAGTGAAACCGCAAGGAGGTGCAGGGCAACGCAGCACACATCAGCATGTGTGAACCACCTGAAAACCACTTCTACACTGATAAAAGTAAAACATAGTGGTTGTTCGTTTGATGTGTTTATTCTCACTCAAATAATTTTAAATTATTAGTTTGATTATTTAAACTAATATTCCTGATTTATATTTATGGTTGAACCTATTGTTTTATATTGATAGAATATAAACTGACAGAAGGACATTGAAACTGAAACCATTCATTTGTTCAATGTAGTTTTATTAGATCAAGCTTCATTTGCGCATGCGCATTGATGACACCGCACACAGAATGTTCTGGCAGTACACTCGCTGTCTTTCGCAGTTCGGTGGAGGTAACCAGCAGACTTCATCCTCCTCTATCCAGCCTTTGACACTTGGAAAACGAGCACATGCGATACTGGTAAGGATAAAATAATATTTATATATATATAATATAATTTCACATACCGAAACGTTAACGTTTGTCTGAGTATATCTTCCGTTGGCTCTGGCCGTGACTCTGACCGGCTGTTGATAGCCCTTATAAGCTAACGCTAGCATGCTTTATTCAGACATTAGCTTTAGCCCGCTTGGAGTTATGGGTGGCTAACGTTACTACAGTCCGGTAGCTCAGTTAAGAAAAAGTAACGTTATTTATGGGAAACGTTAGCCTACGTGTGTCTGGCGGTGACTCTGACTGAGTAGGCCGTAAAAGCTTGCGCTAACGTTTAGCATGCGCTAACGTTTAGCATGCTTTATTCAGACCACGCATTATCCAGTGAAGAACACTCAGCAGAGCATATACTTCTCAACACAACATTAACTGTAACGTTAAATGTTCTTAACTGAGCTAGCAGACTGTAAAAACACTAGCCACCCATGACTCCAATTCAACTAAAGGCTAAAGTCAATGTCTGAATAAAGCATGTTAGCGTTAGCGTTAGGCATGAGTCATGGCCAGTTTCAAAGGCAGATATACTCAGACAAACATTAAGTATCAACTTTAACTTTTCTTAGCTGAGGCTTGGTGGCCTGTAAACAGTATGAACAGCCGGGCTGCGTGTTTTCTATTGTAAATAAATAGATAAGACTATGAATTTGTATTTATTACCAGAGTAGAAATTCTGGTGTTAAACGTCAATTTAAGGACAGATAAGTGGGCTTCTTTCATATTGACAAGCGACTTATATTTGAATTTTCGAGTTCAATTGATAAAGATATTGTAAATGTAATGTTAGTTTACAACATTGTGTTATATATTTTTACATCACCAAAATGTTGACCACTGTCCTAAAATAAAGTATAGGCTTTGAGTAACGAATTTAAGTTTAATGTTTGATATATTTTGAATATGTCAATAATCTTCTTGTAGCTTAGACACTTTGATGGCTAATTAAAGACTAATGAAAGGTTTTCTCTTTAAACTTCAGGGAAGCAGCCGTCTATTACTGTTCTACCCATGTGGATGTTCCTGTGAATGGTCATTGCTTGTGGTAAGTTTAAAAAAAAAAAAAAAGGTCATGAGGGTATTCGCTATATCAGGCCACCCTTCAAATTGGACTAAAAGATACATTCATGTATAAGGTCAAAATGAGTATATATATATATGAACTTTGTATGTAATACTTTGTAAAGTATAACACAATGCAATTTGAAAAGAAAAAATGTATTGAGTGTACACCTGCATTTCATTAATTCCCTCTTCATACTCTCGATTTCTCTTTCTCTTAGAGCGCCATGGCTGATATTGGACCACCTGTCCGATTGCTGATCATCTTGAACGACGACAACAGTGTAAGACTGGAGCTTCGAAATGGGATTCCCAACTCAATGGAAGAGCTCATTGAGGAGGTCAATAATTCATGTGGATTAGAAGGTTACATAAGGCTACAGTACAAAGACACTGATTTTGGGAACACATTTGTTAATCTTACATCTACACATGCGATTAAAGATTTAACAGTGATCAAAGTTGTCTAATTAGACCCCGATTCTACAACTGTGGTCTTGTACCCAGTTGAGATACCATTAAATAGTACCCCTACAAGTGGACTGTACAGTGAAGACTCCTCCTCTGGATCTGTGAATACAGATGACACAGTACTACTTAGCAGCTCTTCCTCGGAATCATTAAGAACACAGCAGTGGCCTAAAGTGTTTCCAATCCCGGTCTTCTCCTATGACACAGAATGTCAATTACAGAGAGGAAATGCAGAGTACACAAAGAACCAATCTAGACTGACACTAAGCTCAAAAATGCTTTCAGACATACTCGAGAAACTGGCTGATAAAGTCTACACATACAAAGCATACCCTACAGATGCTGACTTTAGCGATGTTGCTGAGGCATTGACAAGCAAGCATCCCTGCCTAAAGGAACCAGGGTCTTTCAATGAGAGCTATGGATGGAAACAAAGGATGAAGGTAAAAATTGCCAACTACCGGACACTACTCAGAACACACGGAACATCTGCAGAGCTCGCTGAACCAAGTCTCAAGAAGAGTCCTACCCTGCGAAGAATTTAAAGAGAGCCAGGCGAGCTGAGGCCAACCATTTTCCATCCTTGCCGATTGGTGAGACTCCAGAAAGCATGGAGCAAGAGAGAATTTCCGTTTTGGCAGAACAACAGAAAAGAAACAACCGGCAATCAATAAAAGAAAAGATGGCGAAGACGTTTGGATACCGAAGACAATAGTGCATCAGAGGCCAAGCATTGAAGGCCTCTTGGAGCGGTGGCCTGCACTTTTTCACATGGAAGAGGTCATTATTTTTGATGAAACCCTTGATTGTAAGTAAGCCTGTAGTGGAGAAGAAATGAGGGCCCAACTAACTAACAACTATAGACAGCCTAGGCAAATATGTTGATGTTTTATTTTTAATATATATCACAATATAAGCTTTACATCTATAACTCTTTGTGTCTTCATTTGGTGGTGGTTTTCAATAAATATGTGGATTAATTAATTTAAATGTTACATTCATACAAGCTGACTTGGAGCACTTTTAATCAAACCGTTGGCTCTTTATAAAAAATATGTGGATTATAAATTCTCAGTTTTTGTTTTCTATGCTGCTTATATTTTCTAGGTAAATGCTGAGTTCATGCGCATAACAACATTTCCATTGAAGACAAACTGCTGCAGGTCATCAGGAGCAGGGAGGAGTTGTGAAACAGAAGACCACCGGGATCTTGCAGGTTTTAGATGAGGTATCTATGAATGAGTTTTTTATCTGTGGGATCAGTGGCTGAATAGTCCTTTTTTTTGCATTTGATTTATAATATATATATAACTCTTCTTACTCAGACTGTGGACATCACCATCAGAAGAGAATGCATCCTCAAGTAATTTTTTTCCTCTTGGGCCACCATCCGACTAAACTGAGAACTTTCCTTTTTTCATCTATCCAGTATAATCTTGTATTTTTAAAAGGTAGCTGCAAACTTGGGGAAACTTTTGTGCCTCAGGCCTGTTGAACTACACTCTGTGGTCCTCATCCATTTCCCTTTTGTTTGCATGATATGCAGGAAGCTGAGGCTGGAGAACTGGAGCACGCAACAATGGCAATCTTTGTCATTGGGAAAGAGGATCAGTTTCATCGACCCAAAGACGTCAAGGTTCTCATCGACGGAACTGAGGTCGTCAACGGCTTGCCCTCGGTTGCGACAGCTTTTGCCATGCTCTTCGGGCTCATATACGCACTGAACTTAAGATATCCTAAAGAACTGCAATCCACTTTTGAAGTTGTGCAAAAAGTCCTGATGGAGCTTGAGGGAAAAAAGATGAGCCCAAAAGTGAATAGACTGAGAACCCAGCTGTTCATCCCAGAGTAGACACTTTGTTGCACTCACTCACTTGCAGTTACCATTGTTCTTACATGGTAATGTTTCTAAAACCAAGGTTTTATAATAATTATGCATTGTAAAAAATGTGCAAAAAAGTTTTGTGAGTGTTCAGAAGTTGCACTTACAGTATGACCGATTTTCACTGTAGAAATTATGCATGTCTGCTCATTTTCAGAGATTACATGTCTCACAGGCACAAGTTGTCAGTGTTGCTTTAAAAAAGTGCAGTTGATTATAAGGGCAAGTCCTTTTTCGAAGAGTTTGATGTTTGGAAGCGGCACATTACTGCATTTTAACTGGTACTTATTAACATGTCTGCTTGAGATCAGGTAATGGCTGCCTCAGAGGCCAGAGCTGGTTGTGTGAACAACTTGTTTTTCATTCAAATAAATGTGCTCTAAAATAATTTGTTATTTGTCATTAAATGCAATATAATCATAACATTTTTAAATTAGAATTGCTATACATTTCAGATACTGACAACTTACATTTTATATTTGAGACGATGTAAAATAATTGGTTTGATTTAGGTAAGAAATGGTTTTGAATTTAGTTTAATTATTTCAGGTTCAACTGGATGTTTTTTTTACATTCAGTACGTAACAACACACTTTTTTCATTTAGGACAACGTAAAAAGATTGGTTTACTTCACCGTCAGATAATAGTTTGCCTGGAGTTAAAATATACAGATTGATCTGAAGAAATGGACTTTAATTGAGTCAATGTAAAATATTTCGTGTGATCGATTACTCTCATTTTTTTTAGTTGATCCAACGTTTTACTTTTATCAGTGTACAGACATGTGGCGTGATGAATAAATCATGCTGCATAAAAACCAAGGGGAGAGAAGTTCCTCTCCTGAGGGCCCACATTCACTTAAAGCTGCTCCACTCCAACCCAAGTATCTCCCCACCATCTAAATGAGCCACACATGGCCGTGCTAAAGCAAATAAGAGCAAAACTGTCGCCGCACTGAAGAAACATTGATCATTACACAATTTGTTCCCTTTTATTACAGCCATTGTAATTAAAAATAATTGAGTAGTGAGGTGGGCAGGTGCTCTCATCAACATTTTTTTTTCCGCCAATTAGCACTACAATAATATTGCTCTGGATATTGCAGATGATATTATTAGCATTTTGATGGAACACAAGTGCCTGCATGCCTGCACGCCAGAGAACCGTTCTCAAGTGGAATCTTTTCGCTGAGATCCACTGGGGAAGTGTCACTTCTGGTTTCCACAAAAACAGGCTCAGAAATAAACAAAAGGCATCATAAGTGTTGAAGATGCATAAAAGGGCGCCAACATGCAGTGCAGAATTAGGCCAGTTTCAACCGAACACAAGCATTCGATTTTGGATCCAAATCAGATGCCAGATACATTAAATGGATTGCTAACCTAAAATAAGCTACTCAAATCAACATCAGAAACACAGTGATGAAAGTGTGCATTAGAATATGCTCAACTGAACGTTAATACATTTCTCCGCACAAATCGGACAAATGTGTTCTAACATCAGGCGTAAGACCTGTGCGTTCTCATATAGCCGGCTCTGTCTGTTGTCAGAGGCCTAACAAATTGGTTCTCTAACCACTTGGGAGTGTGTGTGCTGCGTGCGATGGTTTACCCATGCACTGAAGAATCAGAATCACATTTGAAGCATTGAATTTCTGTGATACATCTTACCAATTTCCTCCAAAGCATCCAAGCTCGATCTGAGCGTCTCTCTGTGACAGGGATTATCTCACGAATACCAGAGGGGAAAGATAACTGACAATTGTTCTGGGTTAAAATGACTTTTTCTTCTTCTGTGCCTGCTGGCTGTGCAAAGTGGGTGTCGATGCTAATTTGCAATCTTGACCAGTGGTAGCAGCACTCCATGTAGTGATTGGTATTAATCAGCCTCAAAGGTTAATATGAACAGACACTTTAGATTAGTTTAGGTATGAATAAGCCCAAAACCTGGCAATCCTACTCGTCAACCTTTATATCCTGGTTGAAAATGTTGGATCTTTCTCGGTTTCAAAAAAACCTTTAGAAAAAAAAAATCAACAAGTTTCTGAATGTCAACATTCTTCCTCTACAATGCCTCATGTTTCATTGAGTATTCATGCTTTTTAGCAAGTATTCCTAAATGTTTAATTTTTATTGCACAATTTTATGACTTTATTCCTTTTTATGTCTTCAGTTTATTGCTTGTTGCTTTGTTGGAGGAGCATGGGACCTAATATTTTCATTGCCAACCACTCAGATATGAACATAAATCAACTGAGGTAGACATGAAGCAAAAAAACTAAAACATACTCGCAATATTAGAGCTTGATTAACTTATATAAAGGAAACAAAGAGAAAACTGCACTATACTATATGAATCTGTCTTCTGTGGTGTCGTTATTAATTATAAGATTTGGCATAAATGCATTCCCTCACCATCATGCCAATAAGCCATTCGACAATTTCACTGAATTACCTGTGTGTAGGAGGTAGAAGAAGAATAGAGAGAGTAAAAGGAGAGAAATGTGGCGGGGGAGTATCAGAGACAAAGACAGAGAGACAGACGAAGAGAGTGAGACGGAGACAGAGAGATCAGAGAGCTGGGGACAGGAGAACTGCAAACCATAAATGAATTCCCGAGAGAGGAGGGAGGGACATGGAGAAATTACAGAACAAAAGGAGAAGACAGAAATGACATTTCTTAAGGGACTGCTGTGTGGCATTTGTGGGAAGAAAAATGAAATGTGAGGACCAGGGAGAGATGGAAGGCGGGAGAGGGCATGGGGAGAATGGAATGAGTAAGAGCGAGAAACAAAAGAGAAAGTGTGTGAGAGGTAAGACTAATTTATGAGAAATGAGGCAGGAGTCGGTGAGGCTGGCTGGCTGCCGTCTGATGGATTGGAGTGGGGGTGGAGGTGTGTGCGTGTGTGTGTGTGTGTGTGTGTTTCAGGTTGGTGGACAGCCTGTGATATGGATCCTTTGATGCGGCGTCTCAAAAAAAGTAAACTCTCCAGAAATGGGACATGAAATGTACAAATCACTTCTTTTTGGAGGAGAAATCCCTGGCAGGTAGGTAGAGCAGACAGAGGCGAGAAAGGTGAGAAAGAGACTGGGTAGGAAACAAAGAGAGAAAAAAGCACAGGGGAATGAGCAAAAGAAGAAAAAAATGTGTGAAGTGACAGAAAGGCGAGAAAGAGTTAAGAGAAGAGAAAGATGACGGAGATAACGTGAGATGAGAGACAGCTGCCTTTGATGCAACTGCTCTTCAACTGTGGCAGTTTGGAAAGAGAGAGTGTATGTGTGTGTGTGTGTTTAAACGTGTGCAACCCTTAGAGTGTATGCGAGTATCTGTTATAATGAAGTTCATATAAGCGTGAAAGGCGGGATTGATGATAAGGCAGCTGCTCATTTGTAGTACGTAAGGAGTTGGTTCCCACATGCTCCAAGATACACAAACAGGGAGAGACACAATCGCTCACACACAGGCAGGGAAAGCTGCCTCTGGAGGTATCAAGAAACACTCGCGGCCTACAAAAAAAATCAAGGCTCTCCTCTAGACAGAATCCCCTCCCAAAGCTTGCTGACAGAGGAGCGCAGTGAACCTCCTCTTTCAAACAGCGCAGCGTCATTATTCGTCTTACAGTACTGTATCAAAGCCAGGACACACGCTGCTGTGTGAAGGGCCATCAACGTACACGGCGACGTACACCTTCTCCTCATGTCTCTCCTTCCCATCTTTCTCGCACACACACAGCTTGGAGAGCGGGGAGCAGAGAAAGGCTGGCAGCAGCGATAAAAGACAGTGATGAAGGTGTGGCGGTAAAACACACTGTGTATAGACGCCGTCAATCTACTGATGGGGAGAACACATCACACATCACGAACACACACCGATTGTCTTTTAAGTTAAGTCTCTCTCAGCATGAGTCCAATGAAGATCAGGCCCAAAACCACACATTTTGTGGTTCATACATAATTGAACACATGCGTAGAAATAAACCTGCAGGAGCGCTCTCTCTCCAATCACACTGCCAATTCCTTGGAGGCAAAAACTCAAACAAAGGCTTATTACTGATATCGTCATCCCACATGCATTCCTTTGTAACTTCATGAACTATTGATGCCGTGTCAAAGGTCTCTTACAGCTGTAAGGAACACTGCGTTATCTTTAAATCTAAGCCTTATGATGTCAGGTGTCATCCCTGACCCTTAGAATTGTACAAATTCAGATTTATTGCGATGCATAACGCCCGTACGTATTCACTGATATGTTGTGTTTGGCTAGTTTAAGATTCCCCTATCTCGAAAAAGTCAAATATAAGGACTTTAAGGACTTTCCTGCCCAATCCCTTTAAATTCAAGGACCTAAAAGGTTATTGTTTGAGAGACCAAGTTTTATCGATTTGGTTTAGAGATGTCCCGCCCCTAAGCTTATCATGTAGAATGTGTTGGAGCCCTAGCCAATAGAGTGGTGCAGTGATGACGTATTTTTGTAGGCCGACCCGGAAGTAACCTGCTGGTTCCCTCGACACAAAGCAATGGGATTTCTCCACAGGCTTGTGGAATATTGTAAAAAATAAGATCTGTGGAAAACGCATTTGATAAATGCACGTTTTGTTCAGCCGGATAATCTCCACATGTCTACCCTACTTTTATAATTTTCAAATCATAAATCTATCGATTCGATTTATGATTCGAAAATTGGACTACAATTGAGGCGCTTCAGGCAAGGAGGAGTGTGTGGGAGAGAATACAGGGATTTTAGCCTTTGCAGACCATTAACATGCACAAAAACCTATACAACACACCCTAAAAGCACACTAGGGCCTCTTTAATGTTAGTTTTCTTGCATGCTTGCTCCAGTTTAACCTGCATCACTGGACTATATCACTCATGTTGCACTTTCTTGAAACAGTTGCTGTGTGAAACAGCAATGACACAGTGGCAGCAAACAGAAATATGAGGCATTTTTACACAGAAATGTCTAGTCATTATAATATTTTTACTCAAGGCATTTATATTTTACCCTAAACATTTTTGCAAACCTTCAAGGATTTGAAGGACGCATGGGAACCATGCTGTTTGTAAGTGTAAGTGTATCTTGCTTGATTTCTTCGATTCTCCATAAATGCAATGCCCCATGACTTGTATTGTCTTTTTCAAAACTGTCAAGGCAAACCCCCCCTCCTCAAATTCACAAACCTTTGAGAATACAGTCTGTGTACCATGCTGTTTGTGTATAAATACATGTGTAGTGGCCAACATCGTATGAAGAGGGTGGCTGGCTGCGGGCTTGTTCTCTGTGGGACTTTACATCGGGGCAAGCCACATAACACAGGGAATGGGCCCCTAGGCAGCAACCTGTTTACATTGCATTTTACACACATTTCTACACTCACACACTTCTTGCATAAATAAAAACAAGCACACAGCACACCTACACAGCAGCGCACAGTTAAACACAGAAAGAGCAACTTGGAACCTGTCAAGTGCGAACAAACTGATGACAAGACGGCGACAGATGGATTCACTGAGGAGAGACGAGTTATGCATTCAACTCAATTAGCAACGTGCTACTGCATGACGCCGATGGGATATGGAATCTTACCATGACTGGCAACCTGTCAATCGAGGCAACAGAGCCGCAAAACAAGCATCATGCAAGACGCAATGAATTCAATTTAATAAACCAATAAATTAATTAATTTGTGAATAAACGCCATAAACCCATGGAGTGGCAGCTCTGCATGGAAAAACAGGGCATAATGTGACCAGGGAGCCTAAATATCCCCAGGCGCACACACACAAAGAAGAAACAGGCAGCGGGGAAAGAAGAAGAGGAGGAGGGGGGAGACAGAGAGGAGAGAAGAACAATGGCTGCTCTTCTCTTTCTCTCTTGCTCACTCTCTCTTCACTAGCTCTGTTCATACATTATCCTGCCATGGTACCTAATGAGCCAGGCATCTCCACCCTGACACTTACGCTTGGCAACCTTTATTACAGTGGGGCGGTACACACACACTCTCACACACACACACACACACACAGAAAACAGAACTGACCATCACAGAAACAGTGATGTGGGAGGCTTGTAGAAATGTTTGTGTATTCAAATGCATCTTTATTGTCTGTCAGATATAATGGTTTAAGTGTCGATGTCAAGTTCCCAGTTCCTACTAATACATGAATCAGCCTGAAGGCTTCTGGGTAATATGGGGACAGACACCATGTGCCCCTTCTGAATTGTTGCCGATGCCTCATTGTTCACGACGGCATACAAAATTGCTCTTTCTGCTTCCTTTTTTACGGATTCGCACTCAAGAAAAGATCAAATCTATCTTGTCTCGCAACATACCAGTCAGTGCCAGGATGTACCCTGCAGTGCTGTGATTGTTTTGCCTGCTTCAGTTTTTGAAAGCTTCAGTTCAGAAAGAGCCTCCCACAACTGTTTTAAGTGGTAAACCAGCAGGGGTGTTGGAGGCCAATCAGCTGCAAGTACAGTAGGGGCTGTGCGGGAAAAGTTGGTCAATTTAAACATCAAACGTCACGACGGCATGCCACTAAGAACGGAGTTGCTTTGAAATGGGGGATGACTGACATGTCAGGTGAACACTTTGGATGACATAAAACACTCAGTTTGACCCTGAAAGCACAAAGAGAGAAAGAAAGCAGAGATTGTCCTTCCTCATTTTAATCTAAAATAAGATGCCTGGACTGGAGGTGATGTAGTTCAGCTTGCAATCTTTCTGTGAGAAGCTCAGCAGCTGATTGTGATTTACAGCCATGTGGGTTGGTGTATTTCTGACCACCATTACACTTACACAAGTCTAAAACTGACTTCAAAGCAGTCCAGCTGATTGTTTTATGTTGTAATCTAGAGTTACTTGTAATTTGAAATATCGTATCACATTTTAAAATACAAGGAAATACCATTTGACAAAATAGAGCGGGAAAAGTAATTGTTTTTTTGTAAACACCACTGACATGTCACCTAGTGCAAATTAATCTCCTTTAGATAAAAACAGTGCCCATCATTAAACAGTACTATGATCACTGCTCCTAGTACTAGACTCCTGGTACTAGGATGGGTTAAATGCAGAGGCCAAATTTCACTGAGTGTGTGCTGTGTGCTTTGCATGTGTGACCATTAAAGAGGGGTTTCATCCCTCCGATTCTCTATTTATGTGCATCAACATGAAAAGACGGACTGCTTTTCATGTTTTAAAGCATTTTGGGATGTGGAAGTGTGCATAAACTCAAACTATTTTAATGCTGTTATTATCAGTCGAATAAAGCCTATTCACATTTTCTTACCTAAACTAAAGGAAGCACACTTCTCTTTTTTTTCAAATCTGATAAGTAATCCCCCCAAAAATTGCATCAGAAACACTTCTACATATCTATAAAATCAGGAGATATCCTTTTTGAAAGTGATTTACTCTTCAAAGGAGCTACTGCTGAGAGTACAGATGCTCCTGCAGTGCATCTGTAGGCGTGGAGGCTATCAAAAACATGTCCATGCGATCAGCATGTTCTAAAACTCTTACAAAGACAAGAAGCGACGTGTTTTACTAACACTGCACAGCAGACACTTAGATAATTCCCTCGTGTGCTGCGCTCAGCTGCAAGACGCCTGGGTAGGCACCAATCAGGCTGTAAAAACACAAGGACAATGCAGGGGAAGCTTCCTCTGTCTCTGAACAGTCCCATGCACATTAGATGCAAAAACAATATTACTGCAGATAGATGAACCTCTAGCTGCACCTTTTCTTAATGTCGTGATGTTGACACATACTTATAGCTTCATACTATCCATATTAAGCTTTCAAATAAACTTGCATACTTCACACAAGTGATGGTGTTCTCATTTATCAGTGAGTGGATGTGAACTCAGTATTCCAGGTCACGGTGGCTGCAATCTCACGGGAGGTTTAACCTTGGTAAATCCACTATTAGGTGTTCTGAGAATGATGATGTGAGCAGTAGATCCTCCCTTCCCTGATGGTTTCACTTTCTAAGAGCATCCAGCAGGTCACAAATAGAGAAGCAGTGGGGGTATTACAAGGTCAAAGGTTGGCTTACTCTCAATATGATGACAATTCCAAGCGGGCATTTTCATTTCCTGAAGAGACTGATTCCCCGTGGCAGCAGCTGAGGCCAAAGACGTCTGTGGTCAAAATAAGTTCCCTTTAAGAATATATACCGCAAATATGCAGCGTTGACTGATGTGGATGACAAACTGTCTTTCATTCCCACAGTGTTACTTCTATTTTCAAGGAAAATCCTAATCAATATCCAATGCATAAAGGCACAAATCAGACCGTGCCTATCGTACACAAATGTGCCTTCCTGCACATTTTTGTCTCTTTCATTTTGTCCTTCAAATGTCTTCAGAGGTGCAGCCAACCAGTGGGAGTAGCTGATGTTTTTAATGGCACATGGTTTGTCTCCTGGTGGTGAGATAAACATGGGGAAGAGATTAAAACCCCAGGCTTTCTTCCACAATCTCCTGCCTTCATCCTCCTCTCCCCCCTTGCAGTGGCCGTGCCGGGCCGGCACAGCAGACTCTAATTCAAAACCAAACCCATCCAGTCTGTAAGGCACACGAGCTGCGACTACAGCAACATTGATAGAGGTGCGGATGTCAGCGGGGGGGCAGGAGGAAATCTCAGACAGGTGACGAGGAGTGGAGGATTCTTTAGCGTTTAATCACAAACCTTTCAGGGACGTTTCAGTGACTTTACTAAGACTGTAATGCCACTGTGATTTTAAGGCGAGTGTATCGGGTTGGTGCATTTCTGACCACCACTAAACTGACGCAAGTCTAAAACTTCAAAGCAGTCCAGCTGATAGTAACTTTGTAATTTATTGTTGGAATTTGAAATATTGTATCAAAACTTAAAATACAAGGACATTTTATTTAACAAAATAGCTACGTTTTAATGAATAAGAGGGTGAAAATTAATTAAGTTTTTCTTTTCTTAAGTAAACACAGCTGACATGTTGAAATGTCATCTAGTGTAAATTAATCTCATTCAGCTCTTACCTTTATAAATCAGAGACTACCCATCATTAAACAGTACTCTGACACATTGTGACATATCACAATCTCCTGCCTTCATCCTCCTTTTCTTCCAGTGGCCATGCAGGGCCGGCACAGCAGACTCTAATTCAAAGCCAAACCCATTCGGTCTGTAAGATAACACAAGAGCCGTGGATGTCAGTGGGGGGGGGGGGTTGAGGAGTGGAGGATTCTTTAGCATTTAATCACAAACGTTTCAGGGACATTTCATTGAAACGTACAAAGCTACGACTGTACTGCCGCTGTTGATTTGGAGGCCAGTGTGTCGGGGTCACCGGGGTCAGGACGTGGATCACAACAAACACTCCGAAGAGGAAGGAGCGGGGCCAGAGGTCGGGCTCCCTGCTCCTCGCTACGCCTCCCTAGTGAGGTCTGGCGACATCGCCTTGGAGCTGATGAGCTGCAGCGGTTATTAAGAGGGGCTAAACATATAATTTCCTTTGTCACCGTGATTAGGGCCCAAGGCGAGGGGCCCCTCAGGTAGTGGAGGTAGACCCAGAGTGTATGATTAGCTCTGCCATTTAAATGACATTCACACTAATCGCTAATATCGGGTCTGTCAAGGTGTGAGAGTACAGTGAGGAATATGACGGTAGTGTTGGGAGGCTGGAGCAAATGCGAGGAGAAGCGCGGCAATGTCCGATTCCGCTCCGTGTCGCTCAACATTTTTTTTTTGTGTGCTTCTGTAAACATTAAATCTCCCATGAAACCGAGGGGGATTCAGTTGTTTGAAAAGGGATTGGCAGTTGGGGCGAAAACAGAAGAACGGGCCCTTTGGTAAAGTGCTAGTAGATTTGTATTCTCTTGTATAAACAGTAGTGTCCATTTGCTTAGCGAGCTGAGGAATAAAGGCATTGGTTCACTTTCTGCTGGTAGAAATTCATCTCTGAAGTCGCTGCCATCTTTAAAACCGGAATGACCCTGCTCCCTCTCTTGCCTGAACAAAAGGAGGCATTATCAAACCTCGCTCTCAGCAGTGCTAGATCCATTTGGTAAACAGCCTGTGTCCTACAGTAGTAATCAGAGGGTATTTTTGAGGGATTTGCAGGCTGGCCAGGAGGCATCCGCTGGAGTGATCTCTAATTGCTAGAAGCGGAGGCCTAGACTGCCTGGCGCTCTTTTGAAGCCATCGGCAGCAGCTTCCAGCCAGAGGAGCCAGCAGGGGGAGGCTTCCCACTGAGGCACTCCGTTTCTCTTTATTTCCTTCTCTTTTTCTCCCTCACCATGCCTTCATTCTACTTTTCTTGTGCTCAGTCGCAACTTCTTTCCATTCTCTTCTTTTCCTTCCTGTTTCTTCTCTGACTGTACTTGTTCTCTTTCTCCCCCCCCCCCCCCTTTCTCCTACTCAGTCAATGAGCCAGCAATCACTTTTCAGACAGACATCCTCTGCTCAGTCGGCCATGTTCAATCCCTAGCACCGGTGGCTGATGAGGCATTGTGGTGACGTCAAGCGCCGGGGTTTTAACGGGGAGCAACAGTTGACCTGTGGAGGCGCAGCTCAGATTCCCAGGTTACAGGACTCATACTGGCAGTCTCTTCATGAAATAATGAATGTAATATGCCAAAGAGATAGAAAGATAATGAGGCCAATTATTATTTTTTGTCGCACCCAGTGAGACAGGAGAGGCAAATGTATGTCAAATACTTGGTGTGTAATGACATAATACCACTAAAGCTGTGTTTCTGTATAAACTTGGGTATCCTGGGGCAAAACAACTTCTACTCTACAAAGCACCACTACGCAGCAGAGAGCGTTCATACTTTAAAGAGCAACCTCAAGACACACCTTTTTAACTTGGCTTTTAACTGAACAGCATTAATATTGCGTGGGTTTTAAGTGATATTTTAATCAGAAAGCTGTGTTAGTCTGGTTATTACCTGGGAAGGAGGATATAGTATTATTTTTTTTGTGTATATTATATATATGTGTATGATTTGTGAAGCACTGTATGAAAAGTGCTATATAAATAAAGTTCAATTTGATACATAATAATATGATATTGTTCGAAAGTTGGACATTGCATATGCATAGGCTTGGCCTTGTTGTCTGCATTGCTTAAGCTGGAGCTGTTAAATTCAAAGACACACAAATAGAAAAAAAAGAAAAACTGCCCGCTGTCTTCCATTCCACACAAACCAGTTTCTGGTTGTTTGGAAGGCAGCTCGCTCAGTGTGACATTGACTTCTCAGTGCCAATTCCACACTGGGAGCTGCACTTGCTAGCTTTGCTGCCAATCCAGGTAAAGAGATTACAGACACACACAATGCAGTCTTCTGTTCGTCTGCCAAGAAGAAAACCAGCCTTTTAAGCCCATAGAGAAAAAAGAGCTATACACAAATTCACACAGCCTTGGCCCCCGTCCTCGCACAAAAACCAAGAGTTCCCTTCTTCTCCAGGAACACTGTTTCTAATATGGGCCTTGCTTTTTTGGCTCCCTCATACAAAAGCATCCTTGTGACTGAGACACTTATCCTGGTCCCCAACACTGTTGCACATTACTATTACTTGCATCATTCAAATAAAGCAGGAATGTGGCTTACAATCAGTCACACAGTCATTATGAAGCTACACTAATGGGTCTGGTTACAAACTAAAGTAAAACAATATGAAGGAAAAGTTACACTAGGATTTCATCAGCCTTCTTAATGGTGTGATTAAAAAAGGTGAAAGAGAACGTGCGTGTCACCGGAAATAGATATAGGTGCCACTTTTATATTTTTAACTCGCTGTAATTAACTAAAAACTCATTCAAAACTTAAAACTAGATGGGAACTGCGGGGATGACACTGATTTATAGCAGTAGAGATTTTTGCCAAGCATGAATCCAACAATCACTGACTGTGGCATGCAGTTTTGACCCAATTAATCAGCTACTCATAATCGTAAGAGTGTAATTTAGCTTCGGGATTGCAATGTACTAATTTGCATTGTATGTACTTATCTTTTTTTGGATTACGCATGACGCAGAGAAGCTGCTTGTGAATAATCAAATCAGAAGGAATGTATATCTACATTATACCAGTGGCGAACCGTGTCTATCACAACTGGACCTTCTGTAGACACACACACCCCAACGGCCAGGGCATTCTATCAAGGATATAGAATACCTTGGTTGAAGGATATTCTACCCAGAGACCCAGAACAAGATCTGATTGGTTGCTTTCTTTTCTAACACAAAACCACTGAAATGCATAGTGCATGGTCCGAGAAGGACAAACAAATCAACGTAACACTGTAATATTACAGATCAACAACACAGATACGATTCTCATTTATTCATTTTACATACATTTTATTTATATAATTAAATCGATTTTTTGTTTGTTTTATCTGAGTGTTCCAGGGTATTCTCTGAATACCTTGAAGGCCCTGACGGTTCGCCACTGCATTATACATTTCTCTTAAAAAAGGTCCTGTGTGGACTATGTGAGAGGAATGCTTCTATAGAGAGAAGCGGTGTAATGTGGTAGAAAAGGAGGGCTAATTATGGTGTGGCAAAGTAATGAAGGATGCATGCCAGGAGCAAGACAAAGTAAATCATCTATCATCTACTGTACCTTTAACTCGTTAATTAAAGCCCGATGATTTTGCGGTTAACGATAGTTGCCACTCTGCCCTCGCCCATCTCCGTCTCCTCCTCTAAGAGATGCCATTTGTCTCACCTCAGCATCACTCTCCTTGGCACTACCAATTGGGTTTGACAGTGAAATCACATTTCAGATCATAAATCAAATGTCAGCCTGCAGGACAGACTTGGCAGCAGATGACAAAATGATTTGGACCCGGGGCTACTCCGAAAGCTTTTATTTCCCACCCGTGGAGCTCGTACTGTCGGCATGAGGATTCAGGGCGGCATGAGGATTCGTGTAGGGGGATGTTGGGAATTATGGTATGCTGGGCTCATGACCTTGTCTCAGGACACGGGCTATGTTTCCGAACACACAGACACAAACAGTAATCTGGACCTCCTACACTGCTGAATAAACCATCAAGAACCAAAAGTACACCTAAATACAAGTATTGTAAAACTGCATTTAATAACCCAGGCTCTTATTTGTTTCAATCACGGAACTCAAGAGTCATTAATTATGGAAAGGTGTCTTTATGGGAAACCTTCAATTAATTTCCTACTAAACTTTTGCTCAGAAAAGACACTTTTCTATTTGAACCAGTAAGAATAATACTTATACAAGAATAAGGCTATTGAAGAACCTATGGATTACTAATCATTTATTGTATCTATCTCTGATACAATTAATGCACCCAAAAATGTGCAGCACCAAAAACTGACACAATGCTTATTTGTATCCTCCTAAAACCTACCTGCCCGCTAGCAGCAAGCCATGTAAGCATTGTGGAAAGGAAAACGGGATACATCTCAATAGAGAAAAGTGGATAGTTTATTTGTAGCCAGCAAGGTAACGAAAACAAGCATACCCAACTACACAGTTCATGACGAAGAGAACAGATTGTTTATGTCAGTTAAAGTGCAGTTTTTGGTAAATTAACAAAGTTAGACATTGAGCAATGAACTTCCCATGACACTGTTCACATCTGATTTATAAAATACCATTTGATTTTTTTGATTTGTTGTCCTCTACACATATGAACTTCATGGCCTCTTCAAAGGTACAGAGTAACCATTTGTTGTCTCTCTTGTTTACCATTCTCGCCAATCTGGTGATCATGGTTATCACGGTACAATTGAATTGTGTAGAATAAAATCAATGTGAAATGTCAAATGAAGAACTGCGTGGCCTTATTTTTATTTTATTTTTTAAGTTTGACAGCATTCTGGACATTTTCTTTTCTGTCACAATATGGGTGTTAGGAGAGTAAAGAAGGTTGAAGGGAGGCGGTGTGGGGGGGACACTGCGGTAGAACAGGGAACAATAGGCGCCCTCTGGCATCAACCTCTGGACAGCCCAAGCTGCTCACCAAAGACACTGACTCACCCACAATGAACCGCTGCAGTAGGAAGGGAGGCTTTAGAGAGTTCAATTTCCTACACAATTGGCCTTATTCTACTCCTTTAAATGCCAGGGAGATGGTGTGCGGCGTGCGCCTTTGTGAGAGGCTTTGCTTACAGCGAGTGTCCTCTAGCAGGAGGGACAGAGAGGGGGAAATGGAGCGATGGCGAAGACAGGCAGGGTGGTGCGGGGACAGAAATAGTTAGACTGTGTAAATGAAAAGGAGGAAAAGAATAAGACTGAATGACTGGGCGAGATAAAAAAAAAAGAAAGAAAAAAGTGGCTAGCGAAACGAGAAGGGTAGAGACGGTCTCCTCTGGCTGTCGTTTGGCCGGCCTCGCAGGGACCGTCTGAAGGACAATGCTGCTACTAGTGGAGTGTGACGTTTGTCCTCTATCCAATTCACCACAGCCCCAAAGAAAACCCACTTACAATCAAGTGTCGATCATGCATCTCATACACAATAAAGTCTTCCAAACAAAATACAATGCATTATCGTAATATACAATACAGCCTCTGTGCAAGAAAAAAAGAAAAAGAAAAGCTTAATGGGAAAAATAAGAAGGCACTGAGATAACATTCAAATGAGGTGATGTGGAAGCCATTGTGCGCCACAGCAGGCCTAACTGGAGATCACATTTAACTGCTGTGCATTTTATACCCACTTCTTTCTCTCTGTAAAGATACATTTCCTTTTTCATGTTTTAATTGTACATCCCTCCCCCTGTAAGTATTTTCTCTATATTTTTATCTCCACCAGTCTTAAGTAAATTCAGAAATGCCATCCGACCTCAAGGACAATTACTTCTTCTCGTCAAGTTTTGCCTTAGAAGAAAATAGCCACAAAGGCTTCTTTTATTTATTTTTGACAAAATATGCACATTTAAAGTTTGGTTGCAATGCATTTGCATATATATACCGCAACTTTAAAGTACATTGCTTTGCGAAGCATTAGAGGCGCTTAGTGAACTGTTATTTCGGGACTTGCAATTACATAGTAGGCACCATTTTTTTGCGTGTTATTTTGGATTGTTAAATAAAGAATGTGTTATTTTACCTATTGCAGTGCTTCAGGATGATCCAGAATTATTTTTTCATGAATCAATCTCGATGATTAAAATGAACACAGGTGGGGAAATTGATTTGGACTGCCAGATGCCCATTACTGGATCTGTAGGCAGCGGGAGAACGGGCCCAGGCACTGGTTTCACTGATAATATATTCAATGTCCTTTCCTCTGTGGTCACGGGCAGCTGAGCCATTAATATTACACAATCACACCAATGGCTCTGATCAATTATTCAATCTCTCGTATGGCTCTGTCAAATTCTATGCAATTCATCTAGATGTGATTTTTAAAGATGAAACAGCAAGTATCCACCATTTCTACTTCCAACTGGAACAAAATATAAAAATCCTGGTTGGATGAAACAGCAACAGCAGAAATCAGCGCACCTGCCTCCTGCCTTCTGCCTCCGTGTCAATATAAATATGTCCGCTGTCATCAGAAAAATGTCCAAGGAGGCTGTTTCTCCATCATTGTCTTCATTTGAAGGGCATTTTGCTGCCCAAAGGCAAACGCCTAACACTCCCTGAGCGTGGCGCCCATCCCCTCTCAGTGCAGCAGACAGGAGAGGGAGAAACAGGAGAGGGGGGGAAAATAAAGCCTTCGTCTCAAAGCAGACCTCACACTGGGTTCTGTCACTACAGATCAAAATCCCCTCAAAGCCATAGATCCCTTCCACTGCAGTTCACATGTTCCACACTTAGAAACTGTTTACCAGCCTCAAAGAGTTTGTCCGCCTGGTACACACACACACACACACACACACACACACACACACACACACACACACACACACACACACACACACACACACACACACACACACACACACACACACACACACACACACACACACACACACACACACACACACACACACACACACACACACACTAGGAGCACACAAACTGCTCTTAAACATTTATATGGGTTGAGAGGATGCTCACTGCATACATCTAAATGGCAAAACAGCGCTCAGCCAAGTAAACTGACATGGTGCCAGCTCTGCCTATAAGTGACAAACAGAGGACTGTCTGCTCCTTTCTCTTGTGGAAATACCTGTCAGAGCCTGTCGACTACTCTCGCACACAATGATACATACACACATACCAATGGAGGACAGCCTGTCTCCTGAAAGTTCCTCTAACGTGAGGAAGGATTCATAGCCAATAAAAGCCATCATAGTCTAGTTGGCAGCTCATAGAGTCCTGTTGTGAACCCGGATATGTTGAGTACCTCATAGTTTTATGTTAGAAATGTATAGTAAGGGTCCCCAGCACATAGAAACTGCCGGATGCTAACTTGCATATGTTGAGCAATTTGCACAATAAGCATAAGTTGCGCTTTAAATAGCTTTAAATTGCATTATAACCTATGCAGACAGTAGTTTTAAAATGGCTTGGTGAATTTGGACAATCCTGGAGTAGTTTTGTGGGTTATTGAGGATGATGAATGCAGTTCGGACATTTAAAAGGGCCCAAAATAGTAGTTTTAACCAGAAAGAGGCCATATTTGTGGTCCCTAGGGGTATATTTTTATGAAGTTTTGTTCGATTATGAAGTTTTAAGGGACTCTGGATCGTTTGGTTTTGACAGATTCTTATTTATTTTAAAAACAAGATGTCCAAAGTTGAGGTTATAATGTTCATCTTGTGCTCTCTATATCCAATTTCAACACTGCTCATGGTAGTCAAAATCAGCCCACCGAGAGTACAAATATGGCCATTTTCTGGTTAAAACTGACAATGTTGATGTCAGAAATACATTCAGCATACTCACCACTGCCCAAAACCACTCAGAAATGTCTAAATCGGCCAAGCCATTTTTTTTAAACTATTGTCCACATAGGCTATAATGCAATGTTAATTAAAAGCAATTCACGCTAATGGTGCAAATTGCCCAATTTATGCAGGTTAGCACCTGGCTGTTTCTGTGTACTGGGGAGCATTTTTTTCTATGTGGTGTGGACCCAGTTCTAACATAAAACTTTGGGGTACTCAACATTTCCAGGTTCAGAATGCTGCATGGCAACCTGACTATCACACGGGCCTGTGGGTTAAGTGACAGCCCTATATGTGCTTACCGGCGCCTACGTTGGGCCTGTGAGCGCGGCTTACACCACCGCATTGTGGCGCAGGGAGGAAACCTGTCTTTGGAAAGTCCTCTGCATGAGAGAGAAACGTCCCCTCGTCTTAGATAAGGGGGACGATGAGAGATAGCGATAAAGTCAGTGCTTCTCCTGGGCTTTATCTGATGCTGCTATCTGACTGCACAGCACCCACCATCTCACAATCTTTACACCCTTTAAGCACCTCTCTGAAACACTCACACCGGCATCCTCACACACACACACAAGCGCTCAAACATTCTAAACACCGTACCAGCTTATTGATTACTTTGACACACTCCCATTGTTGAGCAGATGGTACACCTAATATCATGTAAGATTGGAACTGTTCTGTGTTATCTCATGGGGAAAGGACATAAAATGACTATTTTCTCACCTTTCAGAAAAAAAATTGAGGTTTGGGGAAGAGAGTTGTGCACTTACCTCTATGTCTGTTAGTTGTCTTATCGAACATAAGCATGGCGTCGTCCACCTGGAAGACATAAAGAAAGCACTGATTAGCTTAATCTTTTCAAGCAAGAAACTCACGACACCCACAGCTCATTCTTCTCACTGTAATTATATATATGAAGTGCATGAATATAGTCTTGCTGTTTTTCAATCTCTCCTTCAAAATAACTCTGCGTTCACTGGATTATGTCAGGTTTTCCTCTTTCGTCTGCAAGTCATTTCTTTAAAGGAATTGTAAGCAATCGTTTTTGACTCTGTTGGCAAAGATGCAAGTGGCAATAAGGACAGGCAGTGGAGAAATTGAGAGGTGTGTGGACAATATGTTTATTTTGATGAACACCAATGTCCGGTGCTGTGGAGAGTGACAGATAGACACATTACAGTAAGCGAGCGTGAGACAAATGGGATCCTTCCCTCATCTGGCGGCGGCGGCAGCATCCACCATAATATCATCCCTCATCATGTCCAATAAAGCCACACACAGACAGACAGCATCTTTTCCCTTCACACGTCCCTGAGAAACGGATCTCTAGACACACTCTCAGAGTTATAGAAAGACACGCTTTCTATAACTCTGAAAAATGCTTAAAAAACTGAGTGAGGCATGCTCATTTAGTCTGGGAGAAAAATAAAAACAAAAAAAGAGGGGAAGAAAGCAGCAGCAGACAAACAAAGAGGGAACACTCTGCACTATTCACTCTCTGGTTCTGGTCTCTAGGTGAGTGTAGCGGTGTACCGAGGAGGCTTGATGCCGTTCAGGGGGAAAGATGTGCACACAAGCATGCGCCTGTGTTTTTTCACGGGAGGGTGACGAAGCTTCGGGAGGAGATGGGAAGAGAATAGGGGTCTCACTCAAGCCGAACTGTCTGATTGGATAAAGAGAAGTGCCTGGCAGCCAGGCAGACTAGCGCTGGCACACTGTTCCCGCCACCCTCTTGCCACACATTTGGCACACAAGACGTTGGCACAGCTTGCAGGGCCCGGTTACTCACTGCACGGCTCAGGGGCCACATGCGGCTCCCGGGCACTTTGTTGACTTTTTGTTGAAAAAAAATGTATACATACACCTATAGGTAAATACATTTAAAAAATGATATGGTTAAAATACAAGACGTTTTTCTAAAACTAAAATGTAGGATACAAATGAAAGGATTTACTAAGGGTAGGAGGCTTTATTGCAAGATAAAACACTAAAACGCCTTCTAACCCCTAGATTCCACCGGGTCCGTCTGCGCCGCGTTACGGCCGCGGCTGGTCTATTTTCGACGCAACGCGAGGCGTTGCATAGCGCCGGGCAGGAAGTGGAACGGTCAGAGCATCCAGTCAATCCCCAAAATAAACACATTTTGCAGACCTTATCCCTCCGTAGTCTTTCAAGTAGGAGAATAAATGCCAGCGTTCTCCTCCGGTTTACAGGTACTGTCTAAATTATATATATAGAATAATTATGATGATGAATGCATTTTTTTACCACTAAAATACAACAAATCTTTGATTCATGTCGTTTATAACTGGACTATTACAATTATTATTAACTTTGTCTGTACAAAGTAGCCTGTCCAGAAAATATGTCCAAATCAACAAAAACTGCGAGCCGGCACGCAAGACGCTCCGCTTCTGAAACGCGCCCAGTTGGGTATGACGCTGGAGGAGGTCGGACCAAAACCGCGGCGCAGCCGTAACGCAGCGCAGACAGACCAGGTGGAATCCCGGGGTAAGGTTGTCACTATAAGACAGTGTCAGTGTGACAGTGTTGTTTCTACTATCTACTAATAAAGGCTACAAACAAACAAACAAACAAACAAACTATCTACTAGTAGATGTTACACAAATAAAATCCTTCTTCTCTTGTCATAGCATTTCTAAGACTTTGGAAATATTGACTCAATGTTGGACGCGATATTACTGGCAGCAACAGTTGTTCACAACATACACCTAAATTGTCTTTGAACCTAACCTTTTGTGTTATCCATTAAAGTGAGAGAAAGTAGGGTAACTTGATTTTGTAAAGCAGTGGGCTGTGATTTTATTGAATGAGTTTGAAGAACACAGTAACTTCTGGTTGTTTTTTATTTTCTGAAGTTCAGTTATTTTGCTGTTACATGGAATACCTAGACAGATTATAACTCTTTTCAGGAACTAAATTATAAAAAAAAAAAATGTTGTTGCTGGAATTCCGCTCTTCAAACCAGAAACAGTTAATAACGTCTCCACATCTGACAGCATGAAAGCTCCAAAGAGATGGAACAGCATGTTTACTATTTATGGTAAAACGTTTAATTTGACAAGTGTGGCTGACAGCCTGTGATCACTTACATGGGAGACAGAAATGAATAGCATTTTACTTCTGTCATGTAATGTCATTAATAGCAAAACCCCCCAAAAAGTAATAGTGGCGGCATTCAACGCTAGAAGTGCTGAGAAAACGAAAATATTTAGTTTTTCAGAAAAATGAAGGTGCTCTCTTGAAATACAACTGTTGTGACAGAGATTGATTAGCGCCAATTTTGTGAAGCCTACTCTGTGATTTGGCGAGATGAAACTCATCAAAATGTAAAATCGTACCCACAGGCACCTGCAAAGATGATGGACGCAACATAACACTGTTTATGACGTGTAATACGTTTGTTTGGTTAGGTAGCTAACTATAATCATTGCATTGATGCTATCAAGGCAAACAAGTAAGAGCATAACATTCACAAATTCTGTGTTTGAGACATGGATTTGCTTGTTGTCTCTCTTAATAGATGTACATCTGGAGTTATACGTTTTAAATATGTGACCTGCTCCATCGAAATCAGTCGCATTGACCCGAAGACACATTTTGAGTTGTATACAGTGTTGGAAAGAGGAGATTCCTAGCTTTCTAATGATATCAGGATTGTTGTTGTACTCCAAATATTAAGCGAAATATGTCACATTATATAATGACTGTCACCGAGTCATCATTTTGAGAAAAAGGCCTTCAAAGTTTCCTCTTCTCTGGAATCCATCGATCTGATTGATTAATAGCGGAGCAAATGATCAAAATAGTACGGAGGGAAGATATTTTCGTTTGGATTACTGGTCTGGGGGAAGCTCGTGAGTGTGTGTGTATACGTGTGTTTGTGTAATTTTGCGTTTGTGTGTATTGTGTTTGTTTCCCGGGGAAAACACTCACGGGAAACACCGGCTGTTGTTATGCCTGCTGTGACGTTAAGTTACTCCGTTCTCCGTTTGTAATTATGCCGTTACAAGCTTCAAAGTTGTGTTTATCATCTGAATTTGCCGAAACAAGTTTAATATTCTGAAAGCCAAGACTTTGTTTATTTGAAATCAGATGAAAACAAGCTGTAACGGACCCTGCCGTGTTATCTATGATTACTATACGCCTTACATTCATAATTTCAGCGGGAGGGAGGGGAAGCAGCGCTACGGAACAGCAGAGTGGCGAGTGAGAAGTGCCTGTCATCTTCCCTTTACAAGCTTCAATAATGTATTTATCGTGTGATTTTGGAAATAAAAGTTTCATATTCTGAAAGCCAAGACTTTGTTTGTTTAAAATCAAACAAAACACCCGAACAACTATTTTTTTACACAAATCCACGTTTATTCTGAAATGAGCCGTTGCGACTTCCGACTGATTTCGATAGAGCGGGTCACATATTATAAATACACTAATCATGACGGATGTACGGAGCCCCTAAAGGTTCATGAGAGAAAATTAGTATTAGTATTTCGTGCGAACGAGATAGTATTTCGTGCGAACGACAAAGTATTTCGTTAGTTTCTCGTTAGCACGAGAAAGTTACCGGTGCGCCAAGTAGGAAGTGGAGCACAGAGGATACAACCGTTTCATTGCAGACTGTTATGTTTATGTGGAGAAATGGCAGTGCATACATTATTTGAGATATATTTCAAACTCATCATTTAGGGACATTTTGGCCAGGGGTTTAGAGCTATTTGTTTAAGCACCGGATTCGCAAAACAGAGTCTGTAAACCAGTCTGCTTTGATCTATGAATTCATGTCCGTGACTCTCACAGTATCTGCTGCCCACAGCTGTTTTATAGAAGGAAAACCTCCTTCACTTTATGAAATCTCTGCGGCACCAGTGGCCTGTACTACGAAGCAGGATTTGCTATTTACTATTCATTCATGAAGTATGACGCTGCGCTGTCAGCAGGCTTCTCCATGTTTGTGATTGGTCAAATGTCGCTAACCCAGTCCCTTTCACCTGAACGCGCTCTCAGCCGGACAGAGAAACCCTGGTTGATTTACTGAGTTGATAACCAGCTCTGTAGGACCGCTTAGCGATATCGCGTTTGTTAGGGTTAGTTAAGCCGGGTAACTCAAACATATCCAGGGTCTGTTGAACTGGCTTCGTCGTACAGGGCACTGGAGGCAGTAACGTGTAACTCAGCAGAATCTGAGAAGAGCAGCGCCAGCTGCAAAGAGCTGTGCCTTTTACTGTTTACTTCACTGTGTTTCCCTTCATTAAAACAGCTGAATAGAGATCGAGGCTGCTACGTTTAACCACACACACCTCTACACATATCAAACTGCCCGAGTATTCCCCCTATTACTCGTTTTATGAAGGAGATGTCCGGTCACCATGGCGCATGATGTGTGTGTGTTTGCGCTCAGCTCCGCTCTGTGTGTGTGTTCGGTGTGATTGTGTGTGTCCGACACCACTGGCATTTGTTTTCAAATGACCACAAACAGTAATTTACACAAATCTGGTTCTCCATAGTTATATGTGTATTCCCAAGTGAAAGAAATCCGTTTAATCTTAATCTCGATGTAGTGCTATAGTCCTGCCGGAGTGCACAGGAACGAACGACAATATCATCAACAAATGCCCACAAATGCCCCCCCCCCCCCCACACACACACACACACTCGAATGAATGACGTGCACTTCCAGAATTCTGTAATGCAACGCTTTATTAACTCGTGCGCACGAGTTAATAAAGCGTGGCCACGATTTATTTATTTTTCTCTCTATGAACCCTCCAGGGCTCCGTACGGATGAAAACATTTTTTAGATTTTAAGTTTAGTACTTTATATCTAGAATAGACCTGTTCTAATTGTTTTTGAAATGGTGTACTGTTTCTGTAAGAGAGCGATCCTTAGCACATGTTGTCAGTTACGCTGTTGAAATGTAGAGTCGATTCTAAGCTAGAGTAGCTGTGGAGGCACACGGTTTTCTTGTGTCCATTCATTTTTAGATTCATCCCGCAAAGGAAACTGTGGATTTGCCTGTGACACAAGTTGACTGTGTTTTATAAACTCTATAATGGACCTCAAATGGATTTTGTAAAACAACATCATAATTTTCTAAATGGGGTTTAATGCTATGTACATTTACACCTTTGCTTTGGTTTATATGGTGCATACATAGACAAAGAAAGAGGGGTAAGTTGCAAAAAAGTAGCACCAAATTGCACAATTATAAACAATTTGCAAGACTATTATAACAAATGAAAAATAAAGAAGAATATTTACACAAAATATCAATAGACAAAGAACAAAGAACTATGTAGTGTAAAAATATGATATATTTTGTATCAAATGGAGAGCTTTTGTATCAGTGTAAGATATACTTTATTTATCTGGGGGAATATTTGGTGACAGTTGTTCCTTTTAGATTTTTTTATTAAAAGAAAATATGCATATACATATTCGAAGTTAAAATGTGCAATAAAAAGATAACATATCTAAAAATAAGAATTTAAATAATAAAATAAAAACAAAAATATATTCATATAAACATAAGTAAACATTTTCAAATTCTAAAAACGTTTAAATTGTCAAATAAAATATAAAATAAAATACTGAAATATTATATAAACATAGGAAATAATGCAAATATACTAAACAGTATGAGTCGCCCTGCAGCTGAGCGACTCATTCATGCCTTCATCTCCTCCCGCCTAGACTATTGTAATTCACTCCTCTACGGCATCAGCACTACATCCCTCAATAGATTCCAGCGTGTCCAGAACGCAGCCGCCAGACTCCTCACCCACACCAAATCATGGCATCACATCACCCCGGTCCTCAAAGAACTCCACTGGCTACCCGTCTCTCACCGCATCCACTACAAACTCCTGGTCCTCACTTACAAAGCCCTCAACCATCTGCCCCCCCCTACCTCACTGACCTCCTCATCCTCTACCATCCTCCCCGGACCCTCAGATCCACCTGGTTTGCTTTCCACCCCCAGGGCCAAACTCCGGAGCTTTGGGAACAGAGCCTTCTCTGTGGCAGCCCCGAAGCTCTACAACTCCCTCCCCCAAGACATCCGTGACTCTGAGGCCCCGGCCACACGAGGACGATAACGGTCGTATCTGCTACAGTTCACTATCAGATAGACGGTTCGGCCACACGAGGCCGACATGGAAACGCAGAAAACGATAACGATAACGGGTCCCAAGGTGGGTAGATCTGCAAACGAAACGCTCTGGGGGGGCAAACGGCTCCGTGTTTACGCCTATACGATAATTTCCTGATAACGTTGAAGCAATAGCCCCGCCTTTCCCCACCTCTCCTGCTCAGAGATCAGCTGCTGGGCTGTCAGAAGAGGGACAGGAAAAGAGAGGCTCCGTTTTTTATTCTTATATTATTATATCGAGTCGTTATTCATTTGTTTTAAAGCTCAATAAATAACAAAGAAGACCTTTGACCGGCACTTTTCTAATTTTGTCCGGAAGATTTAAACTTTAACAAACATGTTGACCGGCGAAAAAAAATCTAACTGAAATTCTGCCGCACGGTTCCCTCGTCCCTTGGAAGAGGCGGAGAGACGGGTGTTTTTCATCTGCTGGTGGACTACCGGAGAGATTTACAGCAGGAGCAAACGCTTGCCTCGGGGAGGGAGAAAAAGAGCCAGAGCGTCCACAGCGGAGAATAAACAGAAGGGCAACCATGGCAACCATGCGCGGGAAGTCTTCTTCGCTGCTTTTGTGGCAGGACTACAGCGCCACTTACAGGCCTGGCATATGTACTACAGCGTCTCCAGCGCTTTCGAGCGGTCTCGTGTGAACGGACACGTTTCTGGTGCCTGTTGCGTGTGGACGGAAGACTTTTTTGATAACGATTTTGGTACGTTTGCGTTATGGTCCTCGTGTGGCTCCAGCCTGAGTCCCTCACCCTGTTCCAGTCCCGCCTCAAAACGCATCTATTCAACTCTGTCTATCCATAAGCCCCCCCAGCACTCTCAATCAACTTCCTCTTGACTGCCTTTTCTGTTTATTTTATTTATTTTTTGTTTTGTTGTTTTTGTTTGTCTGTCCTTGTTTGTCTAACCTCCCTCACACTGTAAAGCGTCTTTGAGTCAGAGAAAAGCGCTATAAAAATATAATTTATTATTATTATTATTATTAGTATCATCAAACCTCAATCGCCACGAGCCCTTCATGCAACATGACATTCAAATATGTGCACTGAGATATTGATAGTATTGCTACAGTAAAGCCATTTACTGCCTGAGAGCAGGGAGGCTGCTACTTTGTAAAATGAAGTGTGGTCTATTAAAGGAAGTGTATTATATAAATGTATGAACTGTGTTGTTGTGACATTATTAGAGGAGGACCATCCTGTTAGCGAGACCCATACAACAGAGAACGCAGATTCACAGTGAAGCACTGATGGGCACTTTAACAAAGAATGTGCACATCATGTGAGTGTCACACTCCAGCAGGTCACACAATACAGTCTCCCCTCTCTTCCACACCCCCAGCCTCTCTCTCTGCCACTTGCACAGTCTATAGAACCATCTCCCGTGCTTCAGGGCTTTTCAATGTAGTTATTCAAGCAGAACACAACTGTGTGCCTCCATCTGATAGAAGGTTAAGGACCTCTTCACTGCTCACAAAAAAGCCCGCCATACAGCGGTGAGGCCAGGCTCACCTCAGGGAAGAAATCTTTCTCCGTCCTCCTCCTCCTTCTCTTTCACTCTTCCTTTTCTCCAGGCTCGGTGAAAAGAAAAGGTTCAAAGGATAATGGCTGTCTTATCACTATGTAAAAGGGGAATGGGAACTCCAGCGAAGTGCCTGGCCTTTTGTGACAATGAAGAAAAGAGCAAAAGTCTATTTCACTCTGGTATATGCACTGGCACAGTCCACGGCTACTTACAAAAGAGAAGGCTGAAGACAGTCGGGGGGTGAGAGGGCCGGGCAGCTCTTTAACTAAACCTGCAGCAAACACATCTGAGCCAAATAACCTCCTCTTTAGAAAAAGGGCTGACAGGAGTGTATTAGCCGGGTGAATTGTTGGTTTACCAGCAATTTCGCTTTTACTCACAGAGAAGATGGCAATGCAATACTAGGGTCCTTTTCTTTGGATCCCATTCGATAAAGGAACATTTGTTTAGGTATAACATAGAAATGTCTGTTGATTAAATTAAAACAAAATAATGCTCTTGATTTCTTTTAATGTACTATCTTCTTCAATGAGGTGAAAAAAGACTAGCATAAAAAAAGAAAATTAAAACAGACAAAAACATTATTTTATGAACCTTTCATACTGAGCACATGAAATAAATAAAAAGGGCACTACAAAATCCAAATGCTCTATATTGTAATATTAACAAAAGTCATAATTATAAGAGTAATGACAGTCAAATCAGTAGTTACAATGACACTGGCAAAAAAAGTAGTAGTGGCAGTACCATTTTAAACTTTCAGTATGGCAATGAATGTTGTTAAAGTAAGTGGGTTGTTATGTGTGCATAAAGTTGAGTGAAATCTGATATTTTAGATATACTATCACTCAATATTGTTATTTTTCACATTTACATAATGTATAAAGGGGCGCTAGTATGCAAAGGTTCAGGTTCATATTTGTATGTTGTGCCTCTACTGAGACATGTCTCCATTCTTTAATGATCAAAAGCTCTTGATTTTTCTCATACTGCTGTGCTGCAGCACCTCTTTTCACCCTCTGTCTGAAACCAGAGCCCAGTCTGCTCTGATTGGTTAGCTGGCATGCTATGTTGTGACTGGTCAACCTCTTAGAGTTTCCCTTCCCTAAGCCTGTCACTTAAAATGTATTGGAGCGCTAGCCAATAAAAGTGTTACGTAGTGATGTAACTATGTAAGGGAAGTAAACAGAGGACAATGGAGGCGTTTAAGTCAGAGAAACTCCCTCTGGAGGGAACTTTGGCATTTTAGCCTGTGCAAACCATTTTCCTATATAACACACGACTACAGTAAAGGGAAAACCCCAGAAAGCAGACTAGGGCCCATTTACACCATTTCAACTTGACTGAAAAGGTATCAATTAGTCTAAATGCTAAAAGAGTTTTCTTGTGTAAGCTTAAAGGTGACCGCACTTTGGTCATTGGTTTCAGTCCTCTATGTATGCCATGTTTGTTAAAGGTCAGTTCCATTAGTTTCATACTTCATATTGTGACCATTGAAGGTAAGAGACTTGAGATATTGAGCTGCATTTCAATATAAAAGTGTGTAAAGTTTGCCTTTGGTCCACAATATGAACCCTTTGACTCTCCATAACTTTATAAGCACATTACACCTAGTTCCAAGCCACAAGGTACAGATTTTGTCACGGCTAGAGAATGTGTGAGGTTTACAGGTCATGCTGATATATTCAAGTGGAAAAACTCCTGACTCTGGTCAGTCAATTGAGAGAGCAACATGAGACTGGAGCTCTATATCAGTCTGGTCTAACACCTTTTCCTGTTCCTGTCATATAGCATGACACCTAACTCCATACCAGGTGCAACCTCTTTGTCAGTATCAATCCATAGGTTTGAACAACCTCAGAAAAATGCAAGATAATTCCAGAAAAAGGTTGCCGAATGATGAATTATGTATCAAAGGACGATGGCATCAATAAAGGCTAATGTGCTCCGTTTCTGGACAGGAAAAAAGCGGCGGTGCCAGCTGACAGGGAGAGATTTAAGAGCTCTGGAAATGAATTATGACAGCGATTTAGAAAGGTGTCAAATGCACATTTACATTCGGCTCATGGCTGAAAGCTAGCGCAGGAGCGGTCCTGCAATTTGGGGGTGACACTGATATAGATCATATCTGATGCCAAAGGAACAGACACCTGAGCCACAGACGGTGACCTGGGACTGCTTATGCTCTTCCTTTTGTTGAGGCTCTGGTCTCTGTTGTTGTCCAGCGGGGCTTTGTGCTGGTTCTATCCTCTCCTACATTCAACTATTACACTTGCTGTGCAGTTCACTTTCACTCTATAGGAAAATAATGCACTGTTTGCGTGTTATTGGGCAATTTCTGTGTAAAGGGTTGTTGGGATTTGTGCTTACACTGAATACCAAGAGTACAGCCTGTGCTTTTTGCATCGATTCAACAGGTGATGCACAAAAGAGCAGATTATTTTGAAAATCTAAGCAACTACTTTTGACAATATGTGGGTAATTCAACTAACAAATCTTTGTAAGAAAAAAAAAAAAAAGCAGAAATAATTCCAACTAATTGTACTGAATCACTTTCACCTAAAATATAACTGAGCCGAGTAAGATATTCACATGTTTGCCATGGCAAGGGGATGTCATTATCATTAATCAATGTTAATCATTCTTATGATTGAAATTGCATCAACCGACAAGGTAGGAAGTGAAGGAGTGAAGGACATGTAGGAAAATGTACTGTGGTTTGAGAATAATACAAAAATTGAATATCGACAAAAGAGAGATGAAGTAAGTGAATACCTATTGTTATCAAATTTGATTTAAATCAGCCTTTTTAGAATAATTCAAGTCTTTAATACACGGCAAAACAAGCGCCCCCTACAATTTCTACCTAGATGTCACCAGCAGGATTCTGAAAAGTTAAATCATGCCTCGTCATGCGCTTACTCCCCACTGAAAACTAATGAAAAAAGAGGCAGGTGCTTAACAAACTACTTCATAACATTCAGCTGGATTTGTAAAAAAAAACATTTGAAAAGGGCTATTTGCCTATAAGAAAAACACCTTAGTATTGCCAGAGGCATCTGATAAATACCATTTTCACTTGGCACGACAAATGCTCTTTGAACCACTTCTCGTGATAAACTCAGTTAAATAACATATTGACTAGAGCAGGGGTAGCCAACACGGTGCCCGCGGGCAACGTGATTCGCCCGCCGGGCATGTTCTAAAAATAGCTCGCCAAGCAAATCCAAAATGTATAAAATACACAAAACAAAAAAAACTCTATCTACTTACTACAACTCTATTTCTATCTAACACCCATCCTCCCCCCACCCCCACAATGAATATCGACCAATCACGTTCTTGCTTGATTTGCGGGACCAGCGTTGCAGTCGGGAAGAAAAGCAATGTGGCACCTCCCCGCTTCATAAGAGTTTGACCGTGATTTTCCTTCTGGCAGATTCTACACAACACATCAGCCCCATTGAACACAGCGTAGTCATGCCAGCCTATAGGCTACTGCACATGAGGGGCAGAGTTTACTGCGTGTGTTGCAACTTGCTTATATTTATTGCACTTGACGCACACACACGCATGGCGTCATTTCCACTGGGGACAGGGGGGACATGTCCCCCGCACTTTTCGAAATCCCGTTTGTGTCCCCCCACTTTACAAATATGTTTATTATTATTTTTTAACGCAAGCCGTCATCGCCACGGAGGAGCACACAGCCTCTGTGAGCGAGCGAGACAGAGAGAGAGAGAGAGAGAGAGAGAGAGCTAGGGAGGGAGGGAGACAGGGAGGGAGAGAGAGAGAGAGCGAGCGAGAGAGCTAGGGAGGGAGGGAGGGAGAGAGAGAGCTAGGGAGAGCACACCTTTATCTATTTAATATAGATAAAGTAAGAAATCATTCCAATGTGTACTATAGGACAGTAAAAACATTTTTTTTTTAAAAAACAGTTTAAAAGGGGAGTGATTAGTAAAATATGCATAAATGAAAAGAAAGAATGCTAACTAGGTAACATAAGATAAGAATAAACAAGTTTAAATGATTTGTTATTGGTTGTGATCATATTCTAAAGATGTTTGGATTATTGAAAAGTATACAGCTCCCTTTCATCTGAGTGTTGAGAGCTGTATCCATAAATTCATTTTGTGCTCAAAGTGCTCCAGATTGATGCATTTCACTTCAACATTTAAAAAAATATCTTCCCGGGGGTGCATGCCCCCGGACCCCCCTATAGGAGGTGAGGTCTGTGGGGAAAACTTCTGTGTAGCAATGCAGGAGGAGTCACCGACTCAAAAGGAGACACTGGATGTCAAACACTGATGGTTTATTTGGAGCTTCGGCCGGAGAATTCACAAAACAAGTCCAAGAGCCAGAGGTTCTGACTTCACGGTAGAGTTGCCACGTCAATTCTGAAGAACTCTACCCCAGACGCATGTATTTAGCTAGTTCAGAGAGAATAATCAACATTGTGCATAACAAGATAGAATGATAACACCTCTATCAGCTGACGCCAACAGGCAGGAACAGGGAGACAAAACACTGAGAGCACAGCAGCCAAGGTTACAGGTGCCTGTGCTCAGTCAGGACAGCATAAACTGATCAACTGGGTCAAAGCTATGGGCTTTGGGAAATATTTCCCCAACAAGGTCAAATAAATAAAGCAGGTTAATAATAATTACATTGAATACATGTTATTTTAGTAAACACTGAAAACGGGTCCCACAGACCCAAACAGCACACAAAGGTTAAAGGTCAGCATATAATAATGTTAAAATGTGCTAAATATACACACTGCAAAAAACAAAAAAAAGAGGAGTAAAAGTAGCCCCCGACTTGTTTTATTTTTTGAAAGTAGCCCTTATCCTAATAAAGGTTGGTGACCCCTGGACTAGAGAGACCACTGTTAGGACGTTGTAAGCCTCCTTGTTGACAAACATTTGTTTTCCTTAAGTGTGTCTGAGCAAGAAAGTGGATCCCTGCCTTGTTAGGGCAGTATTCTCAAACTGCACCATCCTCACCATGGAGGATTTCGAAAAAGAAAAAAATCCTACAGGGATCAATGAAGAATTACATTATTACTATTCCATCATCATTACCATTAAAGAGATATGGGTCACGGTCAAGGAGAAAACTCAGCTGGCACTGCCCCTTCATCAACACTCCCTTTGCACTGTGAAGCATCTAATATTCTATTACAATGATGGCAATTAACAGAGAAATGATAGCGACCAGTGACAATGGACAAATTTGTGACAACCCTTTCGATTGTTCTTCTGTAGAGGAAATCTATATCATTGTCTGGGAACGATGAGCTGCAATGTGCTGCATCCACGGTTGGGCGCTTTTACAAGTGGTGGTTTAACAAGGAGCAGAGGGCAACATTTTAGCTCCCTATAAGCTCTTGCAATTACACAAGGGGGCAAAAGGGACACTGTTCTTATGCGTGAGCCCAGATGGGCTAGTGATTTTTTTTTAGGTCGTCAGCAGAGGCCAAGCCAGCTATGTTCAATCTGAAACACAACCTAAGCCTTTCCCAAAAGGAATTATGGATGAGTGGCAACCCTCAGCAGGAGGGATGAAAATGCATGGCTAGAGTGCAAACATAACACACAAGTATGCATGAATCGCCAACACATAGAAAAAAGACAGTGAGGGTGAGAAGGCGCTTAATCAGGGATGCAGGGCCCCACGATTTAATAAAGTTAGATAATGGCACTCTTTTGTGCACCAGTCAATCCTAAAATCAACTCAATTCCAGGCCAACTGGACGTTAAAGAATCTTGAACATATTGTTCTCAGTAATTGTTATGTTGTGCTTAAAGTCTGTTTCCTTGTTTATTGTCTTAAAAATTAGTCCTTGGGCCGCCTTATAGCTCAATTGGTAGAGCTGGCGGCCATTGTACTGGGGATTGGTGCCCAAGTGGAGGAACCGGGACTGAATCTTGCCCGGTACTTATTTCTCTCCGTTTCAATTATGTCCCCTTTTGATTGCCCAAAAAAAAAGATGTAAAAAAAAAAAGGGTGCCCACGTCGATGTTGCAATTGGAGTTGCTGTGATGCAGGATAAATGTCAAACCTGATCTGACAATACAGTATAATCATATTGTATTGTATTATATGTTGCCTGCTCTGCCTAGCCCATTTCTCTTTATTATTTCTTACATTAAACTCCAGGGCTCAAGCCGTAACCAAAATGGTCGTGTTTCAAAATGATGATGATGATTATGATGATTTTACTTGGCTACCCCAGCAGACCGAAGGCATCAACCACTGTCTACTCCATCCTCGCCTCCCAGTCAACTTGAACTGTGAGTGTTGAGCATTTGCGAGAACGTAGTGAGGGTTCAGCTCATGCTAGCCACAATCCTTGGCATGCGGGGCCACATATGTGCAACAGTAGCAGTAATGCTCCCATGGGAGGATGTTTTGCTCGCAGCTGTTCTGTGCGCTGTATCACGTGCACTTGTCTACTTTTTATTTGCATATTATGAGACAAATATGTGCATAACTCATGCATCACTATGTATGCTATCATTATTAAAAAAATGTACAGGTTACAGTGTAGCAAAAATGCAGCAGTCTACCATATATATACCAGATTTCTATGATATCCACATTTCTATGATATCCTTTGTACAGTTTATAATATAGACGGAGGAAACAAGGGGAGCGAGATATTTAAATGACAAATGAATATACGCATATTTGAGGGATGACTACAAATCTTAACTGTCATATGACACACTGCATATGATTACACCATGAAATAATCCATGGCAACACGGGGGGGGAATGCGCTTAGAGGGTTCACGTCCACAATTCATCTATTTTTTATACTTAATTACCGAAAAATGAGAGCGACAGAAAATGTGATTCGAGTGTTTTTTCAGCAGTCATCTGACAGAAATTGTTGTGTATGTAATTATTAATGATACACACCATGCGCTGAATGTCAACACTTATTCCAGTAACTTTCCTTCATGTTGACATTAACAAAATGGCTTGAGAGGAACACTTGAGGAAGACAATTCCTCAAATCTGTCAGGATTACATATTTATGAGGTCCCCTGCTCGGCATCCAAGGAGGTCGCTATGGTGATACAAACTGATGTATATTCTAACAATGAACTTTGTGTGTCAAACAATGCCTCAGAGCATTCTCCAAATGGTTAGTACTGATCCTACCATGGAGCTCAGCACTGCTTTCAGATCAGCAAATACACAATTAAAAAGGCAGTCATGCTGAGGCCACTCTAATCAATGTACTGTTACAAAGAAATGTAATGAAAGGATGATGGACTGATGCCTTCAGGAGCCCGCTACATTGTTAGAGCAGACCATAACACTGTTGTGGCAAAGCAATATTTTATTTGCACATCTCTAGCCCTGCCCAAGCAAGTCTCAAAACAAAAACAAAAAAAACAGTTAAAGAAGAAGAATAAATGAATTTACAATTGTTATTGTAAAGAAAACAACCCATATTTGTGGCCTATACCATTTTATGTCTGCTATACTCCAAAGTAACGATAATTATGCATTATATGAATGTAAATGTGTCACCCAGGGAGGCTGTTTCCTTACTTTGAGCTAAGATTACAATTGAGGTCAACTCTGCCTGCTTGCATCATCCAAATCAGCCATTTGTGTTACAGAGCGTATTGCATAATTTGAGCTAGAAGCTTTCATATAGCCATCTCAGAAGGGCATTGCAACTAGGCGTAGACGTGATGCATTGCTCGTTTAAAAACTGCCACTTTGACCTTTTTACACAAAACAGGAAGCCATTCATAAGGTTCTTCCTTCCTATATGAATGGGTCTCCAGTATGTTGTGGCGTCTGGCCTTGCGTTTGGCCTCACAGAGGCATGTCCACACAGTTGAGCTCAGTATGCTTGAGGAAGTAGGCCTTGGCCTCGTCCATCAATCTGCCTGTCTTCCTTTGCCAAGCTGCAGGGAACTACCCATTATGGAGTCATTTTATTAATAGGGCCCCTTTCCTCTCCGCCACACTCTTGCAGAGTGCCTCCTCATTCTGTCAGAATGGAGTATGCCTGCGAGCCACCTCCACGAAGCTGCTGCACCAGGGCCCTCCCCCGTTCTCCCATGTGAAAGCTCGGGCTGGGAAATATTGTGCTTTCAAGCTAAAATTGTATTTGGAGAGGTGAGCAATCCCTAAGCCCTAGAGCAAACAGTTTAACATTGAGGACTTATTTAAAATGATGCCCTTCCTCCGGGTAAGCCAATCAGATTTCTCTTTTAGTACACAAACACACACATACATGAAACACATTTTACATCATTCGCCTCTTCTTCCTTCCTCCTTGCTAATGTAAATATAGCTGCAAGCCGCAGACTGGAGGCCAGAAACAGGTCGGAGAGACTATTACATGTTTGGAGAGACAGTGTGAAAACACGATGACGAGGGTGTGATGGATGTCTGGGAACAGGTATGTTGAAATGGTTACATAAGTTGAACTTGACAAAATGGACTACATTGGAATAACCAACACAGGGTTATACAGACTACCTTGTTTTACACACACTGCTTTTTTCAACATACAATAAGGTACATCATTCCCATAAATTCTATTGAAATACTAAAATCAAGACGTTAGCATTTTAAGATAGTCCTGTTTTTCTGTTTTATTGGGCAATGTAAAAGTAATATTAATGTGAAACTGGGAAACCCATGCCATCTCAGCAAAACATGGAACATTTTAGTCATGGTAAACATGTTTGAAATCAATCAGATTATGAATGAAATGGAAAGTTTCTCCACGACATATTAAAATACAGTCAGCTCTGAAATACTGGTTAAAAAATATGTTTCTTCAGAGTCAAAGAATGACCATCTTGAAATTAACCTAGTTTAATAAAAGAGCATGCCATTCTCTGTGATAGCAAAGTGCCTTTGCTCTTTTTCCACGAGTGAATCTAAGAGATAGCCTTGAATTAGCAAGGTCAATTTCAGCTCTCTTTGTTGAGGGATGATAATTCTCCTTAGTCCTCACCTTTGCGACTGCCAGAGCTTTAACTAAATCACCAAGCTTGTAATACTTTTGAATAACCATCTATAAAATAACATTTAATAACACTCTTTTTGTGTTCATGAATGGGTGAAAGCGCTCAATGACAGTATGCTCTAATATGCACAGGTCCAATGAACACAAATCTCTCTCAGGAGACAAGATGTGTATTATGTACTTTGATATCAATAGGTGAACAAGATGGATAAAAGGAGCTGCTGGCTTGAGTTGAATAGCATTAATTTCACTCACAATGGCCCCAGTCCCTAATACCTGCAGTGTTTTACTTAGATTAGGTTTAAGCTTTTTTTCTTAAAGGCCATTTTAATAATTTGACATTTCTCCCCAGAATGGGAGAGAATAGGCACCGATAAAAACTTTTTTGTCTCTCCTCCTTTTCATGCAAAACACTTTCATCTGTCATTTGGTGATAGCCCGTCTCTCTTTGTCAGCATAAATACGGGAGCCCCTATTTGAATATGGTTACACATCCCTCTATTTATTAAAGCTTGGATTAACATGACAGGAAGTTTTGTCTGGGGGCTCTTTAAAAGGCTCAGAGGCAATCTGGTGACAGTAATAGGATCCAGCTAATATACTTGACTGATGCTCCTTTCCCAGTGTTATAAAGCAGAACAATGGCACTGGGGTTCGGGGAGTGAATACATTGGGTCTTGTTATGGAGTGCATGTGCGTGTGTGTGTGTATTGGTGTGTATGTATGTATGTGGTGCGTGCGTGCGTGCGTGCGTGCGTGCGTGCGTGCGTGCGTGCGTGCGTGCGTGCGTGCGTGTGTGCGTGCGTGCGCACACTAATCAGCCAGAATACCATCACTTAGCAAATATAAGGGCTGAAGAAATAAAAATACTAAAGGTCACGGAGCAATTCCATCAGGACAACTGTGCAACAATTAACTGAATATACAAAGGCTCTGACATTAGTTAGAGCTATAATATATTTTATTCCAATGTCTGAGACTTTTAAGAGGTTTTTTAAAGGTTGGCTTTAAAATATAAACAGAATTTTTTTCATTACTTCTCGTCTCGCACCAGTTAAGTGCTTTTCAAGTACGTTTTTTAAGGCTGGTACCGCCAATAATGGGCATTTGTTACATCCGACAGGAAGGGAATGTTTGAGCCGTGCTTTTTCGGTCTGTCATTTTACCTCCATCAGCATTAGAAACAATGGCGGAAACGGTTTTCATTATGGGAGAGTAACAAGATGTAATGTCTCTTTCTTTAACAATGCTAGACAGAGTATGTGTGCTACAATCATGTGGTCTCAGAGTCATCTGATTACTAAATGGGAAAATAACGCTAGCGACTAAAACGCTCTGAGCTAAAAACTACAATAAATCTCTGTAGCGTCCATGTTCTTTAACACTTTTCGTCTTATCATATATAGCCTCTGAACACTATTTAGTTAGAATAACTTTGTAAATGAGACCATCCATGGAGCACCTGAATGCAACATTGGCCTTGACGGAGGTATGCAGTTCACTAAGTGCAATTCCATTTTCTTTTACAAAGCACCATTTAGTTTTAATTGACAGTAAACTTTGTTCAGTGACTGTGTTTGCTATCTGGAGTGACTATGTTTGACTATTCTGGACCCATATTTATAATAGAAATATAGAAATATGTTAACTGATTTCTTGTTTTCTATGTATTGAGGACTTTTAGCATTGATATGTTTACTGTTTTGTCTTTGTTTGTGAGGATAAGGATCTGACCTACAAAAAATCTATACAAATCTATACATAAACGTGCTTCTCTGCTTATATAGTTGTTGCCGATTTGGTATTGTCATTTATGTCTTTATGATATTTATTTGGCAGGCTAACAACAGACTTCAATTTCATTCATGTTTTGTTTTTTTTGCCGAGGTTTTTCTCTGTTTAGATTTATTGCTGTCAATATCAGTATGACGAGAAGAGCTTGCTTATAGACATCTCCATATGTCAGAGAATTGCTATGGATGGACAATGTGTATGTGTGAATGTGTTTGTGTGTGTTTGTGATGGGTTAGCAGATCAAACTCACATCTGTTTGTGAGATCTGTGCTTTTCCCCCAAACCTCTCATACTAATTAACGATCCACTGATCGTGGCCAAATGCCAACTGTCATTAGCACCTGACACAACACAAGTACACAGATGTAGATGCACACACACTCAAACACATTGGACCACCAAAAGCCATCTGTGGATAAGATACATAAAAGCAATGTTTTCTTAAATAAAGGTAAACAAAAAAACAACCTAGGTGAAGTTAGATTACAAAAAAAACATCAATCATATATATTTGCTTATGGGATCACTACTGTATTAGAGTTTATTGTGAGGTACGCCTGTTAAACAGACTGCTGGCCCTTACGCCGTATGCTTAAAGACATGAATGACAACCTCAATTCTCGAGTAGCTGTGGACCTTTGACTTCTCCACTGATAGTGCCATTTGCGTGCTCTCAAGCAGCGTGCTCGGTAAAAGCATCTGACAGCTATCTTTGATTTTATTTAGCAGGGATTTTAGCTATGCCTGAATCTAAAAGGATATGCCACTCTCTGTCTCTTGCGCCGTTCCTATCCGCCCAAATCTGTCACACTCTTTCTTGTTGACAGGGTCAGATAGAGAGCAAAGTGGTGAAAGGTATGACACTGAGCAGATGAGGGTCTCCCCATATGAAGGCCCCCAGCATGACACCCATCACAGCTACCCAGGCAGACGCCAGTTGGTCCGAATAATGCCTCCCACTGTGGCTACAGCAGGGATTCCAAAAGCTCCTGGATCGCCAGGAAATGATTGATATTTCAGTCCTGCTATTGGTAATCAAACTAAGCCATCATTAAGGTCCATTAAAACGTCAAAACAAAACATCCAAGGATTATATAGAGCACACTCTAGGGTCTCAAACTGAGCCATCATTAATGTCAATTCAAATGTCTAAACTAAATATTCAAGCATTTTATGGAAAACATACTTGGGTTGGGAACTGGATGAGGTTCCAAATAAGAACCGAAGCCAAAATGCCAAAAAAGAACGTTCCTCTTCGGTTTCTAGTTACCTTCAATTTGGCGTTCTCTGTGGACGGATAGACTGCACAAAGCGACACATTCTTTTTTGTTATTCTTCACACGATTGGGCAACTGGCTGATTGTATTTATCCTTATAGTATGTTGGACCCTATCTATAGACATTTTTCAGGATTCAGTGTTTCTTTAAAACAGGAGAGAAAGGGGCAATTTTAACATCTTAAATTGCACGAAAAAGCCGCCACACTTAAATGTTTGAAATGTATTTAAAGGTTACATAAACCTTATTAAGTGAAATGTGAATATCCAATGTGTAAGGGTTTTCAAACATTTGTTCTGGAAATCAAACCTCATTAAATTTAAATCAAGAAGCTCTAGGAACTGTAATGTTCCATGCTAGGGTAATGTAACCCTAGCATGTACCATAAGTGTATATGATGTGACATTTCCCTGGAAGTTGTTCTGTGTTTAATACAGTAGGTATCTGTGCCTAGAAATGACAAACAGCGAAGGGGGAATGCATGGTCTTTCTTCCTTGAAAACAAGTGTGGAGCCTGGTCTCGTCTCTCCTCTCTCCCTGTGCCGTCTGCCTGCCGCCATCTCATGACAGCATCTCTCCATCTCTCACAGCCCTCTGATCTCCGTGTCAACAGGCGACACCAGCAGCTCGCACTAACTCAGCATGCATCAGCCCATCTGCAAGGCAAACCCTCTACAAATGCATTTAGCATAGACTTTGGGTACGATTAATGGCACGGTTAGCGAATACTGTGAGTGCTGATGTCTTTATACCTGACAAGGTAGCACTTGAATGGTGCCATCCCCAGCAATAAAGACAGCGAGTGAACCCTTTGGCAGACTTTCTCCATGAGGCTGGGAATTTACGAGCAGCAGGTAGGAGATCAAAGCCGCTGTTGACAGACTCTGCAAACAACAAGATTTATTCAACTCATCAAGAATTGTCGCAATGTTTCCTCAGCGGCCTCCTATCTTAGTGTGTACCTATACTGATGGGGGTTTATTAGTTGTCAGTGGGCCAGGTGGGAGGCTGCGCGGTTGTCCAGGTCTGGTCCAAACTCATACAGAGGTTGTGATGACAGAATCCGAAGCACTCTGTGGTTACTCAGTGGAATTCAAATGCCAATCCCCCTGCCCAGCGCCATCTCCTCTCTCTCTCTCTCTCTCTCTCTCTCTCGTTTGTCATCTCCCCCTCTCGCTTCCATCCCCTCTCCCCCAGTGTTTGTCAGGGTTGGTGATTAGCTGTCACCCTCTGCAGAAGCAGATAACACCCCATAGCGCCTGTTTCCCCTCTGGGAGCATGCACACACGTAAAACAGGGAAAACACACAAACAAATACGCAAGTGTTTGCACACGCATGCAAACTAAAGACATTTATAAAATCTCTCTAATGCAAAATGGTTAATTTCAAAGCATTTGGTGTATGCATTTACAAAGACTCATATACGCTCAGCCAGTGTTTCCGCCAGACCAGGGCTGAGAGGGCGTCCACCCCGAGAGCGGGGGGGGGGGGTGCTTGAATTTTGACTTGAGCCGTCCCTTATAGATACTGTCTTTTTACGTTAGTGAGCCGGATCATTTGGCTCGGCTCTCTTAAAGCGCCGGCTGTTTCGACTCCCAAACGGCTCTTCATGTTACCACAGTTTACCACGGAGCCTCAGTTTCGCCGCTGCGAGGCTCTGGTGCTCACAGCTCACGCGCGTGCTCCACTAGCACCGCTCATCGCGTCCAAATCGCGCACGTTCCGTGTTGTCCAGTAGCAGGCACCGCCGATGTCGGGGAAACGATGTTTAATACTCCGAAAAGAATCCCACCAGACTCCTTTGCCCCTCCAAAAGAGGGATGTCCTTGTCCTTTTCGTTATTTCAAGCGATAAAAACTCTCGATCTTCTCTCGAATTATTAATATTTTTGGACGCCCTCGGCTCGAGTTCAGGGCGTCCCGAGCTGAATAAGGGCGTCAAATGACGGCAAGACGCCCCCCTGGCGGAAACGCTGCGCTCAGCAATACATTTGATAAATATCACATTCATCAATTCTAATTCTTATCAATTGTCTTAAATGTGTTCATGGTGAAAATATGAAATATAGTCTCTTATGCACATACTCTCAACTATCACTGTTTTGGTTGGAGAAACTAGCCTTTTTTTAGGCAATATAACTCCGCATTTTACCATGGTATCTTTCTGCAGTCAACATACTTCTTTCTTTTAAGGAACCACCTGTTGCTCCACTGTGTTATTAACATAGTCTGTAAAGCAAAGGCCCAGTTCATAATTTCATAATCTAAATGTCGGAGAAACTGAAAATAGAAATACCACAGTCCTGTTTTCTAACAGACTTCAATTTTCTGTAAATGTACACCGAATCCAATCGAGAAACACTTTGGATATCCCACCCTGGTGGTTACTCAGTTTATAGTTTTGCTCGTCTATGTGAGTAATTATGTGTGCAAGATTCCAAAATGTCACAGTGTCAGGGAGCAAAGCCTCAAAGATAAAATGCACCTCAGTCTATACCCACTTCATTATTGTGTGCTCTTTTCAGTGCACTATGATCTACTTGTGTCAGAACTTACTTTGACTAAAAGCTAAAAGCCAAGTGGCTCATTAGCAGTTCTCATTGATTTTCCCAATTCCAGCTAGCTGTACTTCTATTTTCAAACTAATTTCTGGACATACAAACAAAGTGACAGGGTCTTGTAGAAATTGTTTTGTGGCATTGAATAGCAGAATCAGGATGTTATTCAACGTCATATAACAAAAAGATAAAGCCTTATATGTTCACTTGTTCACACTTTCTATCACGTACCTTAAAACGAAAAAAACAACCCCATCAAAGTTAAGCTTTTAAAAACAAACACAAAGAAAAGACCTGCTTTTAAAACTGAGATAAACACTGAAAAGGGCATTAAAGTAGTCCTACCTTGAATGCTTGGAGTGCACTTTTATGAACACAGCACAAGCAGCCTCCTCATTCATCTCATTCCCACACTTATACACAACCATTTTTTATTTCTTTAAATGTGCTGAGTCTGACATACCCTTATGTATATTATTTAAAATTGCATGTGCTTGGATGACTAAGGGTTCCTATTTTTGAACCAAATGTGCAGAGCCAGATTGTAACGTGTGAATTTTCCCATCTTACAACAGATGCTGCATTAGTTAGGGATTTAACAAGATTTGTTTTTTCACTTGCTGGTATACATTACTGGAAATGAGTACATCAAATTGGATTATTCTCTTTCCATGGTATAGTTGAACAGTGACATTTAAAGGCAACTAAACCTGGTTGGTTAACTTTCCAGACAGAAATTGTCTACAAGTGGAGGAGTATGTTCATAAGATTCATGACTTAAAACAAATGAATTTGCACGCCATGTCATCCAACCAAAAATGTATTAAGTAGTCATAGCCTAATGCACATTTCTACAAGGTATTTATGATATTGTACTTGGGTGTTCACAACAAAGTGACGCAGTTTGGCGAAAAAAATCATACAAACAAAAATAGTCAGACACAGTCACCCCACTTTGGTGTTAGAAAACAAAGGAACAAATTGAAGTTTAGAAGTTGTTCAGTATAGATATAATTAGTTTGAAGTGTACTGAGGTGATATGCCCCCATTTAAAACACAGCCTTCTAAAAAAAATGTCATCATTCCTCAATCTCAACCCGCAAGGTGGCCGGAAATATGTACAAGACAACATCCCTGGATTCTTTCTCTTTGTACATGAACATTGTAGGTTTACATCAGTCACGCAATAATTATAAACCACAGTTAAATTACCCAATCTGTAATCACTGAAATACTTTTCTCAGAAGATGCAGCTCATTATATTGTTTAAACGCAATTTTCTGATTGCATACTAATGATGGCACCTAAAAAAATTCAACTAATAGTTACGTAAAATGTGACACATATATATACAAGTAAAAGATTTAATGTAATGAGTATTTCTGTATAAAAACAACCTGTTCGGATCTGCATTACCTTTCCAAGGATTGAAAGTGGCCTGAGGTTTCTCAAGAGTTTGAAACCAGCTCAAACAAGCCACAGAGCTTCAAGCTGAGCACATCCATTCCAAACCCTCCCAATGACACTCTCTAGTGAACCCATCAGTGTGCTTTTCATTATTTAATAGCAAACACACTCGGATTTAACACCAATGTCCAGTTCGCAGTACAGCTTTCCAATCCCATCCAACAAACAATACCACAGGTTTAACTTGAAAATGAATATAGCAGGATGGGATCACCTTGCCCTCTTCTCCTCGTATCATCCCTCCTGTCACCGCACAAAGAAGGATTGAAATGTAGCAGATAAATGCACACCGTGGCTTTATCAGCTGCCCCTAAGCAGCTTTACTCAAAGGAAAGCTCAAACAATGTTGGGTAATCATAGCATTTTAAGAGTCAACCTGCCATATTGAACCTGTCAAGAACAAGAGGTGATTTCTTAAGAGATGACAAGCCCATGCACAATAGAAATGTAGGGTAAAGGGCTGAAGCAGCGTGGAAAAAGAGACGAGAGAAAGAGTACAATAAAGACAGCAAGACAAACACAGACAAAGAAAGACGTATGAGATCGTGCCCTTTCTTCTGTGTACATATAGCAAAACGTGCTGGAGCAGAGAAAGACCAACGCATTGAGTTAAGCCCCCGATGCTCAGGCTTGCTTTAAAGGGTGATTTGGCAGCTCGGCCTCATGTCTGTTGGCAGGCAGCAATGTATGCCCCCAAACGTCTGCTGATCGTTGAATTACGGCACAGCATTTAAAAAAAAAAAAACTCCATTCAAACCTATTGGGTGATTTGCCGAGGTACTTGGAACACATTGGACAGGAACAAACCACTTTGCAATTACCGCTGACGTATAGCTGTCTGCTTTTAAAGGCAGGTATTCCGCTTTATTGGCACTACTAATCAAACTCACATTTAACAATCCACTTATTTTCTAATTAAAGCCGCATTCTGGAGGTAGCCAGTGTGGTCTCTACATCAGATATGTCCAGAAGAGACTCTGGCATTGTCGCCCCGGTGGACAGCGTCTGCTTCTTCTGAGCCTATACAGGAAGTGATTCATTTACTGTCCCATATTACTGACTACGTCAATGAAATGACTTTACCGTCAGCAGGCTGTATTTATAGTAGATGCACTGTATGGCAGAAGCAGCTCCACGGGAGTGTCTCCAACAGTCTGCCAGAACAAAACAGGTATAATTCAGTGCCAGTATTTCCTTTTTTTTTGTAGGATAGGCATTTCATTTTGTTGTCTACGGTGTCCCTCTGTTAATCGCTATAAGAGCTTTATGAGAAACCAGCAGATCTTGTTGTTTTTGTTAGATGACTATTCTTATGTGTCACACAAATTAGGGGTTCTGCCCAAAGTTCTGATCACATGCCAGCAGAGGAGGGCACCTGCCATAAACACCTCAACAATATGTAACTGAGGAATCCAGACTCAAGAGATAGGAATGAAGTGTGACTGTGACCAGACGAGAAAATAATCTACGTAATCCAGATCGAAGCCCTAAAGGCTTTTATAGATCGACGGCATAGATTTTCTCTCTGTCTCTATTTCTACCTAGCTTAGCTTTAATTCAACTCAATTAAATCAACTCGTGAGCCCAGGAGTTCGCAAAGAAAGCAATCATTCATCTTTGTGGCGAGCCACTTCATCTAAGCATATAAAAATGTAAAAAAATGGTCCCTACTCTGCTCTTTCTTCTTAGAACCATTAGGCCACTCAGTATAGTTTGAACCATGCTTTGTTATAATTACTGCAGTTGACATCTAACAAACAACTCTTTATGGATATCTCACTATCACTCAAACAGGTAACGTTGGTGTTTCTGGGATAGTAAGTATTATATTTCCCTTTCCACCTATAAAAAGATAGCTTTTACATTCCAAATAGGAACTTTAAATGCTTATCTTTCAACAGGCGATTGTGAAAGCGAGAAAAAAAAAGTTATCCCTGATACAGAAACATACCTTGAGGTAAATCTGTTATCTACACTGCACACCACAGCTTTAATGTGAGACAATCAACACAACAATCAACACAGGCAAAACAGCTATAAGGGATTGTCCTTGAGTGACTGTCTGTGAAACCTCTCCCTCATCATGACTACATCAGGCAGCTGCTTACACGCACGCCCATTCAACAGATACATATTTCATGAGCTATGGTAAACACGCTGCTCTCACCAATGCCAATCTAGCATTGAATAATACATTCATAGTGGATCAGCTAATGAATTGAGAGCTTGCCCGAGTGAAAAGAAGAAAGCAAATAACCAATACTCAAAGTAGAAATAGAATTAATGAGTGGTTGTGAATACTCAAACACTCGGTTGTGAATGCTGCTCAAAAATCGGCATCGTTTCTCTCCCTCGGCTAACCTTTGTCTCTGGTCAAAGTTCTACGTTAATGAATGCAGGAGAGGTTCTTTTCTATGATTGTGGATTTCACAGATGTGTAAATGATGCTTACATGAGATGCTGCGAGTGAAGCTTTGATCTGCTATTCCACAAGCCAGGTTCTACAACAAAAGGCGATGAAATCCAGAGCTCAGCCTTGTGTAATCTAGTAGAACCTCTCTCTGATCCTCCTCCGCTCTGCTGGCCGTCTCGACAATCAACCCAGCTGCCCACACTTAGATGTGCACCATTGGCAAGAACATAGACCACAACTTGAACCTCCTCTTCCTGAACATATGGTGGAGAAACGTGCAATCTGTACCTGGAAAAGCCTATTTTACTGTGAATTTGGTGGATGGATCTAAGAAGCCTCTACTAAACATCTACGAACACTCACTGTGGAGAAATATTTTTTTACATGGTCATTTTGTGAAAACATTTTATGGTTTAAAAATGCATTTGTGCCCTCTATAAATGTTGTAAATAAGCATGTCACTTTGAAATAAAAATAAAACATTATAAAATGTTAATTGATTGCTTTAATCTTTTAAATAAGCCATTATGCAAATACAGAGTCAAATTAACAGAAAGAAAAAAATCCATATGGCAAACGTTGTGCTTATTATGTAATTGAATTATGATGTGACTCAACTCAATGTTTCTGTAGGCTGTGTAATCCAACAAAATACTCTTTGCCAGGTTCAAAACAGAGTCAGAGAACAAAGAACCAAAAACACTGAGTAAAATCCTGAGTCAGATCAATAGTTTTTGTTTCAGTTCAGGAATCAGCACCCAACTGGGATTTGTTGGCACTTATTCTCAACATGGGGCCCAATGATGCCTTTGTATCTGTAAGGGGAACCCTGGGAAGTTGCCTAAGGTAAAACGTTTTACATGTGTTACCTTAGAGCAGGGACGGGGAACCTTTTTCCTCTCAAGGGCCATTTTCAATTTTTTCAACATCCTCCGAGGGCCGTACAAATGATTGACCTCTGCTTAAAAATACTAAAATCACAGCCCATTCATTTGGCCTTTCTTTAATGCTTTGCAAAGAAAAAGCAACCTCTTAATCCAGATATCTTACCATGACTCGCGCATGCATTCATGTGCACGGTTGTGGCATGACCACCAAAACAGAAAGATATGGACTGTATTCTTGTTTATTAATAACAACTTTTTTTTTACTGTCATATAGTATTTTATACCTGTTTACTTTATTCTCTTATTTTTTTATAACTATAATGATCATATAAAGATGTGCCTTTACCTCACTGTCACTGGTTGTAGAAAAAGCTTCTTATATTCGTTAGCATAGCTAGCTAACCAGATGCTAATAACAACAACGTTATTGACTGTATGATCAGTATGACAGATGAACAGATCGCCACTGGGCTTACAACTAAAGACACAGCCACGCAAAAACTGCGGCATGTGTACGGCTCCTTATCTGAAGTGCCGGAGCAGCGTTCTGGTGCTCTCCGTCAGCACTACACCCCTGTCAGACGAGACATATATACCTCGTGATGACACATTAGGCTTGTGTTGTGTTCAAGGACCCTGACCTTGGCCAGGAAAAACAGGCACTCGCTTGTTTAATTCTTTTGCGGTCTAGATTTCTTTAATTTTTTTATTTTTTGCGTGTGTTTATAAATTACCTCGAGGGCCGTACCAAATGGTCTCGTGGTCGATATACGGCCCGGAGGCCGGGGGTTCCCCACCCCTGCCTTAGAGGATGATATGGAAGGTCCGGGTTCAAACCGATAACATTGAGAGTCATGGTTTCGCCTAGCTCATCTCACTTTTGGTACCAGGTGCTTTTCTCTACTTTTTTGCCTCTAGTATCCCCTTTGTCGGGATCTAGTGTATAGCTTTAATTGTTAATGTGATAGACTAGGAAATGTTTTAATGTTTGTTGATTGTTGTGTGTACTTACCCAGGGAGTACAGATGGAAATGAGCTTTTAGCTATAATGTGGCATATAGCATCTCTTCTCTTTTTGAGATTAATGTATTTTTATGCATGGTCTTTGTTCAAGATATACTGTATAATACTAGTAATGATCATCTTAAAGGCTTTGATAGTGGTGTAGTCATCTTAAAAAATCAAAAAAATGGTTTGTTTTTTTGGTTTGTGCACAATAATGAACCATCAACAGTATTCTATCAGCTCAGCTTGCTTCAACCTCAACAGATGGGGTACTTAAAAAAAAGGGTACCATATGCGTAATTTGTCTACTATAGTAAGCTACTTCTCAAATTAAGTCTGAACAAGAAATATGAATATAAAAAAAATAAAGAACTGGGATAAGAAAATGAAAATGAATGAAAAATTAAACTTAAGCTACTGTGATACTCCAATAAATACCAATGCAACCAAGGTAGTTGTACAGTTGTTAAATAAGTACCTCTCTAAGAATATGCTATATATTATGTCAAATAACAGGTAATTAATACTAAGACAATAATCTGATACTCAGCTTTTTGGATTGTCAGCTAAGCATCCTAGTGATATGTTTTTCAAGTTGTAAAGTTAACTCACTGTATGCTCTACTGAGTATCCCTGCCTGATAACACACAGTTCTTTCCCCGGAGTATGAGCAGCTGAGTTGCTGCTTTAATCTCATCTAACCTTACAGAACCAGTAGACGAACTTCCAAAAGAAAGGTGGCAGAGAGGTGTATTTCAGGGACTGAACCTTTCATTCGTCTACACCCACCCTTGTCAAGTCTAAAGTAACCCTATTGAGAGGGGCATACATTAGAGGTGAGAAGAGGAGGTTTCGTGTCCATCAGCTGCTCGAACACCTTCATTAAGGCGGGAGAAAATGAAAACCTACACATGTACAGTGGTGGCTCTCAGAGGAAAAGCCAGGGCAGTTCAGACAAAAGAACAGGAACTGTGGTCAGCAAGCAAAGCGAACGAGTGGAATAACTGTACTCTAGGGTCAGCCAAAATAAATCAACAGAGTCAAAGAAAAATGTCAGTCAAATCGTGCATCACGCTGTGAGAAATACCTTCCCCTGCCGGGATATACTGCTCGCCATTGAATGTACCTGCTGCCACTACCATAAAATATTAATATTCCAAATCTGACAGCTATATAGTGAATTTCTGTTTGTATCACCTACATAACAGCTTATTGGAAGGATACCATTAGGCAAATGAATCAGAATCAGTTTTCTTGCCAAGTAGGTTTATTATTTTACTCCCTTTGCCCTGAAATCTATGACAGCTAATTCTATGATTCAGTTTGAGAGGATAGACACTCATCCAAGAGGGCTCGGAGGGACGAGAGGAAGGGTGGGGGGGGCTTCAGCAATCATTCACTGGTCACTAAGCATATAGTAGTATTTAGACAGCTTTAGCATAATGCCACAGCTTAATGCGTGTTGGCTAATTTGCCAACAGGCTTGATGTGAACAATCTCTCTGCATGTTCTGGTTGGGCGCATGGCCTGATAGGATGGCACACCATTAGCCCAGTCAGACTGCAGGGCCCCGCTGTTAACATTACAATGTGCACTGAAGCATAACAAAGTGAAGGAGGGCTTCATCTTGCCATATTGGTGTGCTCTCCCAGCACGGTATGGTCAATGTGATGATAACACAGATACAAAGCAATGCATATTAGTGGAAGAAAATGCCTTCCAATTAGAGCTATGGGGTATTAGTATTTTCACAACACCCCTATTATATATTCAGATCCTCTATCGGGGTTGGTAATCACTTGTCTCAAACAGTTTAATTACAGCTTGGCAATGACTACTTAACGTGATTAGATGTTATACCTTATTGTTGCGTGTGGCATATTACATCAATTATATTAAGAGTTATTATTTTCATGAGGGTGCGGTGCTTGCATGTGATGCACGTGCAGTGAGGGCTGAGTGACAGGGACTTCTTAAAGACTTAATTTTACAAATAAAGTAATCAATATAAGCTAGTGCACATCACGTCTCACCACACAGTGAGCTGTAAGGTCTTTTGCATAATTGCAATAAAAAAGTGTATTGGCCTGACTGATTGAATTCAGTCTTGGTAATTGCAGCATAAACAATGTAGTTGACTGTCACCGCTCCTGTGCCACTACACTGTCAACAATCCACATATTTTTCTAGTGTCTACTAGCATATCATGCAGATCCACAGCCTGCCGTGTAATGAGTATAATTACATGGTGTTACCTGTGGGGTACACACTTACGCTCTCACACACACACATGTGGAACACAACACATATATTTCCATCTCTATGACCTGTCAATCAAAATCAGCCTCGATGGAAAAGGCGCCCAGCTTCTCCATGTCTCTCAAGTCTCCCCCACTTCACGGAAATCACCCTTTTCCCCTCCTCCAAAATGAAAAAAACTCCAACATTAAACCTGCATCATTCCTAATAGCCACCTAAATCCCTGTTGATGCTGCTGTCCATCAATATGACCAGCCATACTCTCGGCCTAACCCCCACCCTTTGATCGACGTTAACTCTGCAGCTGCCCGCCATTCTCCTCCCTCCATTCTCGATCTTTCTTTTTCTCGCCCCAGTTACTATTCAGGAGAACCTCCGAATGCTTCCAGGCAAAGTCAATGTCTATCTCTCGTCTCCCTTGTGCCACCCATATCCAGTACACTGCTTTTATCCCTCACGGTTGTGTCTCGCGCACATCTAAGGCATATCAGAGTTGTAAATAGAGTGGAGCTTAAATGACAACAGCCTTGCTTTTCTGGGGATTTAGGGAGGGGGAAAAAAAAAGGAGCTGATTTGTGAGAAACACTGCTGGCGAAGATAAAATGTTAGTCTTTGGATCTAAATTCCACATGAATGCCTTTCCCTTTAGTGTGCATTATGATTGCAATGGACCATATCATAGTATTTGTTTTGCTTTAGAGCTGTCCCCCGTGATTTATGTTCCCGAGTGCGAATTTTTCATGTCACTATACAAGCAATGTTTCTGTCATGGAGAACGAAGGGGGTATTCAGGGGCTGATTATGAGAGATGTGTGTACACGTGCGCCTGTGTGTATGTGTGGGTCTGTGGTGAGGCACTTGTGGCAGTGCCAGTGTGTGACCGCAGGCCCCCCTGGCTAGGGAGCAGCGCCTGGAAAGGTTACCCAGCAGTGTGGCTTTTGTATGGTAATGTGACCTCCAGCTCCCCAAGGAGTCCCAACACCTGCCTGGCACCCCCCACCCACGTCACATCCCCAACACGTTAACTGTTCTCCCTGATAGGAACACAACTGCTGTTCTGCTATGGCTCTGTGATTTTATTATTTATCAAATATTAAAGCTACGGCAGTAAAGTCTTGCATAGGGACGACATTTTGTAGGCCGAACTGGAAGTTAGCATCTCAATGGCTCCCTCAAAAAGAAGCCAATGGAATGTTTCCATTAGATTTTGGAATAATGGAAAATAATAATTATAATAATTACTTAGATTTATATAGTGCCTTTCATATACCCAAGGCCACTTTTACAAAATACATTTGGCAAACATACGCTTATGATAATTACATGTTTTGTTTTACAAAAACATTTCCACATATTAACACTACTTTTAGGATTTTTGAAGCATAAATGCAATCGTCTGAGGTAAAAAATGAACCTTAGACTAATACATGAAAACTACATTATGGTCGGCTGCAAGTCACTACCGCTTAGTTAAAGGCGGCCAATGTTGCGTGTGATGACGTTTAATATTCTCGTTTAAAATGCTAACTTTTTTCTGGGTTTGAAGAGTCATTCCTGCACCACTCTATGGTCGTAAACAAAATGTTAAAATCTCTCTAAGCTTATGTTGACCAAAGACCTTTATTCAGGCATCCAACCTCAAATGTCCAAAAAAGCAGTCATGGTAAAATGCTAACTTTTTTCTGGGTTTGAAGACTCATTCCTGCACCACTCTATGGTTATGTTTGCTAAATGGCCTATTCTGCAATATAATAAGGACTTATTTGTATACGATGTACATTCAATGCCTGAGGTTTACTATTTAAATAGACGTGTATTGTAACACCTGCTATAACATTATTATTAGAGTTAGCATGAACTTGATGCTTCAGGTTTGAAGTAAAACTATGAATCGCTATGCACACAGCAAGGCCTACACCTCCCCTTCCTAAACCTAAAGACAACTAGCTGAGCATAGAGAGAGGGGCTCTAAAGCAATTATAGCAAATTAAATGAATGCCCCCAAGTTAAATAGTGTTAATAGTGTTCGGGAAGACACATTTGAGATGCAACTCACAGTGTGGTGGCAAGATCTACTTGGATTGCAGGGTAGCAAACAGTAGCTTTAATTATATTGAACCCTTTTAACGCAGAATCAATTCATAGCGTGCAGTGACAGGTTGTTCGCTTTGGAAATGGACTGAGAAGCAGTGTGCATCAAACTCATTTTTTGGTGACACCAAAGTTGTCTTATGTTATAGTGAATAAACTCAGAGATGAATAAGTGATATGTGAGAATTGTTTTTTGTGCTGGATATAATGGAAAACAATGAAACAACTGGCAACTAGTGACACCTTGAGAGTTCTGCTCCGTGATTCAGGATGACAGTGATGAAAATGAAGAATAACATACGCTGTCAGGCATGAGATGATAAAAAGATTTATCATCCAAAAGATGAAAAACCTTGCACACCGGTTACAGTGCTGCATGTACAAGGCATGTCAGTAGCACTTTCTAAGATGGCCATGTGTTAAATGCTTTCTAAAGATACGTACAATGTGTCTTCATTGGGTTACATTCATAAAACTTAATAATCATAAGAATAACATATTACAAAGCATTTTATAATGACTTTAAGGTCATATAAGAAAATAAGTATTCCCAGTTTTTTCAAGGATCATAGCGCATCACTCCTTTAATTGTTGAACCATATCATTTGTTCAATGCTTTAACCATTAACGATCATCTGTATTGTTATCAGCACATATTAAACATTACAAGATGGTAATAAGTCACTATGCGTTGTAGTCATTTGCTTTAAATGAAGTTGAAAATACCAATAAATGTCAGTGAGTGTTCAGCTATTATAAAGTAGTATTATGATATTTGACCTTCTGTATTTATAACATGCTTGATAATGTGTTTTAAAGCATTACAAATATGTTAAAATGCTTGTAACTATAATCGTAAAGTGCCATATGCAGATTATAACACAACATTGGTATGTTTACATTGCATTATAGAAATGTGAATCATAGAAAGTCTATATATTGTAAAAATGTTGTGATGATGGACTGTAAAAAACACATCATAGATATATATTTGGGTTTATTGTACAGTATTTAAGACCAACATCAGAAATGAATTGAGAATATCCATTATACCTTTCACACTGAGACACCCACTGTGGGTCGTGTCCTCTCTCTGATACCAGTAGATCCTAACAAAAGTCCACTCTATCCTTCCGTTGAAGGTTACAGAGCTGCTACCCCCGGGCTGGTGCCTACACTTGCGTAAGTTGCCCCAGCATCGACCTCTATGCCTGGAGGCGGCCCACCTACTGAACTAATTTCTCCATCTTCCTCCTGCCTAGCAGCATCACTAACCTGCCCCTCTCAATGCACTCATTCTGGACTCAAATATTAGTGTTATTCCTGGCTGCGGTATTCCCCTCATTAAATCCATACTTAGCTATTGTCATGAAATATGACTTGAAGCCAGAACTATACTATATATATGCGTCATGTAGAAACCCATTCCCCCTACAACACTTTGGTCTATTTATTTATCCATTAAAAAACTTAATTATGAATGAATGTCACATTGAATAATTCATGTGCAGCCTGGTGCGGTGAATAAATAGCTAGTACACCTTTGCTTCCTCCCCTTCAGTCTTCCTTCAACCCTTTTAGTAGCGCCATTCACTACTGTAGGTTATTGGTGTTTCTCCCTCTCAGGAGGGTTCCTCGCACACTTAGTCCTTATTAAAATCCCCATGGCATATAAACACACACACAGTGACAAATGCACACACTCGGAAACACACACACAGGCCAAGGAGCGTCTGCTGGAACAAACCATTTATTAAAGCTCCTGTGAAGGTCCTGGCAGTCAGCCAGAGGGAGACATGACTTTGGATCCCATTCATGTCCACATCAGCACAGTAAAATGTTTCTAGGTGTTGATCCATGACAGCCATTATTGCTGCAATCCAGTTTTATCACTGTCAAATTCTACAAAAGGGAAAATAAGCCCTTTTTCCCCAATGCATTCTAACAGATTGTTGACGGTTCAACCAATAAACAAGGGAGTTTGTTTGGTTATCAAGACATGTTTTAAATGGGGAGGGGAGAAACTGAGCCATTGTTCTCTTATCTCCACGGGGCCACAACCTCCCTGAAATTGAATAATGGAAAAATGTAACCTTCAAATAGACCTTATCCAAAACACATTAGAAAATGAGTTTTGGATCGACAATGTTTGGACAAAAAGTGAACAAAAAGTTTTCCCAAACATACAAAAAAACAAGGATTTGGTGTTAATATTACTTGCCGTTTGGCTAAAGGACTGCAAATAAAAGAGCTTGGCCAATGTTAACACGTTTTTAAAGGTGAATCAAAGTTAAATCATGGCTGCAGCTTTGAAGAACTTTCCTTAACTCAAGGCTTAGAGGAGTTTAGGAGTGGATTTCACTGAGAGCAATACAAAGAAGGAGAGAGATAAAGCGAAGAGGAAGTGAGACACACGAGTAAGGCAAGAGCTTCACTGCTACGCAATAATTAGTATTAATATCACCATTTATCAACATCCACAGTAATTGTATTATGTTCATATGATCATGCATTAAGATGCTATTTCCAATGGAATTGTGTTATAAACTGACAAGACAAGTGTGTCTAATGTAGCAAACATATTTCATGAGGCTTTTTAATCCTTTGCTATGTTAGAACATACTATTGTAACATATATTTAAACTTTGTTACTCAGCCTTACAGCCTTCTTAAAATGTTATTGGAAACACAAACACTTGAAGGAAGGGGTGCGTGAGAAAGGCTTCAACAAACTATTTCTACTGTATAATGAAGAAACCACAACTTGTGTCATTAATCTGCATTATTTAAAACTTGGAAATAATAAGACTCAATGCCAGCTCAGGTGTTTAAAGCTGTATGAAAACTGATCTGGCTTGCCTAATCTTTTACACACAAAGACCAGACGCCACAGGAATTTAGAAATGACTTGGTGCCTTTGCCATCAACACACACTTAAAACAAATTCACCTTAATAGGTAAACAAACTAATATTTAAAGAGCACTTACAACCAGTCCTATTAAACCAACCGTCTCCAGTTTGTGTAGCTATCTGCACTTGAAGAGGTACAACCTTCCTCAGTGCCCACATGCCAAGCACAAAAAGTGCGAAGTGGTCTGAAATTTGCTGTGTCCTCAGCATACATTATTACCATGGGTGACATCAGGTACTACCATCAATTTATCCCTCATTCACTGACAGGCATATGTCGTATTTAATTCAAAATTGCAGAGAGGGAGTGCTTGTGCAGCCCTGGGGTGCAGTAATCATTAAGGGGCATGAAACTATACAATCCCTAATTTACAACATCTTCATCACCCTCTTTTCTGCGTAGAGGGAATGATCTACATCAAGGTGGTCTTTTTCAGCGGTCAGAGGAGGTCTAATGCATTTGGTAGAGGCTGATAACAGTGCTTCACTCTCACACCGTGCACTCGGAGGGGAATTACAAGGCTGCAGAGAGGAGAATGTCTGAGTGCTTTAGTTAAAACCAGGGGTAAATGCTATCTCGTGCTTACATACTCCCTGATCCATGCACACTGAGGCTGCCTGATCGTTTCACAGCTCGGCCCATTTACATTTTCACTTGACACGGTCGCTCATACTGTACATTCTGCTTTACTGAAATCGATTGCACAGCCGAAGGCCTCTGCTTTTTTTTTTTTCCTACAGAGCACTGGTCTCCAGCCAAGCCTTACCTGGATTGAGAGATATGAGGATGAAAGGATTTGTTGCACTGAGACCATAGCCGTCGGGAAAAGATTTTAGCGCAGAGTTGAACATGTTCACGTAATGCTTTACAGGGGATGGAACCTCTCTAGGGAGGAGGAGCAAGGAAGCAAATAATGCGCTAGTATCTATTAGCTTTTAGGTAACTGCCGGCTGCCATCTGAGAGGCTGTAAGAGCGCTCAACGGCTGATCTATCAGTCGAACATAAGGGGCCTTCCACACAGCTCTCTCGCTCCCTATTGCTCTACCCAAATCATGTCGGATTTCTCCTCATTAGGAGCTCTGTCCTTTAAAAACATGCCTACGCAGCAAGTCCAACGCTAGACTCACAAAGCACGTGCTGACCGGTCAGCGCATCACTTTCTTGCCCCCTTGCTAGTTCCACAAAACTGAGGCTCGGTGCGTCAGTGTGGCACAGCCTCGGCAAACCACTGTTCATCGCCCTCACAGTGAAGGCTAAATATGAACACACATAGGAATATATGAATAACTGAACAAGTGGTTATTGTTATTCACCTGCACGCACTCTGCCGAGCCTGCAAAGTCTTTTGTTTGGAGCCTGCAGTTCTGCTGAGCACGGGCTTTCTGACAGAACGTCTGAAGTGGGGCAGAGGGGAGCGGGAGCACAGGTGTTACTGAGCGCCTCTTTTTACAGAGAGAGAATGACCTGTGTCTGCGAGTGCCCCCTCTGTCTGTCTTCAGAGCTTCCTGCTATGCCCCCCACGCCCTCTTTCTTCAGTGGCTACCATGCTGGCATAAAGAGCTGCCATTTGCCCAGATGGTGGACAGCAGGGGCCCCCCCTCCACACTTCCTATGTCAGTGAAGTGCTGCCCCCCTGAGTGTGTCTGAGATGCAGCTTTGGCTCATATGCCCAAGTGAAAAAAAAGGACTAGATACTTCTATTTTTTCTCCAAACAATTTTATCTCAAGAGCATCCACAACAGTAACTGATTAGAAGGATTCACAACAAGCTACTTCAGCAGAAATCCTGAGAATGTGCATCCATCCACACACACTGCTGACATGCGGATAGTGGTATGAATGTATCATAAAAACATGTTAATGATTCATCCGAGTAAACTGAAGGAAGAGATGCTCCTAAATCATGTAACACGTTTTATTGTTCTCTCTTATCTGCTTTATATGCCAACACCTTCTCCTTTTAGATATGCCCACGCTGTTGCCACCACTGCTTAACCTCGGCCTCCAACACCTGTCCGTTTCAGAAAGGAGTCTCATGGATTAGTCAGTCTGCATTTGGCAATAGTTGGACTCTAATTCACATTAAATTATAAAGACATGCTGAAGAAAGGAGCTGACTGTGGCCAAGTTAAGTCAAAAAACATCTCAGAACCCATTGGCTATTGGTGAGACGATGATAAGCCTTTGGGGGCAAGCGGTTGTGTTGCATTTTCGGCCGATGAGTTATGCCTCTTCTCGTTGACGGTTTATTTGCATTCAACTAGAGCCGCTCAAATGTATATACATATGGATGTAGAATCTGTTTGGAGAGATTAGTCAAAACAAAGAAGCACTATGAGATTTGGACGCGTCAACGATGAACCGCCATTGCTCGAGGTAAAATCCTGTTTACATGCATTAGTACACTTGAAGTGAATGCAGTATAAACTACGTGGTACCTTTTTATTTTTTGTACTCAATAAGCACGGTTGGGTATTGAATTTGATATGGAAAGCCAGAGAAGAGTGGCTTTGTGCCTACTGCTACACATCAGGCTCTTCAAGTTCATAATGTCATACTGACACCAGGAGACAGGAAGTGCCAGGGGTGATGCCCAGGAGTGAAGGGAAGGTCAGTGAGGCTTTGCAACTGAACTGGTGCTGATGCCACAGCATGTATGGCTCAAGTGCTTGGCAGTGCATCTTAACAACAAAATGTGACATTTTTAGAAGCTGTCAAATTGCAGTCTGAAAAGCGGTCTTGACTGGGGACCGGGCCAGAGCACCGCTGCAGGGCTTTCAATCTGCCCATAATAGGAAAGATGGAAGAAGATAAGATTCCAATTCAGCCACTTCTGCACGGCCCAATGTGATCACACTGCAATCCGACATTCGGGGAGTTGAGAGAATTCTTAAAGAGACAGAATATCTTCAAGTCTGGCTTGAAACTCACAAATTCCATCACTGCTCCTAATTGTTCGGCTCACTGAAAGTAAGTGATGTAATCTGGTGGTATTACCGATTCTGTCCTCTTTCACAATCATACAGTCTAGATGACAACGTGACTGCATGGGGAATAATACACCACAGTGACAAAGAAAGAAACGGGCACACGTTCACACAAAGGGAACAGATTATGTATTGTACTGCTTTATGATTTTCATTTTCATTATGCTTGTTTAATGTTGTGTAGTTAAATTAAATTGATCTTATTTCAACAAGTACATTACATTACATTTGTGTCTGCGATGTACTGATTTCTCAATCAATCAAGGAATCAATTATATTCTGTTAAATATAATTCTCGTGACTACCATAAGGAACAAAAAGGATTTCAAATATTAAAACAATTAGAACACAATTGACTTGACACAAAAAAACTAGTTGCAAAATGGAAACTCCCCATTTCTACAGCATGGGATGGCATGACTTAAGTTAACTTGACTAGCTATTATTCGCTTTTTTTTAGATAGCAAAAGTTGTGTTTTGTACTTAGTCTTTGGAATCTTTTTTGTTGGTACCACTTCAGTAGAAGAGGGTCTAAGCGAGCTTGGCCAATACTAAATGGTGGAATTAAAGCACTGCAGAACGCCTATTGGGCAAAGATTATCGAACCAGCACAGCATTTTTAAATAGCCAAGTTACCGTCATTAGTGATTGCAATTTCTTTATTCATTTAATTTATTCAAGATTCTGGCAGAACTAGGCCATATAGTTTGCCTTTTAAGTACAATAGACTAAAGTGCAGAAGTTGCTATGTTTTGATGCCTATAAAAGGATTCAGCAAGTTGATGTTACATGCACACAGCTTAGCTTTAGCCATCAGCTGATCATCCGGCCTAGGGGATACTGGAATGGAGAAAAGCACCTGGAACCAAATGTGAGTCAAGTTGAGCAGAGGCATACCAGGCAGTGGAAACATTTCAAAATGTAGAACGTGGATGAAGCTATTATAACTTAACTTTAATTTGAAGGTGCTTGATTCTAATGAACATCAGTTATTCAGCGTCTCCTGTTTGTGATTTCACCATGGCAGCTAATCTAAGCAGTGTTGCCATGTTACTATGGAGCCATGGTGTTCGCACATTAATGTTGTTTTTAGAAATCCGCACACCTGTGGAGATATGAATTCAATTGCACAAGAGTAACAGCCTCTACGGACCAACCAACAGAATGTAGCTCAATTTAAAAGAGACGATTATTTACCCAGTACGACCACTGGGTATTATAACCCTAATCATATGAACGTTGCCAATGCTCTGAAGGAAGTGTAGGCTTTAGCACCACAGCCTGAGAGCTGCATTGTCATGGCCACGCATGTAACATCAAAATATCTCTTCCGTGTCCTAGTAGAGATGAACCTATGTTGTGGCGCATAAAAAGACAAATGCAAAAAGATAAAATGTAGTTATAATGTGCAGATACAAGAACAGAGTTTGGCTCGACTGAAGGCAACACTGCTGATCAGAAATATGTAAGGGACATTTCAGATTTTAATTAGCCACTCACTGACCAAGCAATTACATACAATATGTGTTGCCTTTGTTTTAATATTATCAAAAAAAATGTAGCTTTGGCACTCTGCCAAACTGCACCATCAGGGTATCATGCATCTCAACTCCCAATGCACATACATAAACTCTGTCTAAACCACCCCCATCAACTGCTTTTAATTAATCTTCAGGATTCTGTTTGTCGCCCCGGCTTGTCTTTATAAACGGGAATGGGCCTCTGATACAAAGAAAAAAAAGAGATTGGCTACAAGAAACAAGAAATCGTTTTCTTCCCTATCTAAATTCTCACATTTTTCGAACAAAAAGCTCATGCGTTGCTGAAACAATACCCTCTCTTATCTGCAGGAATTGGGTGAAATTTCCGCTCCGTCTCCCTTTTATTAGGCCATATTCAACCTGTCGCAATTGAAAAGACAGCCTGCAAAGCTGCTTTGTGCTGCGAGGAGATAATGCTACGGGTTGCTGTTGGCTTTGGACTCATCCATTTAACATTACCCATCAAGTATAGTTTACAAACACCAACATGTTTTATCACTCATTGTGGCATTTCTTCGGGGTGTTAGCTTAACATGTCCTGATGTGTATTGCTGCCTGGACAGAGTTGGAGAGTAGCAGTACAAAAGTTTGAAGGCCAAACATTTAGCGAGGAGACAACAAAAGGAGGAGAGAATAAATAGCTATTTGTATGTTGTAGAAGCCTTTTGTTAACAGTCAGCATCAAAGGACTTTCATCCATGTCCTCTCAGCCCTTGTCAAATTGTCATCGAACCTTCCTGAATATCAAAGAAACCCTTCTACACTTGCTGTGACATCAACTTTCTCTTTGTCTCTCTCAATAACACCAAAACACATGCACATTTCATCTTGCAAGAAATGTCTATCTGGGGTCTCTCAAGACATACCACTGAACTACATTTAAGCCTGCCGCACAGCTTCTCTCTAAAAGACTGAATTCTCGCTATTGGGGGAATAGTAAAGATATAGCACTCTGAAGGAGAAATCCAAAGAACTGAAAGGGAAGGATGACGAGAAATATGATTGTAAAAAATGATCCCGATGATCCCATTACTGAGCTATTAAGTTGTGACAATCTAATTTAGGCTACCAACATAAACCAGGACCAAGATGTCCAAGCTGACTGGGCCTTCTTACAGTATGTAACCCACGGTCTTATTTCTGTCTAACGAGTGCTGCGCCACTGGTTAAGTAATGACGTGAAGGCAGAGTTTGAAATGCAGACTCAAAGAGGGAAACGCATGTTCCTCTAATCTCTTTCAGATAGGGCTGCAAAAAGCCTGCTCAATGTTGCATTTGGCTGCTTTGTGCTTTGAGTGAAGGATCAGACTAGAACTTCTGACAGTAGAAATGTGCTGCCTTCTGAAGTGAAGAGTGTTTTGAACAAAAAAACATCAACAAGCTTAAAACTTCATCTGCAAACACATTTGTGTCAGAAAGGTTACATACCCTTAATTTGGTGCATTTCTGGGGTCAGTGTAAATGATTCCAATCCGCCACTTATTTTTCTAACTTTCTCACTACAAGTGAGGGTTGCACCCAGTGGAAATACTCAGGAAGGTGGGGTCTGAAAGTGGAAAGTTATTAACTGGTGTGAGGCAAATGTGTGAGATCCCATTTTAGTGGCTCGCCGGTACAGAGTGCAGCTGTGCAAGGTGTATGATGTACAAACCATGTACAGGCTATTTTTGCTTTTTTGCTGACCAAAAATCCAGAGTACACCTGTGATGCAATTGAAAACTGGTAGGGGTTAACAATAACAACTTATTTCAAAAGGTAAAACTAAAGGTTTACAGAAATGATTGGCAATAAAACCAGTTAAATCAAATTGTTCTACCGTTAATTTCACACAGATTGAATGGACGTTTTTTAAGACAACTGCCAGGTGCATAACTGTTTTTCAAGTGTGGCTTGGGCTGCAGATATGACTTTGTCACAATAACACCTCCCTTGCTCGTATTGTAAGCCAGGCATTGGTCTTTTACGTAACCATACAAACCGGCAATTCAGCATAACAATCTTTGTTTACAAGACGGAGGTATTTATTCAAATACCTAGAAAGGATTAGAGATTGTTTTTCTTTGCTAAGTAACTTCTCCCTGTCCTGCCGCTATCAAATTTAATCAAAAACAATTACAGCCCTGACTCTGCCCTACCACATTACATAGTGTTAGATGCAGCCACAGGCCTTTCTCTATTTCAATTAAAAAATACAGTGTCTTCATAAAAATGGTTTGTAGAAAATGAACAGCTTCAGGTGCTACTTTTGGGAAAACGAATATAGGAAAGAACGAGATGCAGGAAGCCCCCGGCATCTTTGTGTTTTGGATAAGGAAATGAGGGGAGTAAGGCACTTGGTAATGTAGTGGAGACTTTAGATTGTTTCAAGTTATTACCAAGTTGTAGCCTATTGTGGGAAGCATATATGTGTTACCAGTGACATGGTGCTTCCTGTTTAAGACCTAACCAATACCTGAAAGCATGGTTTTAAAGTGTTGAAATCTGTTATTGTCAATACTTAAAGACCAGCAATGGAAAGGATCCTGACTGAAAATATCCCAACTGGTACTATAATTGGTACCCATTTACGGAGAATCTGAGATATTGTGGAGTGAAGGTGCCCATAGGATATAAAAAGACAATAAGAACTGTAATAGGTCTGCACCGATTGGAATCACATTTGGCTGTCCAATACTAAGATTAAAATATTCCTTTATTTTTCCTCAGTTAACGTTAAGAGATATCTACATATGTGGGTGCACCTTAAAAAATTGAGAATAAATGTTCATGGAGTTTACTGTGGTTTACGCCCTACAGCACTAACTCCAATATAACTCCAATATACAGTATATTCTTTAAATACATCTTTATCTGAAAGTAGTCTGATGTTTTCAGTCCGAACACATAAGGAATATGTTATTGTAATAAATCAAAAGGAACAAATCTGAATTTAATGAAATATTCAATCAACCTTAAAAGTGCTTAAAAAGCCAGCTTAATATGTCACTGGGGAGAAAACGGCAATGATGCATTTTGAGCCTTAACTCAGCAAGTAGAGTGTTTCCCTGTGCGTCATGCCTCAGCAAAGACATTAAATGCACAAGAACCATAAACAGGACCTTTAACTTGAATCTGTCACAAGGCTTCTATTGCTTCGACACGCTAAAGATGCCAATGTGCAGGGTGACCCTCGATGCACATCGTCGCATTTTGGGCCCCTTTGTGAGAAGAGCCATGGATAGAATGTAACATATTTGTAGCCATCGTAAGGAATGACTTGGACATTAGGAAGCTTGAGTCAGGTATTCTGGGAAAGCGATTTCTGAGGTCATCAAACATGATACACTAGCTTAAGGCGATTGCACCCACTCTTTCAAGCTGAAGATGGAGAGAAGACAACATACAGCGCCTGTCTACCAGTCTGGCAATATCTGACAGCATTCCTTTAGCCGTCTCCTTGTTCTCTAACTCCCTCGTACACAGGCATATAAATATACAATGGAAGCTGTTACGATCCCACACAGACACAAACATCAATGAGCACACTCACTCTGTCAGTCTGTTTCAGAAGTGAAATTATTCCATCTCTCAGGGGTCCTGTTAAGCTCTTACAAAGCCTCGGTGCGTACAGCAGGTAGATTGATTGTGACTTATTAAGTGTGAGTGAGCCTAACAGAGTGCATTAAAACAAAAGGAAATGTGATATCCCCGACCATCAAGTGCTTGTTAGAGCTTTAATCAAAGCCCTTCCAAATCTGCATAAGGAGTCCTGGTAATGAATTCCAAATGGCGTCTTTAAAAAGCAAGATGAGACCCAACCAAAGAGATGTGTTACACAAGAGGACCCAGAAGATATTTCACAAAGATCTAGCTCGTAAACGGCGACATAAGAAAGTGTTTTCAATCATTATGGCTGTGGCTTTGTTATCTAAATCATTTTTCTGGAAGGACTGTGGCACAGCACAAAAGAAAAATCCCTCAATTATTCAACTCTCTTCCCAAATAAATGTAACGACTACAATTATCAAGAACAAAAATACCTGTAACTAGGCTGAATCAAAGTCAAGTAGCAAAACATAACCTGACAGGATTTGATCTGGGATATTTGCTTTTAAATAGCAGTCTTACAGCTAAAAATGAGCTGCATAATTGATAATAGCACTTCTGTCTTAGCTGTGTGAATACATTGGTCAGCTGCAGGCAGATTTGGTCAATAGTGTCACAACCGTGCACAATGAGGTCACATAGCTTTAAAAGTGAGCCGTTGGGATCACAATGGAGGCCAAGTCTAGATAGACCTTGACAATTAAAGCTTTCCATTTCAAATGCTTGCTTTGGGATCAAATCAAACTAACCCTATCTACCCTATATATTTGTTTAAAGAGTCATATGTCTTTAAAGGTCAATAAGACAACATTATCATTATTTTATTTATTGCAATGGCTGCATTTCTACTTAAAATACATAGTGTTTACTTGCTAGAACTGGCCCAGTGAAGACACAGCGGGTTCACAGAGACACTGTTGATTTTTTTAAAACATATTTTTTTCGGTGCTTTGAGCACCAACAACAATGTTCCATTTACTTCTAATGTGCTGAGGCAGAAGCAGAAAAATGGCAAAAACCCAAACCTATCTGCATGGCTAGAAACCATTAAGAATAATTGAGAAATAGTGTTTATTTGTAAAATGGGTATATTCAGTCCATTAATAGTTATATCTATATGACCCCTAAGACTGATATATTTAAATTAAATTACTAGGTATAACAACTACAATGTGAATGTAGAGGCAACCTTTCAGTCCATTTGAAAGGTTGTTCTAGGTCAAAAGTGATTATGCAAGCAACTGTGCTTATCATTTGAGCGATACTCACGCAGCCGTAGTCTAAGCTAAAATTCTGCAAATATTAAAGAGTAGATAGGAAAGGCTGATTTTTCTCAAGCAAACACAAGACAGGGGAAGAATAACAGCAACACGCCCAGCTTTTCACAACAAAGTTAATCAGGCTTGCCTGAAAACAACTGAAGCTTCAGTGGATGTCTAATTGGATTAAACCAAAACAGAGGATATGTTTTGTGTGCAGTTGTTGTGATGGCTTGACCTCTAATGGCAGTCCTTTTTTAAATTTTCTTCAGCTCTTCAATCAGACTAAGACTAATGACTTCTGGCACGTCTGACACATGGTGGCCCGGCAGTTTTCTGGAGAGTGACTTGTAAGTTAAAACTGAGGGAGAATTGGTCAAGGTCATTGAGAGAGGCAAAGCAGCTCCAGCAGCGTAAAACTCACAAATCACAGACTGTCTGGCCTGCTGCTCTCTCCGAGGGGACATTTAACCCACTCCTGTGATGACCTTTGCAGGCGAGGAGTGCAGTCACTTCAGAGGTTTATGTGGCAACGTACCTGCCAAGACAGCTGATGACACATTTCAAACAGGATGTGCAAGCACCTCGGTGCTGTTGAGGATAGTTAAAAGCAGAGGAGAGGGAGAACGGCTTACAGCTCCCTTAGGCTGATGCTAATCTCATCCATACCGCTGCACTGGCCCTCTCTACTGTAACAAGGCAAACTGTTCCAGGCCTACTAAGCTGCGCCACACTCCATTACGAAACCTAAACTAAACATCTGTTATTGGTTGTCCAATACTACAGACACTAGACTGGATTTTAAGGCATTTATATACGGTTGAGTTGCGAAATGTATTAAAAAACAGGACGACAGTTAATGTGCGGTCCCTAAGAAACAAAGCGGAACCCCTCCTGAGCCAATCAGGAACAAATATGTATTTTGTTTTGAGTGCCAATTATAGCACGCCATCAGGCCAAACACTGAATTCCTAAAAACGCTGTGGCAAGATGCACAATGTTGCCATGTTGTGTGAAATTAACTGAGCAAATGGACAGAGACCGATCCATAGTCCCGTTATCACAGGGTCGTAACTAGTGCGGCCATGATTATTATATTGTGTCTCTCATTTCACTATTTTTACACACACATTAACGCCAAGTTGACTGAGCTGACACGACCTCTGCAACAATGCCTCTATATTTACTGTGAGTGTTTCAGGATCAATTAAGTGTGTGTGTGCGAGGCTCTGTGTGTGTTTGTAGGTCAGCCTTTTAAGCACTGCCTATCATCCGAGAGGCTGTGAGCCATCAATGACTAATGTGTCAGTCTGTCACAGTCAAGGACCTGCCATATGGCGCCAGTGCCCCCCCACTTGAACTAATGGGTGGGCTGGGAGCAACAGGACAGCTAACAAACCTCACTCACAAAGCCAAAGTGTCTGTATTAGGAATGCAAATGTTAAGCAGGCTTTTAATCAGCCATATTAGCAATAAATAATGATTAACCACGAAAGCTATTAACATTTTAAATCATTTTTTTGTATGTAGCACAACTTTTGTAATAGTGTATTGAATAATTTATTGAATATGAACCAGTAAATAAATAATAGAGCATACATTGTTCATAACTCTTGATGGATAAAAAGTCCTAAAGTCCGCTTCCAGACAGATGATATCAACATGGGTTTCTTTCATGAAACAAAAGCTTTTTCTCCTTCATTGAGATATTCTGGATCTGATCTTAATCTCAGTACTACGTTGAGCAGTTTGCATCAAGATGGTGGAGCAGAACTCTAGAGCAATGAGTTTTGGCGTGAGCTCATTTTTGTTTTGTTTTTGGTGCAAGGAATCATATTGGAGAGTTTTTGGCATAATGGTTTACTCAGATGAGGGGTCTGTTGTGCACCAAAATTGAGCCCTATTAGATGTTTGGAAATGGTTAGTGTAAGTACTTTATGTTGTTTGAAACTGGCAATGGTTAACAAATCATTAGTGGTTGTGAACAAAACATAATATCTAATAGGATTGTTTTGGAAGATATAGATGGTAACTTCACACTTCACCAACTTTTGCTCTCTGTACTGTAGAGGTTTCAGCTTGTTTTGCCGCAAGTGAACGTACTGGGAAAACACCTCTTGTGACAAACTCTGGAACACGTCATTATAGACAAGGTCAGACCTTGTAGGGGGCATAAACATAAGATAAACATATTTGAGTGGAGTAAATCTTTAATTGATTGCTGATCATGATTAATCATTAATAGCTCGCCTGTTGTGCAAGTGCATACTATGAGCCGTATTATCTGCTGTGCCAATTAGAGCAGGCTGAGACCGTTGAGGGTGGCCCAGAGGCAACACAGAGCTATGGCCACCTTTCCCAGGAAGCCCTCCAATTACCACCCAGCAGGTGCAGTGTCTGGTTGACTCATGAGAACACATGACGCACACGAGGATCCTCATAGATTTGAGGCACTCTATCCGTCTTTCTGGCAGTCTTGTGTCTAGGCCCCTTGCCTCTCTGCCTTTGTGAGTTTTAATCCAATGTTTTAACTGCGTTGCTTTTCAACTCTTCTCTGTATGGGAGGCGGTTGATGTGACCTGACCTTGCCACCACATGGTGACTACTGTGCTAACCCTACTTGCATTCCTGCTGATCAGACGCCGCTCATGACAGTCCATCAGCGTCTCTCCCTGTTAGGAGGCACTCCGGTGCTCTTTTGTTTTCCCCCACTTAAATTTCCCCAAAGTCACTTTCACAGTCTCTGTGTATAATCACTTAGTAAGGAAAAGAGTCAAGGGGTCAAGCTGGCAAATGTAGTAATATATCTATTAGGGGCAGATTAGCTCACTGTCGCCATAAAACACATCCCCATTATTTATTATGTAGCTGTAGTACAGGTTAGAAAAGAGTGGTGTCAGTGTCTGGCTAATAATGTTAGTTATCTACAGAAGAATACTGTACATGGAATATATTTATAACAACCACACAAAAAGTAAACCTTTGATTTTTCTATTTATTAAACACATAATATACAATATGGGGAGACTTTCTTTATTTTTTACATGTTAAGGGTTTACTATTTTATACACGGTTTGAAATTGTTGGGCAAGAATAATAATAAAGATGCTTTATTAGTTCATTCTTAAGGCTGGCAATGTTTTGTCAAATACAGCAAGAATACATTATTATATTAACATGTCCTGTACCTGTACATCCTGTATCTCACATGTGTTTAATCATAGCTATAGTCTTATGCAAGTATGTCATATTGTAAACATGATGCATGCTTAACAGGCAATGTAGACGAGTGAGGTAATGTGCTGTGGGTTGTGGCTTTTAGTGATCAATAGTCTGAAAGAAAAGGACATTTCTAAACAAATTCCCAGTTGTTATATGGTGGATCTAGTTCAAACCCTCCCACTGTGCCCATCAATAGAATGTAAGTGTACATGCTTTTTTACCATGGTGAATAACTGGGCCTTTTGTGCCTGTTCACACCTTGTAAAAGATTAGCAGTGACGCTAGGAGCTGTGTCTAACGTGCTCCCCAGGACTTCCCCCCCAGCCAATGAAACCTGCGACTCATGAAGCTGTTCCACTGAGAGGGCCTTGGCCCCGTTCGAACCTCACAGAAGCAAATGTGTCAGCCATGCAAAATGGAGAACAGATGTGGTATATGGGCAGAGTAATATAGTCTTAGGCTGCCTCCGCTGCACCTGATGATATGGAGCCAATAGGGGCATTTGTCAAATGCAATCAGGTGTGATGGGAAGAGATAGAGCGCGGATATGGAAAAGAGAGGGAGGGGGCGAGCAGCTAGAGCCCTGCCAAACTCTCTTCAGAGCATCAGCTGTGTGGGGGGACAAACAGCAAAACATGTGCCCGTCCCCATGAGGACACCTCTGTTTTTTAAAGGAGAGTTTCACTAACAACAACCCTAATCACACAGATGAGGAATTATTAAAACCCTCTCTGTTAGGATGTTTAAACTGTGGATGATTTACAGTGCACATATGAAAAAAACAGTGCACCTCAAATGCACACATTTTCTAAAATGCCACAAGGTTAGATTGTAATCAAAGGTAAGAGACACTCGGCTCTTCATTTCTGTGTGAACTATGGAGCTATCTCTTTTCTAAGCCTATAAAAAGGTCCACAAGGTCAGTATAAAGGCCAGTGCAGTCCCTCGAGTAGGGCACTTGAATGGAAAGTCTGAATCTGATTTACAGTTGGGCCACATGTGCAAGCTGCCAATGACTGGGCAGCCAGCCACACCGAGTGGGAGAGAAGAGGAGAGTGTTTGTGAGGCTGCAGGTAGGAATGAATACCCAAAATCTCAGAATTTCAGTAGGAAAAAAGTGTTTTTTTAAGATATATTGACACAATAACTTTGTTAACACTAATAAATTGTAAAGGTATGTGAAAAAAAAGATTGATTCAGATTAAAACCATGTATGCAAGCTTCTGTTTGACATTAGGAACCAAATCAGCCTCTCCATGCTGGAATTGTATCGGTTTCAGTGACATGTGTTACATTTCCAAAACTCCATTCATACTGACAAGTTTCTCTCCTCTATGTAAATGGGATATTGCATCTCTTTCCCATGTGTTGTATCCTCAAACCAGATGGCAATGTGGCAATTTAGTTAAATGATTTCTAATTAAAAGAGGAACACCATTGGTGGAAATTTGCAAATCAAATCTTCTTCTTTTCCAATTCGCAAAAGCAAAACATTATATGAACATCAAGTCTGATATATGTGCCATTTTGCTAATTCAGATCTGTTGCACCGTGGGATGGAACTCATGCTGTGTAAATATCACTTGCTCTCTAAAAAACACGAGATGGCATCATGAAAAAAGAAAGATCATTTTCAAAAGGAGAACATCTAAAGGTTAGAGTCACAAAGATGGTAATGTATAAAAAGACACACCTGTAGGTAAACCTGCAACCTGATTTCAAGGAACAGATACCGTTATTTATGTGGGGGAAACTTCTGTGTAGCAATGCAGTGGGAGTCACCGACTCAGGAAGGAGACACGGGGAGAGCTGGAGCTTAGATGTCAAACACTGATGGTTTATTTGGAGCTTCGGCCGGAGGATCCACAAAACAAGTCCAAGAGCCCCCCTACACTGAGCATTCAGTGAATAATATAATAATGCACGGTAAATACTTGTGGAAATGTATTATTTCAATGTTGTTGTTTTTTACAGATTTCAATATTGTTACCGGCCTCAAACTCAAATATTATCAGTGGTGTCAAGTAACTAAGTAGATTTACATAAGTAATGTACTTAAGTAAAATGTTGAGGAGCTTGTACTTAATTTGAGAAATTAAATGTTGTGCTACTTCGTACTTCTACTCCAATACAATTCAGAGGTAAATATTGTACTTTTACTCCACGACTTCCTGTGTAAAGGTGTACTACTTTAATTTGCAGGTATAGATTCATGATTAACGTTTACATTGTTATTCAATGATGAGATTATTAATGAAATACTTTGGTATTTCTACTTTTACTTAAGTACAAGAGCTGAGTACTTCTCCCATCTCTGAATATCGTTTGGGATTATTCGCGCATCAATGCAAAGATACTTAGGTGCATTTAGATCAGGGGTCCCCAAACTTTTTCAGCTTGGGAGCTACTTTTAAAATGACCAAGCCCAAAAGATCTACCTACAGGGCCGCCCCTGCCCAATCTGTGTCGCGAGCGCACGCACGCGCGCGCGGGGGGGGGGCATACCCTAATTTCGCCGCATAAGCGCATAATAGTGCGCCGCATTTGCGCTTCAGATGAGGAGGTGAGGCCCCCTCATAACTGCATGAACCCGTATGGCACAATACAACTCAGACTGGCTTACCTGTACGCCAATCAAGTGGCAAATGCCATAGTAAGGATGGATGATAGGCTAACTTTATAAAAAAAAAAATTAAAAAAAAAAAATTAAAATGCCATGTGATCTACCCACACTACCTTTGCAATCGACGTATTGGGCACTCCTGATCTAGATGATGTGAAAAGGCTCAATAACACTCATTATAATATAGTAGCAGGTAAATAAAACAATATGCCATGCGGGTGCAGGTTTAATGTGGCCATCTCCAGTGTGTTCGGGCATGTCTGCTCCAACATGTGCTGTTTAGGAGTAGACAAACACTCCCTGGCAGCACCACCACCTCCACCCTCACACAGCTGTAGCTGGGTTGGCTGGAGAAAGACAATCAGGGAACACTGCCATGTACGGACGATGCATTGGGGGCCAGCTTAAATAAATGGTGTGCTGTACCAATTCTCCGGAAAAATGAAAAAAAAAAAATGCTTACATGTGGTAAATGGGCAGTAAAGAAATTGGGTAATAGCACTTCATACCTTTTTGAACATACAGTAAATGTGATATTGGGATAACAATACATTGATTTTTTTTATTTCAGCCTTTATTAAAGCCTCAGTTTTGTCATAAAATCACTAATTTGTATATATTGTTTTCAGGAGGTCCGTTGAGGATTTTAAATTGAACTCGAAACTCAAATGATTCTGCTAACACAAATTTAAATTGTAAAGTGTCTATTGTATGATGGACAAGCATAATGTACACTGCCCTCATGTATGTATATTTATATTGTGTATTCAATATACATATATACACTCTATAGATAAATATCCTTCATCATTGATATGTATATATTCACAGTTTTGTGTATGTTGTCTTATCTTCCACTGCTGATATGTGTATTCTAAATGTATTATCTTAATATTATCTTATCTTATTAGATACAACCCTTTTAAGGGAACAATTTAGCTACCAAAAACTTGAACCTTTTTTTTTTCAACTTCAAACATGCACACACAAAATATTTATACAAATCCCGGTGCCAATTTCAAGCATGTCATAAACAAATCAATCAAACTGCTGCATTTTTTATAACATAACAAATATGTTATACTGACATTTTAGCATATGGTCACCAAAATATCAAGGGTTGGTTCCTGAGAAACAGCCGTATTGACAGCTCCTATTTCCTGTTAGTCGTAGTTTTTATTCAAAGTAACTTGTTTTTTACACACACACATATCCACTGGTTCTCACAGCGAGTTGGCAGCTGGAAGGCCTGCTGGCAGATGCTCCGATGCAATCAACCCGTCACTTGAGCATGATACCGCCTGTCCATTTGTGCTCACCTCGTATCACATTCAAATGGCATTCAAAGCTGTTTCCAATGTAATTCTGGCTCCCAGCAGCTAACACAAACCACTTACACTATGACACAGTTGAAGGTTGAAAGATGTGCTGCCAAGTTAAACAAACTTTTTTTGAGGCCATGTGATTGTCCTTTTGTTAAACCACTAGATGAAAAAAATTAAACTAAAAAACCTTGGATAAAATGTTAAGTGACACTAATTTGGTCAGGCCAATTCAATGAGTTTAATGAAATGCCATTTCTGCTCGGACAACACTCCCACCAGTTGGTGTGACTGTCATTAAGAGGGAACATTTACATATCCCTGTCTGTTATTAACACATTCAATACAGCTGGCTTTAGCTTAACCACTAGAGGGAGAAATAAGCTGTGTATACCACAAAAGAGTCAGGTATTCAATATGTTTAAAGAAAGCTTAATTTTTCAGTCCAGAATTTAAATATATTTTCAGCACATGCCTTCAAATTATGAGGCTTTTTCAGTCTACATCATTTTATTTTACTGGCCAATTCATCTCAAAAAGCGATGAATGCTCGTTGGTGGCTTTTACAATGTGTGTTCAGCTGGAAGAGGCTGGTGCTGTGGGCTTATCAAAAACCAGTTGAGGCAAGGCACCAGGAGGCAAGACGGAAAGAGGGATAAAATCCATGCTTCTGCTCAACTAACCATCAAACCTAATTACCTGTGGATAGGACTTATGGGCCACATGTTGGGTTCAAAGTGTCCTGATCAGGAAGTGGCTTGGGAGGGAGCTTTGGTGTATGTGTGTGCATTTATGCGTGTGTGTGTGTATGTGTGTGTGTGTGTGTGGCTGGTCAATGTGTCCGTGACAAAAAGATTAGGCTGAGAGACGAGCCTTGGTGCCGGATCTTGGCTCTGTGCCATTAGTTCAATCAAGCAGATTTATTTAGCTTTTAGACAATTCGACCAGAAGCCTGGAGATACCACTTCAGAAAATAAGCTAAAGATTATTCATGGCATGGCAGCTAAGATAGGGATCTGTTGTCACTACCTAGCATCATGTGCACGTCCGCTCACTCACTACATCATTCATTTTCCCTAGGAGTAAGCAGACTGTTTAGAAAACACAGGGACACAATAATGCATCGAACAAGCAGTAAATCAAACACAGAGGTCAGCGAAACAAGTGGAAACATAAAGACTGCCATGTAGCATGTATAAGTTAGCCTAAACATAAAACGCTACGAGATGTGCCACTCTAATCCCAACCTTAACCCAAGCCCATAACCCAAAGTGCTTTCTGTTTTAACAACCAGAGAATCGTCTTGAGTAATTACAAATCACCTCATTTTACAACTCAGAAGTGCAGTTGACATTACAATAAATGAGTCTTATCTTTGAATACTCCGAGTGGTTTTATATTCCATCAATTTTTCAGTATGTTTACATCTAGACTGTAAAAAAAGATGCAAATTGAGAAGGATACATTTAGCATTTATATCATGATCTATCTTTATCTCTTCATCTCCATTTGTTCTCTTCGCACCTTTTTGCGTGTAGAAGAAAACATGGCTTCACTACCATTGATTAACCTGATCTGCTGATACAAGGTGTGAAAGAAACAATCAAATGTAGGACTCTGAATGTCTTACTTTCATTTGCATAGCTCTTGTTGGTGATCGGTTAAGTACTGGTAGACAAGTATTTTTCCATTTTTCATTATTTTATCTAGTTTCTACCAGTGAAGAAAACATATTTTACAGGCAAGTGTGATGCTTAGATCGGATGCAGATATCTAGAAAAATAATTATTTTTCTGATAGTGTAAGGAATTGAGAACAGGTTATTTCACCAAAGCAGTAGTCAACCATTAACTTAACTCAAATGTCTTTGTCTATTTATTTTGCCGCAGGTAGTTCCATGAAAGCGCCCCTGAAAGCTTGACTGCCATCAAGTTGCCTGAAGTAAAAATACGCTTTTGTTCATATCAGAGGGTGACATATGTTCTCTTCAATCATCACATAAAAGACTTCGGAAAAGAAACAGCAAGAGAGCTATTGCTTTACTACTTAATATGTCACTGGTAATAGTTTAAACAGTTAATGATCAGAATAAAATGTTGCCGATACAGAATGTCAGGTACAAATTGCGTGTGGGTTCTTGTAAACAAAACACTATACAACGAGAAAGTGCACAAGGCCAATGCACTCCAAAGCAAAATGGGTTAGACAATGGCCCCTGGTAAATGGACTGTACTTATATAGCGCTTTATCCAGTCTTTACGACCCCTCAAAGCGCTTTACATACTACATGTCATTCACCCATTCACACCCATTCATACAGAGCAGTGTACCTTATTCTACAGGGTATATGCAGGAATCCTGAAGTCAAATTTAATACCTTTTAAGACCTTTTTTAAGACCCTTTCCATACATTTTAAGACCTCATCGCAACTTCGAGTTCTAACCGGTTACATTGGCAACACACTTTACCTCACATTTACTATATACAGTATTGATTGTAAGATAGCACAACTAAACAGTTTGTGATAACTCCTTATCATAATTCAGATAGAACAAAGCACAAGAGAATGAATTGTGTGACCAACCCAATGCAAGGTTTATTAGAAAAAGAAACCATTAGAAAGTAGTATTTGATTTAGGCATTGTTCCCAAGAGATAAAACAGACAGACTACTGAAGCCTCCTCTCCACATGAACTTCAACCTCTCTGTCAAGGTCAGGTTTAATGCAGTATGCTGCTTTGTTGCTTCTGCAGACACACTTTGTGCTCTTTCATTCCAGTAAAACTCCTCAGAAACCACTATTTGACAATAAACAAAACAATTGACAAAACGTTGAACTATGAAATATATTAAACTTTGGTGAGCTTCAGCGGGGTAATGCCATATAGGAGCTCCCTCACAAATACCCAGGGGTTAAATTGGGCTAAGCCCCGGCACATAGGACGATGCTCTGACGTCATCACCCTCGCACATTTGTCATATGTTTCCAAAAAATGATATATATGTTAAGACTTTTCTCGTTCTTAATATAGACTATATTTAGGGTTGATATGTGTAGACTTTATTTTAAAACAGCAGATCTCTGTGACCGGATATTGTTTTTTGGCTTAGTGAACGTGTGTCTCTTCCTTGGAGGAGCAGCATCGCCCGGACTCCGCTGCTGCTCCGCGGCTCCTCCGTGCAGAGAGTCTGCACTGCAGCGGTGTGTGTCAGCAACGTGCAGTCAGGGGAGGCACGGATTGGCCATCGGGAGAGTCGGGACTTAAACGCCGCGACTTTCTGGCTAGCACTTAGCATGTGGGACCGGACAGCTCTGATCCCCATCAGTGGCGCCCCAACACACTCTTTCCCCCCAGAGCAGAGCAAGGCAACGAAACTTAAAATAAGAAGCAGCATTTTACGGCGCGCTATGCATGGGCCGCCTTGAGGGGGTTTCCCGACATGTCGTTGCAGTAAATTAAAGGGTGTTTCATGTTGTCGTTGCTTTGGACCTTCTTAATACCTTCTTAATACCTTGGAAAATGCCGTTTAATACTTTTTAATAGCCTTAATTTTCGCTACATTGATTTATCAACTTTTAATACTTTTTAAGACCCCGCGGACACCCTGCTCTAGGACCTAACATTCACACACATTCACACACCATTGGCCATGCCATCGGGAACAACTCAGGGTTAAGTATCTTGCCCAAGGATACATCGACATGTTGACTGCATGGGCTGGGATCGAACCCACAACCTTCTGGTTGAAAAACGACCGCACTCCCTCGCAGCCACAGTCGCCCTGGTACACTATTACATGAAGTATCATAAAAATAGGGCCAGTGGTTTTTTGTTATCTTGATTAAATAATCTGAAATGTAGAGCATCAACAATAAGCCTACTATCAATTTACAAATTGGTTAGAATTTTTTCAGAAAAATAATCCAATGCTGTTCTGATAATCGATTAGTCTTCAAATGAATGTGTTTCACGCTAAAATGGCAGAAAAGAAACTCTCAGATACTGTATGGATATATACTACTTCTCATTGCTGTATATCATATAAAACTGAATATTTTCTGGCCTAATTAATGGAAGAAATAATTGGCAGGTTAATCGATAATTCGATCGACAAAACAAAGATTTAAGTATGAATTGGATTTCAAATTGCATTGTATAATGTTTCAGAGTCTTTGGTTGTTTTTACTACTTGCTGATCATATAATGACTTGAATTAGCTCTATCAATTCAACAACATGGAAACAGGTGGATAAGTGGACTCTTACTCGATAATGTTGGTCAATTTAAATCAGAGTAAACAGCTCTGTGCAATTAACAGTGAAGCTTTAGTTTTCTAAACCATTCTCTTTCTGAGAAGCGTGGTAGATTACTTATATCTTCTAACGTGTTGCCTTTATAAATTAAGAAAAATAATTGCCACTCAGTGTGTATACTCTTGTGCATTGACCTCTGCCCCGTTGAAGCCATAGAAGAGTTCACAAGAACAAAACACATGAACCAGAATTGAAAGAGGCTTTAGGAAACTGTGTCGGGCATCACACCATTTTGGAATAGTACACATTAACATTTTATACAGACATTTATGGTCGCCAGAGGATACATTGAGATAACTTCAGTAATCCCCTTTATAGTGACCTTTTCTCTAGCACCACAATGAGCTTGACCTTTTTGGTTTTGACTTAAAATCTTGGCAACCACCGAATGGATTGGCACAAAATCTGGCACAGATAGCTCCCAGTAGACTGACTCCGATAACTTTGTATGCAGCTCCTCAACGTCACAATGTGAACACGTTAGCATGAGGGCATTAGCAATAACTTTAAGCACAGTTGTACCTAAGCATCAAAGCCTCATAGAGCCGCTGTCAACTTTTTTGTTTTAAGAATAACAGCTGCTAACATGAGTACAGTTCTCAAATGACAAAGAGAAGGGGAAAGCTAAAAAAGTTTCTTAAAACACAAGCTGTGAAGAACATAAGACAGTAGTAGCAAACTGGCACTATGGCATCTTTTGCTGAAACTACATTTTTCTCGCAATTACCCCATTTTGTTTGGCCTACTTACTCTGCCCCAGCTAAATATTATAGGATGTAATGAGACTGCCAGTACCCATGTTGGGTTTTACAGTTGTGTGGAAATGAAACTTAACAAGCAATTTCTAACAACTATATATTGTAAGATAGTGGATGACTTTAGCGTTTACATTGATAATATCTAACACCAGACATGCCTGAGCAGTAAGTGTTTCAGATAAGTGAAACCTTTGAGACTTCATAAGCCCTTCATATCAAGCCCTAGCACATTGTGTACATTTCCATGTAAGAACATTTACCCAGCGATTTCGAGAAGGCTATGCAATGTGTGGGAGGCACTCATAGCATGAGCTGCCAATGGACCTGGTCACACTTCAGTAGGTGGCTGAAGAAGCACAGGCACTGGGCTACACAGAAGTCATTTTTCAGCACTTATATTCAATTATAATTGTGCTGTATATAAGTGCTTTATATATATACAAATATATACTGTCAGTGTCATACGATGTCAGTCAATCATTGCAAAGAATGCACTGAAAAAACTGAAATGTTGAATGTAATTCAATGTATTATGTCAACAGATTTAACATAACTGTATTAGGTTGATTGAAAGCTAAAATATTAGGTTTAAAAAAAATTAGGTTCAACTGAATATTATTGCTTTCAACTAACCAGATAGATAGATAGATAGATAGATAGATAGATAGATAGATAGATAGATAGATAGATAGATAGATAGATAGATAGATAGATAGATAGATAGATAGATACTTTATTGATCCCAAATTGGTACATGTTTGCTTTGCATAAGCATAAAAAGACAATGTACATAAACAGTCCAAAATATTTCTGAAATAGAAATAAAATAGCATTAAAAAGTTAAAAATAAAATATATACAAATGTCAGTAACAATACAGTTATGTGACATTTGTTGACACAATAAACGTAATAAAAGTCAATGGTTTAAGTTTTTGCAGTGTGATGGATATAAAGTTTATCATTAGAGGACCCATTTAAGGGATTATGTCCCTCCAACTACAGTATGTAAAGCCAAAAACTTTTTTTTAAATGTGCGCTCCTGATACTCCAGACATTATATGGAGTTTGTGTGAGAAAACGGCTAAACATTGGACAGTAAAGATTTTTTCCTCATACATGTTTACCTATGTATTTTTTAAGAAAAGCTCTTGTTTGTGTTTCTGCTTTATTTACTGATTTTCTGTCAGGTACTACTGAGAACAAAGTTGTCAACATTTTATAAAAACTGAATATTGACATGCTGTTAACCATATACCTCTCGATGGAATAAAATGTGAATGCAGCATCTTAGTAGCCATTTAATCTAAAACATTATTTAGCTTTGCTGTCAAGGCAATGTGGATAAAACCAGCTAAAGGACCCTACAAATACCTTTAACAAATGTCTCCAAAAAGCTGTGTGCATCAGCTCAGATGTACAGTGAGCATTCTGCATCGTCATCATTTGAGCTGTACTGTGTCAACTGTGTGTTCTCCAGGTGGTGCTGAGTCATGGTTCACGCTCAATGGTTTCCTGGAGCTTTATGGTGGGAGGTGTGTGTGTGTGTATGTGTGTGTGTGTGTGTGTGTGTGTGTGTGTGTGTGTGTGTGTGTGTGTGGTGTGTGGGTGTGTGTGTGTGTGTGTGTGTGGAGGGGGATTTTGGTGCACCGACAACCCAATGTTAAGAAAATTGTCTGATGAAGATGAAAAGGGTTATTTTGGTTGAAAGCAGTTTGCATTCCCTTTAAAAGCCTATCAGATGAGTGCTGAAATTTGACAGCGTCATTTTGTTTCTCATTTGGCTGTGACATGCAGAGACACAAGGTCTGTCACTTTGGGGCTGAAGTCTGCTTCTATGGACCGCAACTTAAATATGCTCAAATAAGTAGCATTTTGTTACAAAACCTTTAGGCTAACTGGAATTCTAGGACCACATTGAAGGGTAAATCCATTATTAATTCTGAATGAAATTACAGTTTTCACTTAATTTCTCATTTAATTTCTAGTTAATCTGAAAAATTAAAAATGACATCCCTATTTGATGCTGACCAAAAATGATAGTAACAAAAAGGGAATAACTTTGAATAGAGTCAAAACATTGTGATATACATATTAGATAACATCATGGTTGCATAAAATGAGGTTAATATCACCACAGGGAACATTAGACAAAAAATATACCATTTTCATTATTCCACTGACATAAACATATTTTATACTCAGCTCATTTCAAATGTTACGAGGAAGGAAATGCTCTTGTCCCATTTGTGAGACCTCAAGGACACACAATTCCTAAGGGTTAATTTAAACTTAACTTTGATCTGTTTACAAGAAAATTCCACAGTGCCTGTTTAATTTATTGGTCATACAATTTTAGAATGATCTTGCTTATCATACTAAAGTGCAGTATTTCTCAAAGCATTCCCCTGGATCTTGCTTGCGATGTTTTGCCACGCTCCTATCCTTTAAACCCTTTATTCCATGCCAATCCGTAGGACATACATATAGCTATACCAATACATATATCCTATCCATCTGGGAAATAAACCCTTCTTTGAATCATGATTCCTACCAGAGTGGTCTTCCACATGGAATTCCCTGAAGACCAGATTGCAGTTTACAAGGCTGAAGTGGAGGCGTGAAGGTGGAGGCGTCCACCTCCACACCGGTTTGATGGTGAGACTGCTGCAAATTACTCATGACACTTCCTCTGATGACATTTTTCAACCTTTTCCCTGTTGAATGGCATCTCCAGACCCCCACCCCACTACCATCCATCCACCACCAACACCCAAACACACACATTAATCCCCCCCTCTATTCGTGTGACAATAGCACAGCAGAGATTGCTGCCTCCTGCCTTCACCTGATTGACCCTTTGAGCAGGTGCTGGATCTGATCCAATCACAGTCAATCTTCTTTAAACATTTCATTCTTTAAGCAGAACAGGGGCTCAAAATTCCATCATTCAATGACCCGATCAGTCGCCGATAACACAATCAAGCCAATCCCGGCTTATCCCGAGGGAGCCATTTCAGGAGGGACAGCTGGGAGATGAGAATACAGACCTACAGAAAGGTGTCAATCTCCACTGATCCACAGCTCACTGTGAGCCGCCTATACAGCACAGCATCTAGGTGTTGGAGGAGGCCTTCTGACAGACATTTCCAAGGATCAGCAATAGGCAAAAATCCATCTTTTCTAAAAGGTCTGATCCTTTAAGTAAAATCAGTAACCTGCACTAAAGACACTGGCATAGAAAAGGCATGCTTCGTCCACAAAATGACTATTGTATAGCAATGAATCACCCCACTTACACTTTGAAGAAACAACTTGGTGTTTCTCTCATGCCTCCATGCGTGTAAAATAAAGAATAAAACAATTGGAGAAAGATAAAAAAAAAAAAGAGATAAAGAATCAGAAAAGGAAATGGGTCCGTGTTTACCAGCAGTCTTAGTTATCCAGGAATGTATGAGTCAATACCAACACCAGTTCAATTCCATGATTTTAAATGCCGATTGGATACTAAGGGGGAAAACATTTTAACAGCCCATATACTTTCACATACACTCCTTAATTACCTGTTGCGCAATAGCTTTAGTTAGGAAGTTTAAAATGTCATAATTGCCTTTAAAATATCAATATCAGTGAAATGATCTACAATATTGTGCAGCCCCTATACATGTAGATATTGAGTTTAATGCGTCTCAAAGAAAATGTTCTGTCGCCCCAGAAATGACGGCAGACCCTTAGCCTCTAGCACTGACAATATCTACGGTACTTGAGAAAAACTGAGTAGCAAAAAATGGGAATACAATTGTTGTTTTTGTGACTTCATAATCCCAAACACAGGCATTTTTGCTGAAACTTTACTATTAAAACCAGGTAATGCGCCTGCTCAAGTCTGAGACTGTTTATGTTTTAAATAGTAAAGAGCATAAATGTTGATAAACGCGGCCCCATTTTCTTTAATTAATCTAGACTTTTCTCTGTTTTTTTATAATTTGTTCACTGTGCAAGAATGCAAGAGAAGGAGTGTTTTCTTGACAAATAGGTAACACAGGGTGAGGTATTGATTTATAAATGGTTATTTAATGGCTGAAGTATTCCTTTAACACTCACCATCTCTTATTTTAAAAGATGGACACGCACAGACAAAAAAAGGATGTGAATAGTACAGCTCAATTCTTCAGTGGCCATTTAAAAGCTACTCTATTGGAAATGTTGCTGGGCCACTGGGCAAATAAAGGTCAAGGGGGATATGAAATAGTTTGTCTAACTGGCCCTTTCTCTCTGTGTGTCCCTGCAGCACTGAGGCCGTATCCACATTCATAGCCAATTCATTTATATTGCTATGCCCTTCTCACGGCTAGTCTCAGTCACTAACTACAAGTGACTGCAATGAGATTGAAGCCTCTGGCTAAATCTCCACTGCAAGGCACATGCTCCATCATTGCTGCTCTGATCACTCCTTATAATCACTGGGACCACACTATATCCTCCACTGATTGGCTGAGTCGCAGCAGAGAGGAAACAATCACAGAATGTCAGCAGATGATGGACACAGAGACGTTGGAGTAGTAGTGGTCACTGGGAGCTGCCATGTAAATGGCATGCAAATGTGCACCTGCACTAGCATAGGAAGTGGAATGAAGGACTGTGGCCTTTTGATTAGCTTCTTTCCGCGTTTTTGCTTGAAAGTGTATTTTTTATGCATCAATCAGCCAGGTTGGCTATTTATAGACAATGAACATGACGCATTTGTGTACTTGGGTTTTTGCTTTCTTCAGAAATTCATCTCCTCAGTCCGAAGTGCATTTAAAGTGCACTTCACAGTTTCCAGAAGAGGTGTAAGAAAATATAGTTTGTTTTCTATAATTTCTCAAGAAAAAAAAGCAGTTTTGATTTTAACATGTAATAATTTACTCTGTCAATATTTTATTATGTAAAGATATGCACCCTGTATGTGTATGTGCCTATTCAACGGAGAGCTTTGATGTTCGATGTTAAAGAGACTGTGATAAATGCAAATGCAGACCTCACTGTTCCCATAAAAAATAAGCTGTTTTCCTCCAATTGTTAGCATATGGTGGTTTGTTCTTTATGACAGGTTTCCTTCAATCTATCAACAAAAACACAACATATCGGAATTGATATTGATTTTATATTGCTAGATTCTTGGCAATATACATTCATAGTATCTAGTTTAACAGTCCCTGGAAGTGCCTTATTGCATTGTCATTGAAGTTATAAAATGTAATTCTGTAATCAAACTGATAACACCATAATTGATTTAGTAGCACCTTGTAAGGTATGATATTAAAAGTAGGTTAAATCCACATTCTCGAATAAGACACAACTACTTATTTAAATGCAAAACACAAATTATGACACTAATTTCACTGATGTCCTTTTCTAAAGTGTAATTGGATATCTTGTCCTTTAAAGATCAGTATCCACAGAACATATTTTACAGTAATAATCACCACAGATGTCATTTGCCATTGAGCCAGTTTTATTTTCCCTAAATGTGTTAAGGCCTAAGCACTTGGAAAGGTATGCAAAATGAATTAATACAGTCTTTACACATGGTCACAGGGCTATATCTCTGCCATTTAGAAAATCTAAGGGCACGCAAAATGTCAGCCGTGATATTAGATTACCAAAGGCCCAGAACAAATTCAATGCACTAACCAAGGATCTTTTTTCCCATTGCTTTTGTTATTTCCTCTCATTTGTTACTCTCAGTGAAAGTATGAGAGAAAGTATGCAGACGCTCATCTCTTCTCTGACAATGATCACTGTCCAACAGCTCGCTACTATGGATATCTGTCCGACGTCCTCCAACAGGTGTCATCGCTCTTTGCTTTCCAACATTGAGACCATTGTCTCATCATACGACTCTGCTTTGCCTGTCGAAGCGGTGACCTTTTGTGTCTACCTTTCATCCCTCCTGAGCCCAGTGGCAGTGAACTGGTTAAGCTCCTCCTCATCCTCCTCCCATTCAGCTCCACCTCCAGGACCTGGCTCTGGACCAGTGGAGCATGAGAACCAGGACAGTCTGGACATAAAGGGACCATTGTGGCAGCCCAGTGACATGGAAGCAAGTATCTCTGATTAAACTAAGTCAGCTTCGGGCTTGCACACTGCATCCGATGGACAGTAGTGTGGGGACGGAGTCAGTGAGCTGGAGTTGTTTCAGCTTAGCCCAACAAGGGGCACTATGAGATGCACTCAAAAGCTGATTACAATAAACCAATGAGGAAGCATTAGCCACCACAGCTAATTATGCCTTCAACTGCCTTTTCATGCCTGGGCAGGGCTCTGCTGGTACGTCAGATCCAAATGTATAAAAGGTGTCATCACACTAAGTCCCATCTTTAATGAAGCACTGGCCTCAGGGACACATTTTAGAATGGTAGTTGTTTTGTTAACAGGTGTATGATTTATTGGAAAATAAGAGGGCAATTATCATCACAAAAAAGGAAGACATTAAATACCTAAGAGATTTACATGCAACATTTTTAAAACGTTCATAAAGCACTGGTGCTGACTTTTGAATACAAGTAGTTTTACCTGATTAAACCATAATCAGGTATGAAAAGGGACTTCAATTAAGTGCATTCAACCATGAAGATACAGACTCCTGCAAGTACATTAGCTTTCAATAAGCCAAACAATTATAAGTGGTCCTGCATTGGCTTCAACTAAGCCAAACCTCGTGCGACATACAGAAGTTTTTTTTTTGGTCAAGCGGCTGTCAGACTGGTCGATTATAGTTTCACCAGCCTTAGGCTGGTAAAAGTATTTTGCAAAACACTGTTCACATTTGCCATTCAGGCTGATCCTGACCTTTGACATCGGAGATAGAAAGTCTCATAGGACGGTTTCATGATAGGTGCGATTGATCCAATTTAGAAATCGCCGCCCCCTCAGATTTCACATTGGTAATGTAATTCCTTTAGTACTAAATACATGTCCGTCATCATCTATTAAAGAGACATTTGTCTAAGGTGTTGCTTAAGAAAAGATCCAATCACAAGATCCAAAGCCCCTACTTTGGAGTTGGATATCGCATTTTGCCTAATTTTGTTGAGGATTTAGAATTTTTTTTCGAGACTACCTGCCTCCCTACGTTACCAATCATGGTCATTAATTCCTGATGTGACAGCCTTTTAAAAAAAGTCAAAGTATAACGGCTAACGCATGTTAATGATGTTCAACTATTTTGGGCTGTCATTTCCGTAATAAGATATTTGCTGGGGGTTTCTACTTGGTTTGCAAACCACATACAAATAGGCCATGACAGAAAGGTAACTGTATAAAAAAACACTTACAAATAATACTGCAAACATCCAAAACTGAATTACCAGATAAAAATGGCAACAAAATTGCAAAAAATCTCAAATTGGAATCTCCAAGTGCTAACATTGTCTTTCCTTACAATGTATATGTTTGCACAAACAGCACCCTGATTCATTTCACTTTATTGGAAGACAGAAATAGCAGCAGCCTCCAGTTAAGAGTACTTGAATATAAAGGGAGGCCAGGCAGTGCTGATAAGATTGTCTCATTTGGCTCGCAGGGCTAAGGCACTGTGCTGCCTGAGAAAAAAAAAAGGCAGGATGTGGCTACTATTAGGCAGGTAATGGGATCCATCTGAGATGCATTAGAATCAGTCAAACAGAACCACACTTCAGTTCCGTTCAAACGACTGTCACAATCACTTCAAATGCACACCTTAGGCATGTACTGTAGGCGAGTGAAAAGGAGAGAAAATGGCTGTTGGAGGAAGTTGTGCCGGGTCTCGGGCATGTGCTCTTTTCTAATGGTGACGGCTTTGAGAGTGGCGCCGAGACTGATGTGCCGGAGAGCTGTCAGCCTCTCCCCATAACAAACGCCACCTCTCCCCCTGACAGAATGGAGACAGAAGGGAGGGACTGGAGTGGGGAGGGAGGGAGGTGTGGAGGTTACAGACAGAACCTGTGACCCAATTGTGGCCACACCAGCTGTTTCCCCTCCACTGCCTCCCAACCACCGACATCTCTGTGGACCACATCCTGCTAATTGGCCTATGCCGAAGCACACACACATAGAAACACAGCAAAATAATATCAGGGCTTGTTCCCGAAGAGCAAGAACATTTGCCGTTGCCTTAAGCTGCACTTGCGTGATGATTGATAAGTGCTGCGAAACAGAAATATAAGATGACTAGCTGCCCTGCAACCATGGCGGCTAATGTCCCCCTTGACATGCACATATAGACAGACACACTGCAACCAAGATTCTATGGAGGGGAAACTGAATTAATTGGTTTTCCTTCTGCGGATAAGTCCTCAGAGTGGTGTGTGTGTGTGGCGATAATGCTAGGTTGCAGTGACAGGCAGGTTATTTAATAAATCCTGGGATGTGTTAGGCAGAAAGGAAGGACACGCAATAAACACAGAGAGACTGATTCTTCGTTTTGCTCTGTATCGTGTCTGCCACACAGCTCCCAATATCTCCTCTGATTTCCTTTTTGCAGGAGACACTCAAACCTGCTCACACACACGCGCACCCCTAATCATGCACCCACATAAATACACTTAATCGTTGACACACTCACGCATGGCGAGAGCAGTACTGCAGAGACATCCGAGCATGCACAAGTAGGCTATAAAAGCACACACAGAAACATGCACAAGATCTCGCTCAATCAGTCTGATTTGTTTGTTTCCTCCTAAGCATTTGAGGATTCCTCGAGGAGGAAAAAACTTTGTATAATCAAGTCAATTATGTCATTCAATCAAGTCGAAAATCATTTCGAGCCCTTTCTCAGATCCATTGATTGCAAAGTCGCGCTGGATATCTGCTTGCCGCGTTCTATTGTGCAAATAAGCCATCTTTATTTGGAACGGCAGACCAGGCCATGGCGCGGTCTTTAAAGCCACTTCTGCAGATAAAGAGCAAAACAAAGTCCTTCACCTCAAAATAATGCAGGGCTTTAAAAGGGGAGAGCTGGTAACATACTCTCTCTGATCAAAAAATATATCTATATATATATATATATATAGTTTCTATTAATCTACAACAGCTATTTTGTCTCCTTCAGGACATGGTACATTATGTGCCTGTGAAAAAATCCATCCTCAGTGAAATTGTTTAAACTCAAGGTCAAGTGCTGATGTTACAGGGACTGTATGAGCTGAAGGTGACCTTGAATGATGTGGAATATGACATGAGGGAAATGGATCTCCGCTCAGTGTGGGGACATTATCTGTGAAATGCTGCCACTGTATCAAAACATGTTTGTGTGTGTGCATGAGCTCAAGAGAGAGAGAGAGAGAGAGAGAGAGAGAGAGAGAGAGAGAAGAGAGTGTGTGTGTGTGTGTGTGTGTGTCCTTGTGTGCATATGTGCCTCCCTCCGCTCTGCTGGAGATGGTGTTCATGAGAACAGCGTGTAGTAGAAACTGCTGCAGCAGACAGGAACAAACAGCTGAATATGAGTCTCTGCTGAATTAACCGTCTAGGTTTCATTCAGACCACACCGGGATAATGTTGCCACAATATGAAAACTTCGAATCCCTTGTTTTTATATTTCATTTCAATGCCATACTACCATAGATGAGAAAAAAAAAGCTATTTTGTTGTTGTTTTTTAGCAGAGGACGGTTTGGTTATGGCATTTGCTTGTCTTTGCTTGTTTGCTCTGTGAGCAAAATGCATGTTGTTGACCAGGCGTGGTGGGCAGTGTGAAGCCATATCTTCTGTTGTTTGCTTGTCACAATATAGAGATTTATTTGTCTCATTGTCAGGAAAGGAGCCAAACTGCTGCTGCTGGCTTCTTATAAAGGAGACATATAATGCTCCTTTTCTGGTTCATACTCGTATTTTGGGTTCCTAGTTAAACATATTTACATGCTTTAATTTTTCTCACAGTGTCAGTCTGAGTATAACTGTATTCACCTACTGTCTGAATGCTCTGTTTTAGCTCCTGTCCCTTTAACCTGTTAAGCCCCAAGCCTGTTTTTCAGGTCTCAGGCTCGAAAAGGACATTCCCAGAACAAATGACTATATCCAGGGCAGCACATAACTTGTTTGTCCTGGTTCTCAAAGGAGCACCTGGAGATGTTGCTTGGTGCGCATCCTTAAAATGAAATAAACCGGACCTTTTGAGGGGTACTTGACTTTATGAACGGGGGGGGGGGGGGTTAGTGAGCACGCTCATGAAGCCTCGCAGCAGGGTTACTGTGCGGAGCGCATAAAGCAGACCCTTCACGCGATAGCGAGGGGTAGAGCGAGGGATCGCAGATGCCGTGGTGCTCGCGGACGGATTAAAAAAATTAAACCTAAATGGCTCACGAATGCGCCTTTTTTCAAATGATCCGGTGCTCTTTTTTGGCGGGGGATGCGCATGCGCACCTGCGCACCAGTTATTTGCAGCCCTGACTATATCTTCACTTCTAAAAGGGGTAAATTAATAATCTTTTTTCTCAAAGCAATGATACACCTGTGAGTTGGATGTAGAAAAGTCAGAATCAATATAGATGTTTTTTATTTTAAAGTAAATTCAGATTGAAAATAGTAAAAAAAATGTAAATTACAGTGTCCGTCCAAAAAAAAACATTACTTATAGTGAAAACCACCCTTGAATGATGGGATAGTAGACTAAAAGCTTTAGGATTCCAACCTATAACATTTAATAAGTACCCTGTATCAAGATTGATGCAAAAACAAGTGACATTTGACCTTTTTAGAGAGGTTAAGCAAAAAAAACACTTCTGGGGTCATTTGGGTGGATTTGCCATATCTCTGGTCCCCCTAGGTCGATTTTGATGATTGACACCTCTTTTGAACCGTTAGAGCCAATAGAATCGAGGGAAAGTTCCTAAAAATCCATCTAAACATTACCATTGAGGAGTGAGAGTGATGCGCACGCACTTTGCTCAAAACCGGAAGCTGGGTTGTACAGTAGCTCTAATAGCAGCTATATGAAATCTCAGTTTTTGACCAAAATGGAATGATGGATTATCAGTAATCATTTCAAAGTGACACAGACACATTAGATTAACCTTCAGCAGCGTTTTTATCGTTTTAATGCCATTGAACACAACTTTTGATCAGAAAACAGCAAAGGTAAGATTTATTTGCCGTTTTGGCTCCGTAAAGCTACGTTGTGTGATGTCTGGGTTTGCCTTCGCTGCCCTGAGTTTTGGTCGCACAGTGATGATACTTATACCTCTAGAATCCGTGGATTCTCAGCTTTAATCTGATATCTTGTTTGTGCAGATCCGATAAGTAATACAATATTTCTACCATGAGTTCTGTGCTAAGTGCGTTAGCATTTTTTCGCTCAGTGCTAATTCAGAGGCTTGGTATTACCCTTGTGTTTCGTTTAGCTAAAAATGGTTCATATCGTCAGTTAGCTGAGTTTCTTCCCGTTAAGTGGGTATGACACATTAATAGGTTGTTAAATGTTAAGAAGCCCCTAAGACACAGGGGGCTATGGGGCTTAACAGGTTAAAGGGTTAAAGGGTCTCCGTTAAGGGAGACCCCCCCTGCTGGAAATGCATCCATTGGACTCACTACTTTGTTTAATTCAAGAACACAGTGACATCACTATGTGAGAATGTGCCTCTATTGGCTAGCGCTCCAACACATTGTACGTGATAGGCTAAGTGGCTGGACGTCTCTAAGCGGTTGAGGAATCACAACAGAGCCGGCCAGCTAACCAATCAGAGCAGACTGGGCTCTGGTTTCAGACAGAGGGTGAAAAGAGGTGCTGCAGCACAGGCAGTGTGAGAAAAATAGAGAGCTTTTTGAACATTAAATAATGTCACAGTAGAGGCAGATAATACAAATATTAACCTAAAATTAGCATAATAGGGCCCATTTAAGAACCCCTCAGGAAAAAGCCCAGTTTGATGTGATTGGCTTGCAAGAAAAATACAGTATATTGCACCTTTGCAATGGTAGTTCTCAAGCCTTTATTGGAAGTAATTAAGATACAGGGGGGGTATACCCAAATGTATACACACTAGCACTGGAAATAATATTATATATGTCCCTTTTAATGCTCAAATTCATGATTGCTGTAACGATCTGAGTGTTGGCCATGTGGTCTAAAATGTCACCAGAGTGACAGTGGGCACAGACTGTGTAATTATCAGGTTAGCATATGTCTCTCTTAATGATGATATAAATGTCATGTGTACATTGCAATTGTGTCAAAGAGAGCTGAAATGTTGGATAGTGTGACAACACTTTGCAGGAGAAATAATAATAAAACTGTCTTACCTTCCCGAACTGTTCAAAATACTGCTTCACATCTTCCACTACTGTATTGGCTGACAAGCCACCCACAAATATTTTCTTTGTTCTTGTGACCATCTGCAACAAAAAAGGGCGAGAGGAGAAGATTAGCAACGAGGCTTCAAATGCATTGCACAACACCTTTAAATGAGGCTTCAAACGCACTGAGTGAGCAGCACCTGTGATATGAGGGAGTGAGGACACATTGTTGCTGAACAGGAATAAACAGGTCCACACGAAACATTTTCAAAAACACTCTCGTATTATAGCAAGGTCACAAATACTGAAGGTATTGGCAGGAAAATTAATCTTGGCTACACATAGCAGTTCTGTGAATTTCCCATCACTGGGACATTTCCGATGGAAGCTCTAAGCAACCAGACCGTCACAGAATGGAAGACATGCATATCATCCCAAAAGTTTTTTTTCATTTTAGCAACACTTAAAAAAAAAAGAAATAATTTATGGACTTCCGAAAAAGCAAAACAATTAATGAGTGCTGGAAGATGGAATCAGAGTGTATTAAAGCCTCATTTAGTTTCAAACAGCAAGAATATTAAGGATTATTACCCACGGCATCAAAAAGGGCACGAACATCTGCTGCTGAGAGCACATGCTAAATTTAGTAGGACAATTTCTCAGGGAAATACAGTAACACTTCAACACTGCTGTCAGTGTAAAATCTGCGAGGCACCATTTCTTTTTTGCACACGATTAAAAATGAAGCTGAACTAATGAAATGGTAGCAACAATCTTTTCTTAAAGTCAGAACTCAAACAGGATTTTCACAGGGTGAGGTTATGGCTCTAAATGGTACAGTAATAGTCTTAACTGATGGTCTGGGGTCGCATAATCAACACTAAATGTTTGCACACATACAAATGAGGAAATACATGTATGCCAACAACTATTCTGAATTGAAAAAGACGTGTGTATGCCTGCCAGTGTGCAGTTTTATTTATAAATCCCAAATCAACTTGGAATTGTCCACCCATTCATGTAGTCCTAGCATTGATGGTGCATTCTGCATAATGTTGAGCTCAGTATGTATATGTTTACAGCAATCAGGCTGAATACCTCACAACTTGCCCAAATGGTCACGACAATCAGTAGTATCATGAACCCTGGGATATCAGTAAATAAATAATAAGGACAGGAAAGTAATGATTGTTTGTGCAATTCCAGGCTAATTTACACATTCCATATGGGCAACTTTACCACGGGAGAGGTTTGATGGACAAGAGCCAGAAGCACCGTTTACCATAGGCAATCCTTACTGTCTCCATTTAAATCTATGCTACAGTATTTACTGACATAACGTGGCATATAATGATTTCTGGCGCACTGCTCTGTAATCTTAGTGACAAACAAAAAAGGAGCATAAAAAGGCAGCAGAGAGAGTCACAGCTCTGATCTCACTCGGCTGGCAAGAATGAGAATCAAAGAAAAATAAATGGCCGGGGCAGGATAAACATACTCCAGAGATGCACAGCAAACTTTAAAAGAAGGTTGAAAGAGTCTACCTTGATCAAAATGCTGACCGAAACACTTTCAATCTATGAAAGAGGCTTAACGCTGAGAAAAAAGAAGCTACATTCAGCTCGAGCTGAAGTAACCATCTGTCAAGTGCTTCCCAGGTGCACACAGTCTCACAGGCACATCGCCTGCACATATGCACACAGCCTCCCACTCATGGGCCGGATTCTTGCTTCTGTGATCTTCTATGTTTTTCTCATTATATTATATTGTTTAACCAGAAAATGTAATTAAGACGACAAAGAAATATACTAACACATTTTAGTGGTCTACATGTATTCAGTAGTTTAAATGTATAACTGCAATTTAAACATGAATAACAGAGAGGAGCTCAGCATGTACTTCAGGGCTAAATTGCTGGAAATATGTGTAAGTGCAATACGAACACTAAATCAGAAAAGGAAACAGCAAGAGTTTATTCTAGAAATCCGTACAAATATAAGCATGGATCTTTCATTACACTGAAAATGTGAAATGGGCCAAAGTTGAAACATGCAAATACAGTGTTTAAGGTAATTAGCAATGGCATTCTGACAATCAATAAACTGTAGGTGGAAATTACACTGAGGAATACACACTGGGAATATTGTATGACTCGCTAATAAGTAGTATTTCAAATGCTAACTGTTAGCCAAACTGGTAATGGTCATGGTATTGGTAACCATGGTAATGATCACACCAAATCACAGCTGTTAAAGCCCTCTTGACGTAGACAGAGTGTGGCTTTGATGGAGGAAAGATGTGACAAGTGTGTCAGGCTTGGTCTGAGATGCTGTAAAATGGGAAGTGTCCAGAAAAACAAACTGTTTTTGTTACGATTAGGAATGTCAGTTTTGGTTTAGTTTGCCCTTGATGTATCAACACCCATTAAACTGTACATGTTTTAAGAAGTGAAGGCAAAATGACACAAAACAAAAGCCCAATTCATTTGTATCTGTCATTCTATTGACTCAATTTGCTTTTGCAACGCATTTTGAAGAGCACTGTGTTTATTTACAGGTGGTGAAATGTCATTGATTATGTGTTGCCTTCTATATGTTTTTTCTGTAAGCTATTCTGAACTCTATTGCCCCATATTGGTCAGGATGGTCCTCAGATTGATTGGACTGTTATCAGTTGATATTTGTTTCAAATAACTTGATCGCTGGTCTTTTAAAGGATGACCAAGGATGCCTCAATTTTGAGTTGAAACATTTTAAATACCCACTTGCCCGCACTCTCGCCTGCTCCTTAATTCGTTCTGAGGGCTGCACAGATGGACACACAAGCTCCGCGGCAACGGGCCCTGTGCATGTGTGTACGTTTGTTTGTGTGGTTTCAACTGTTTTGCACAGATATCCCATCTTAAAATAGCTCAAAAAATGTACCTATAGAGGATATGCATTTTTGTTTTGGTAAATTTTTGAGACCTCTAGTTAGGATGATTTTTCTTTTAAACCGACTCATCATAGGTTACTAAATTGCCTACATTTTTCATAAATATAACACTATTTCCTGCTGTGTGTAATGAGCATTACAGGCTCTCAGTGAAGCTTATGGGAAATGATGCTGTTTTTTGTACTACTTTGCAATGTTTGACAGATACTGGTTATAGACTGGCCAAGAGCCAGAAGCTGCATCATCTACTGCCCCCCGTCCTCCTCCTCCTCCTCCCCTTCCCAACATCATGCCTCAGGCCACAGAGGTTATCAGCCTTGGATGCCGCCTCCGGCAACCCCAAGCCAGACAGCTGCTGATAAAATGGCTGTGCGACTATTTATCAACATCACTCACTTTTATCATTGCCAATCTAGGTAAGAAAAAAAAAAGTCAATGTTCATCTCTGCTTGCCTCTCTACATCAGCTGTTTGTCTTGCTTCCCTTCTGGGCCACCAAGTCCCCGGCCATTTTTCGGTGTTGTTCCATCAGCCTACAACCAGTCAAGTTTTCAGCCCCTGTCTTTATACTTTGACATGTCCGCCCAATGGCTGATGGGATTGCTTGAGCCATGGTACAACACAATTACCTTCTCTATTTTTCTCTCCATGGTGACAGACAAGCCACAAAGCCTTATATTGTGTCCCTTAATGGTTATGGTTATACCATCTGGTGCGAAAGCTTACTAAAGTGTTCCTCAAACAAAAATAAAGTTTTAATGCATTTTAACCAACACAAAATATGAAAGCTATTCCCTGATTACTTAAATAGACTGCTGTTATTTTAATTTGGTCAACTACATAACCAAGTTGGTTGGAAGAAATGACCTTGGAATAGAATCTAAATTTGACACAGATAATTTTACACTTTAACAAAATGCATCTTCTTGTAATTACATCTAATACAGTGGTTCTCAAACTTTTTCTGTCAGGCGGGGGGGCCTTTGGAGAAAAAAAAAAGTCAGGCCCCCCCAACACAAATAGTCACGTAATGGGCCAAGTTAACTTTTATTAAAATACATCAATATGAACGTGAGCATTCCTTTCAAAAAAATAAAAAAATCACTTTGCGAGAACAGTGATAATAAAACAATGCTCCATAATTCTGTGTGGTCAAAAAAATAAATACATAATACAATTGTGCAATCCCTTTGCTAGAACAATAAGTTATAATACTTTGCCACTTTGCAATCTGTGCAAAAAAATGAAAAGAAAGAAAATGCTGATATTTGGCAGAAAAGTGTGTCTTATCACAGCATTAGTGGCTGCAATGAGCCTGTTTGAATTTGCACTGCACATTTCTTCAAAACGTGGTTGCAGGCTCAGTGGCGGCGCCAGAGATTTCTTTTGGTGGTGCCTGGGGTAGCTTGACGTTTCATAGAGGGTGCTCAAACATTTAGGGTTTCCCATTAATGAACCGGTCGCTACAGTGGAATTTTCTACTGCAACAATCCCCGCGCAAATACACAATGTACCCGCGACTGTTACAATGAAGGCTCGATAATCAGCTCACGGCATTAGGTGTAAGCAGGGGTAAAGTGCTATTTTTATAGGTGGTGTGTGGACCTCACATAGGGGGGTCCGGGGGCATGCTTCCCCAGGAAGATTTTTTTTTAAATATTGAAGTTAATTGCATCAATCTGGTGCACTTTGAGAGCAAAATGAAGAGATCTATGGATACATCTCTCAACACCCATATGAAGCAGAACTGTAAACAGATTTACTTTTTTTTTATGGATATTTTACAAATCACCCTTTTAAACTTTATTCTTGTTTTACTGTCATATAGTATTTCAAACCTGTTTTTAATTTATTCTCTTATTTTTTTATAACTATAATGATCATATAAACGTGTGCCTCGGAAATAATTGTTTACATTAATGGTGACCAAAATGTTTGAGACCCACTGAGATAACTTAGACTAAAGTTAACTATCTAAACACTGAGAGTCCTTTAGTTCACTGAGCCTCTCAGTCTGACAGGAGAGGACTCTCCTCCACTTTGTTGTTGAAAAAGCTCCTTATATCCGTTAGCGTAGCTCGCTAGCACCAGAAGCTAACAACAACGATCTCCGGTGCGCTCTCTCTCTCGCGCACGCACATAAAATGGCTCGTTCCACACACACACAGAGCCAAGCTTGAATGAAACACAGAGACCCAGACGTAATTGTACTGTATCATATTATTTTCGAATCACTAATTTTTTTTATTATGATTTTTATTATTTAATAACCATTTTTCCTCCTGGTCTCTCGCGCCCCCCCTGTCATGCCTCTGCGCCCCCCACTTTGAGAAACACTGATCTAATAGAACATTTGCATTAATCACTTGCCTTCCAACATTTGTTCTGATTTTTGAGGCTCTGGTATTACTTTAAAAATCCTTTTTGACAAGATTTCAATTCAAGCAGACAGATTTAAAAATGGACCACACTTCAACCCAGTTTTTCCTTTAACCCAATTTCAAACATTCAGTTATTTTTGCACACCCCTAAGAGACAGTAAGAAGAGATATGATTGTGCATGATTGAGAGTGCGTGTGCTTACACATGAATGGGTTTCTAATATCTTGAGGACGTGATGCTGTGTGCGCAACCATTACTGCCCTAGTGCATTACCGAGGAGAAGCCGTGCAGCAGATACATAGAGGATCAGGAAGAAAATGTAAAAAGCATCTGCTGCACTCTTACCGACACCTGTTGCCGTTTCTAAGGACAAACCGAACAAAACGACAAAACATACATCCCCTAGAAAAAAACATATTTTCTATGAAGAAAAAAGCTACAGATGTCATGCTGCTCGTCACTTAAAGGAGACATATGATGCCCATTAACAGGTTCATTATTGTATTTATGGTTTTTACTAAGAGATGTTTTTGTATGCTTTAATGATTTAAATAACACTCTACTTGTCTCATACTGTCTGTCTGTATATGCTTGTATTCACCCAATGTCTGAAAGACTATTTTAGCGCCTGACTCTTTAAGGAACCTCACAAAAACAAAACTCTGCTCGGATTGGTCAGTGTTTAAGGGATTTTTCAATACCCAAATACAGCGTAATGTTGGCTATGGCAGACGTGTCACCTGCCATTCTGGAAAATAGATTTTCTCCTTATAATCATGAAAAATTTGGTTTAAATAATCATAAATTAAAAAACATTAAGGGATTGTTACAAAATATATTCCATGTTTTAATTTTCCTGTTTGGTTCCACTGTGTACAATTATTTAAGCGTTCTAGACAGATCTCAAAAGTGACAGACAAAAAAATGTAATGGCTTGTCGAAATGTTCAATGATTCATTTCAGCGGGGGAATGACTCTAATGGCGGCACATTATACCTTTTTACCTCTATAGATGTGACATCACACCTTCATTTAAGAAACATTTGTGTTGTCTTAATTTCTCCATTAAGTACATGATGAAAATACATTCAGCTCATGTAAATAATGTCACAGAACACACACACACACACACACACACACACACACACACACACACACACACACACACACACACACACACACACCACACACCACACACACACACACACACCACACACACACACACCACACACACACACACACACACACACACACACACACCACACACACACACACACCACACACACACACACACACACACACACACACACACACACACACACTTAATAGTTGCTGACATCACAGGGAGTAGCCAGGAAGGATGTGAAGCCCAAAACTGACACTGAGCAACATCCCCTGAGCTGTTTGATTCATTCACAACTCTCACAAAAGAAAATCATAAAACTTGTAACTTTGTAACTGCATTCTTCAAACTGTCCACTGAAGAAACATTTACTGTTCTGTCACACCCTGCAATGCTGTGGGGTATGGCAAAAGGATATACAAATGGAAAAAATAAGATTTGTTTGTATTTGTTCAAAAGAAAGACACCATACTGAAGGACTTAATTAAGATTAGGGTGTAGTGTTGTCACGATACCAACATTTTGGTTTTGATACCGATACCAAGTCAAGAATTGCGATTCCGATAATTTTTCGATACTTTACTTAAAAAAAGGGAAACAGTCTTAAATGTAATTATTGTGCTTTATTTCACACCAGAACCAGAACCATAACACAAACTTTACACAAACATGCTAAAATACTTCCAAATTTCGCTTCTGGCGTCTTTTTTGTCAACAAGCCGAAGCGCAGCGGCAGTTGCACTCCCACTTGCAGCCATGCTTCTCGTTTTCTCACATGCTCTGGCAGCTAGCGCGTGCACGAGAGAGGGGAGGCACTTAGAGCGTGCTTGAGAGGGGAGGGACTGCAGGCACGGCTGCAGTGCAGGGAGTGGAAGCACAGCGCTGAACACACACGGCTCTTATTAAAACGGCGCTTTCTCACCGGAGTACTTTTCCCCGTCATTCTTAAACTACCGATACTAATGAAACGGAGGAATCGTAACGTTTTTAACGGCAGGGTATCGCGGTACCTTTCACGTATCGGTACACCGTGCAACACTATTAGGGTGTGTTAACCCTATGCCTTAGTTTTTAAGAGGAGCTCCAGAAACAACAGAGTTATTAGCCAGACTGGTGAAAAGTGTTTGTCATGGCAAAAAGTAGCAGCAAACATTGACTTTTTCAATAATGTAAATGAATAGGACACAACTGACAATCACCTTTTCCTTATTAATCGTTTACTTATTTGTGTCTATTTTCTGTTCTTGACAAATCTTCAAAAGGCTGTCTTTGAGTAGTAACAAATGTTTGTAACAGAATTGTTTTACCATAACTTTTTTTATTACATAACATGTAATCTTTTCCATTATAATTATTTTGTAAAGTATTCATAGATAGAACAGCTTGCAAACATTCTTATAAATGTTTTGCTACCTGCAGTGTGGCTACCATCACCTGAAATAGCACATTTGGGAGTATTCTTATTAGTTTTTTCAGGATGGTTATATCAAAGTCACTCATGACCATGTTGAATCACTTTGAGAAAACTGATCTATTGTCAGATTAGTGCGTGTGCGTGCGTGTGTACATGTCTTTAAATTCACCCCATTGCAATATTTTAGAATATTGAGCTCCTGGTTTGTTCTTGTGTTAAAAGAGTGGGCTGCTGTGTTAGAGTATAAAAGATAAGCCTGTAGCTATTATTGCAGGATATATTGGGTTTGTTTTTTAGAAACATTTTAGGACTTCTACCTGTGGCAGCAAACAAAATTCAAGAGCCTCTATGTAGCACCTTAAAAAATCCATTAGTGTTTTGAACATGCATGCAGAGCCAACACTGCAAAGACAAAATGTGAATGTAAACTCCCCAAATGGGATCTGAACACTGTTAGAAAGGATATGAAAAATAAGAGCAAAGCAGGCAGTGTAAGGAAGAAATGTGTAACATACTTATGCTAATGTAGAAATTCCAACTCTGATCGCTCTAAGCATGTTGTCATTTCAATTCCATTGAGAATGGCATGGCAATGGCAGACAGATGGTAAAAAAGACATTTAATGCTTTTACTGGAAAAAGTTGTAAACTGAAACCAATTACGCTCAGAGTAGAGTGAAAAATCTTAATTATTAGATTATAGATCAGTGTCTTCAACTTTTTCTATGCCTTTTTCTTCTAGAACGGGTTATTTTTTATTAGCTTCGTTGTTATTACATGTACAAAATGGCATTATCAAATTCAAAAAGATCGCTCAAACAGCATGTCGCAAAATAACGATCAGGGGAGAAAACTTTTGCACATTTTCTTTTAAAATTTAGCGGGATATTTATTCAGCCTGCAGATGTAAATGAGCCCAGCCTCGGCTCACCTAATTTGCATAAAAGTGCCTGTTTTGACGTGTGTTGCACATGTCTGGAAAGCAGTGGAGCAAAAAACTAAAGGTTTCTGCTGCTGAACTTGGAATATTGAGTGAAAAAAGACACTTTCAGAACTGCAAGTGTGTATTCATCCAACAAAAAGAAGGCCATCTGTGAGGAAATAATACCTAAATAGCTAAATGTCATCTCTTCAGCAAAAAACCAGTGATGGACTGAATTAAGAAAAATAAATGCGGGAGATGTATGTTAACACTTTTGAATAATACCGGTTTACTTAATAAGAAGCTGTTGCTGGCCGCTTTAATCATATTACAGTGGACTGGTGCTGCTGTGAGCCATTAAAGGTCAGGAGGCCACAAAGGGAAACAGAAAAGTCAAGCCGTGTGAAAAAGAACAGGTTTTGCATTGCTGCTCTCCTTTGGTTGGTGGGAACTATGGAGAGCAAGCAACTTTATCATTCATCTTTTTTACTTTGGACCTAGCTTTAGTCAAATAAAACACAGGCACAGATTTGTCTATGCCGGACCTGCTGTGGCTTGTTCTAAAAATATCCATATCCAGACAGACTTAATTTTAATAAATGAAAAAATAGTTTGTATTGTTTGTATTGTTAGGGTGTGTGGTTATACATATCATTTATAAAGGATGTATGGTCAATTCTAGTAGATCAACAAACCCTAAAGATATATTGTTACCTTTGGCCCAATGTATTAAAGGTCCCATGTCATGCTTTTCTGGTTATTACCCGTCCCCTTGTGTGTTATGTAGCTTTTTATGCATGTAAACGGTCTGCAGAGTCACAAACCCTCAAAGTACACCCTGTAGCGAGTAAAACTCTAACACAGAAAAGACCTGTCTATGCTGCCCCAGAACGCCTCGTTGGGGATTTCTCTTTTTTCATTCTTTACTTCTTGGGTATAGTGACGTATTTCGGGTATAGTGACGTAACATAACGTAACGGCTCGCAGATTGGTCCAAATGGACCGCGTTACGTCCGCGGAGCCTTTACATTTGGACCAATCCGCGGACTTCCTCACACACACACACACTCTCGGCGGGACGTTGCGAGCCTCGCTGCTGCGAGGAGTGGGACACTGTGAGCTGGCTCACTGGTGTGGGGTCGGCGAGACAGCGAGACACCGCGGAACTCAGCCTGGGCACACACACAAACTCCCAGCCAGGCTGCGGGTGTGTGTGTGATCGGGCTGTGTCTCGCTGTCTCGCAGACGGCCACTGGGCTCACAGGGAGGGGGGGGGCAGGAGCTCCAACAAGCCGTTTAGGACAGAGAGTGAATACACATACTATACAGAGATGCTGTATGAGAAACCAATGTGAGTTTGGAAAATTGCACAATATACATTTATTTTAGTAGACCTCAACAATGGAATTATGATCAGTAGAAATGGCCATGACATGCGACCTTTAATGTCAATAAGTTCAGTTAATGGTTCTTCCGCGACATAGTAACATCACTCGCACTGCTATTGGCTAGCGCTCCAACACATTGTACATGATAGGCTAAGGGGCGGGAGGTCTCTTAGCTGTTGACCAATCACAACAGAGCCAGCCACCTCTGAGTGGTGAACAGGTAGGTTTTTTTTAGAGAGCACATGATATCAAGATACACGTTTATTGTGTATTCCATCAAATACATAAGGTATTAAATTATAAGAAATAACGCAAAGCTAAACAATCACAGATCAAAATGTGTTTGCAATCAAAAACCGCTGCCTTTGGTTAAAACTAAACATAACATTTTCCATTTATGAGTTTATATGACACCTAAAAACTATACGAATAAGAGTGCAGCATCAGTAAAGCTAACACTTCCACCTTGCTTGCATTGTTCTTTCCTCTTTACCTGACTGACTGTTCCGTACTGCAGATTTGTTTTAGTGGATCTTTCACTCATCACCCTCCCTCCCTCCCAACCACACACACACACACACAAACCATGTGCCATTCTCCGAGCCAGTTCTCAGGCAGGTCGCTGACATCACACATCCAGCTATGATTACAAGGTGTAAGCCTTTATCATGGCCCCCACCTCTAACACAAACAGCTGTAAACACAGAGGGGGGGGGGGGGGGGGGGGGTCTCATACCTAACATAATGGGACGGAGAGAAAAAAGCCATCGCACTTTGTTGTATAAGCCACGATTGCTATCGTTCTAGAGAGGAGGATATAATTACTGGCATTCAGATCTCGTTCATAGGCAACCAGAAAGCACCAGAAATCATCTGTCAATGCAATGTAGTATGATCAAAGCCTTAGACACTGTGCAGGCACACACACACACAGAGGGAAAACATGGCCAGTCCAGGTAAACAGTGCCTCTGCTCATTTGCATCACTAGATCTGACTCACAAAAAGAAAACACAGCCGAGAAACAACAAACAACGGCGCGATCACTTTTGCTTTGGAGGGCGCACGGTAGAAAATGGGAGCAAAAGAGCGAGATAGTAAAGCAGGATTAGATCATCAATGAGAAAAAGCTGAGCGATTAGCAGCAGCGTTCTTTGTCCTGCAGCTACAAGTTGAGGATGAGGGGCCGATCCACTCCCCTGCATGCCCTTTTAAGCGAAAGTGGCCCAATCTCGGCTCTAGTGTGCATAAATAGATCTGTAATTGCTTATTACAATACAATTAGGGCAAAGGAGATGAGAGAAGGAAAGATGCTTAGTGCAAATGTGGAGTGACAGGCCCAAGTAGCCAGACCCGGGATTACAGTAGCACACGGAGAGAAAATGAGTGCGATAAGAGAGGCAGAGAGAGAGACAGGAAGAAGGAGTTGTGGGGTGGGGAAGGGCTGTCAAGCACAGGGCAGAAGCTAATGATAACTCTGGCTTCAACTTGCACAGACGTCTTTGAAGCCCGGCTCTGATCAGAGCTGTGATTGCCACCGCTGCAGGGCCACCACTCCTATATTAACCTACACTAACAGCTATTCAGTGAAAGTCACAGGCCCTTTTCGGAAAAGCGACTTCTACTCGAGCCGGCCATCTGTGGAATGGCCCTGCGAGACGGCCAAGATGTGGGCGGGGGGCGCGCATGCGAGGGGACGCTGTTTGCATATGGCCTTGCTATAACAGTGACAGTCTGCAGCTGAACATGGGGCCGGTTAGAGCTGATTAGCTGCACTTCCCTCCTCAACCCACTACAGTTATGAAGATTGATAGACGCAGCTTAGAGCTGATTATAGGGCCCCGGAGATGCATGGGCCCATACCCAAACAGCGCGTTCACACTGCATTCACAATGAGCACAGCATGCGATCACCAGGCACAGGCCGGGCATTAGGCAAACGTTACAGCAACAAGAGGCAAATAAGAGAAATGGACAATGCCAGAAGGGCTCTTAAGAGCTTTTTGGGAAATCTGAATATTATGCTAATTAGATTAGATTGCTTGTGGCTAAATCTGGGATGTTTGAGCCAGCACGTTATGAACATTTAACACATTTCCAAGACAATATATCGTGAACATGGCTGGATATCTGAAACTCACTCCAGGGTTATGAGACACAGCACGCCTTCTGGTAGCCGTGGAGGTCTATTTAGCATGCACAACACAAACTAATCTTGTTTTGACTAGAGAAAGTACTTTGAAATACAAAACAAAAATAGTGGGAATCCATAGAGCTCGTTAATAATACAAATATCTAGGGTGTGCTCATATCGCACAAAAGTAGGACATTTGCAGGGTGAACAAATCATATGAAAGACCTCAAAAGTAATATATAATGTATATAGTAAAAAATCAGCTATCAATATTAAAAAGCCTTTTTTTTTTCTTTTAAATGGATACAGTTTTGTTTTTTAAAGGGGGGGGGGGTTCTACAATTACTAAGAAGCCTTTCCTTGGAGTGCATACTGTGGAGTTGTTGTCCACTATTACTTAGTGTTGGGAATCACCATGATACGATTTCATCATAATACTGTATTCACAATACCATATAATTGCTATTCCAATATGTTCAGATATGCTGGATATTGCAGTTTGCCAAAGGTAAAGGAGACAATACGTTTTCAGGCACTCCTGATTTGTTTGTCTCTGATATATCTTTGTTCTAACCAACTTCCTGCCAACCCCTGCTGACCTCATCAGCAATAACGAGTAAACAGGCAAACAGTTTCATTTGCAATATTAACAAGTTATATAATACATAAAAAAAACACCTAAACTAGAAAGAAAGGAAAACACCTCAAGGGAAACCCACAATGCATTTCAGTGTAAACTTAACTGTGTTGGCCTAACAGGGCAGCAGCTCAATAACTCAAAATGACAGAACTTTTATGTCAATAATGCAAACTTCAGTCACTTCTATGTCAGTCATTTTTCAGTGTCAGTTATTTGTAATTGTATGGACGGAACATGGGGGAACAGATGTGGACCTCATATGGAAATGTGGATCCTTCCCTTCAATGGAAACAGTGGCTTTTAAAAGCTATATTTAGGATTGGAGTGTTCTTTAAACTATATGCCTTCCTATCTACTTTGGGTCTCTGCTGCCCTCTCTCTGTCTCTGAACTCCCAATATGTTGGTCCTCCAGCATTGTTGTCTATAATTGTAAAAACTCAAATTAGGTGCATCTACTTTATAGAGCCAAGCTTCAAATAAAGCATGTCATTGGTCATTACTGAGCAGACCTGAGCCAAGCCTTCCAAGGAAAAAATCAAAAGGTGGATTTGAAGGAGTGCATTGTATAAGGAAAGCCTTAGAGAATTATTTTTGAGAAAGAATTTTTTTAGAATACTTTAAAGGTTTTCCTTTCACACCCTATGTGAAAATCAAAAAATGTAACTAAATAATTATTACACAATGAACAACAGGAGGCCAACATTGCACACTGAAAAAACTGAAACGTTGACTTTAATTAAATGTATTTTCAACTAACATAATGCAGATATGTGACATCTGTTGAAATATTACATTCAATTAAAGTCAACATTTAAGCTTTTCAGTGCAAAAGAAACACCAGGTGATTGTGCAACAGAGCTTTTCTTTCTATTGTAAATTATCTCTCGCCTCGGCTCTCTTTGAGTGGCAGCCTTTTCAATAAGTTGATGTTCCCTTGCATGACCCTTGACACGAACATCAAATGTTAATTTTTCTAACAAGACCCCAGTCTTACTACTGACAGTACTAGAGGGAAAAATAAATGGGATTTTAACTTCCAATTACAATAATGGCTTTTTGTGACAGGCCCTCCAACTACACACCTTACCCCCTCTCTCTTACACACACACACACATATTGTAGGGAAAACATTGGAAAAAATGTGGCTAATGGTCCTGGAACCAACGTATTTGGAAATGTGGAGTGACATGATAACAAAAGGAGGAAGAGATAAACAGGAGATGGTAAGGCCATGTTCAGGCAGGAATATCACAGTTTCAAATATAACCAACTTAACCCTGAGAGGGACATTCTCCGTTTCTTTCTTTATTCCAGCTAACGCAGTGGTTTTCAAACTGTGGGGTGCGACCCCTGGTGGGTCGCGGAGGTACTGCAGGGGGGGCGCGGGAAGAAATTGTAAACAAACACTGCTCGAAAATAAATCTACAAAATGGAGAAGTTTTTAACACGGCCGTCAGTTAAAAGAAAAGTGCATGAGCCTACGACAAGCCTTGCAGCAACTAAGCCCAAATCAAGAAAGTATGATGAGTCATACATCTCCCTTGGCTTCACATCTAACGTGGTATGTGGTCAGGAACGACCAGTGTGTGTCCTCTGTCTCAAAACCTTAGCAGTAGCGAGCATGAAACCAAACAAGATGAAACGTCCATGTGTAATCCATAATAAAATATAAAATGATAGTTGGATCTTTGTATATTCTTATTATTAGCAAAGAAAATGTAATGTTTTTACAACAATATACAATTAATCCTACCAATATAGATGGGAACAGGGATGGGGGGTCCCGAAAATATTTCCAATACCCAAGGGGGTCCCGACTAAAAAAGTTTGGGAACCACTGAGCTAACGTAATGAATCTTTAATTGTAGGTCATACTGAACAAACCGAGCAACGATGGTAAACAACCCAGCACTTAGGCAACAGAACAGTTAGTCGGAAGACAAAACATATCATTGACTATTTAAAAAATGAACCATTAAGGTAAAAAAAGTGGTAAACATTTTTGACTTCCTCGATGCAACACATACAGAATCTGACCAATAATGGAAGCAATCGCAACATTTGAATTTTGGAGGAAGATGTCAAAAAGTACACCCTCTGACTACTTCATGCTGACCCTACACGAATAGAGCACAATAAAAAAGCACTTTCTTTAAAAATATTTTAGGGTTGTGTAACATTAAATTGATTGAAATCCATTAAACTCTGGATATACTTTAATTGAATTGTGGTGGAGTATGATAACTTCATTCATATTTCTTTCGAACATTGTTCTACTTTTAATGTCCAATTCAGAATGCCATGCAATAGAGCACAACTGGTTACAAAGAGTGTCAAGAGCATAATATCACTGATATCCAGAAGGCGTTTTTGTTAAAAACAAACAGCTCTACAAAATATTGACAGTGTGTTTTTGTACTATTGTTACAGTTCTTGAGAAAAGTCACACCAGGTTGCCATTGGAGCAATTACCGACAGTAACCGTAACACAGGACCTCTTTAAATAATATAGTTACATTGTCGAAGTTTAAAGGTCCCATGTCATGGCCATTTCTACTGATCATAATTCCATTGTTGAGGTATACTAAAATAGATTTATATTGTGCAATTTTCCAAACTCACATTGGTTTCTCATACAGCATCTCTGTATAGTATGTGTATTCACTCTCTGTCCTAAACGGCTTGTTGGGGCTCCGGCCCCCCCCCTCCCTGTGAGCCCAGTGTGCTCTGATTGGTCAGGACGTTGCGAGGCTCGCTGCTCAATGATCTGGCTTACTGCTGTGGTTTCCGGGTCGGCGATACAGCGAGAACAAGCGAAACTCATCCTGAGCACACACAAACACTCACAGCCGAAGTAAAAACAATAAGTGTGGCTTGATATTGAGTAAGAAAAAGGTTTATAAACGCTGTGAGAATGGGTCTGCGGAGAGCATTTCTCCGCGATCCCAACTCGTCTATTACCAACCAGGGAGCTCTATGCAAGTCAATGGGACTCCCTGTTAGTTGAAAATGTACGCTAAAGGTCCTGGTGTGTGAGGAGCTCCGCGGATTGGTCCATTTTGGTTCCCAGAAGAAACAAATGGAAAAAGAGAAATGTCCAACGAGGCGTTCTGGGGCAGCACAGACAGGTCTTTTCTGTGTTAGAGTTTTACTCACTACAGGGTGTACTTTGAGGGTTTGTGACTCTGCAGACCGTTTACATGCAGAAAAACCTTCATAACACACAAGGGGACGGGTAATAACCAGAAAAGCATGACATGGGACCTTTAAGACAAAAGCTGATTCTAAAGCTGAACAAATGATAGGTCGATAAAAGAGAGAAACAAACTGTAGGTTTTTAAAAAATGAAGTCACTGTTCAAGCTTAAATGCAACTCTTTCTTATACCAGCATCCTAAATGTGCTTCTATTTCATATTCTCATAATCAGAATATCTTCATGTTTTGAACCACAATAAAAAAACAAGCTATTTGAATATATGACCTTGAGCTCTGGGAAATTGTGAAGAATATTTGTTATAACATTTTAGAGACAAAAAATATTAATTGATTGATTGATGGGTCGATTAGTTGGGAAAATAACTGGCAGATGAATCAATGATGAAAATAATCATTAGTCGCAGCCATAATTAATCATGTAACTGGTTTAAGCAGACTTTTACTCACACTGGCAGCGGCGGCATTGTTGTCTGAATATAAATGCGGCCACATATGACTAACTGAATGCAACCTTGTTAATCATTTATAAGTAAAACAAACTCCAGGCAACTGCCAAGATGATGGAAACACAATTCATTCTACTACAAAGTTAATTATGCGGTTCATTGTGTTCCAAAAATAAACGCTAAGTGTGCATCATTATGCATGGCTACCAAGGTCATTAGGCATTCAGTATCTTCAGGAACATGAATACAACTTGCCGTTAGCGGTATCTTGGGTGTTATACATGTTCTTGTTTGCCTCCAGTAAAAGAAGACCAGTGTTCTTCTCACAACATGGTGTCCGTACTTTTTGTAATCTGCATTGGCCACTTTCGTCCGTCAGATTTGAATGACCAATCATAGTCTGTTATTTCACTTTGTATCCATTGGCTATATTCCCTTTCTCTTTATATACATGGATCCCAAAAGCGGCAGGTATTCCATAAAATGCTCTATGTTAATTATGCATATTTCAAAATATGGAAAATTCCACTTCCTGTTTGATTCCAAATATTCACATAGTTTATATTCGAGTTATCTTGGACACTGAGAACCATGAACTCGAGTCAAAGGACATGGACACATACTGTACCCTATTTCAAAATAAAATAAATTGACTTAATGTGTTAAATGTACTAAAAAAGTACAGCATAGTGTGTTAATCTGCTTAAGAACTGGACCCCTTTTATAATATAACACTTTTGTGGATACAATATAGCCAAGCTTGAATACGTTTATAGCAGGTACTTAAAAGTGAATATGCACATACCAACAAATGACGTTCACCCATCAAGTTCTGTTAAATTGTGCCCTAATTGTACATAGCTCAACTAAATAAATACAAATATAACTAAATATGACAGTAATATTACATTACATTTCATGTTACTTGTTAGACGCTTTTTATCCGAAGCGACTTACATACTCAATACTGTTGGCAATCCCCACAGGAGCAATTTGGGGTGAAGTGTCTTGCCCAGGGACACAACGACATGGTGACTGCAGTGGGGTTTGAACCTGTGCTCCCCTGATCCCAACACCAAGGCTCTATCCACTGCGCCACACGCCTCCCTAAATACAATTTTAAAGGTCCCATGTCATGCTTTTCTTGTTATTACCTGTCCCCTTGTGTGTTATGAAGGTTTTTACGCATGTAAAAGGTCTGCAAAGTCACAAACCCTCAAAGTACACCCTGTAGCGAATAAAACTCTTAACACAGAAAATACCTGTCTATGCTGCCTCAGAACGCCTCGTTGGAGATTTCTCTGTTTCCATTGTTTTCTTCCTGGGTACAGTGATGTGACCATACCCAAATGGACCCATTGCTCCAAATGGACCAATCCGTGGAGCCGTTACGTTACGTCCGCGGAGCTGTAACGTGAGTGTGTGTGTCTGTGACTTCCTCACACACACACACTCAATCTTTTCTCAGCTGCAGCTCCGCCGATTTCTCCTCCCTGAGACGGCGGGACGCGGCGAGGCTGTGGGTCGATGTGTGAGCACACACACAAACTCCCAGCCAGGATGCGGGGCAGTGTGTGTGTTCGGGCTGGTTTCCGGCTGGGTTTCGCTGTCTCGCAGACGGCCACTGGGCTCATAGGGAGGGTGGGGCAGGAGCTCCAACAAGCCGACAAGCCGACAGAGTGAATACACATACTATACAGAGATGCTGTATGAGAAACCAATGCGATTTTGGAAAGTTGCACGATATAAATCTATTTTAGTATACCTCAACAATGGAATTATGATCAGTAGAAATGGCCATATTGTACCATTATTTGCTCTAACACCACTACACTCAATATGGCTACACTCATATGCTCTATATTATAGATATTAAAAAAAAATTGTATTGAATACATTTAAAAACTATTATACATGACCCATCTCTAGTAGACAGTAAATTATATAAATATTGTCATCAACAATGAAAATTTTTTTTATAGAGGTTTAGTCATTGAATTTTACAGTAAATATTATGTTTTTCTGTATCAACAGTCTGCTAGTGTGGCAGCTACCTACAACATACAGCATCTCTTCCAGTTAATTGTTGTGCTTTGTCAACACATTTTTCAGCCTGTTTTTAGTCACCCCAGAAGATGGTTGTGGTCCACGTAATTGATGTAATTAATGTTCATCATGTCGAGTGTTTGCTGAACGACTTCTAAACCCCGAGCCTCTCGTCTCCTCTCAGGAGGGGAATTGGGCGAAGCATGAAGCACTCGAGTTTTTTTGTCATGCCTCACAGGAACCTAGAAATGAGTGGAATAATTCTCAGCTCTTAAGCGTGCTCAGGAGAGCTCAGCAGCGGGGCTCGACTAAGTCATTCTCCATGGCGTGGAAAGCTCCCCGGGAAATCCTGAGCGGCCAGCGTCCAGTTACCTGGACACACATCCGCCCACCCCACAATACACCATCATTTAGCGGGAGCTGATGCATGGTAGAGCAAGCACAATGATCCTGACTAGATGTCATGTAAAAGGGGAATGTTTACACTCTGTCGCACTGTGCCTGTCGGTGTGTGGCGATGCTGCAATGCCGTGTACTGTCCTTGATGCACCTAGGAAGTGCTGACGGGGGGAGAAAAGCTGAGAGGAGGAGAAGTTAAATCTTACTTTGTGCGGCAGACGATATTTTGTTCTCTCATCTCTGAAATTATATAAACTGCTTGTGGCTAGTGGAGGCCTCAGCTGCGGTGAAAATAGGCCTCAACTGCCTCACTCCCTAACAATCCACTCCACATCTCCGAATCTCACATCTCTGCCCCTGAGCGGTGGCAGAAACAAACAAAAACCTCCTGCTCTCCACTCTGTGTCTGTTATTCATTTCCTATGAGGAAGAGGGCCCTCTTAAAAATATTCAGCCGCTTTAAAGTGGCATGTCACACTGACCAGGCTATTTTCTTTGATGAGCTCTAGTCCTAATCCTTCAATGATACATCTTCTTCCAACTCCATCACGCCACTGAGGTACCCTACGGAATAGTTATTGATTGAAGAGTCTGCGAGGGGAATAAAAAAGGGGGGAATTGCTGGTTTTTCCAAGCAGCTCTTACACATCAGGCGTATAAATTAAGCTGTGTGACACTATGGTCAAATGGATTTCAGCACACACACCTATAACATGATGCTGGGCCACAATCGGAGCCCCCAGCCTTGGCTCAGCCCACCTGCCCCACCTACAGTGTAATTCACTCTCTCCAGCTAAAGCCGGGCAGTAGGCCTGACCCCCACCGCTCTGGCCGTCACTTACTGCTGACCTCCAGCGAGGTGCCAATGAAACATGTCCATTGAGTGGTGAGCAGAACAAACTGCCTCACCTGGCCCCTGCTGACAGCTCAGCATTTCAAAAAGCAGTAACGGATCAACACCGGTTGATAGCTGCCGTGCTCTGGACTGAGATGTGCACGGCAACAAATGCCTGCACTGAGGAGGAGAGGGGTTAATTTGATACTTAAAACAAGTCAAAATACTGATTTAGGATGCGATGAACAAAAGAACAGAACGAATATTCAATAGAGTGCAAATATGGTGACAGGAAAATGTGTTCGTTCCTTTTGACGCATTTTGTATAAGAGACATTTAAAAATAACCAGCAAATGGTGCATAATCTGCATTTCCAAATCTATCCATAGTTTAATTAAAATAATTTTTAATAGGACTTCAGGTCCTGCTCAAGACATCAGGTCACTAATCCCATGATCCTTTAGTCTGGTTTTTTTGGCGAGCATCTCAGTTTACAATTGTCTCCTTACACATCCAGCAGACAAAGTGTTTGCCATAGCTTTGTCCTCAGTTGTCTGTCCATCTGTTGCATCTAGGTCAAGTCATTGACTTCAAAGTTTGGCGCACCTTTCGTCAACAGTCACTCTTTTTTTTCTAGTTCTACGCCTCTATTTCATAACAGCTGCCCAATGTTTTAAAGGAAACTACCATTTTTAAACCCACAATACAATTTCAAAATATTGAAAAAAGCTTTGAATGGTTATAGTGCCTTTGTAATAAAATATTCAGGATGAGTGCATTATCCAACTGCTAGATATGTCAAGGAAAAAAAGGATGTTTCATTCATACTGCTTTTCTGTAAGTCTATTTTTTTTAAGTTTACACTGTAAAAAATATATTTTATTTAAATTATAGTGAAATACAAAAGAAGTGTTCTTGCTGGGGTGAAAATAAAGGTTTGTTTTTAATTGGAGAAAATTAGGTTTCAATATAGATTATAACAAAAGTGTTAACAAAGTGCTTTTGCAGACGGATTCTCTCCTCGGTCATTAAAATGTTCGCAGCTACAGTGAGAGCTGAGATCCAGTAATATTTAAACAAATGAGAATAAAGCACCAATTTCACAGGGTCATAAAAGCTTATTAGAGCCACTCTGATCTTTCGCTCTTTCGCTACCTTTGCTTCTCCGATTCAGTGAGAAAATTAGTCTTCATGTCCTGCAAATATTTTGACCTTTAGAAAATGGAGCCAGTGCAACTGCAATGCTCCCACAGATGAACGATTCTTATTTCAGAATACACTGTTTCTCTGTCACCTCTTTCTCTCCCTGTCTGTGCCTTCTCAGCTGTGCAGCGCGACGTCATTTACATAAGCGCACGTGATGGAGCAGGCAACCGGAGGACCCAGACAGACTCATAACAATCCGCTCTGCATCCGAACAGCTCGTCGTCCGTCGGGTTAAACTCCAGCTGTAGTCCGGCGTCTGACTCCGTTTGTACCGAAAAACACACGTCAACAATTCAAGAGTGAGAAATAAGAGGTTTGGGGTGTGTGTGTCAGATTAGAGTCCATAGCATGAGTCTCACGCTCAAGACGGGAGGATATAGCCCTGGGCCATGTTCCAGATTTGAGGGGGTTCCAGGTGTTTCTCAGCACAGTTCTCCAGTTTATCAATCCGGATTCATGACTGAGGGTTTGACTTTTGCTTCGAGTAAAAGAAAATGCAAAATCACATATATTACACAGGTTTGACACACTGTAAAGCCTACTAAGACAATGAGTAATTTGTGATATATACATATTTTTTGATTTGATTGATGGTTTTGATTAATACTCGAATCTGATTGGTCAATTTGGACATTAAGCGGTCAGCTCTTTCTTGATAGCAGGCCGTTTCTAAGGATAGCAGACCGTTGCTAAGGACGCTCTGATCAAGAGCCATATATTATTGCATAAATTATTCTTAAAGAAAACACCAAGAAATCTTTTTGGAATATTAATTTCCACATTTATGAAAAGCAGGAAAATGTGGATGCATTATGGCATAAGCAATACAAGAAAAAGAGAACAAGAACAAGAAAAAAACAACACTAGGGAAGGGAAGAGGTTAAAAGACTCCGGAGGACAGAGAAATCAGCAGAAGAAGACAGACAGGAAGTAAACACTTAAGGGAACACTGTATGGGCTCTGGCAGTGTTTAAAGACTGGTTAATGGAAAAGAAAATGTGAACTGACTTGGACAGTTACAGAAAACTTCGATCAGTGCTGCCGTCATTTTAAGTTACGTTGAGCTGCACTGCAAGCCGATGGAAGGCATGGGAAGTGGCTAGTATGGATAATAAATTGTATTACGCTAGCTACCCAGCAGGAAGCAAGGGTCGACATCCCGATTCATTGATCAATGCAACCTTTCCTCATAAGTGGATCATGGTTCGTATGATATGCCACAAAAAGTTATTTTAGCATTTTTTGTGTGGACTATCGTCTAGCAACACGACTCATAACTTGTGTGTACGAGCCCTGCAGTGTAGAGCCTTTGAAAGCAACACATCTACTTGGTTCGGTTTAGGAAAAGATTGTAGTTTGGCTCAAAACAACTACTAAAGTGAAAGTAAAAACATTAGTTGCCTAGCATATAAGTCACCAGTTTGGTTAAATAATGTTGAGAAAGTTAAGCAATAGTCAATGTTTGGGTAAAAGTAACAAAGGATGTGCCGTTGCTTGAGAATGAAGTTACTTACATTAACATTTTTGATTAAAATAATGATGGAAATGCTGTTACATAAGTAAGGAAGTTGGAGGGTTCTGCACCCATCCATCCAACCAACCAGACCCCTTTACGGAGGACTTCTGCACTCTTTATATTACATCTCCTGTCCTGACATGATAAAAGGGGTTTGAAGGCTCTTTATATAAGACCTTTTTAAGGCTGCTTTATAAACTTGTTATCCATTGTTTACATCAAAAAACATCAACCTCAGGTACTGTGCATGCTGCTAAAAACAGAAGTAGTTATAAAGAATGAATTGGTTATCATCTTTAAAAGTAAGCTCCTGTCTTACAACTTCTAACTTTCTCATTTCATTTCCAGAGGAGTCTATTTAATGAATTTCATTTCCGTTTGCATAAGAAATGTGATAGAAAATGTGAAATTCATTACAGATTATCACATTACTGTCAGGTAACAGAGGCATATTGTTAACCCATTCATTTTGAAGCAGACCGTTTTGAACTTTGTGTTATATATATATTTTAATGTTATTCATGCACATTTCTTTCAGGGGCACAGATGTCACTTTTGAGTGGCAGTGTCCTTCCAAACCTCCCACAATGACATATTTGCATAGCCTAGAGGAAGATCATTTTTCTCACAATAACAATAACTATGATAAACATGTCTGTTCAGAAACTGATATATATATATATAAAAGATACTACTAAACAAATACGTGTTGAGAGTACCACAACTTTATATTAAACAAATCCTTTCTTAAAAGCTACCCCGTGGAGTTGAAGACCTCTAGCAGTGCTATGGAGCCGTCTTCTCTCAGAGTGGGTCCCCGTTTTGTTTATCTCGTGCACACGCAGAGGGGTGCACAGGGACGGATAAACATAAATATAACTTTTGTTTGTTTACAAGAAAACTCCACAGGGCCCCTTTAATGCACTCTTGTTTTTGAAGGCGCATCTCTCTGGTGCATTGTGACTTATAGGATAATCAGACTGTTCTGATCCCGAGACACACAGAGGGCACAAGCTCTCTAATGTAAACCTGGGGCCCAAAATAGGTCTATCAATTCTCCAGTACATTTGTTATTATTTTATTAATTTCAACAGTAGGCCTCGAGCTAAAAATAATTGTCACTTTTGCTCGCAGCTGAGGTTAGCCTTAGGCTTAATTGTGAGAACAGGTCAAAATAACACAGCGTTTGTTCTATGACGCTAGGTTTTGCCCTGGGCTTTAATATGCCTTTTAAAATGGTTAAATATCCTGAACACAATGCAAATGAGTCGAAAGCATGTCTCAGAGCCAAAATATACTTTTCTAACCTACATGTGGTTCAGCTTACCGCTGCCACTACTATTCACAGTGCTGAGTCTTGAGACTGGTACATAATAATTACACCAGAGTTGAAAGCTTCATAAATGTACAGTAGCATATGTGACAGATCTGGTAAACTTCCAATACATCACCCTTGTCGCTGGGCATGTGCCAGCTCGTCATGCACTAATACAACACATGCATTCAAACGCTTCCACACAACAGTCATTTCTTGTCTGTGAGAGCAGTAGCCAACCGTAGGCAGCACAGAGCTGCAGAAAACAGGCTTAGACACACAGTTCTACATGAAAACCCTTCTTTTCCATGAGCTGATCCTTCTTTGTTCTGCATAAATGCCAATTACATAATTCTCTCTGGCATGCAAATCAGATTAGATGAGGCCGTGGCAGATCACCTATACGACTCGGTCTACTGCTGCTGCCAAATCCACAACAATAGGACATTTTTTGCGACACCACATTTCTATGCATTTTACAATTTAATCAGCTTTTTAGTCAGAACGCAAAAGCCTTAACATCATTCTCTATATTGAGAAAATTCACGACTTCAGAATAAAAGATTTTCACATAGTCTTTAAGGTACATGGATGGTGCTGTTTGTAATGCAGGATGACATATTTGGCATATGCAGGGTGGTATTTGATTAAGTAAAATGCAATTTGAAATTTTGATAGGGAACTATCAGGGGTATTATCAAATGCTAGAGATGTCCTGGAGTATACATGACATACTACATCAGGGGAATATTTGTATGCTGAAGAGACACTGACATTCAGCTTGTGGGCACCAATACCCCAGAATCATGCTGCGAAAGGGAACCAATGCAAATTAGCGAATCGAAGGAAAGTGACACTTTGCTGTTGGCTGTACGAAGTCATAAGTAAGATGTTGCAGCAGTGCACAGCGCAGGCCTCTCTATGCTTTTGTGTGTGTGCAAGGGCGCATGTGTGTTTGTTTCAGCCCAAGGAGCTAAACAGCAGAACAAACCAGAAGTTGCCTGACAGCACAAGACCCTACCCAATGTGAACTTTGAGATGCAGGGACAGCTGGTGGAGGAGAAAGAAAGAAAAAGACAAAAATGGAAACCACAAAAAAAGATGTTTTTGTTACTGAAACTTGTTATTTGGGATTTTGGGGCAAACTCGTCTCAGATATCTTTACAATTACGAAACAGAAAAACCCATATGTTCAGGTTCCCAACCAAATGTATTACCGGCAAAAGAATGCCTGTTTTAATCTATTACTGTAATGTGATAATTAGGAGTTGTTAATGGAGGAAAGCCGAAGGTGGCGCCATATTTCACATCGGAAAACAGGCGCAACAAGATAACGTAAAAAAATAAAACGACTTAAAATGGTGAAAAAACAATTGGAAAACTGGATTGACATGTTTCTCCATTTCGTGTAATAATGTCAGGAAGGTTACTTCTTACTACTACTAACGAAATGTTTTTTTAATCTCTTCAGCAGAACACGTAATCATTTATTGCTAAATGTGTCCCATTGTTGCCTTTTGCTTTCAACAAAACACTATAATTACCACCTCAGACAAGAGACATTTTAAAGATGTTTTCACTCAGGGTTTTTGTTCTTAGTAACAGGTGGATTGAAATACATGTAATGACTGTATCTATTCATTTCATGAGTGGTTTAATGGATCTATGTATGCACCGTACAACATGCGTCAGGCTGAGAGTGGACATCAAAGAAGCACCTATACAGCACCTATGTGAGAGAGAAGATGCTTAAAAGTAGCAAAGGACATCAAATAATGGCAGGCTGCAAATAAGGATGTGTTATATGTTACTTGTTCTGAAAATATATAATGTTGATATATATAAATATATGCTTTTACAAATAATGCATTTTACAGCATACAATACAGCTAGGCTGCAGGCACATTTCAGTAAGAGTCTGAGCATACATGCTCCCAGTGCACAGGCCAGGCAGAAATATATGTGCATTAATAGATGCAATCCCGGTCCCACATTCCTCCGGGCTCTCTTTTGTTAATGGTATTATGAAGCACACAAGACCAGTGACATTAACTTGATATTCAGCTTCCATCTAACAATGCTAAAAATAATATAGTGAGAAGAAATGACTGTCAACGGCTCGCTGTTGTAGATAAAGAGAAAAGGCTTGCTTTTTTAATGTCCCAATCCATCATAATCTGTAATTCTTTTTTTATTTAAACCACTAAAGACAGTAGGGTGTTGCATTCGGAACACACGGGTCTCCTTGTTTTCTCATATACTTTCTCAAAGCTGAAAATGTAAAAATGTTTTGAGTTTTTGAAATGTACTTCAAAAAGGTGCTCAATGCAGTTCAGATGTAATTCAGCTCGTCAAGTTGCACACCTAGAAACACACCGCTATATAGCGATGCTTCATGGCAGTTATGCCCATAAGCTAAACATCCTTTTTCTTGCCAAAGGAAACACACAAAAATAAAAATAAACACATTGCACAATAATAGGTCTGATGCTTCTGTCCCCCTGTGCAACACTATCCAACAGAGCAATGTGTCCCCGCTGCGGGCCTGGCCTCAGGGTCCCGGGGACAGATATAGAAAGATACGGATCTATAACCTGCAGTATCTGGGCCTAATTGATGCTGGGGTAGCATGCAGGGAAGAATCGACATGACAGGCATCAGCCACGTGTGACAAGCTTTATCGGTTTGTCTGGGTCTTGTGGCGAGGAGGAGTTACACAGAGTGTTATGTCGACACGCATGCGCCGTGCACAGCTCATTTACACTGTCTTTTCTTTGTCTAACAGTGTATGAAATTGTCGTGGAGCTTTTTTCCCGTGTGCGGAGCCCAAGGAAGGAGGAGCTTTTAGAAATTACAGTAGCAGATTGTGTTTTGTTGTTTCTGTGATTACATCTTAAAATTGGATGAAAATGATACCTTCTAGGTATGTTTGGGAACATTTACAAACATACAAAACTGTGTGATATTACATGAAACAGTGATATAAACAAAAATCCCGGAAACCCGGAAAAAACACCTGTTGATGAAGGTGAAATGAAGGTACTTCTAATTACCATGATACTGACAGCTGTCTGAATCTGCAAAGATTAGACGAGTTTACTTTCTGATTAGTCGAAACACAAAAAAACTACCAGCATATCTTAAGTGTTTAATCCTTACAGTAATTATTACCTCGAATATGGAGATTTGTTCATCATGTTTAGTGAGTGTATTTGGATTTTAAGATACTGGGATGGAAATGATTCACTATTTTTCCTAATTTTTAAAGACCTGTTTTAAATAAAACTGTCATAACTTTGTCTAACAGTATATGAAATTGTCATCAAGATTGTTTTGCTTGTGGAGCCTGTGGAAGGCGGAGCCTGTTGAACTGACAGCAGTGGATTGAGCTTGAAGCCTCGTCGGTGTGAATTGTGTAATGTCTGCTTGGGATGCCCCGGTGGATCAAGCGATGAAATGTGTTAAAAAATGGTGAGAAACATCTGAAACACAGATGTCTTATGGATGTTTCCCATAACACTTCCTCCTCCTCTCACAGGGAGAGCTGTCTGTCTCCTATTCATATGCTAATGCTCAATCAGGCCGTCCAATCCGGAAGCATTTCCAGAAAAAAATGTCCTTTTTTTTCAAGCAATCAATTTACCTTGGAGAGAGATAGAAGCTTAAGGAGTCACATAAGAGGCGAGCTGGAGCAAATGGTGATATGAACTGGAAAGAAAGAGCTACCAAGAAGGAAAAGAGGCAGTTGGGGAATAGCTGGTGTAGGTATAAACACACAAGTCTGTGCCTAGGAAGGCTCGACTGAAGCTCATTCTCATCTAAGCTGAGCCCCCCCCCACCACCACCACCACTACCACCACTGCAGGAGGGACTTCCAACACCTTCAGCTGCAATATAAATGTTAATAGAGTTCAGGGAAAGAAAACGAGGTGTAAACAAACAAATGTGGTATTCCATGCTTTGGGGCAGAGGGAGGGCCCTGCCATTGAGCGGTGTGTCTGCGCGTGTGCATGTGTGTGTTTGCATGTGGCACGGGAATGAGGAGAGAGGGGGAATAAAGATGGGGCTTCTCACATACTCAGAATGAGCTGGGCAGCAGTGGACCTCCAGCGGTGGAACCCTTTCCAAAAACCCCTTTCCTAAAAAAACTCCAGAGAGACTCTACCATAAGACAGTCGGATCATTTGCGACATCCTACAACAACAACAAAATAAGACCGCTTTTGAGGTCCGGAATGTAAATCTACTGCCACCGGAAAACTACAGTCGCCTCCCAAAGCTGAAGTTGAGTCTAAATTGAGTGCTTTCCAAAATATCAAAGTATACACAAGATGCAGTATTTATCGGTTACATATAAAGCTCTCCTCTGCACTGCTAACAGCCATTTACAGTGCACAAAAGCAGGCCAGTGAAACAGAGGGAGAGCTGGAGTGCAGGTGGGTGGTAAACACTCACATCCTCATTCTAAGCAGACAGGCAGCCGCAACTCTCCGTCCTGACTTGTTCAAAGGGTTGGCAACCTTCAGACCAATTAGACATCACAGGGCAGTCTGCACAGCGCCCGGCTTTCATATAAACGGCTCTCCATGAATTTTTAATCAGCTATAATTTAAGGATTTAAATAAAGATCAAATTCTTCCGGCTGCATTGGGAAGAGGTGTGTGTGTGTGTGTGTGTGTGTGTGTGTGTGTGTGTGTGTGTGTGTGTGTGTGTGTGTGTGTGTGTGTGTGTGTGTGTGTGTGTGTGTGTGTGTGGATTCTAATGCTTTTAAATGGAAGAGAGTGTGCATGAATGTGTTCATCTGTTTCAGTCATCCTTAATGTTCCCTCCCTCGCTTCCTCTCCCCAATCCCACCTGCCAGTGTTATGAGCAGAAAGCCCGGCAGGTTGTCTAACCCGGAGCAGAACATTTCCTGACTGACTGGTTGACTGGTTGGCTGGCTGAGTGGCAGCATGTGAAGAGCAGGAGACAGATCTGCAGGGAATCACTGACAGATGTAATTAATGAGGTCATACTTGGAGTTGGCAGTCCCCTTCATATCCAATTCCTGCCGATCACAACTGAACACACCTGCAGCTCCAACAGCAAGGAGGAAGAAACAGACAATAGCCCATGAAGGGAAAGGAGAGACTCTGCGGCCATCTTTTAGAAGCACATTCTGAATCTCAGATAAGGCTTTACATGGAACAAGTCCCAAAACATTATCTGACCTACAGAGATACAGAGAAAAATGTGTTTGTGGATGGACCATAGTTTTTCATTTGAATAGGACAGAGGTTATTTTTTGTGCCACTTATGATACATTTTAGTAGTAAAACAATTGTAAGCTGCATTCCAACTAGAGACCTGTACCTTATAATTGAAGTTTTTCCTGACTTTTCTACTTTTAATTTATTTGATTTCCTTTTGGCATCACTATTAATTATTTTTAAACCTGGTTTGATCCGCAGTTGCAGATAAAGATTAGGCTACATTAGGCATAACAAGTATAATACTATTTGTATAAATACATTCCAGTGTTGACTGCGTAGGATTGTTTCAGACTTGAGTCGAAATGTATCAAAATAATTAATTGTAGTATTTTACCAAAAAAAATGTACATACTAATACATATTTGTTGGTGTTAGGTCTTGAATAATATAAAATGTTCACTGTGAAATTCATTTAAGGAGATTGATTTAATTGAAAAATTGAAAAACTACAAAAAAGAATAATGAAACATTGTTCTTCCTTTGTACATTTGTACATGTTATAGACCAAAAAAGGTGAGAAAACACCTGATTAGGGCGAAACGAAAAACCTTCAATACACCATGGTACTTCAGCAGTAGTCATTGGTCAAAAGACAAACAAGTAATAGGCAACTCTTTGATAATTGGTTAGTGTTCATTTTTATTCACAAATGGTAGATAATTATGTTAAAGCCTAGGGTTCAAATTAAATACTTTTACGACGTAACGATTCATTGAGAAAAATATTGTTAAAGTCCCTCTGCAATCCACATACACAGTGCCGATAACAGCCCTATGGTTAATTATGCTGAATGTCAATTGAGTATTCCTCCAGTTCCTTCTAGGCCATATTATACCATCCCTTGGCCCTGTTTCCATCCTCACCTTGGAGAGTATTTATTACCTGTAAACAAGCGGGAAACAGGCCTTGTCACATCTCACTGGGGCTCCCTCACTCATCACTAATATGAGAAAATATGTATTCAGGTCAAAGATTTCAGTCGTCCCCTGGAGACCCTGTCAGTCTTCAGTCCTCCTTATTGCAAACATGCAGACAAACACATGTACCAAAGTGCACATGTTGCCTTGCAAATATTGTATAATCAAAGGGAAATGCATGCACACAGGTATGGTCATTGTTTGCATGAGCATGTGTGTGCATTTAGGAGCTTTTCCCCCTCTTTCTGCCCATGGGGCGGGACCAGCCAATACAGCTTGAATGGAACACTTACTCACCCTGAAAACAAAGGGGAGCCTTGGCAATGCTCTTGTTATCCATCACCTCTTCAGTCTTGCATAAATAACTCTTTAATAAATAGCATCATCGTGTCAGAGAGTTCTCGGCTGCATGGCCTCCCCCAACCGATTTTTTTCTTCACTCTGCACTTTTATCCTCACTCGTTTTGCATTTTTGCCTCGCTTTGCATAAAGGGATACAAAATATTTTGAAAACGGGGTGACTGTTGACTTTTCAAGGCTGCAAGATGCAATTTCCCCCAGTATAGTTTACATACACTCATCCGTTTGGAGAGAATGGCAAGCTTCTGACTGACCATCTTCGCCCTACAGTGAGGTATTACCGACCTGATTAGAGTGCTCTATTTTAGGATGGCCACAGCCTGAGCACCAAGGCACAGTCAATCACTGAATAGCTTGAAGAGAAATCAAGGTAAACCCTATACAATGACAGTCTCAATCTACATGTCAGATTTTGGAGTGTTTCAAAATTATTTCAAACATTAATATAGCCCTTTTCAACTTTATTTTTTTATAAAATGTATATTGATTTATGATTTTTATATTGTTTGTAAATGTGTTTAAGGTTTAATTTCAAATGCATAAAAGCACTGCTACTGTAGTCTAATTTTGTAGGCTAACCAGGAAGTTAGCATTGATTGTCTGGATCCCTCAAAAATGGACAATAGGATTTTTTGGTGTGATTTAGAATTATTGCAAAAAAATAAGCCCGACAGTAACAAGTTTACAAAAGGAACAAGTTTTCTAAGCAAGAAAATATATTTTTTATAACACCACTTTAATAATTTTTGAAGGAAATCTAAAGTTAAGCAAAAATCCCCACCACTTAGCTACAGTAGGTTGTATATGTTAAGACATATGCTAATCTATATATTTATCTTAAGTAGATTCATTTAACCAAATACTAGGAACTGCCCTTTTCCAGACGCGTAAAAGCTCCAACCTTTATGAGTGGAGTACTTACTAATGTATTTTAACATCAGGTTAACATTTATTATTTAACAAAATGTAAAACAAAACAAAAATAAAAGATTTGTGCAAAAATGCTGACTCATTGTGAAATATTCCTATAGCAGTCTATTGTATAAGAAGAGGAAGATTGAATTAAACGCAAATTGATAGTTGGCAGACGTTATTCAGTCAGTCCCCTAAATGATGTCCACACGGAGCTTTTGTTGATCAAGCATCACTACTAGAACCTCATACAACCTTATGTTAAAAAATAAATGTGAACTTTCCCTACTCTTCTGCTTCAATAGATGTGGTAATTGTGAGCATGTTTCTAAGTGTTAGTGTAACAAAAGGCCTCAGGTGTTGCAGCTTGTTATGGCCCTTTGGTGTGTAGCAGAGTGCAGCGCTGTAAAGCTCCACAAAAAGCTCTACAGTGAAGTAATTAACTAATAGCATTTGAAGATAATTACTAATAATTGTTAAAAGTAAGCAGAATTGTCCTCTAAAGGCTCTGAGGATGAGTGCAAGGTAGACCGACCCTGCTCAATATCGCTTATTTGATCCTCTCTCCTTATATTTTGCCCCTCTCTTGTCTGTTTGATGATGAAACACTCACCAGGCGCTGTAACACATTTCAAGTGTCATCATTGTTTTAACAAAGCTTTGGCCTAGAATTCATGTTTCCTGCTCTTTTTTTTTTTTACTTTCATTTTTCACACTCCACCTCAAAGAGCAGTGTCATGTTTTATCTGACCATCTCACAGAGCCTAGAGAGCCTAGAGAGCCCATCTCTTTTATCTGACCACCTCTAACACCCTGTCTTTTTTGCTCTTGTTTTTTTGCAACAAAACACACACATAACCCTGCCGGGGGGATTTTATTTTCTCAAAAAACTACTTCTCCCTAATAGCTAAAGGAAAGCTTGCTGGTTCTTTTAGTGGAAATAAGGTTAGTAATAAGGTTACGGAGCCCTACTAGGGAAAGGTTTCTTTGAGATTCATGGCAACAGCCTTTGGAGAAAAAACTAAATCAATCAGCACTTAGTGTAGATGAGATCGAATGACATCAGAAAATACTTTACAAAGAGTTTAAACAATGACTTGTGGCTGAAATGATGGAGACAACCTCAGCTTCACCTGCACTCGGCCCCCCTCCTTCCCTCCAGGCTTTCCCCTTCCATCCTCTATCCTTATATAGAGCCATTTCTTCCACTCAGAAAGACACTGGTTAAGCCCTCTTGACTATACCCGAGGTATTTATAGACAGAGAGGTTCCACAACAGATAACCGTTGTCCAAAGTAGGAAGAAGACGGATGATAACTGGCTATTTAAACCCAAAGTGGCGGCACAACTTTGACTACAACAACACCAGACGGACTAACTGTCTGAGCCCTTTTGCTCACAAGACCCCTCAATGTTGCAAAATAGACAACAAGACTATATTAAGGGCTCTACAATGGGGTGTCTAAAGTACAATGAATCCCACAGGGTGTACTAGAGTTAGAGGCTGTTAAGGAATCCTTCCGTAGGTCCGTGATGAATGATGTGGTACCCTGCGTACTTTAGCAACGATAGCTTATAGCTCCATTAGCCTGTAACTACAGAGAAAGGGTCAGAGGAAACGGTGAACTCTCTGGCAACATACAGAGCACGGTGCTGGCTGCAGCGGCCGGAGATATACATTAATCTAAGATGATGAGCCTTGGTAGGTGTAATTAGGCCTCCTGACACAGAGAGCCGCACTAGAGTTGTGTTTAAGCCTTTTATGGCAACAAAAAAAAAGGAATTGTCCCTGATGTGCTAGCAGTGGTTGGCTTTGAAACAAATGGAGCAATGAAGCTGTGATATCATTGTTTACAAGCTTGTCTCTGTATTTAGGTGCTGCACTGGGTCTGTGGGAGTTAATCGTTCACTGGTAGCGGGTGGCTTTAAGACACAAATTCAACTCTTGCTGGCACCGGAGCTACCAGCATCACCCACACTTTCTATATATAACTCTTTTTCCATGGCGAGGCCATTTGTGGAGCAGAGTTCACAAGGACACTTGCCAGAGGAGGATTTCTACTCTAACGTTGTTAGCTAGGCCTAAGGAAACATAACAGTCAACGCCCTTTTTCATAAAAATTAAATCGTTACCGACACTTTTATACACTTTAGTGGTTGCAGTGTCTGCGTACCAACAAAGTAATGTAGAAAAAACTAACTGAAAGTAGGACGGGAAGGAAAATAAGGCAAAAAGCTAAGAAAATAAACAATCTTCTTACTCATTAGAACGGTACATAAAGTGATATTTGACCACCAGGAGGCAAAATGGCTCCATAACAAAATACAGTGACACAGCCCTGATTTATAACAAAAACTCAAGTTCATAAAAATAAACATTTAAGCATCCCATTATAACAAAGCACAATGAGTGGTCCTTTGAAATACATTTTTTCTAGCCATCTGACAAGTTTATCATGCAGTCTCTAGGTAATAGAACAAGCCAATCTCTTTTGTTTTGAATATTCCCTGGCAAACTATTGGACTATAGTGCGGATTGAATGTCAAAGCATCAATCAATGACTGCTATTCAAAACAAACACTATATTTGCTGCTTTTCTACTAAGAAGTATAGCCATTTGGACTCATGATTATTAATACATAATTTTAACTGCCACAGAACAACTCCTATATTGAACAAAGGTCCTCTACTAAATAGTTCGGGAGAAACACGTGCTAGCCCTAATTTATGGTACTGACCAAATAATGACCGTACAACCAACTATCAACTCACGTTTAAATAATCTGTGCCAAATGTAGGTAGTTACCCAGATGTGTGACTAATGCTCAGACTACACACTTTGTTGGTCTTGTCCAATACTCAGAGTAGGTGGTTATAGAGTAAAAAAAAATCTTGCTGTGACTTGACGAACAGACATGACAGAAAATAATAAAAGCTTGCCATCTTTCACAACATCATCGGAAATGAGGTTCTATTGACTTATTTCTAGCGCATATTTGATGCTGGTTTTTTTACAGTTTCAAAAGCCTGAAAGAGAAAGAAAAAAACAACTGTCACCTTTCCTTTTCTTCCCAGTTCCACCTGTAGCGCCGTTTACAGATGATGAGTGCCATAAGTCAATGTCAAATCGTGAGGGAACATGTTTTCAATAGATTTTATAGAATAGAATAGATAATGTTGGACATATTTTTCACAACTGAAATTGCATTTTTGCTATTAAATAGAAAGTACATTACAGAAAAAGGTACCCTACTGGTAAATCAGCTCTACATTACCCTATTGATCATTGACTTAAACAGAATACATTTATCCTTCTGCCGCTTCTTTGGTGTTATGACTGATTTATCTGAAAGGAGCAATAAAAAGGGAACATTGCTGCTGACACTTGGTGAGCTGCTCTCACAGCTCTGTTAATAGCCGCTGCCAGCCGTGCCCTCGGTAGCAAAACAAGCCACAGCCGAGTGCGCCAATTGGGGACCCATTCCTTAAAGAACAATTAACAGGGCCATTTAAAAAAATCATCCAGCCCACACACTCAATTAACACAACCCACTTTTGCACTTTCCCCTCTATTGTGTCCCAGAATAGCCCAGTTGAATTGGCACGATTAAGCTGTGTTGGTGATGGCTGCATCATGGTGGTGCTGCTATTCCCGTAGCAGCCTCTGCGTTTGTCTGTAGCTTTAAAGGAAAGAGCTTTCGGGCTCACCTATCAAATGTGTGTATTCCAGGGATCTAAACGAGATGTAATTACTGTCTTCTTTTTTTGTTCGAGGACAAGGCGGTCTAAATACATCTGTTTTACAAAATGAAGTTGAATATAAAGAAAGACTAAAGCTGGTAGATAAGAGAGCAGCTTTCTGCAAATATGTGTTTGAAAGAGAAAAAATAACAGTCTGGTTTTCCGGTTGCTTCCTTCCACTGCCCTTGATGCTGAGTAATGTTGAGATTCAAGTCAATATTTATAATCATCAAAAGATTATTAGAAAATCCCTGCTGACTAAGAAGACTGGTTGTCTTTTAAATTGTTTAACACCGTCAGAATTGAATGGCAATGAGTTCACTGTACAATGAATCGACTACGAGAAAAAGCTTCTCCGGTATTCTCTAAAATGCAAACACAATGTCCTAAAAATAACCCTTATCTTGCAGCAGTCATTATCATTGGGAACACTTCAGAAAACAGCAGCCCCAGTTGTGTGTAAATAAACAGTGAAAAGCAGAGGAAGTGGGAGAAAGATAACATGCAGCAGGAATTCTATCAAGAGGCAGGGTGGGATGACTCATGAAAATAAGTGACTTTGAGTTTATGTGGGGAAGGACAATAAGGAGCTTTGAAGCTCTGAGATTACAGAGAGGTAGCTGATGGAGCAAACCGGGGAGGCTGGGCGTTACGGAAGCAATGTAGCACATACTGTGCACCGGTTCTGGTACTCACTCTTCTGGAAATACATGTAGGGCACGGCTTCATCAACCCCCTGGAGGGATGCAGCCATTACATTAACACAGCTCACCTAGCGGGCAGAGGGACAGGCCAGTGTCTTTGTTGCACTGCAAGTTCATCCTTGTCCCAAGCCAATACCCTCCCATTCATTGGCAATTTATCATCATGAAATAACTGAATATGTTCCTCCTTGGATTGTATCCTCAGATAAAATGAAGAAAACATAATTGCTGTAACTTTTGAAAAAGTGTATGATGTGATTACTTACTAAAAAGACTACTCAAATTGCTCATTCATATTTCATTTTAATGTTCAAAAGAGCCGAGAATAACCATGATCAGTTGAGGGTTTGTTATAGATCTCAGGACATCAAGTTCTCAGATTACAGACCATTAGATTTGTAGAAGGGAAGATAATTAGTCCTTCGTGTCCTTTGTGATTAAATATCTATTTTAAAATATAAAAAAGTCTGGTCTTCTCATATGCACAAATACATAATAGTCCATTCCAAATACAAAGGAAAGAATGCCTGGATCAATCCTGATCTTGCCTAATTAGGACATCCCCAACACAATGGATATTTGCATACATCCCAATACAAATGGTCAAGGGTATCTATGCAGTGTAAAATTGCATGCTTAAATGTATTAATATGCATTGAAAGAGACAAGTTGAACTTCTAAAGCCTAAGAAAATACATGCAAATTCCACAACATTAATGATGTTTGGTATAGAGCCTATAGAGCTCTGTTTGCAATGTATTCCTGAAATCTCTACAGTAACATTTGAATCCTGTCATATGAAAAGACCTCAGTCCCTTTGATGCTTTTATAGCTCTGCTGGATTGGATATTTGTTCACTGATGCCATCAACCTGTGTCTACATTGCATAGCAATGACAATTCTTCACCCATAATCATCAGAATAAAAACTCCTCAAGAATCCAGAAGTCCTTACAGAGTCAAAAAATATGCAATCACAGAGATCACCTTTTCTGAGTAATCTGTAACATAACCACCAACCAACTCATTACAGCTCTTCAAGTCCTGTTTTAGCTATGCAATTGGAATTTTCTAAGTTCACTCCAGTCAAAATCCTTTCAAAATTATCATGCAGGCAGATTACATGTTTCACAGTACAAGTCTGCATCAATCTTATTTATACCCCACCTACCATCAAGGAAGAAAACCAATGTCTACACATGATTGAGAATGATTGCTGAGTTTTTCTCAACCCCAATCAGAATTGAAGTGTTATGACTTAGCTGGCAGTGTGGATTATATTTAACGTCTAAAATAGACTGCTGAGATATATTTTTTTTTGTGCAGCAACCCTGCGAACAAGCTCATTTTAAGCATGGCCAAAGATAACAGTGAACATTCTTGCACAGGTGCATACATACAATCCCATGTAAACACACACTTTAGATTTTTTGATCTTCAAAAGGAACTAAGTGTGAGAATGTATCTGGCCGCGGTGTGAGTCAGGGTCAGCAGTGAGTGCTCATGAGAAGGGCAGAAAGGGAACTCTAGACCACGGGTTCAAATAACAAACTCACACTGCAGGTGGTGTTCAGCTGTGTGCACCCCGAGGCGCTCTGCAGTTTGCATGAGGGCACCTGTCATGTAAATGAATCAACTAATGAAATGGAAAGGAAATAATACCAGATTGAGAAAAACGTAGACGTTCAGGAGGATTTTCAAATCTCATCTTCGATAGAGATGTACACATTTCAAGTGTTAGCTCACAAAATGATTACTGCTTAGCCAATGTTGTATGTGTCAATAAAAGATAAGTCCTGAGCAGTGAAGCAACAAACTGACTATTAAGTGTTCTCTCATTGGTGTTACATCATCATTTTGTATTGTCCTCCTCTGACATTGCTTGGATGCTGAGATTTCACCTCATTGAACTGTAAACATACCTGCATCATGGGTAAATACGTAGTCCTTTGATAATTGCACATAACACATAGAGAGGCTGTATTGGAGTCATTTGCTAGTCGTATTAAAACTGACTTCGTTTTTTTTATTTTACAAACCAACAAAGGATTATGTTATAAAAGAGAAATGTGGACAAACTGTTACTATTCAAAGTGGTTAAATAAGAAGAGGGGGAACTACAACTTCTAAGCTGGCAATTTTATTATCCCTTTAGGGAAATTCTGCCCACCATGTGTGATAAAACCAGGACACTGCAGATAATACAATAAAAAAGCAATTTACATTCACCCTCACTCATACTCAAATGTCACCCAAACACTCATTACGGCAAGCCTCGGGTCCATATTTTGACATCCACGCAGACAGATATGCACTCTTTTGTGCGAAACAGAGTTTGAAGTGTATTTAAAAAATGATATAAAACAGTCGAAAAAAAGTCTACATTTAATATATTATACAAAGCTTGGTAATATTAAATTTGAACACTCAAAAGGAACTTAAAGGAAAGAGAAATAGTTAAGACAAAATAAAAGCTGTAACAATTCCAGAGAAAACTGGTTATTAAGCACACTATTTAACTTGAATGTTTCCATTAGACACAACCAAAATTCATAGGATAGATCAATTTAAGCTAGGGTAGAAGTGTTTGGCTCGGTAAATACTGACTACAGTTTGAGTTTTTATGCCAGATTTAAATGATAGGTCTTAGATTGAAAATCGGTAAAACGGCGCTTTAAGTACTGTTGAACCATTCATTTACTTTCTGATTCTACTTCCGAATTAGGGCGTTAAAGAGTGTTGGGACCAAAAATCAATAGGGTGTTATATTACAATATTTCCACTTGCCTAATGTTATCAATGCACTTGCAGCACGTATCAATACTTTTATCAAACTAAGAGCTCTGTAATTGGATTTTCTCACATTGAGCCTGCTACTTACGGCATCACTACCTCATGACTCCTCCATGTGGTGCTTATCAGATTGATGATGAAAGGGTGCAATGAAGCTTGCAGCCAAGGAGAAAAATTTGGAAATAACATACTGAGGGGGAGAGAAAAAAACGTAGCTAATTAATGCCAAATTCCAACCTAAAATTAGTATTTCCTCATCTCTCAGAGTGTTTAAAGGGGCCAGATGATGCACATTTTTCAGGTTCATATTTGTATTCTGTGCCTCTACTGTGACATGTCTCCAGGCTTTAATGTTCAAAAAGCTCTTTATTTTTCTTATACTGCCTGTGCTGCAGCACCTCCTTTCACCCTCTTGTCTGAAACCAGAGGCCAGTCTGCTCTGATTGGTCAACCGTTTAGAGATGTCCCACCCCTCAGCCTATCACATACAATGTGTCGGAGCGCTAACCACTAAAAGTGCAAGTGTTACATAGTGATGTCATTATGTTACGAAAGTAAACTAAGGAGTCCAGTGGAGGCATTTCAGGTGGGGGGGGGAGGGAAAACTCCCTCTGGTGGGAACGTTGGATTTAAGCCTTTGCAGACCATTTACATGCACAAAAACCTATACCACACACACTACAGGAAAGGGAGACCCCCAAAAAGCATAATAAGGCCTCTTCAACAGAATTTGCCTGGGTTGTTTCGTGTAAACCAGTGACCATCAACTGGCGGCCCGCGGGCCACATCCGGCCCGCCAGACATTCTCATCCGGCCCGCACGACGGGGGTGACTGTGGCGTCGGCGGAGTGGTTAGTGCGTTCGCCCCCCACTCATTTTTTTTTTACAACGTCGCGTGAGTAATGTGCAGTACCGGAGTCCAACAGAGAGGCAGCAGCTACGGGACAGTAGACTGCATACTGCGTAGCCTTCCCTGCCTTGAAGAAGAAGTGATCCTTCGTTGTGAAGAGTCTGCTTTATGCGCTCCGCAGCAGTAGCCCCGCTGCGACAGAGTCCAACAGAGAGGCAGGAGCTGCGGGACAGTAGCCTAGAAGTGATCCTTCATTAGCGTCAAGATTCTGCTAAGCTTTATGCGCTCCGCAGTACCTGAGCGTACTACACTAGCACCCCCCCCCAATAAATAAAAGTGCCCGCGAAAGTGTCTATTGGATAAATGTTTGCCCTTGGACGGATGTAGTTGGTGATCCCTGGTGTAAACCCTACACAAATGTTCTTCTATAATAGGTATATGCAGGCAAGTAACTATAAAAAACACTGTCTTAAACTTGCTTAAAAACTCAACTTTAAGCCAGGATTGTATTCCTTGTTGTGCCATACTGATTAAATTCTGAGATCAGACTTAGGATTTGCTGGCTAAGCAGATGTGAGAGTTACTGCCAAAAGTTGGAATTTCTTATCTTGTAGTCTTTTTCCTCACAATTAAGTTTCCGTCAAGGCCTCCAAGTCTGGAAATCTTATTTCGGCCCGTAATCTATAGCTCATCTCTAGTGTGTGTATAACAGCAAAAAGGGAAAAGTCTGTCATATGGTATGAAAGGCGTTTCATTTCCAAAGTCTATTTAATCTATTAAACCAATAAATAAATAATAAATAAATAAATAAAATAGCAATTTCCTGGAGAAACAGCTGTGGATGTATATTAAAAGAAAACTGATCTAATCTTGACAGGCAAATTTCCTCTCCAATAAGCCAACTACATTCAAAATGAGGCATCTCCATACAAAAATTAAGTTGCAAAATGATTAAAAATGTTGAATCCTATGTCGGCTTTTTCATTGAATTGCCTGGTTCAACACATCATCTTGACAGTGTAGTCTATATTGTGTGAGGTAACTCTCAATTTGTGGTTCATATGTTGATCAAATCAACTAGGAGGGCTAACCTGATTTCTTCAGTTTTCAGTTTTATATCATGTCAAATATCAAGTGAATATGGTAAGATGAACTTTAAAGAAATCTCCTTATGGTTTGAGAAACTGGTATACACATTTTCACTATTATTTTACATTTTGTAGACAAAACTATATATCTATAAAAAATATTTGGCAGATTAAATTAGCATTAGTTGCAGTAGTGTGGAAATCATTTAGTTTGTCTGGCTTGTTCTATGCAGCAATAAACAATTCTGTATAATTCCCAGAAATGGAATATTGTAAAATGTATGTACAAACTCTATGTACATTGTCACAGAGCTCTCAGTTACCCTACACGCTGTGTGCCCATGTAACACAGCAGAAACACTCCAAGTGGGCTAATAATTGTGCTCCTGTTTATATTCAAACAATGTGAAGAGCTGCAACCAGACAGACTGGCTCAGTAAACAAAGACAACAGCACATTTTCTCATTACCAGGATGCGTGAGGGAGGCCAAGGCATAGAAATTAGCGAGCAAAACTGCAAGGAAAGCAAAGCAACCAGGTTGTCTATCTGCAGTGTTTGGCACCCACTGGTTTCATTTCAATATTACCATACAAACAACAAGAGGGGAGCGGATTAGACGATAAACGCGCACTTCAACCCTCCCCAATAGCCACAGATAGTGATGCTGCTGTTAGTGACATAGCAGCTTACCTTTCTTTACTTTGTTCTCGGTAGCACTGTAGATGAATAAATACACACTATAATTGTTTTCCGATGGTTACAGTCAGGGCTATAGAGAGGTGCAAGGATAAAGTATTTCTGTAGTCCAACCCGGAAGTTAGCATCCCAAAGAGGCTCCCTTGACAAAAAGCCAAAAGGGACTTCCATTTGGATTTTGGTTAAATACAGAAAGTAAGCTCTTTGCCAGACAAGTTTTGACTGTTATGTTCAACAGGATCATCTCCAAATATTACCACCACTTATTATAATATAAAAAGCTAAAGGTACATGTCTTCATGTAAACAACGCAAAGCTAATAGCGGACTCCTTTTTTAGCACTTAGAAGCTTCAGAAATTCACAAGTGGGGTATGTCACAGAACACTTCTTAAAGTTGTGTTAACCACAGACCATACCTCAGGCATCTTACTCATATCCGGGTTAAAGGATTTATTTCTACACAACTCTGCACACAAGGTTGTAGGGGCAATATCTCACGGAAGAAAAACGGCAATCCCCATGTTTACAGCTGCATACACCCCTCGCCCTAAGGCAGTGTTTCTCAAAGTGGGGGGCGCAGAGGCATGACAGGGGGGGGCGCGAGAGACCAGGAGAAAAACAGTACAGTACAAGTACGTCTGGGTCTCTGTGTTTCATTCAAGCTCGGCTCTGTGTGTGTGTGTGGAACGAGCCATTTTGTGTGCGTGAGCGAGCGAGAGAGAGAGAGAGAGAGAGCGCACCGGCACCGGAGATCGTTGTTGTTAGCTTCTGGTGTTAGTGAGCTAGTGGCCGGGTCTCAAACGTTTTGGTCACGATTAATGTAAACAATTATTTCCGAGGCACACGTTTATATGATCATAATAGTTATAAGAGAATAAATGAAAAACAGGTATGAAAAGACAGTAAAAAAAGAGTAAAGTTTAAAAGGGGAGTGATTTGTAAAATATCCATAAAGAAAAAGTAAATCTGTTTACAGTTCTGTTTCAAATGGGTGTTGAGAGATGTATCCATAGATCTCTCAATTTTGCTCTCAAAGTGCACCAGATTGATGCTTTTAACTTCAATATTTTAAAAAAAAAATCTTCGCGGGGGAGCATGCCCCCGGACCCCCCTATGTGAGGTCCACTCCCCACTTATAAAAATAGCACTTTACCCCTGCTTACACCTATATGCCGTGAGCTGATTATCGAGCCTTCATTGTAACAGTCGCGGGTACATTGTGTATTTGCATGGGGATTGTTGCAGTAGAAAATTCCACCGTAGCGACCGGTTCATTAATGGGAAACCCTAAATGTTTGAGCACCCTCTATGAAACGTCAAGCTACCCCACAGCACCACCAAAAGAAATCTCTGGCGCCGCCACTGAGCCTGCAACCCCATTTTGAAGAAATGTGCTGTGCAAAACAGGCTCATTTTTTTGCCAAATATCAGCATTTTCTTTCTTTTCATTTTTTTGCACAGATTGCAAAGTGGCAAAGTATTATAACTTATTGTTCTAGCAAAGGGATTGCACAATTGTATTATGTATATTTTTTTTTTGACCCCCAGAATTATGGAGCATTGTTTTATTATCACTAACTAGGAATGCTCACGTTCATATTGATATATTTTAGTAAATGTTAACTTGGCCCATTACGTGACTATTTGTGTTGGGGGAGCCCGACTTTTTTTTTTCTCCAAAGGGGGGGCCTGACAGAAAAAGTTTGAGAACCACTGCCCTAAGGGAACACCCACAAACCCTCCCCTAGATTTTTGTATTGTGCTTTTCAAAACCAGTTTCAATATCTTTTCAACACAAATAGTTTAATTTCTCCAGCTGTTTTGTTTTAGGAGCAATAAGAAAACGTTCATAACCACTCTTACCTGCCCTCTGATCAACCAATCTTAACCATCTACCATGTCTGTTTTCACTTAATACTGAGGCCAATATCCTGCCAAGCATCCCAGCATACTATTGTTGTATATACAGCAAGACTATAGCTGCCTGAGGTTAACTGCTAAGCACTGCCTGAGGAGTTCGGGAATAATGTGCACTCTTCTAAGATCATGTTCAGAACAAGCAACAGGAATCCATTAACACTTAAATGTGTAATGTGGGTGAAAAATCTATGCTTTTCTGTTGTCTCTTACACTAATACCGAAAACAAAAACTAGCGACCAAGCTTGAGTTGAGAGATAAGAGTAACCAAAATGGCAAGTTCAACATGGCCAATGGTGAATAGTTTTTTGTGCAGTTATACTTGAGCAAAATGGCGCAACTTCCAAAAAAATCCCTCTCAACATGTGTCAGAGTGTTTGAGAAGAGCCAGTTTAAAGTCATATCCGATCTTCTTAAATAAGCCAGGCTGACATTTATCCCCATCACATATCACGCTATAAACTACAGCGGAGTGAAAGTGCGGTGTGCAGAGCAGCACAGTGCTATTACACGGGCAGACACCCACCGCATCATTTATCCTGCCCATAAATCAGCCCTCTGCTCTACTGCACTACCTGCTCCTCTTGGCCCGGCAGATCTCACTGACGTATCATTATATCTCATATAGCTCCACTAAAATAACCTCTAGCGAGCGTAAGAGCCCAGGCCGTGTGAAGAGCAGAAGCTGTACCTTCTCTGCTTCATCTGTCTGCTTGGATGATGCTTTGCATAAAGCATCAATTAGGCCTGTGATCTACGCTTGTTGTTTTACTGCCTACTATGTTGTCTCTGTCTCGCAGTAGCGATGAGTAATGTTTTGGGGTTGTATAACACCCCAACTCTTCATAGCAAGTCTAATCTTGTGCCTGTGATATATCACTGCAGGTGAGGGTGCCTACAAAATGAGGACATGTTGTAATAATGAGGATTATTGAAAGGCTGAGGTGACACTGGGTCCTGCATCTAGCTCCACTTTGTCTGCGCTGCCTAACTTATGTGGCACTCAGCCCTGAATTTGAATTCTAAACAACCCACTTATGCCCCTCTCCTTACAGTGCATATGTATTCAAAGCTGGACACCACGCAGCCCTGATCACACATTGGGGAAGAGCCCAGAGAAAGTGGCCAGTGCCTTTCCTTTATCTGGTATTAAGAATTATCTTGGAAGTAGATGTTATAAACACTTATATAGACTTTATGTTCCCCTAATAAAACCCTTCTTCAAGCCTTTACATTTATTTGAGGGTATGCATTTCCTGCCAACATTTGTGATCAACATGTGACATTGTTCTGTTGTTACATAATATTACAGAAAACAGTATTTAATCAACTGTATTTTTTCATTCATCATTCCGTTTGTGTTTTTCTATTTAATATGTACATATTTTTCTTATTTCTGCAACTTATTTGAACTATTTTGTACATTGCACTATTCATGTCTTTTACTTTTAACAATGTAACCTACCTGTCAACAGCGTAAATAGCCTTCAAAATAAAAGCATCTAAATAAAACAGGAAGTTAACCTAAATTACATTTAAGACATACAATTGAAACAAAAGTAACAAAAACAATGTAATATCCTTTTCAGTTTCACAGAACACAAATTGGGTTATTTACATAATATGTTTACATGATTTTGTTGTGAAATAAATGCAATCTCGATGTCATCGTACTATAATACGATGGCTACACGACGGCATTGCGAGGGCTTCACGTAGTCGTGTTGCCTTCTTAAGACAATCGGGCAGCTTCTTGTTTCCTTCGTATTTTCTTCGTGAGGCGAAAAATGCCCGATGGCACCGATGATCAGACGAAAATGACACGATTTGACAAGATGCCCTCACGATGGCCTTACGAAGGGCAAAATGGACACACGAATTCAACACGAAAATGAACCTTCGCAAGGTCCTTCGGCAATTTTTTGGCATGCCAAATATTTTGCCACCGCTCACGAAGTTGCTGCCGGAGCCTGAGAAACTCCACCGGCGGTCATACGATGGCTTAAGATGCCCTCACGAATGGCCCGATGTTGTTATGATCAGAGCTGAATTTGAACATTTCCTTTATCGTGTGTCCATCTGGAGTCAATTTCGGGACAGTGTGACAGGGGCTGTAGGGATTAAAGATGCCGCTCATCAGGAAAGTAGGAGGTGCTGAGCAAGGCCTGCACCCCCTCCCCAACAGCGGAGGCTGAATCAAGGCTCTGTGGAGAAAAGCAGCAAAGCAGTGCAGCAGCACTCAGGCCTGTCTAGAGCAGACTCGCTGTGTACCCCTTCACTTAGCCAGCACTCAACTTCTGATTCAAGTGACAATGCCACAGAGAGAGAGAGAGAGGGAGGGAGAGAGAGAGTGAGAGTGAGAGAGAGGGAGGGGGAGGGAGGGAGAGAGACAGAAAGTGATGAAGAGTAGAGAAGGTAAGAGGTTGTCAGCACTAGTGTGAAAGAGAAAGAAAACAGACATTTTTAGTTGTGAGAGAAAAAGGACACATTTATTTTTCCAAACTGTGAAAGCTAAAATGAAGAGTGTAGCGAAGAAAAACTGATTTAACTTAAATTCGGAGTAAAAAGATTTAGTTGTACTCAACTTCCGACCACGTACTGTATGTGCTTTAGCTCCCCTTGACTGCCCATGCCTCCCCCATTATTTTTCTTCCCACTCCCCACGCACGGCGTCTCTTCCTGTCTCAACTTTGAAGAGCAGCCGTGTGTTTGTTCGAGAGGGCTCTTGCATCACACCTGTTTGTTTAAGCCGCAAATGACGCTGGAGACAAAGCGTTCCGCGTCTCTGCGGACTGCCCGGATATAGCCTGTGGTTGCCAACAACACAGGACTCCCTCTACCTCTCCTCGTCCTTTTTCTTTATTCTCACTCACCCTCTGTCCTTTTCTCTCCCGTTCCTCTCTGACAGGGGAAATACTGAGCCTCGGTTATAATTCCTACAAGCACTGCAGAGCGCTAAATACTCCCAGTGCACCTCAGCTTAGTCCCGTGGATAATACAAGGTAAAAACATTAAGTGCAGATCCACTCTGGCTTGTTTAACTTCGACTTATCACCCCAATAATACCAGCAGACTATCATGAGCAAGGGGGGGAAAACCAAATTCACCAGGAAGTGTATTATCATCTAGGATAAAAGCCACCAAACTCAAGATCACAGGGCAAAGCAATCATCCGAAGCAAAATTGTTTACCTAGTGCCATTTAGAATGCCCTACACTCCAGTCTTAGCCAGAACCTTTAGATCCCACATACAATATGATAAGCAGCTGAGAATTTATTTACCGCAGCATTGTCAAAGGAAGAAAATGCAGAGCACTTGTGATTTTACACTTCACAATAGGTTACGGATCAAAGCCTCTGCTATCAGCAGTTATTCCCTCAAATATACCTGAGAGGAATCACTAGCGTAACCTCTGCTGTGTGTGTAATTCTTTTCTCGTTTTCTTTCTTTTTTTTGAGGTTTATCAAACATAAGCAAGATTCACTCACACTTATCATCAAAGCTGCAAAACGTGAACACGCAAAGGGCAAAGGCTGTTCTTTTATTTGCCAAAGGGGAGGTCAAAGGTTAAGGACTCAAATAAACCGCAAGGGATAATACTCCTGCTTGTTCTGGCTGCTGAAATGAACGGAAAAGGCATGTCTTAGAGATGGATTTTAAAGTAAAAGCAGCAAGACACAAGAGATGGCTGGAAAAATGGGCTACTCATTTTCTAAAAACAACTAAATGATTTATTTTATTGCTTACTTTCCTTCTCGCTTTGTTTCTTTCTTTTTTTCCTGTCTGACTTTCTGTTGCTGTGTGTGCCCCTCAGCTTTATGTCTACCTGACAAGAGTGAAATTGAAGTCAGATGTGTATCCCCTGGGGGGACCTCTCTTTCTTCTTTGCTCGGGTGAAATTTCCCCCAAATATTTTGTCATTTGCCTCCACTGATGGACACATTCCCAGTGAAAAGAAAAGGGCTCTTGTGCTGATTTAGAGCCGGGGTGACCTACACTTTGAAGCAGTAAATACCAGTCTTCACTTTGTTTCAGCAAGTGTTCATTACTTTAGGGTGTGATAGCATATTTGCTCTGCTCACATTAATATTCAGCTACAACATTTGCTCTTATTCTGGTATCTAACCCAAGTGTAAATAAAACATTTGAAGCTTAAACATTTATAACATGCAACTGTTCCCATGCCACTTGACATTTAGTGACGGGGCAGGTCGATACATGAAAACAGCACATTATAAGATGTATATCTCTGCTGAAAAAGCCAAGAGTATCTCAAGTTTAAAGCCACACAGAAATGGTGGAATCCATTTTTTTAAAGCTGGGTTTTTAAGTTTGAATTATGAATTCTAGTAAAGGAAACTCATCGCATCAAAAGCAGAGTACATTTCCCGACACAGACTAGGGCTGTACCTGAATATTCGTTCGCTGGAGTAGGTATTCGGGTTTTAATTCGTTATTCGGATATTCGTTTTTTTTCGGCAGCCGCCAAATTGAATTTATTAAAATCTCCAATATCAACGTAAGAGCTTGTGCCTCTTCGGGGGGTGCTAACACTTAACCATAAACGTTATTGTTTACTTTCTCCGTCTTTATATGTAGATATTACTTTTTCTCCGTTAACCTCCGTCACGTTGTTTCCATAGCAACAACAACTTCCTGTCAACAGCGCTAACTCTCCTTCAAAATAAAAGCATGTCCATACAAAATAGGAAGCCAAGCCAAATTACACTTAAGACATATACAACGGCAACGAAAGTAACAAACACAATGCAATATCCTTTTCAATTTCAAAGAACACAAATTGGGTTGGATACATTAACAAATAACTATAAAACAACAATACTGCAGAATAACAAAAATGAATGCCGTGAATAAACCGAAATACACGTGTTGAAGCGGTTCGCTGCTGATTACTACACATCCCCCCCGCGCGGGCCGAATATTCGCTGCTGATTACTACCGAATATGCGGAGCCCGAAAAATGGTATTCGGGACAGCCCTAGCACAGACACATAATCCTGCTCTCCACCTTTTCCACATGTGCCTCAATAAATCACTCAAGAATACTACGGTCCATTCCAGATGTGAGTCAGTCCTTTCAGACATCAGGCTTCATTATTAGAGCTTACTTTAAAAAAAAAGAACCTTTGTATTATGCAAAATATACGTACTTATGATGAGTCATTAATTGCTCATAGCACTGTATATGTATAGTTTACTTGCACCATTGTGTCATTAGTACCATTATCTTATAATAGCTTATTCCTATTTATTCTTGCAATATTTGGATGTATTTATTGATTGTTGGAGGAGCTGAGACTTAACTATAGCTATTGTGCATGTGACAATAAAGCTTTTGAATGATAAAAATGTATGTTTTTGTCACAATATACATAACACATAAAATATGTTATAATGGCTTACAATAAGGTCAAATATCATAACAATGTTTAAGAGCACCGCCATTTTTTCACATGGATAATAGTGTATTATAATTCCTATAGTTTTAATCTGTCATCATTAGTTAGGTTTAAGTTAAGCAAAGTGAACACATTTATCAACACACAACATGTAGTAAAATAAATACAAATTGTTTGGAAAAAAAAGCTGCAAATGAATCACATTAAAATGTATCATACAGGAAATATAATGTTGATAACATATTGTAGAGTATAATAACTATAGTAGTTATAATACACAATGAGGAATAGAATGCCGTTGTGTGATCAGTAATGATACATTATTATAAAGCTTGACCTTATAAGTTGTAAAAAAATGCTTTATAATTTGTAACAAATATTATTATTAAGCATATGACTATTAACAAGTGTTATAACTTTAATTACATCGCATTATAAGTATGTTAATATTGCATCAAAGACATGGGAGACAAAGAAAATAAAACCAGATATCTAATCTTTTTGAATGACAAAATCTTATATATTAATAAATCCAGATTGAATGCCTTCAGCAGTGAGAGGCACTCTGGGAAAAGAGCTACACATTGTTTCAATTGCTCCTACCCTGTTATCACTTCAGGCACAAGATGGAAAGACAGGTAGACGGCCTCAACTTTGACCACCACCTGCCGTCCCCCTCCTCCCCCTCATCCCTCAAAGCTGTGGTGGGAGAACTTTGCCCCCTCTTCGTCTCTCATCCTTCCTCTCCTCCTCACATCACGCGAGTCTCCCCCTCCATCTGCGAGCCTGAGGGAGAGGATACCTGCGACCAAAGGCCAGTAACATGGCAACAGAGTCAAAAGGCCCTCATGCCGGTTGCACGGCAGGGTGCTGGCATTTACTTCCCCCCCATCCGCCCACCTTTCTTTTTTATACTCAAGGCCCATAGCTTCAACCCAGGAGCCAAAAAAAATCCTTGCTTTCTCAGCTGCCTTCCTCTTCCCAGAGTTAGGAAAACAATATTCCACAGAAAACAGAGAAAGAGAACTTCCCGTCCTATTGTCTGCTGTGCAGGCCAAAGGTGCTGTTTATCAAACTGCAGGATTCCTGTTTCTAAACACATTTTTGATGGAGAAAAATAAATGATTTGCTCTGGCTCCACACTAGACAGGTACATGTACAGTGAGAACAATGATGTTAACATTCAGGGATATTTTCTCCTTTTGAGAGGTGAAAATATATGTTTTTAGAAGCTTGTGATTTAGGGTCATGGGGGATGCTTGAGTTGAGTCTCTGTGTAAGGCCTTATTTTCACAAACAGTCACAGCAGAAGGTATTGTGTCAGAGCCAGGCTTTGACCAGCTGCCTGTTGCTTCACAGTATGTGAGCAAGACTTCCTCCCAGGCTTTAAATGGGTCACATTCTGACTAAAAATGTTAGAAGGTTACGAAATTAGACGATCCAGCTTTTTGGAAACAAGTGACTATATTAAAATATAATGCAATTCAATTGTTGGGTTATAATAGCCGTAGTAGGGTAGAGCTTACTCTCCATGTATCTACAGTTGACATACATAGATTGTATTTGTTTTTTCTCTGAAAGGAAAATATCGTTTTACATGTTGGTGTCTCAAAGGAACAGCTACCTTTCTTCGCTACATTTTCCTCAAGTTTAAAATGACTGACAGCCACCCTGCTGTGCCGTTTTCAGTACATGACGCATATGATCGAGTGGAGCCAATCAAAAAGACACTGTCAATCATGCAGAGCTCAGCAAAACATGTAATGAATGGGCCAGACTCTGTATTTTAAGCTCGTCTGATAGCAACAATATACAAACAAAAAAAAAGGGGGGGGGAATTGTAATTTTGCCATGTATTGCACATGTATGCAAGGCTTTACTTACAAACTTAGACTGTGATAATACACATGTTGTGAGTTGTGGTACGTTTTTAATGCTGGATTATAATTGAAAGAAATCATTTGACATATCAAATGTGTAAATTGGAGCTGTGTCTAATTGCTTTGCGTGTATGTAGAACCTACTTTCATTGCCATTATTGTTAATATTTGTCAGTTAAAGTAATATTATTTATAACGTGTAGTCTTCAGCGTAATTTACTTCAATGTAAAACCCTAAATAACATTTTTAGGAAAAAAGGTAATAATGTGTTTCACTAAGCATTTTGCAGATTATGAAATAAATGTGTGTGAATAATTATGATTTTGTAAAGCTCATTGGGTGCTTATAATGCTATTTGACACCGCAAAGACTACTGCTGCTACAAAATCCCAATTTCACACAGAGATTTAAAAAACAAATTACTTCAATAATAATAATCATAATCATGATGATGCACTTTAAGGAACCAAAACAATACTTTGACATTAGGATTTGGTAAAAGCAAGTGCCAACAGTTTTACACAACAAGGAACTCCATCCATGTTTTTTAGTTTTTTTTAATGTTCTGCCTTTTTCATTTTGTGAGTTTGAGAGGACTAAATTACAATCAATATCAATGAACTGCATGTTTATTAAGTATGGAAATACAAGACTGTGATATATGATTATCTCTGTTTAATTAGTCCAACACAGAGTGGCACAAATGCAAATCAAAGACAACGACATCTTGATGCCATTAAAGAGAAACTTATGCTGCACTAAAATCATGCACCCATTTGGAATTTCCATATTCAATGTAATCAAAGATGGATACAAGCTTAGTGTTAAGGCACCTGTTGCAGTAATGCATTATTTGGATCTACAGCAATCAAAAGCACAATGTATACTATTCCCTGTTTCGCATCCGACCTACAGGAGATTCCTGCAAAACACGATGTACCACAATATCTTCAGAGACGTGTAGTGCTTATAATCTTGCTTAGGGAGATGCTAACTCCACCATCTTGTGGAGTTCTCAGTGACAGAAGGAGAAGGACTCACCCGGAGGGAAGGAGCCGGTGGCAAGCTCATCGATCAAAGACGGGGAAATGTCAGACGCCAAGTACGAGACAGAGTTTTTATGCAGGCTTCAGGTCTGCTAAAGCTACACCTCACAGCAATTACTGTGAATAAGAATGCTCTTTGTGCTTGTAGAGCAACAAAAACAGTGAGAGCAAATCAAGCCATAAAGTCTATGAGAGTATTCTTTACAAATATGTGTCGCTTATCATCAGAATCTGAATGTTTTGTTTTTATCCTAGGGGAAACTGGGTTCCTTGACAGTCGCTGCAATTTAGAATAAAAAATGAAAAGTTAAATAAAAAAATACAATTGAAATAGAAACAAATAAAAAAATGTATATCAGAATATAAATAGAATAAAGATATGTATATAAACATATAGGTTAAAGTGCAATAAAAGTAAAATAGAAGACATATATTTGTATTTAATTAAGAAGGTATCCAAGATCAAATGTGCAATAAAAAGATAAATATCAAATAAATAAGCATAAAGATATTTATATCAAAGAAGTCAAATAAAATGTCCATTAAAAGATAAAATATAATAAAAAGATGTATATAAACAATAGTAAGTCAAAATGTGCAGATTTGACTAACATGTACATTTTAATATATAAAGTGGTGTATTAGTATTAATAAGATTTCATTTCTGCAGATTTGTCAGTCTATTAAGTGCCTGACTGAGGGAGTTTATACAATACATGTTTTATCAATACGACGCCTGCAACGATTACTTAACTTGACATTTTGATGCTAAACTCAAGGTTTCAAGATAAACAATAACAATTTCACTGCACAATGACTTATTGTAAAGAGCATGACATGCTTATTAGATTATATACGTGAAGACAAAGAATGGAATCAGAGGCCTGTACGACGAAGCCGGATTTTCGCTTAGCGGGCTAACTTCAGGGAAAACTCGGGGTTTCCGGTCCTACGACGCTGGTTCTCTTTTTAGCGGGCTAGATCTCCATGGTAACTTATGCTGAGCGGCTAACCTGGTCCGGAGCAGGTTAGGTTGCAGGCTAAGAGATCAAGTCAGTGAAAGCACCGCCTGCTGACCAATCAGAGCTCAGTGTGCGGAGTTTAAAGCTATCAAGTCATATTACAGGAGAAAGGAAATACAGAAAAACTGCCGTTGGAGGAAAAACGGCCGGCAAAAATCACCGACTGTGTGAACGTGAACATTAATAGAATATCACCTCCCATCTTCAGAGCAATCTGACTATTATAACATTAGCGTTAAGAAAGCTTACTTAAATATCTTAAGTAACCGGATCAAAGTAATATTACGTACAGTCCGCGGCACTGTGAGTGCAGACGTCGATGTGTCCCATTATCATTCATATCACATCATATCATAATGTATCATATATTTCCTTATCTGAGTCAGCTTCTTGAGCCGTATCTGGCCGTGCAACACTCACAGTGTACATACTGTATGCAGAAGTATTATTTTAAGCAACACATTAAGTTGACGAAACACTCGAGTCAAATGTAATTAAAGTCAGATCCACTCGTGTCTGAGACGGGGCAGTGATATCATAAACCTGTTAATGTACGCATTCAAACACTTTTTCTTTTACCAGCTGTATTCACCTTGCAGGTGCAGCTATGTGGCTTTTATCCTGGATAAAGTGTTTAAGTCATGGATGTTTAAAGTTTAACTTCTTCATATTTGACTAATATTAAAGTTCACTTTTCATTCAGGAAGTATGACGCTGCGCTGTCAGTACGCTTGTCCATGTTTGTGATTGGTCGAATGCTCCAAATACCACCCCTTTCATGTGATGCGCACCTAACTAGATAGGGCACGGCTGGCTTGAGCGATCCACTTGATAACCAGCGTCGTAGGACCGTTTAGCGAGAGAGCGTATGTTTTGGATTAGGCCAACCGGCTAACTCAAACATATCCAGGTTATGTTGAACCGGCTTCGTAGTACAGGCCTCAGAGGTTACCAGTTATTTCTTGTCTAGCATTGTAAACATTTGATGAATTTGTACATCATTTGAGGGTTTTGAGTATTGCGCGATGCTTGCTATTCACACAGAACAAATTGGAAGACTGCTTAAAAATGTTTTTCTTTATCAACATTATTTTCTGCCTGAAATAAACCAATCCCGAATCAATGAGCAGAGGTCAAACTAAATCAATAGACCCACAAAAACAATGGACCTTATGGAAGAAGCTTGCTTTGTTTGTTTGTTCGTTTTTTGTCGATCAGCACATCATTCTTAAGCAAATATTTTGATGATCAATAAAAAAAAAGTAGGAAGCATCTGATGCTTCCAGATCCTCGTATGTAGGATTGTGTGCGTTTCTTCCTCTTGTGTAAATGTAAACTTGATTTGCTTTGGGTTTTAGACGGTTGGTCAACACATGCATTGAATACCTCACTTTGGACGGTTTGCATTGGGCTTTGTTTGTTCTTGCTTTTCTGAAAGGACACTTTTGTCATTGTCTTTCAGAAGAATTTGCAGTAATTCTTAGTTGCAGCCAAGGACTGTTATACAACAAAATCCAACAAACAAAGACTCATGTAATATGTTACCGAAAAAAAAATGATAGACTCCTTCAAACGCAACCATTTCTAACAAGATTTGAATAAATAAAACAGCTATGGATGCATTAGCCTACTGATAATAAGCATGATTAACATTATAATTAGCAAGATCCTTCTGAAAGTCATCTTTGCTTCTCTGCATGGCCCTACTTTCTGAGGAACTGACACTGTTTACCTATAGGCCCCAGAAATGTCCCAGATTGTAACAAATAATTGCAGTGTGAAAGCAAATGGCAAACTAATTACTCCACCATTCTGAGAAATGTACGGTCATGCAGTCGAGAGCCCCTGCAGGATGCCACTTCACTACTACACACTGAACAAATATTCCACCTTTGCTATTAAACATAAGCAAGAGGCTGCAGAGGAGAGAATAAAAGTTTCACTGGCATCAGACCGATGAGAAGTTATGAAAAGACAAAGGAATATGAGCAAGAGATATAGAGGAGCTAGTCTCTTGCTGAAGCCATCAACTTTCTCCTTGAAAAACTATAGTTGGGAGTGTGTGTGTTGTTAAGTATCTGGATGTATGCTGTATTTAACAAGGTTGAGAAACTGCACGCTAATAGAGTGGTATAGGAATGAGTCCTAAACTCGTAAGCATTTTAGCTTTTCCGGTTCCCTCGTCTCAAAGTCAATCGTTTTTTTAAACGTGTTTTGTGCTAGATGCCTAAATTAAGGTTTGTGGTTATTAATAAAGTCTATCGCTTTTACGCGTCTTAAAAAAAGGCAGCTGTTTAGGAGTGACTACTAAACCTAATCATTCCAAACAGAAGCCACCTTTAGCTAAGCTGTGACGCAAAGTAATGGGACCGCCATGTAGTTCAATTATAAGCCAATGATAGCTTTTTACTTCTGGTGACTGTATTTTCACTAACTATTATAAGTGCTGTTGATTTGTGGAGATTACACTGCTAAACAAAAGTTCCATTGATTTTGTAGAGAGAGCTCTTGCAATGCTAACTTCTGGGCCGGTTCAAAAATAAGTCAACACTGCACCACTATTACAAGCAATTGCTCATTCCCTATATGTTATAAGCAATATCAACGGGTATAAGTTGAGCATGAGAGGGAAATCTATTCGTTTTTAAGGAATTTAAGGGATTGTCACACAACAGTGGGGCTGTGTTTTGTGTTTAAATTAGCTTGCCATAAGTAGTTCAGCTCCACTGTTTAATACTTTCATCCCTTCTAAATATGCAAAAATGAATGTTTTCCATTCACGTGCACTTCTGGTAACAAGAGAAAACATCTACCAGCTTGCTGTATGGATGTGCTGAATCAATTTCACTCAATAAATCCATATTTGTTTGAACATTAACACGCAAAATCAAAATAATATGCAATAAGAACAACCTCTCTTGTTACTGTCCTCCAACAAAAATAATTTGTTTCACAGATTATTTATTTTTAAACTGAAAAGGGGTGTGGCAATAACCATGATTTAAAAATATATATATATATATATATATATATATTGATAGTAAACACATATGATTATATTCTCTCAATACTCCAGTGCCTCTAAATAATTTCTGTTTCTTTTCATTCTCCAATATCCTACACAAAAAATTGTTTATTTAATTTGCAAAAACGCACAATAAAAAGTCAAAGATAATTTGGATATTTTGGTCATTAATAATTGCATGGTAAAGTCTAAAGATGGGCTGCCCTTATACTGACATTTAATTCTGACTTGTAAGTTTGGTTTTATGTTTGATATTTTAAAAACTGTTATGCATTTACAGTTCAGTTACAGCCCCTTGAAAATCTGGAGAGCCCAACATTTTATTTTTAGTGCTTTGAATATTACTGGGCTGTTTTTATGCGTCCATGTCTACATTCAGTTGCTTTATTGCTTCATTTTTTTAGTTTTGCTAATGTGAAAGCCCGTGGCTAACACTCCTCTTGACAAAAGAGATGAGCCGGGCTTGTAAGTTGCGGCTGAAACCACTCCAGGCTGGACTCACATCATTTCTGCCCTCAACAGTGGGTGCCATATTGTAATCAAACAATGTAAGAATTGGGGAAATAAGGGGAGTGTAATGAAGGCCGCACTCGATGACACCACGTTTGTAGCTGTAATTTAAAAAAGGCAAAGATATTCTATTAGGGCCTCAACAAGCCCCTCATTTTATGAAGCACAACCGTACTGAGCTGAATGATGACATTTGAATATCGTGTCAGTTTAAATGTGGTCTACTGGGACAATAATGTGGTCACTGACATTTAATTGGAGGACAGAAACAGGTAGAGAGAGACAAAAGAGAGGAGGGGATTCGTGTGCCGACCTCACCTTTTTCAAAGAGATAAATAAAAGATGATAAACATGCATTAGAGGGGCCATTTTGTCTAGACTCTTCTTTCTTTTTTTGTCTTTGAGAAATATGTCTCTAAATTTAGCTTCAGATTGATCAAGCCAGGCAATTCAGGGGAAAAGGGGGACCTGGGAATAGAGAGAGCAAAAGAAAGAGACAAGGTTGAAAGGTATCTAAAAGACAGGTGCGGCAGACAAAAAGATGGAGGGGAGTGGTGGGAGGGGGAGCATTGTCTGTGAGATCCTGTCCATCACCTGTCACTTTTTAGAATGAAAATACATCTCCACTAATATCCGCCACACACCCACCCACACCCACCCCCACACCCACACCCACACCCACCCACCCCCACCCCCACCCACCCCCACACACACACACACACACACACACACACACCACACACACACACACACAGTCAACCAAGCAGATAAAGACTCCAATACTGAGAGATGAGACCGACAGATGGATTCACATACACACAAATATGCTACGACCAACAGGCGGAGAAAAGAATGAAGGTCAAAAGATATCACGTTCAAAGCTCTTCTGCTCTTAATTTCTGTCTACTTTGTCCACTCCGTAAAGTAAAATGGAGGGCCTCATTAAGTGGCGCCACATATAACTAGCAATAATGTTAATGAACTCTTTGCCACTATTTACTTTTAATGCATTCATGAATGCTCGTGTTGGCTGTTTTTAATTCCCAGTGGAGGTCCTGTCTACTTATGCAAATGTGGTTCTTCATACAACGTGACTTGCCACTTCAAATCTGTGTGCTCTTTTGAAAACCTTTAGATTAGCCAGCTAAGTTTAAAGGGGACATATCGTGAACATTTTCCCATTAATATATTTATTGTAGGTTTTTACTAAAACATGTTTACATGCTTTATTATTTAAAAACAAATAATTTTTCGTATACTGTCAATCTGAATATATCTGTTTTCAGTCTCTGTCTGTTTTAAGATAAGATAAGATGGACCTTTATTAATCCCCGTGGGGAAATTCAGTAGTTTAACAGCAACAGGGTAACTCTCTTTAAGAAACCCCTTCTGAAAAAGCCAAGTCTGTTCTGATGCGAAAATATTGGCATCTTTACAGATTTTTGTAAAAGGTATTTTCTAATAAGTCTGCATTTGGCATTGATGAATCCCATGTTTTCTTACCTACACTGCCCAAAAAAAACTGACTGGGTTTTCTTATTTGTGGGATGGCATCTGCATATACAAACGTACAGTATGAAAGTGAAAACAGAAGTGACTTTTCATTATATGTCCTCATTAAAAATGATTACTTCTTCTTAGTTTAATTACTGTCAGACATACAGCATTAATGTCAATGTCAGAGAGAAGGTTTCTGGACAAAGCACCGTGTTTTGTAATTTGAGAACAGGGCCAACACAATTTAGTTTAAACACTTCCTGCCATGTCATTCAAATGCTAACTAGGGGTCAACTTTTAATAGGAAAGAACATTAAATATAAAGTGTTTTTACAGTTCTTGCTAGCCTCCCCCGCCTGCTCTTCATTGTGGCCGTCCATTTGCAATGAATGGAATCTTGTCATTCACCACTCTGTTTTACTGCTTCAGCCTCTCTCCTCTGGTGTCAAATGACCGCACTGAAGTTGCCCTTGTTTTGATGCTACATTTACATGGGAAGCAAATTCTCCAAAGGAGCAAAGTGGACCACAGTTGCACTGAATACAACTAAAATGTTCTTTCTGTAGTGCTCACCCCGGAAAAGCTCCATGTTCTGTCAGCACAAATCGCTACGGCTTAATGTTCAAAAGTTAAAGAAAAATGACTGCATGTTTGCATACAAATTAAATATTCTTCCATTGCATAAAGTCAAAATTACCTTGTCTACTAAGATTCATCTGAGGTTGGTGTTTATTAATTTACCAATGCACTAGGGCTGTGCATCTTCACTGGTCTCACGATGCATCACACGATGCATCACACGATGCATCACAATGCGTTGCATCCTCAATTTTCTATATTACGGCACATGGCTTCTTTTTCATCAATGAATACATGCAGTAAGATAAATATGAACTCCCTTCTTATTATTTAGAAAGTGCGTCAGAAATCAATAACATAAATGTCTTGACATTAAATTATAAACCAAAGTAAATCAATTGTATAGCTCTAGCCTCCCTATATCTGTGTGTGAAGTTGTTCCATCCTCAAAAACTAAAAACGAATGCTTCTGCAGTCTAGCTGCAGCTTCTTGCAATGGTCTTCTGTTAAAAAAAGGACACTGAATGTCCTGAATGTGGCATCACACACAAGACTTGAGTCTGAACACAGCAGACAACAGGAGTATTTACAACAGCATATAAAAACTAAAATAGTACATGTGGGTGCACACTTACATTCTCTGTCTTACTGTTACATAAATCCCATGAATGTATGAGATTAAGTTAGCTTCATCATATCTCAATCAGTGATTAAGTGAATAATAAAGTTTATATCGGGTACTATCAGCCTGTCACTCATTATTTCAGGGAGGGGGCGGGGTTTGGAGGAACAGAGGAGACGGTGATCGCGGAAGCTTTCCTCCTGCCTTCACAAACTTTACACACGTATTTATTGTCTGAAAATAGCAAGAGGACATTCATACTCTGCAATCCAAGACTTGATTAAATCCACCAAAAACCTGACATGACGAGAACGAGTGTTTTTCAGAAACATAAATCGATGTGTGTCTCTGAGCCGCAGCGACACGGACTGATTCAGAGCGGGTCATTCTGCTGTTGGTTCTGGACTGGTGCTTGTGTTGGTGGATAAAGCAGACTGCTCCGTGTTTGGAGTTGCTGTGCCGCTGTCACTTCTGTTCCCTGATCTCTGCGTCACCGGCCGATTTGATATTCGTGACAGGACAAAAAAAAACAAACAAACGTTATTGTCCAGCCGCGGCCGGAAAATCAGGAAGCAACGTTACTACGCTACAATCGATTATGTTCTGTCCCTGCAGAATCGTCCACGTCTGCATCACGATGCATCGTAGAAACGATTAATTTCAACACCCCTACAATGCATACATCTGCTCAACATTACATGAAAGATTAACTACTTCCATATGAAGGATTTTTCTGAGTGGAGATTGGTCATGCACCTGTATTTCCTAATGACGTATGTAAGGGTTAGTCAATCTTATCAATCAGTCAACTAACTGGTTTTTATAGCCTTATTCCACTGATGCATGTTTATTGAATCATTTCATAGTTTTCCATTGTGTAAGTCCTTTATCTCTAGGGTCAACACTGGGGATATTCATTTTGCGAATAAATCACACAATTAATGTAACAGACTAGTATCAAAGCATTTTGTGTCTCACCAGATTTCATACAGTGCATGTATGGATTCATAGACTGCAAATGCCTCTATTCATTTGACAAAAGTTAATGAGGAAAGAAGGTGAAAATAATTTAGAGCAATATAAATGCAAAGCGAACAGAAGGTCAAAGTTGGACTAATTAAAAGTGCTATAAAATTGTCTAGTGAAATAAAATTGCTGCATGTAGCTATCAATTAGAAATCGCAAAATAGTCCTAGGCTGTAGCGGCACGGAAATGAATCTGTCAACATTTTTCATTATTGTATGATAACACAGGAGAAAATTAAGTCACAAAATAATTGTTACAAGCTGGACTTGACCTGCTTCATGCATTACCTCGGATTATTTCACATTCCCCACTTTGCAGCAGCAACACTCACACACAAACACACACAGGAGGCTTTCTTTTCTACACAGGGTTGTTTTTGCATTTTCTGACAGTGTCACAAGGGGTCTTCTCTTAATGAATCGAGGTGAGAGCACAAGCAGCGGTGGAAAAATGATGGCCCAACCACATGTAGAGCATGTAGGTGCAAGAACACATTTTGGGTAATTCTGTGACCAAAGTTGCTGGCGCAGCGGCGGCACACCTGCAGTGCAGTCGCAAGAGAAGTTAGATGAGAAGGAATAAATTACCAGTAGATGTGGAAGGGGTTGGTGTCAATCACTCAATTGAATAAGGTCTCCTCATTTATTTTATTTAAAAGGAATAAGCTCCATGCGGAAGTCCAAGCCTTCTGAACAGAGGAAAAATGTCGATGATAGGTGCAGAGATGTAAGTGGAATGACAATGAAAATGTGCTTCATGGGATATCTAATTTAAATATAATTAATTGTACAGGAAAATATTGAAATCTCACATTTGCCACGATAAATCAAATCTGTTAGAACCCAATCTGACATCTGGAAAATGTCTTTAGTTATGTATTGGCTCTAATTATCTAGAAAGCACTCGTGTCACATCTCTATATTTAGCATTTCCTTTTGTAAGAATAGTAGCTAGTGTTTATGATCAGTGGAGTGGTTGGTTTAGTTAGACTGAAAGAAAGAGTGCATTTCAAGGTCACCGTCTCAAAAAGACTCAGAAGTGTGTCAACAATTGATGAATTATTACGTAGCGGTTTGGTATTCTGTGGAGATAATTAGCACTTTCACACATTTAGCGCAAACAGCTTCTAAACAATGCTGAACTTCTCTTGTTAGGAAAAATGTCTAAAGATATGTAGTTGCTCTATACTAACCACTGTTATTGCGTTAATTAAACATCAATTATATGCCTGTTGTGCACTTACTTTGGCTTGCCACTGCAGCACAAAATAGCTCTATGCCGTTTTGGTTTTTCTTTGACAAAATAAAAAGGCTGCTTTGGTTACAAGGTCCATTTTGTTATTTGCAGCTAAAGCACTCAAATATGACAAGTCGTGTATGTGACTTCTACACGAGACACACTTGGAAACAACATCTCTGCGGAGACTTTCATTAAGCATTCAAATCATTTATTTAGACTTTTACACTGGCTGTAAAAATCAGTATTTGAAAAGTGTTCATCCGTATACAATAACAGCTATAATTGAGCTACGAGTAAAAATGGTTAATTTAATCATATATAAAATTATCATTTTTTATGATGGATCATTCCTCTCCTTCATTTTGTGAGTGCTCTGATCATCAAGATTTGGTGTTATCATTTTGGTGCAAACTCGCTGTTTAATTGCTCTATTTATACACACCGACTTGCATACAGTACATACTTTTACTGCATACTAGCACCTTGTTTATTCATGTTACGCATCATTCATTTAGCAAGTCTTTTTCCCACTGCTGCGATACCGTTTTCACATCCAAATTATTTTCAGCGTTGAATTAAATGAAAAAAACAATCTCTAGCATGCGCACACAAACAGCCAAATACAAATTATGGAGAGCCAACATGCAACACAACACAAATGTATCCAGATGATAAAATATGATGTGGCTGACACTGCCTCCAATGAAAAATTATTGTCATGAGCCAACATGTCAGCAGTATAATCATGAATGATGTGCGGAAGAGAAAGGTCACAGCTGAGGACCGAGGCTTTATGTGGAGGAACAGCTAAGCTCTTTAGCGCCCGGACTTAGAAGCTGTAATTCACTATCGAAGACTTGGTGTCTTACACGTTCATTCTCTATATTTTATTTCTCGTAATACAGAAACAGATGCATCATGTCATGGTATAAAAAATGAACGTCCAATTTTATTCAAAACCAATTTCCCCACATGGGATAATAAAGGATGTGAATCTGTAATCAATCTCCATTTAGGTTGAAAAATGGTATATCATTACGGAAGTGAATGACAGACTAGCGAGCATGTGACTGCAGAGAAAAAGCAGGTGAGGTTTTCCAGCGTAAATGTGGAGCAGCATGCCTGACTGTGTGTACTCCTGCATATCCTTCTGGCCATGCTTTGTTATAGCTTGGATTCTATCGTGTTCCCCCCCGTTACCAACAATACCACGCAGATTTTCTGACACTGGGGCCATTTGGGAGCTATTAAAGTGCCTGGACAAAGTATGTGCATAACAGTAGCCTTCCAGTGGCTCCCACATAAGGTGGAAATCACAGAAATACAGTGTGAAGACAGGAGTTGGCTGGATTTAGCCTCCTGTATTCAAACTACTTTAGAACTTTGCATCTGTTTTATGTTAATACTCTTAGAGCCTGTCAATCTTTTTCTTAATCTTTTATCAAAACTCATCTGTTGGAGTGAAATAAATAACCGCTCATTTTGGCACATTTTAATTAAGCAACAAAAGAATCAATGTTCTAAATGCCTTCTGCTAATTACATAATATGTATGCATCAAAGTGACAACAGATACACCACAGTCACCTTCCAGTGAAGATATTTCGGGGGTGTAACACAAAGGAAATGAATCACACGGCAGCGGAGAGTGACAAGTAAAATAATAGTTCTGAAATATGTAATTACAGCTTAGAATATGTTTCCGTTTGCCGCTTGTTATTTCTCGTCTATCCAGTCATGTTTGGTTATTATTAGTGTGGTCTATTGACTGTTTGAGAGCAGTGAGTAAACCAAACATTAGACCGGTTTTGGTGATTGCAAATCATGACCCTGGGGCCTAGATTATTAAAAGTGACTCCAGCACAAAAAGTACAATAAATTAGTCTAATGATCCACATGATTCAAATGAATTAAAGAGGATTTAATGTTGCAACCTCTGTGGATTTAGTGAAATATTGCAAATAAAAAGGTCTGAACCATGCGGGGAACCTCAAGACATTAAACATTAAGTCTGTGGAAGTTCAACTAATGGCTTAAGTGAGTGGGGTAAATCTTGATGAGTCAGCCGTTTTGATGATATAAGGCTTGAAGTTACATATTATGGTCTCTTTGAGTGACAGGTGGGTGGCATCTGAGGTCACAAGCGCTGTGTTCTGCTGCGTGTTCGGCCCGCCTTAACCCCACAGATCATGCCCTTTGTTGGATTAGCCGAGTCAGATTAGCTGTCACTCATTAGACGACAACGGCATTAGCTGTTCACTTTAAGCTTCACTATGGCCACGGAAGAAGACGTCCAGTCCATATCTTAGCTCTATTGCAAACCCCTCCGTCACAAACTTTCCAACTTGTATTTTAATAATTACAACAAATTAAACATTGAAAGCTTAGTGGTTGCTGTGTTTAGGTCCTACAACCATAGTGTAGTTTGTTTATAGTCCAATGTTAGCTTATCACTCCTGGTGGATGCATTTAGAGTTAAAACATCATAAAAGTGTTATTTATTTGTGACTGTTACCTTGTTGATCAGAACATGTAAATATCATACGTTTGGTTTATTTTCTGCAATAATCCAAAATGTAATGGAATATTGGCATTGGCTTTTTGTCAAGGGGGATCCAGAGCGATGCTAACTTCCATGATGGCCAACGAAAAACACATCTTTCCTGCAGCACTCTATTGGCCATCACTACTAATCACACTACCAACAATGGCACACCTAATAACCTGTCAGGCTTGTCTTGTTGAAGGAATATCATTCTTAATCTGAAAGCCTGGTGCCCCCAAAAGAAGAAGAAAAACGGAAAAAAAACAGGACAGCACATACAAAACTGCAGAGCATGAACTGTCACACACGTCAAAGTGAGAAAGAGCAATCTGACCTGCGAGATTACGATATATTACTCTACAATGACAACTGGATCCAATCATGGCAGAACACTTCAGTGAGCCAGTCAGTTAATCCTCCAATCAGACAGACACGACCAACACAAAATGATCAGAAGTACAAATACACTTTAGATACAGTGTCTTTAAAAATACACTCCTGGAGTTGATGAAGTAGGAGAAACCTACTTAAGTACAGGCAGATTAATAAAAAACAAAAAATATTACGAAATGATGTTCCAATCACTGGCCTCTATCAAGGTCAAACATGTAACACTCACAGTATAAAAACCTCTCTGAAAATGAGCTGATCAGATTTGGGCCACTTTATGATGTCATAATGATTTTGTGGCTTGTGTAACCATTAGCCAATCACCAACCAAGGTAACCCCCCCACCTTATCACCTGAATCTCCTCCCATTGTGTTATATTTAACCAAATATCTCTCAGAGGGCGTGGGGAGTGGCTCCTTATTTTCATCTAAAGTAACAGGCTGAAACAGAGGGGATTATGGGATGCTACATTGCATGATCTGTTTGGTATTTCAAGACAAACACTTCAGAGACATGTTTTGTATATATCTGAGAACTATAATATATTGATGAAAAACAGTAAAACAGGGGACCTTTAAGTCCATGATATAAAACGTTTTTATATGATTGTTTTTGTAAGTAGTGTTAGTACTGTATATAGTATATTTGTCTACATTTGCACACATCTGGTCACACCTGAGCCTCTCTTGCTACGGATGGTGTATTTCACTCTCTGTAGTACACATCCCAGACTTCTTGTGTTGGAGAGCAGAAACACAGGGGAGAAGGTTGTGAGAAGTAATGAGAATTCCAAACTGGACAGCAAGGTGATGTGTGTGACTGACAGCACAATGGAACTCATCATCCTGATTAAACGGGACGTCCCTTTTTAATTATTTTCAGTATCTCCTTTTAAACGCAATCTGAAAGAGGTCACTGAAAAAAAGCAACTTTCCGAAGAGATGACTTCTTAGTTTTTCACACTGGACTCGGGCAGAGTAAAGAAGATTGGAAAAAGATGTTCATATCATGAGAAAGCTGAAAATGACTGACTAATCCACCTGTCAAATAATCGCAGTGCACTAATACAGATCAGTGCTACAGCTGCGGAGGGCTCAAGGTCAGAGTCACTGTTGGTTTGTGCTGACCAGAGACTGTGTCAGTGACATTCTTCTGATGAGACCAGAAAACAACAAACACTGGTGCCCTTTTCCCTAAAAAGTATGTGAGGGTTTTTTTAAACATGGACGACGCACTTAAAAATAGGCGATACAATTCTTTCCAATTGTCTTTTGTGTCTGTTCTGGTTAGTCACCAAAGCAGTTACTGCGATTCATTTTTTTAAATATTGGTTCTTATTCTGTATTTTTTATCAAACACTAAAACCAGAGTTAATGACTGTTGGAACAGAGGAGATGGAACAAAGACGTTTTCGGTTTTTACTTTTTTTCTGCCGTTTGAATAAAGTGTGTTCTTAGATGATCAGCAAGATAAAAACACCATTTCAATCAGAAAGAAGCCTGGCAGCTTTGAGGAGAGAATATAAGTGTACGTTTTGTATCTATTATAAAAATTGTGTTTTGTTTATGATATATTTACATTAACCAGGTCACCTAGCATTACGCCTTAAAAGTTATTTCAGCACACAGTAATAATAACAAATAAAAGACAAATAAGTACACAACCATGGCTAAAAAAATGAGTAGCAACAGTTTAAAAGAACTAGGTGACATAAATAACATATTAAAGTATTGAGACCTTATACAAATAAAACTGTTGGGACCGTTTTTTTTTTAAATGTACGTTTGTTACAGTGATATTTTCACACTACAATTGGCTCATTGCACAAGATTGCAACAGATTTGATTACAATACATTTCTGATTCTATCAATCAGGTGTTTTGCTGGGGTGGTGGGGTTATTTACACAGGTTGACTCATTCATGCACCACTATACACGACGTAAGATACAGACGGACAGGACACTCATACCAGGTCATGAGTAAAGCCAAATAAGGCTGATTTAACACAGCCCAGTGATGCATTTGCTCTAGTCCACCTAGTAAACATTACAGATGTGTTTTGGTGTGTGCGCTTGTGTTGTTTGTATCTCTGTGTGCACATGTGTGTGCATACGGACAGAGGCTTTGATAAGAGGTCTTGAGAGGTATAGTGGAGGACCATGCCCTCCTCTCGTCTGCTCTCCTCTCCATCCCGCCTAGCAGGCTGTCCTCATTACTGTCAGTCAGCATCAGGTTTAGCAGTGCCAGGCTCCTGCACAGCCCTCTGTCCTCTCTGCCCTGCCAGCACTAGCCTGCCTGACTGCTGCCATTGGTAAGCATTGTGAGAAACCCCCTCAACCCCCTAGAAAACCTAATTATTCTCCACCCGCATCCGATGGGGAAGAAAAAGAGGGAGGCCGAGAAGGAAGAATCACACGTGCACTCCATTTATAAGCGCTGTGGCAATTACTCAAACAAAGGAAATGTGTGTTCATATTATATCTGCGGTTAAGAAAAATAATTACACTAGCATTCGCATTTACAAATCGTTCCATTGAAGCATAAATATTGGAGGAAAGCCCGATACGTTTAGAAAGTGTGAAACACTCTCTAAGAAAACATGCATGAATCAAACTGAGCGTCGCTTTGACTAGCCGTTAACTGGGTCACTCAGTTGGTGATTGTGTCTGACCACCAAACAAACAGTCATTCATATGCCTGTGCTCCGGTCCCCGTTTTCATCTGGAGCAGTTCCACTGAGGCCACTGAAAGCAAAGGAGCTGACGGGTCAGGGATTTTAAACCTGTCTCCGACTTCGGCACAGTAGCCATTACCACAGAGGGAAAAACAACTCCTGTGTCATCCTCCATCTAAAGCAGGGTTTATTTATGTTGTCTGCACATCTGGTTTTTTTTAGGGGTGAAGGGAGAGTGACAGTGAAGAATTCCCATCAACTCGGCTGTCACTTTTCTGTCCTCTTCAGTCCGTCTCTTGGTTTCAGTGAAACGTCAGTGCATTTAGTGTCAGTTGTAAAACCCATTTCAAAAGTGCATTTATTCTAAGAAATACAGAAAATATCTTTTCAGCCACACATATTGGTCGCTGACCAGGATAAGACCTTCTCCATATGCCTTGAAATGCGACGCCGGGTTTGGATAATAGCCTGCAAAACATAGCATTCTTTCTCATTCTTCCACTCCGTGTGCCATCTGCACGGTAGAAATGCCTTGAAATAAGAAATGTCTAATAAGAAATAATCTTCTATCTCATAATAAACATTTGGGAGGGCTCATTGTCATAAACTGTAAAGCTGAACAAAGATATTGATATGGCATTCTGTTCAACATTAAAGACTTTTGTCCTTGAATATTCTTTCAGAGTCACGCAGCTGTGCAGATCTGACTTGGAACGGGGGAAGCTTTTAATAAACTCACAGGGACATTCAAAGGGGCTGGCAGCTACAGAGGTTTCATTTTCCCAGCAGTGAGCTGTGTGATTTAAAATAAGGATCATTTTGAGAAGGGGAATATCACAATGATAAATCTAGATCAAATAACTGAGCAAGGTGTAAGGCTGGATTAGCAAGGCCTCATAATCCTGAAAGACTGAAAAGGAAGCACGGAAAGTTACAGAAAGAGAGATGTAGTAAAACACGATGGAGAGTTTGTGAATTTTTATTTAAAAAATACACCTGTGCCTCTCTAATAAAGTATAAATGTGGTTTTAACATCCATGGTCAAAAGACAAAGGTGAATCTTCTTCATGAAGCATTACTATAAGACTTTGTTAGACCTAAAGCTAGAAATCTCCGAAACACACCAAGGAGTCTTTTCTACAGGGAAGGAAGAACTGTCCTTGAGAGAGTTGTAGGACACAGACAAGTGGAGGAGTTGGACGTACTGGTCAATTTGTCATTCACAGCGAATAAGAGTTAGAAAAAAAGAGAAAAAGACAGAGGCAAAGTGAAAGCTCCAGCTGCCCACACAGACAGCGAGCTACAAACAGGGAAGCTACAGTCACCGCTGTCAAGAGCGTGAGTAAAAATGTGGGACACTTCTAAGATGATATTTCTGAGTGATAGCCCAGAATTACAACAACTAGTTCGCCTCACTGACATTAACAAAATAACCAGAATGTGTGGATGTGTTGTTGCAAATGTGCAGTACACATCTTATTTGTTCACAGTCTTCTTCCTGCATCCCAAGGAGACAGTGACAACCTTACGGGTTGGTTTACAAGGCAAATCTCTTTATGGAGGTGCAGGAAAAAAAGGTTACGCCCATCGCTCTGTAAATGGTTGCTACTCCATCCTTTCATTTCCATAACAAGCCATCAGAACTCATCTCCCACTGAAGTGGGCACAGTCCCACTGGCAATTATCATGCTGGGACATGCCATGGTTATGTGTTACTCGGCTGTTGCAGACAAAAGCGGTGGCAGCGGTAACAACGACAACAGTTGAGTGGTAAATCTGAGCGATGTCGGTGGAATCGTCGCTTTGATTTCTCCAGGAAACAAGAGCAGGCCTCGTTTACATGTTCCTGTATGAAACTTCCTGCAAAATATCAAACGGGGAAACAGTATCATCTCACCTCTGTCTGCTTTACCAATTTCTAGGATATACGCAGCCACAATACTAAGAAGGCATGTAGGGTGGACATTTTTTAGATTAGTAAAAAAAAAGAAGCCGGACTTTAAGACTCCGTCCACACGGAGACGAAACGGGTTGTATCCGCTACAGTTCTCTATCGTATAGACGGTTCGTCCACACGAGGCCGACACGGAAACGCGGATAACGATAACGGATCCCAAGGTGGGTAGATCTGCGGACGAAACGCTCTGGGGGGCCAAACGGCTCCGTGTGTACACCCTATACGATTATTTCCTGATAACGATGACGCCATAGCCCCGCCTCTCCCCACCTCTGCTGCTCACCCCCGCGTCACCCGCGTCATTGCTGATGTGTTTCGCCAACAACAACAACAACAATGGCGGATCAGAGGGTTGCTGCTTTTGGTGTATTTTGTGGCGAAAGTACAGCGCCACTTACAGGCCCGGCATATGTCCTACAGCGTTTCCAGCGGGTCGAGCGGTCTCGTGTGGACGGACACGTTTCTTGAGCCGATTCCGTGTCGACGGAAGAATTTTTTGATATCGAATTCGGTTCGTTTTCGTCTCCGTGTGGACGGGGTCTCAGACACAGGTGTAAAAACGTGCAATATTTTGATGTGAATCGGAGTCTTGCTGGAAAGGATAGGTTAAAGTGTTAACTTCTGACTTATGAGGGATCATATTAGCTTAAGCTTATTAATTTTTTTACACAGAATTGGGACTTTTGATATCGTCTCTCATTTCTTACTGCGAGCCATGAAGGGTTCCCTTAACGGACAGTATGGACAGATATTATTGCAGTGACCAAAAGAATTACAGAAATCCTTAAACATAGGAATGAGTTAGCATTTTTGAAATGGGGGCTTTTAATGTTTATTTGTTAGATGCCTGAAATAATCAGACATTTTTCTGATCACTGATTAGTTGTTAGATTAATTTCTAATGCAAAAATACTAGAAAATCCTATTTTCAGCCTATCAAATAAGGGGATTTATTACTTACCTCTGTTTTATATCCAATAAAGGGAATATATATAAGGGTTTTGGAATGACTAGACATTTAAAGAAATTGGACTTACTTGGAAAATATAGAAATGTACATCCAAGACTCTCAGAGATTGTATAGCCCATTAAACAGTTATTCTAGGAAATAATCAGCAGATTAAATGATAATGAAAACAATTATATAATTGTAGCCGTTGTGAAACTTAAAGTTGAGTCGCTGAAACATTTATGTTGAAATGCTAGAATTCTAAAGCTACTTTTAGCCGCCTATCTTATAATGCCATGGCTCCCCTAGCCCGGCTGAATGGCAGGGAGGATATAAGGCATAAATCAATGTGCATAACACACCTTGCATCACATTATCATTGTGTAATCCTTTCTTTCTCATCTGTCAATCATCAATAGAAAAACGTAATCCCTGAATATCCGTGGACTAGTCCGCACTGATACCTTTGACACAAAGAGTAAGCACAGCCTCCATTTCTAATACAAAACGTTCACTTTGAAGTCTTAAGATAAGCGTTAGATGTGTGACATTATTCATTAGTAATGTGTGTCAGTTTGCATTTCTTTTGCACCTGTTTTTCTATTTGACCAGGGCTTTGGTTTTCTCCCCCGGTACAATACCCTATTCTAGTGCAGATGCTCCAACCCAGTCTTACACTAAACGTGTAATAACTACGCTGGTCCACAACTTGGGACGTAGTATTTCTACAAAAACGCCTCTGAAATTGTAGGATCCCTACGTTTTTTTTCACCATTCATTTCCAATGGCTGGCGTCTATGTCACGTGATCTTCAACTTTCTCTCGGCAGAAAAAAAAACATGGCCGACCTTCATTTTATTCTCGGTGGAAAATGCCTATTTTAAGGTTAGTTTGGCCATTAAAATGCGTTTTGATGTCATTTGTTGCGAGAAATACGAGTTGTTAATTCAGATTATTTGTGCAGTGGATGTACATGGTTGCTAAGGTGGTTGCCATGCTATCGAGTGCTGTTAAAGCCTTGTCTCCTAAAAATTACGTTCCCACAAAACTAAACTGCATTCTCAATTACGTTAGAAACGTATTTTCTCCCACGTTACGTTTGTTATGAACGTATCTCAAATACGTTTATTTTCTACATATCTTCTAGAAACATATTTTCTCCCAGGTTACGTTTGTTATGAACGTATCTTAAATACGTTTATTTTCTACATATCTTTGCCATTTATTGTCTTGCTTATAATAATGATAATAGTCATTTATAAATATCATTTTAGAGCACACATTTGAAATCGAGAATCGGGCTCGATATATGGTTAAATTAAAATCAGTAGGCGAGGCTGTAATTTTCGCCAGCTGTTACTCTCATGAGCGAGGCGGAAAATAATAGTTTTAACATGCCAGAAAGCTGCTGTGTCGTTTAATGCACCTCAAACATTAAAACAAATCCAGAGTTACGTGTTTCTGTACTTCTTCTAAGAAGAAAGGACAGTAAAAGAAGAGCTCTGTGGCTCCAGGCTCGATCACCGTTCAAATGACAGCGTTGGTTTCCCAAAAAGTGGGCGGGGCTGTAAAGTGACGTAGATTTTACTCATCTATTATTCAAAACCATTCTATTTATTCTAACGTAAATTACATGCCAGTGTTTTATCTTTTTATTACTTATATTTTTATACTTTATTTGCTATGAGTTATATCTGAAGCAAATTATGTTTCTGAAGATGTGTAGTCAATTCCACCCTTCAATGTAGCATAAATGTGAACTCTCATTACAGGAACAATACCGGAAACAGACGTAGGAAAGATCCTCAGCTCGCTGATTGGATGTTTTAGCCGCAATGCACGTTTGGATATGGTGTTAATGCGATATGTTCAGAGTTTAGGATGGCCTAAGACACTACACTACCCATAATCCCCAGCTATCGTTTGGGACTACAGTCCAGTTGACAAACCCCGTGATTAATCTTCAAGCTCTGGGATTGGATGTTGGAGTGGCAGTGCGCCAAGGTTACGCCGAGCGTCAAACAGCTCTTTGAAATGGAACGAAACCACGGCAGATTATCCAAAACTGGACTCGAACGCCCCCCCAGAACTACACATGCTGGCTATTGTGTTTCGCAACATGTTCTATGGCACGTCTCTACTGGGAATTGTAGTTTTAAAAAGACGTTTTTTTTTCCCAAAATTAGAAGTCGAAAGACTGTTGACATTAAACTGTGTACAGCCCTGGAGGTTTAGGCGATAGGAAACACATTGGTTTGTACAAATTTAAAACATGTAATTAATAAATGGGTGAAAATCGCTTGTGTCCATAATGGGCAGCATTAATATATACCCACATGACAGCTCATTGTTACTTTGTAATTCTACTCCACTACAATTCAGAGGTTAACCTGGTATTTTTACTCCACTACATTTATTTTAGTTACTTTGCAGATTCTGATTAATGATGTTAAATATAAACAACCCTTAAAGCAGACTTTAGTTACACCTAAGTAAAATTCAGGGAAAGGTGATTGTCAAGTGCCAACAATCAGGAGAGATATTTGATAGTTGGTGCTTGAAAAGACTAAACATTTATCTGCAGATCTCTAAAGTATATTCATTACTCGTTATTCTCTACTAATAGTTCATTAAAAACTGTATATAATGGCTATTTTGCACATCCCTTTCAAGATTTCAAGATTTTCTAAGGTTTCTAAGGTCCTCATATTAATATCTTTGTACATCCGGCACTAAACTGTTTTATTGTAGAGATCACTTACAGTATCTTCTTGATTTTTTATATTCTATATTTCTATCATTGACCTTCTACTTCCCCCTATGAAAGTATGTACTCTTAATATTTTTTTCATCAAATAACATTATTCAACAAAAATAACATTATTCAACAAAAATAATTCAATAACGTGCTTTAACCACTAGGCGGTGCACACAAGGTACACACAGCATACTAATAATAACTTTGTATTATTAGTGTAGGACACACATATATGTATGTATAACATCTGAAGATGTGTAGTTTTATTCATGTTTTTACATAATTTTACAGGATATTGCTATACTATTTCTCATGTTTTACTTCTACACATTAATATCTGATTTTTAAAACATCACAGACAGAAAGGTATATCCGTCATTTAATGGTATTGTTCCTGTAATGAGAGTTCACATTTATGCTACATTGAAGGGTGGAATTGACTACACATCTTCAGAAACATAATTTGCTTCAGATATAACTCATAGCAATATTGTAACCATTAAGAAAAGCCAACTGCATTAAAAACCCAGTTAACAAACACTAGGTAAAGTATTTGTCCTTCAGTAATGAAGATGTAATTCCAATGTAGACACACCTGGGGTCGCTGGTCAGTCTGTTACGCTGAGCCATGCATTGTCTGGAACGTAAAAGGGACGAAGAAGACAAAGTGAAGTGACGTACTTCCAGTTCAACATGAAAACATTCATGTTTCATTCATTCCCAGTTAAACTATTATTATCCCAGTTACTATTACTATTATTTTCTGCCTCGCTCATGAGAGTAACAGCTGGCAAAATTACAGCCTCGCCGTCTGATTTTAATTTAACCATATATCGAGCCCGATTGTCGATTTCAAATGTGTGCTCTAAAATGATATTTATAAATGACTATTATCATTATTATAAGCAAGACAATAAATGGCAAATATATGTAGAAAATAAACGTATTTAAGATACGTTCATAACAAACGTAACGTGGGAGAAAATATGTTTCTAGAAGATATGTAGAAAATAAACGTATTTGAGATACGTTCATAACAAACGTAACGTGGGAGAAAACACGTTTCTAACGTAATTGAGAATGCAGTTTAGTTCTGTGGGAACGTACTTTTTAGGAGACAAGGTTTTAACAGCACTCGATAGCAGCGTCCACGGCAACCACCTTAGCAACCATGAAAACGTTGAATGTGTACAATTTCCTTTAGTAATCTTCGTAATAACTAGCAAACTAAAGACCATGTACATCCACTGCACAAATAATCTGAAATAACAACTCATATTTCTCGCATCAAATGACATCAAAACGCATTTTAATGGCCAAACTAACCTTAAAATAGGCATTTTCCACCGAGAATAAAACGAAGGTCGGCCATGTTTTTTTTTCTGCTGAGAGAAAATTGAAGATCACGTGACAGACGCCAGCCATTGGAAATGAATGGTGAAAAAAAACGTAGGGATCCTACAATTTCAGAGGCGTTTTTGTAGAAATACTACATCCCAAGTTGTGGACCAACGTAGTTATTACACGTTTAGATGTGAGACTGGGTTGGATGCTCACACCAAACTACTCAAAATGTATTCTTAACTGCAAGGGCAATTATATAATAATAATAATCACATTGTGACCCATTTGTCCGACGATGGCATATTTATGTATCATCATGACCTACAATTCCGGTATAATACTGGCATTTAAAAACAGAAATGTTTTACTTACTGCAGAATTGTACCAAGTACCAATACAAATCCTCAAGCAAGTCGACTTTGCAATAGGTAAAATCAGATTTAAATGAAAGGATTGTGAGGCTGTCAGTTATTCCCTAATGATTATTTGTTGCCCAGCGCCTTCCCCGCTGTTTTTCTGACCCTCTCTTAACAATGGAAATGTCCATGTTTTGGGGCAGTGTCAGTTAGGCCTGCTGATTCAAGTTGTTTTTCCTGTGATCCTTTCATCCCAGTGCAAACACCTTCAGTTTTTTACAGTGAAATGTCCTCTGTGTTCACCTTCACTTCCTGTCTGTTTTCAGCATTACTCTACGTGCTGTACATACTGTATAGTTTTACCATACTGCAGCATTCAGCAGCGCGAGGTCACTGGCAGGGTTACTTACGAGGTCATTGTTAGCCGTGAGAAAATTAACGCTGATTGGTCTCGTCACGATTTGCTCCCTGAAGCCCGTGCCACTGAGGCACCTGCCAAGCAGAGCTTCTTTAAATGAGAACGGAGCCTATTCAACAGCTGCATAGGCAGCCAGGCGGGCAGACAGTGCAGGGGAGAGAGGGACAAAAGAAAGCAAAATGCAAAAACAGAGAAGACTTTCTAAATGGGAAACTCTGGGACTTCTTTTAAAAAGGTCTTAAATCAATTTAACATAAAGTACAAACCCATGCAATGTTAATCTATTCGGTTTAATCCCATTGCTTTTAGATCCTTTATAATCCACATTCAATACAACCATTTTTCTTCTCTAACAAGCTTGCCCTATAGCCATTTTATAAATCATTGGCACAGGGCTTTTGCAGCGCCACAAATTCTGTTATGGTGTCATTATTTCACTGAGTTATGAACCAGGCAAGGTGGAATGACAAACATGTAGTACAACAGCACAGAAATATTCAAATTCCCTCCCTGAGTCATAGCATACAGAAATGGTATAACAGTGTTTAAAAAAAGATTAACAATAACCGCGACAGCAAGAGGAGTTTGTGGTTCATTTAAAAATTGGAAGCATCAACCACCATCTGAGCTGTTTTATTGCACCTTCGACTTCTGTGAGCGAGACTCAAAAGGGAAGAAATTAAAGTGATACACTTGGCGTGCAAGAAAATGTGGAGAAACGCTGGTAGTTTCTCAACCATATGCCGATATCCTTAAGTCACCATGTGCTCTGGCTTTGAAAGCCTCCACTGCCAATTCCTCATTTGAAACCTACCAACTCTTTAACAATGCCTCTCTGATCCAGTGGGAAGGAGAAAATCTATTATCGATTTCCACCTGGTTTAGGTGGAAAAAGCCCTGATGGTGGTGTTGAATAGTGCTACACTGTACCGTGCATTCACACTAAAGCTGGGGGATGGTGTGAGAGGGTATGTCAACAAAGCCCTCGACTACGACACAGAACCATCTGCACACGCTGAATATTTAATAGTCAATAGAAATTGCTCGAGACCAGTAATCAAGAAAAGGAAAAAGAAAAGATAATAAGCATCATGAGGAGCTCATACATCAGTTCCTGCGTGATTTGAGTTTGGCTTGTCTTTTAAATCACCCATTGTTTCAATGCTAATTGTGAATATTTCTCGATGCATACACCACAATTACAGATGTTTCTTAATCACTTATGTCATTCAATCCTATTCAACTCCAAATACAAAAGAAAACAACTCAATAGACGTATAATTCCACCAGCAAATTAAATGCATCCCTGTCAGAGATGTCAACAATCATCTAAGAATAAAACTCAACTTTTTACAAAAACGTGCACCTTAAAAAACCCTTTAACAACACAAGACGGGATGATATTATTTCTCCACGTCCTATTTTTCACACCTGCATAAAACTTCCAACAAATAGATAACTGCAGACATATATGAACCCACTTCCTGTCAGTTACAAGTTCCCCCATCAAACCAATAAGATGGTTTCACATTTATACTCTGTTGCATAAACACACAATGAGCCTGATTATACTATTGCAGCCTAAAATTGGCATTGAGCTATTTTCTAATAACACATTTCAAAATGGTGACATTAAAAAACCTATAATGAGGGATGAAATGCAAATATAAGCATAAAAGCACAGGGAAAAAATGATGTGTATATAAATCAGCATAACCTCAATCATGCTGAACGTTTCCTTTAAGTCTTATTTGTCCAACTTTAATTGCTTTGGTGAAACAGCACAGGCAAGGTGAGAACAATGGAGCCACACTAGGTATTTCTCGACAATAACAAACAGACAACCACCGCTTCTTTGTGTCTGCTGTGTGAGCACACAAAATTAGGTAAGCCGGTGACATGAGACATAATCATTTTCTTTGAGCGGGGTTAGTGACCAATTTATTCTTACCTTAGGCTGGGCGCGACGTGGAAAGGCAACCTTAGGATCAATCTGAGAAGGAGAAAGGATATTGTTGTTAAAGGAAACGCTGGGTTTTTGGTGAAAAGCAATGAATAGGTGTTAAAAATATTTCTCAAACTGTAAGACCACAAAAGGCTCCCCTGAGTCCAAGCATTCATATTGTAAATCCTCTGTGGCCACGGATAAATACTAGGACTTTAAAAGCAGTAATACAGATTCAAAATGTATTCAAATTGTGATATTTTCAATTGACAATGTTAAGAATTTATTTAAGCCATTAAGATTAACAAAAGCTGCCTGTGGCGATAGAAACAGTCTGCTCTTGAATTCAATAAGCATTTTTTACACTAAATCTGCATTCAGGAGCTGTCAAAGTTATTGCAATTACAAATTAAGTGCACATAAATGGCCCAACAAAAGGATGATTAGAACATAGGAAGGATTTTTTTTTTCATAGCACAATGGCTCTCCTACATTGAAGCTGACTTTTGTTTAATCTGACCTTTAATTTTTCCCCCTCTGTCTGCCACTCTGGTTAAGGTTATAAGCTATTTTCACCAAGGAACGGCTGAGTCATGGTTATGTGTATCTTAATATGCTAATGCCCTTGTAGTCATGTTGCAGTCAAAAATATGAAATCTGACAACTACATGCCCTGATCATGTTTTTCTCCTGATCATTGATGAGCCACATTGTCTTAATCGGCAGATAAACAGCAATTGATGTTTTTTGTTTTTTCGTAGCAGCTGGTATACAAGGCTCTTTACAAAATATATTCACCAATATCCCGAACAAACGTTGAAACTGTTCCTTAATCAGGGTAGACTGGAACAAATATTGGTATCTATAGTGTGTAATGTGCTGTTTTGCTGAAGAACATACAATTGAAATGAGTATAAATAAACAATTATATACCTATTAAAATGTTTGCAAAATTAAATGTCAAATTAAATGCATAATAATAAGAAGAAGAATAATACAAATTAAAAACATCAAATAAATATTTCTATCCCATTTGAATTGTCAAAAGAAAATCATTTCCATGTCAAAAAAGTCACAGTTTGTCGTAAAACTGTTGAAATATAAGACTATGAAAAATACGCAACTAGAAAGACTACAAATCCCAGAATCCCGGTCCCGCATGCTGGCTCTTACGGAACCGACTAACTCCCCTTTTGTGTATGTACAGCTCTCAACATGCCCAGACTTGTAGTGATTTTCACCTCGTTTAATACTTTTCGCCTCATTCTGAAAGAAAGAAGTGAAATGTGCCAACGTGGCGGTCGTCTTGGGGTGTGGTGCGAGACGGGAGATGTAGTTCATTGAGCGGTTTCACACAAAAGAAAGTGTTACTTCACAGTTTTACGACACATTTTAATTTTTTTTGACTTGCAACATTTTCTTTTAAATTGACAAACATCATATGTGTAATTCGTGGCACAATTCAAACGGAATCGAAAGATAATCTTTCTCTCCCCATTGACTTCAATACATAATTTTTCCGAAATAAGGTCCTATGGAGCTCCCCCGGAAAGGGAGGGACTTCTCCTCTCTATTGTATCTATTGTAAGTTTCTCACCAAAAAGTTGACATATGATCAATCATGATTCATTTATTATTATTTAAATGTTGCTACATAAAGATTCAAAAAAGCTCATTCACAATGCAGCATTGTAGCAACCTATCAGTCATTCAATGAATCCCTACTATACAGCATCCGATAATTAGACAGGTGCAGAGATTTGGCCCCATAACTGCTTTCACGTAGGTCAGCTTAGTTTTTCAGAATTTTCACTGAGCAATTAGATTAAAAACAGACTAACATCTCAAATGAATATCTTCAAGACTGACTAATGGAAGTGAAATTATGAGGATCTGAAAATATATCAAATATCCCTGACATTACTTTGATATTTTCTACTACTGATACAAATTTAAAAAGGTATTTGGCGATGATGCACTATGGCAAAGCACATTTAAAAGACTGCTAATTACCGACTAATATTGGTGATACGACATCATTTTACGATGGTGTCAACTGATATAGTACATTCAAAAAACAACAACAGAAAAAGAAGAACAAGTTAGTCAGCAAGCCAGCCACACTATCGCTCTGCCTCAGCTTTTATTTTAGGCAGGAATCGCTGATTGAATATGACAGGGAGAAAATGAGAGTCTGAGGCCTCTGACGCCTCCACATATTGCCAAATAACCAGGAGGATGCGTCAGATCAGCCTGTTTCTCCATCTTATGCTTGTTATCTCATTAGCTACATTTCCCTCATTCATTTCACTGGTATGAAGGTATGTGGGGGGGGGTCTCATCAACCTTTACAATGTAGAGGAACTATCTCATACAGCAATGTCTTCCTCAATTGTCTTTGCCTGGATACCAAAGAAATTGTAAGAGGAAAGATTTGCTTTTGTTTTTAACTGAAAATCCTTTTTTTATATCTTCTGCTGCGTATTAAACTCAAATCTACAATTAGTATACTAATTCTATGCATCCATAAAAGTTACTCCTTGAGCACAGATGGATATATTTATCAAAAAAGAGATCTCTTCCTGATGAGGAAAACAATGGAAATAGAACGAATTAAGAAACACAAGAACATAAAGACACCATCTGCACAGATCAATTAAGCCAATGAGACTGAGCACGTTTTAATGTGTTTGAAGGGAAACCATGATGTGCAATGTCATTGTCATCTTTTCTGTCAGTCTCAGTTATTACGGTAATCTTTTTAAATCAAGTCAAAATGAGAAATGAATTCAATAACACCTGGGTATGGCAACCCCTGCTTGTAATGAATTTAATTTAAAGATTTGTTTTAGCACTTAGCCCCAGGCATAACCAATTCAAACTCAATTATTCTGTGCGCCCTATTTGAGCAAAGACAACACATTATGCTTAGAATACCAAAGTCCTATATACACTTGGAAATATATCTGACTTTTGTTAAGCCTATACAAAACCTATTAAACCTCATTTCAACATATTGTGTCAACTAATTGTTTTTCCTTCCTGCTGAGAATTTATTTTCACAACGAGGCTTTCCGATTCAAGAGAGCACTGAAACACAATGGAGGTCCTATAGTTTTCTGTCAGTTGCAAATACTACAACTATCAAAAAGAGGCAATTATATGCACAGAATGGTGTTGAAATGAGGCTACTGTGGATTGTTTAAAGTCACTCTCAAGGCAATGCAACCAAATGAGGCAAAGAGGACTTACTAACCAATCCTTCGGAGAAATCTTGTAGCAGCACCTTTTTAGGTCACAACTTATGATGAATGACTCCTTTGAGAAATTTGAACAGGAGGAGAGGAGACGAAGCAATCGTTTCCCTTTGGTTTACATATTAATGTGTAAAATGTAAAAGTGCCATCATAACTAAGGCCAATAGCTAAAATATGCACTGCACTTTACTCTGAGGTGGAATAAGTACTCAGATGTTATACTTAAGTTAAAAGTAGTAAGATTGCAGTGTACAAATACTCTGTTACAAGTAAAAGTCCTGCATTTCAAATATGACTTTAGTAAAAGTACAAAAGTATTGGCAGCAAAATATACTTAAGTACTAAATCTGAAAGTACTCATCCAAGTGGCCATCACATCACTGGATTATAATTAGTGATCCAGTAACGTGTTTTACATTTGGATTTTGGAGCTGTTAAAAAGGTGAAAAGAACACCAGGTATCTCCATCCATAAAATTACATCATTATGCATAAGTTAAATTCAATTTTTGTATCAAAATATTAACTAACTAATGTCCTGAAATAAATGTAGTCAAGTAAAAAGTACAGTATTTGCTTTCAAAATGTAGTAGAGTAGAACTACAATGTAGCATAAAAAGGAAATACTCAAGTAAAGTACATGTACTTTAAAAAAGTACAGTTCTTGAGTAAATGTACTTAGTTACTTTCCACCCCTGACTTTACTGTGTAACCAAACCTTTGAACCAGAGACTATGCTGTCCCGGTTTGACCCGATACTTCCTTCCTGAAACATGTTGGTTATGTAATTCACATACCATCAGGGTTTGGGATCAGTCAACCGGACCTGGGCACTTGTTACAGGAGTTTCCACACAAGGTGCAACATTTCCCTCAAGTCTGATTTCATTTATATCTTCAAAATGTTAGCTTTTATTAAAAACACCAACCTATTAGTGATGTACTTTGCATGTTTTTGTTTTTGAGTATACTATTCTTTCCTTAATGTGTTAGGGGGGAGGGCACTCTCTTATCCTCACTGTGCTTTGCTTTCAATGTTATTTTCCATCAGCTGAATGCAACAAGTTAAAGCATACTCTGTGATTTGTTGAAATTGATACTTGGAACAAATCACAAACTGATGTAGAAGTAAAAAAGGTGTTTTTAAGGGATATTTGTCCCAAAAAGCATAAGTTAAAAGACACGCAACATCTTCGTAGATAGCTACACCTCCCATCCAGCTTTATGGTTATCTTCTAGTAGCAGTTGAAGTACTTTATTAATCCCCCTCTAGGAAATGTCTTCATCATGAAAACATTACAAGCCGTGCATGCAAAATAAACGGCATAGATATTTAGAAACCTGACTGCGAGTTGAGCAAACAATCTGCTCTGAATATGAATTTGCTCCACCTTTGAACATTACGTTTTATTAGTTGCCAGATTAGCTGCTCAAACGATGGGAACCAGCTCTATTAAGCAACATGGAAATTACCTTCCATTTATTGTTTTAACACTGAAGTATGAAGGTCATCAAATTCATTAAGGAGCAGAGAAATAAACGTGACTGATGTACAACAACATTTTATATTGTTGTTTTATTGGGTATGGAAGTGGAGGTTTTTGTTTTACATGAAGCAAAGTAGAAGCAATATGACACTTAAGTAGTCCACAGACAGTTCAGGCTTAAAGATGTTGCCCAATATCATATATTTTTATAATAAAATGAGAATAATAATTGATGGTATATGTCCTTCCAAGAAAAAGGATATAGTTATATCATGTACACAGGGATATGAATCCTGGTCTCATTCGGGATATGATGTTTACATTGATCTCGAGGAAACCTGGGGCAAATGTAGACACACTCATGCAGCTCTTCATTCTTACAGGTATGATTATTAGAGGCATCTGTTATCTATAAATGTCTGTAATTTAGGTTCTATGGGGTCCTTTTTTCCTTTGATTAATGTACTAAAACCCTCTAATGGTAGCAGTACCTTTTATGTACAATTGACAGACAACCTATAATGTGATGTCATTTTCAAAAGGCACTGCAATTACAGAATGCAAGCCTTTTGCAATGTGTGAACCTCAGATAGCACCTACACAAGTTTGCACAGTTCAGTACCTGCAGAGCACCATAGAATGACAATCTAAATATTCGCTACTGCTAAAGTAGCTGTAGTCGGGAGCTTTGTCCTCACTATTAAGCAAACCAGGCCTCTACAGTGTGTTGGCAAGTATTTCTCACCTTATGGCCTCTTTACATCACCCAAAATTGTACAAAATAAGACCTTCTCTGCATCTTTATTTTATGATGAAACATGATCCCAGACAGAACAAAGGCAGATTTCCTCAAGACATCATACAACCTGATATGTCAACATAATAAATGAGAACATCCCCTTCTTACCCTGCCTCCCCCTCCATCTTTTATCTTCCACAGCCCTTTACTACAGGGTCTCTGTGGGCTGTTTCTGCATGCGACTGTTGGAGATCTGTGCCGAGAAACAGCCTATATCTTAAGTTCACATCTTATAAAAGGATTTCATGTATTAATGCGGCTCCTGGGTAAACTCTCTTCCTCTCTCTTAAGACGTATCTACACCGGCATGATGGCGTGGTGTTTAAGCTAAAAGGAAATGGCTTATCAAAGCTCGCAGCTTTTAACCTAACTTTATAGTGTGTGAGCAGGTCCACAGGTGTGTTTGTGAGATACCGACGGAAAAGACAAGAAATTAAAACGTAAATATTTCATATCTGTGCTGTCAATCTTTACAGATTTTTTTTTTAGCGGATGGGATAACACCTCAAAGAGTTTTTAAAGCCAGCCAAATCAATAATGAGAATTTTACGAAGGAAATATGCAACACCATTATGAGTATGATCCAGATTCACTGGTATAACAGAAGATATTACATTACCAGCCTGACAAACATTTGATGTTCTGTATGTACCGACAAGAGACATATACAGCGTGAAGTAATAACGCCTTGAGCCATAATTAACTGCAGAAGACAGAGCACCTGCTTTTCCTAAACAAGGGCGAGTCAGAGTTTAGCTCACTGATTTGACTTTACAACCTCATCCTATCTGATGAATATGATTTCGATCTGCCAAGAACAGCTGCTCATCCGTGCCTTTCCTCTTGGGTTGCTCCCTGCCTCACCTTAAACATCAAAACTGCAGGTCCAATTTGACCGGGGGTCATCCATATGGAACACCCAGGAACGTATAGAATTTGTCTCTTACAAGAAAACAAAGATATGGTTGTAAGAAATTAAACAATAAATTGTTAACATAAGAGGAATTATCTCCCACTGCCTTGATGAAATGTATATATTGCATTAACAATTGGTGGGTCCCTTATGAATATTTGATGAAATTGTATTTTATTTTGTATAAATGCTTCACATTAAACATTTAAAGACGCAACAAGGTCTGAACGGTTTGGAAATTATACATCATAGCAATTATTAAGACTGATATTGCAATTGTAATAGGATTCACAATTTCTTCAAGGAATGACTTCATCATTATTTTCATTTTCATTGAGAAATCTAATAAAATTAACATAGTGGATTTATTTCCCAGTGTGTAGAATACAATATTCAACTCTGTCATCTCTGCAATACTTTAGAAGTATTGCAACACATTTTTTTACCTCTTGAAATCTGAATATTGTACTATAACGTTATTTTGATTCATTGTTTAGCCCCAATGCCAACATTGCATCAATCTACTGCCTTGTTAAGTTCGCAAGTGTATTTCTCAAATGCAAAATCATGTGCTATGATCTCTCCTGTTCATACCCGCCTGCCTGGAAACATATTCAGGAACAGATGCTTTTAGTTGCATATTTCTAAACCGAACAAAGCATCATGAAAAATGGTAAATATGTTCTGAATTACCAGCATGTGTGTTTTGAAGCCCCAGGCTGTTCTTCTCCATATGTCTCATTCACATTCATCCTTTTCTGAGTGTTTTCATAACCGGACAAAAAGCAGCCACACGGTAAGAATCAGAAAGCAGAAGAACGACAACTGTGATCGCGTGCACATCCTGGCATTTGTGTGGATGTCACATTAATAACGAATATAATGAAGAAATTCTTTGTGAGGTATCAGTGTTATCAAAGCAATAAATGCCTCTTTTGTGTTTGTATTCAACAAATACTAAGTTTGTTAAATAAAAGCCAAATTCATTTATTTCGCCCATTAAACTAAATCACTCATAAAATTAGATAATAACAAAGGGTGGGTATGATTTCTACTGAATAATCTGACTCAACTTGTTCACTGTCACAGAACCTCCAGCCACTGACGCCTTTCAAGGTTACTCACTGCAAAAGTAGGAGGCTTGTATCGAACCAACATCTGCAAACGCATCAAGAACCATCCACATTCTCTGGACTCGGCTCCTTCTTTCCATTCGTGCTGAGCAACTTTATAAAAACAGATACGAAATATCCTAATGCAATGCGATCTTGATAGCGTGAGCGTGGAGATATCCAGCACAGCAGATACAGCCCAATGACTAATGGTGAGGAAAACAACACAGACAGCTGCCTTAGGTTTGCAATCTTCTATTTCATCGCCAACGGATAAACAACAGCACATTAGCAGCTAGGAAATATCAATTTCTGCATGTATTTGAGTCAGGATCTTTGGTATGTCAATTATACTGTCAAACACTCATCTGATTATAAAAATGTCAAGCTAAACAAAGCTTTGCTTCAGCTTCACTTTGTTGTTTATTGTGACGGAGGCATAAGTTATCCCTATTATTACAGGACTATCAGTACCATCAATGCATTTTAGGTTTGACGGTATGAGACACAATTCTTGCCCATGAAAACAAAGCAAATGACTCATTCCAAAACAAATGTCTATATTGATATCAGACAGGAATGCAAATATGATTTGGCACCATATATTCTTCTGAATAAAGATTGTGTAAAAGTCTATAATGATGATGTTATTAGTCTGTAAACAAATATTTATTGGAGGCAGTCTGGTGGCATGAGGGTTTAAGACGCTGACCATGTGATCAAGTCTGGCCTGGACTCTCTCTCCCTTCATTTCCTGTCAGCTCTCTTCTATATGCTATCTAATAAAAGCAGGGAGAAAAAAAGCCCTGATAAATACCTTAACATATTTACAATGAAAATCCACCACAACAACATATAGATTGTCTTTATTAAACTGCCTTACAAAGGGAATAATACGTGTTATGTTACATTTTTAAGGATTCACCACAAGCCCTGTGTAACTTTTCCATTAGGTAAGGACAGACATTGAATAAGTTCAGTGCTGTGCCGCAATTCTGGGTAAAATGTCACTGTGCAGTAAGGGGGAGGCTCTGATGAGTATTACATGAGCAAAAACTACCTATAGGCTACAATAAGTGTGATATGTTACAATTGTTAATGTACATATATGTAGCTGCAACGCTTTGAGCATTTTGCATAGCACTTAATATGCTTGTGGAACAAGTGCTTTACTCCAGCCGAATGCATAACAAAATAGGCAAAGAATATTCTACATTTTGATAATGACAATAACTGCAGGCGAAAGTTTGGTAACTTTATGATAAGAAAAAAAGTAGCTTTTTCTTACGGATGGAAAAACGATTGTGCAATCAATAAGTCAGTTGCAACATTGAAGTAGCAGTGGACTGAGACTGTGCTATGAGCATGAGGTTATAAAGTTAAATCCAATGAATATCCTGAATATCATTTTAAATTCTCAAGGAATGTAACTGTTTCCTGCTGCTGCAGCTCTCATAGTGCCTTCGGGCAAAGCGTTGAACCAACACCTGCTGCATTTTAAAAAGGAAATAAACTGGGGCTGTACCGGACAGCTCTTAGGTATAAGACTGCGGACACGTTTCCCCCCCGACCTTCACTGTTACTGTTTTACTGCCACAAAGTTGTTCAATGAAAATGTCTTGCTTAAAGTTATCAAATTGCATTATATTCTGCCTCAAAGTGTGTTTGAATAATTACCTCTATCTACAGTATGTACTCTACAGATATTTGCAATGCCATCACTTATAATTATTGTTCCTTGCAATGTCAATAACTGCCTTTATATATTTAATGACTGATGATTCACTGACAGTATCATTCATTTCCCCATAAGACATAGGAACACTAAAGCACAATGTTTAGGTGATACACTGAGCATAACATAAAAGGCCGTATGAGTTGGGGGGGGAGCTAATTATCTACCGCATGCCCATCAAGTGTTATCAATCATTTTGTAAAAGGTATGTCTCTTTTTTTATAATGTTAAAAATAACATTTTTTTTAGACCGGTAGGAATAGCAAGTTTATAGAAGTAAAGCCTTCCTCACTGAGCTGTTCTTATAACTGTCTGGAAAACTCAGTGCCCCCTAATAAATAAATAAATAAAGCCATACCCTGGGAACTTTACAGACAATAAAGTAATGTCTACTATCCAACAAAAAGCACTCAGGCTAAAAAATATCATTATAATGGACAACACATCTTTAACATTACTGGTCTAGTAAGTATCATCAAATACAATTTGTCTTTCTTGATCCTTAAACATATTCCTCCATCTAGACCTGCCTTCAGTTAAGGTAGCACACACAGAACTATGCTGGCATACCCTGATATTACCGCCTACCGAGCTGAATTTCCAGCCAAATACAATTTCAGCTGAACCCCGTCTAATCCATCACTACAGACATCTTTCGAAAATGACATCTTTAATTATTAATCTACTAAAATGTCAAAGGGAAGTACAATGCGCTTTGTTCAAAGTGTTTTCATTAAAGGAGTGCATGGGTGTATGTCTGAATCAGTTCCCAAATATGTGCAAGCAATTTAGTTTCTAAAATAAACATACTTTCATAACGGTTATTGCTTTTACAATGACTAATTCAAAAAATACATTGTTATACATTAGAAAAGAACAATTACTTTAAATAACATGTAAAAATGTAATCAAACTTTAGTTTTCACAAATACAGAACTCCGTGTTTGACATTAGGGCGACATTTCTTTGGGGGTAAAGTGTTTTTTTTAAGCCTATTTTTACATTTACAGTATCAGTGCGTCAGGCGTTACACAATGCTATATCTGCTGGGTCAAACAGTAGCGAGGCAGCGGGCCTGAGACAGCACGCCCTTCAGTGGAACATGAGATATGTGCACACTGCACATGTGGCCACAGCGAAGAAGGGGGCGTGTCAGCCGCGTTCATCCAAAGAAGTGAAAGTGAACACACACAATATTCCCCTGCAGTTGTGTTTTATTGCTAAGCTGTTAGTGTTGAAGGGTACCATCATGCATTTAGCCTTTTTACATGACCTTGATCCACACAGCCTGCAAGAGGTGTTTACCCACAAGCCCTTTAGGCAATAAAAAGTCACACATTTATGACATGATGGGTTTCCACTGGCAGTACAAACATTAAACAAGGAATACACACTTATATAAGTGTAGATAAAATTAACTCACCGTCTTTGAGTCTAATTCGTGGTGTTGTTGAGCTAAGACTTTATCTACACTGGCAGCATCTGTAAACGTAACAAACCCAAATCCTCTGCAAAAGACACAAAGACACAAATATTAAAATGTATACACACAACATTAGAATACATGTTTCTTTGCAATACAAATTATTAAAAGAAAGACATTACATGTTATACTTCAGATAATATTCCTATGACCTTATTATTGTGACAATATGTATGTGTAAATGTATTTATAATCCACATTGTGAACATCCTATAGCAGATTTAAAAGAGAATCTGTGGACACTGCTGATCATTATTTTGTATGTCACAATGTGAGACGACACTACACCAACATTGTGGTGCAGTCACAAAGTCAATGTCAAATTGCATTGGGCTGCAGCTTTACAGCAGTGAGCATTTAAGCTTATCTGGCTTGCTGTGAAACCACACGCAGGCGCGCACACGGGGACACACACGAACACATGCACGCGCGGACACACAAACACACATACACGCTGGATTAATACAAAACGAAACACGGACAAAGTGAGCGATATCGCTGCATGCACTGGGGAAGGAAAAGTAGATAAAAAGCCCTGTATTTACCTTGAGCGTTTTGTCGTGGGGTCTCTCATCACCATACATTCTCTTATTTCTCCGAATTTACTAAAATAGTCTCTAAGGCTGTCTGTGAACAGAGAAAATATGTCGGGTCATTTTGACAGAAACATATGGGCATGCTGTTGTCACTGTATTGAAATAAAAACACCCCGCGATGCGCATAGGGGTCGAATAGAGGACTTCAGATGGACGGAGATCAAAAATAACATCGTGCGCACACACTAGTGAGATATCCCATACAGTACACTACTGCACAGTGCACGAACATACACGGGCAGCAGCGAGCACTCAGTCACAGCGACAAAAACAACAAGAAATACTGGACACGTTGTAAAAGAGAATAACAGTCTCACCTGGTGAGGTTTGCCAGCTGAGGCCACCGATAAACATTTTACTGTAAGGGGAAAACACAACAGAAGTGAGTCCAGATGTCAGTTCGGCCATTTTGACGACTAACTACTTCTAAAAGCGACCTTAAAGGATAAAGGAAGACTATGAAAACACATTCGCGCTTCGTAATTATAGTCTATCTACATAAAAGGGGGAGGCTACGAAGCTGAGGTCTTAAACTGAATCTGGAAACAGACCGGTTTAAGTGCGTACTGTGAAGGGACGAATCCAACACGGCAGTCGAAGTCCTCTCTAAGATGTTGAAACATGAAAAAAACCCGTACCTTTGGTTTAAATTTAGAAAGATTCTTACCCCGGGTCATGTTGTGAGTCGTTTAGGCTTCCGGATGTGGCTTGACTCCCGTCTCCTTCCATATCTATTTCAAACTATAGGCTGGGACTACAGTAACAGTGACAGACACACACAGATACGGGCAGGAGATATGCAAAGCCCCGCTATGAGAATATTACTGAGCCGGGAATGAAAGCGTCACACGTGGGATCAGCTCAGCCCCCTGCTCCCTCCTCCCTCTCGCAGCACGCTCTACCTTGGCCCGGAGGGGCGGAGCCTGCCTCTGTCACCTAACCAATCCAATTGACGTCAATTCAGGCAATCTGCAAACCAATCCTCCGATTTGTCATTTAATTAAGCACTAAGCCACTAGAGGTGAAAGTGGCTTATTGCTCTTCTAAATCAGTGGACACATACCATTAAAACAAACAAAAAAATCTGTCCAAGAAAAGTTACACTTAATTAGCCACGTTAACATATTCAACAGACAAGTCAAGCTTTTCAAAGCAGCAGCGCGATTATTTGTTATACAAATTACGATATCCATCCGCCGTTTTATATAGTCCCTCTGAAAGTAGGGCGTTTTTATTTTTGCATGTTAATATTTCAATGATCGTGATTTGTATGGCTTACAAATGCTTTATCAAGAAATAAGTTTATTCAATTAAAGTTGAATATTATAATAATATTGAATAAGTTATAAAATAGATATTGTGCAGCCGACTAGTATCTTTTATTTATAAAAAAGTTGAGGAGAGCATGCTTATGATAATAACTATCACTAACAACAATTTACTGTCTTATCCCTTAAAATACTGTAATAATTTTTTTTAATGATTGCTAACCATATGATTGCAAAGTGATATGTCATCCTTATTTGTTTTCAATAAGAGGTCATTGTTGGTTTAGTTCATTCATATTCTTACTAGGTGCACATTTATTAAGTCTTCCAGCTTTACACATATTATAAATTGCATGCTATATTAACAACAATGCTGAATAAAAATAGTACAAAGTACATTGAGATTGTGATTGAATCATGCAATGATACAGAAACAGAATATACAGAAGATAAGAAAATCTATAAAAAAAAAAGGTGCCAAACTGTACGTGCTGACTGAGGTAAGCTGATTATTAGTGTAAGTCTCATGAGCCATACGTGTTTAAGCGGGTTTCGATTGTTTGGAAAAGGTCTCCCAGCACCATACTGAATCTCTGCAGCTGACCCCGAGCATGACCTTTAGCTGCTTTATTCATTATGAAAGCCAACAAAGAGTTATCCTACAGGGATCAATAAAGTATGGTATCCATACATTCAGCGGATTTATTATGAATACTTTCATGTAGATTACCTGTAATGAGCAGCCATCCCTCCCTCCTGCACAATGCGTGTGGAGATAAACTGCCTCTGCCCCCCATCACCCTGTAGAAGAAGGAAATACTTAATAAAACAAACATGAATGACATTTGTGGGGGGGGAAAACTGTTTTTAATACACATTATTTGCAAGTACGCTCTCAATAGAATAGAAGAAAACGAAATCTCATGAACAAATTATGTTTTAAATTATGCATTATACATTTCTTTGTATCCATGGCACAGCAATCTCCGACAATACATTCTATATAAACGCAGTTTTCATTCATCTTAGCAGGAGAATAATTACAACAAAACAAGCTCGGCACGAAACGTGACTAGTGATCCTTTTTCATTATTCACATTCAGTACGTTTTTTTGAATAGGCCCGTCTGTACTGACTGTTCAGGGCACCACCAGAGGGAATTTCTTATCTAGCCAGGCAGCATGTTTTTGAAACAATGACTGAGATAAAACCCAAATAACAAGACTTTTGACAGTTAAACAGCTAAAATGCTGTCATTAGTTAGGGGACACTCTACATCGCAGCTGTGTAAGATAGGAATGGAGGAAAATGGTGGCAATTCCTTGCAGCACAGGAGTGTCACAGCAAATGGAAATGTGACACCTTCTACCTTGTATGCACTATTGTTCTGTACCATGCCAGCTGGTGATACGTAAAATAAATATAAGTTGTTGAATGTGTGACAGTGTCTTCCAGCATGTGCCTGAAATCTGATTGTGAGAAAATCACATCCACTCATGCAGCTGCTGAGAGGGAAGAGTGAGGGAGGTTATAAACTGATACGGAATATGAGCTCAGGGTAACAACAGGCTTTACAGTGATCACAAGGTGTGCAAAAATCACAGTGGATTTAACACATGAAGAGCAACTTTGTTTTATGCTCAAAAAAAAAACACTGGGGTCCCAGGTTTCACAGTGTGGTTATGAATTATTCTGCCTTTTGAACATTGCAATCATGGCCTTTCTATTCACTTTTCGTTATACCGTGAAGAGAGCAAAGTCAGAAAAAGTGTGGTGTTTTACAATATCTGATTTAGGGTTATGAACCAGATTTAACCCCAGAGCAGAACTGCTTTCTATTAAAATCTAGCATATCATATTTCAGCAAAAGTCTATGTCTAGATCTTTTTTTACACTGATTGAAGGAGAAAAGGGTATATCTTTTTAAATAGAGGGGTGTTCTCCTTTAAAATTAGCAGCCACCAATCCTTGATGAAAGAGCCTAAAATGTTTAACCTTCTGAAGGCAAGTTAAAGCACTCCGACAGCTATGCTTTCAGAGCTGCTCTGCGTTTAGTATCATGCAAGGAGTAAAAGGGAACAAGTTTTAATTTTCTATGTACCTACAAATATCCCTAAAACTGACGCTGATCACACAGAAACACCATGGCCTGGAAGCATTCATAAAGCTGACAGCTGTTGAAGACGTTCCTATCAATGGAAGTTGTCGAAAAAATTCATTACAAAGACACATTTGTATATCCCTCACGCTTTGAAATCATCTGTGTTGAATGATAATTCACTTTAGAAATCAAGGCAAAGATTGTGAAATCATATACAGTAGTTGTATCGGTGCAACTGGAGCCTGTATTCAGGGGCTGGAAAATGAACTGCTTCTCAATAGAGAGGAAACTCAGCATACAAAAAAAAGCTAACCGAGCCTTTGCATGAAAACTGGAGGATTTGGAGGAGTCGAGAGAGAAGTAAAATTGATAGTGTGTGAAAGAGCTGAGGGGGAAAAGAAAGTGAGAGACGCAATAGACTTGCCGGCAATGTTATGAGATGCTGTTTTGAGAAGAGGCATCCTGTTTCCTGTTGCAGTAATCGTTTTACACCCTCAGAATCCTCACTTGACCTTGGAGAAATTGTTCTCCAACCATGCATAACCCCTTTTTTCCACACAGATTACAACACATAATCGAGCAAGAATCGCAAAATATATATTTAAACCTTCAAATATCTTAAAAGACATACATACAGGGGATGATAACACTGAATGAAATTTGAAGTCGAAGGGGACTTGCATAGCTTGTGTTTTAAGCATAAAATGTGAAAGAATCCAATATATATTAATCCAACACTAAAAGATAGCTCAGATTAAATACCTTCCCCATTTACATACATTTGTTATGGATGTTATTCAAACACACTTGAGGCATTGTTAATGTAATCCTTTTGGATTTTGTAAATGATTCTGTATTGATCACCGTCCGTGGATTGAGTGCTCTCTGCCGTCCTCAGGAGGGCCTATTACAGTGAAACCTAGAATCCAGAGGAAAACTGTAGAGAAAACTGCAGATGTGAACAAATTGTCTCCCTCTAGTGTCCTATCCTCTCTGCTTCTCCTCTGCTCAGACAGAGAGCACCTCTCACACTGCAGGGAGAGAGCCAGACTGACACATGCATAATTGACAGTCCTATTTCAGGAATTAGCCACCCACCAAACTGCAGCCTACCCTACCCTCTTTCATCTTGCCCGGAATAACTTAGCATCTTAAAAAGTCTATTTCAGCCTACAGGATGATTTAATTGTAAAATTATGAGTTTAATAAATAATATTTCCTTTCTAATCACGGATTTCCGAAGCGTGGTTGTGTAAAAACGCAGTCGACTGATCGTGATATGTGAGGAGGATCACTGGGACTGCGTGCGATTGTTAGCACATAGAGAAACTGTTTGAAGTCAGATCAGTGGGGACGGATGTTCTGGTGATGAATGATTTCTCTCTCCCATTATGCCCTCTGTAACTACGCAGATGAGTTAATTAAGCTGAGCCAGAGGCTACGCACTAGCATTCCAGGTGGATGGGCCACTGTGATATTCAGATCTACATTATTAAAAAAACTGTGATATTGACTTTTGAAATATCTAAAATGCATAAGGCTGCTGAGAGGCTGCAAATTATCTTTGTAGATTTTGAAAAATAGAACATTCCCTTTTCCCAGAGCTTCCAAGAGCTCTCATCTTTTACTGAAGAATCAATCAAAATGTACTTGTAAAACATATAATCATTGTGCACAATGGCCCATTTCATAAAAATGCACTTTATAATATTGTATTAAAAATAATGAAGCATGTGTGTTAATCATTTTAAATACTGCCGCTGGTATATAGAAGGAGTTTTTTTTTAACTCTGGGACGCTAATGGATTTAACAAGGGATCAATAAAATGTTATCTTAAACAATAATAATACATTTATCTGTTGACTTTGTTTGGTTGTATTCATCTAAATCTCGATTATCAATGTAACTGAAGTTAATAAATAAATCTAGTGGAGTGAAAAGAACAATATTTGCCTCTGAGATGTAGTAAACGTATGAAGCAAGTAGTAATCGAGTACAAGTACCTACATATTGTGCTTGAGTGCAGTATTTGAGTAAATGTACTTAGTTACAGTCCACCAGAGCCAAAAGCACAAGTACCACAAAATAGCTTGAAGTACTCCAGTTATATTACCATGTATATTACAGACCGAGCAACAAGATTAGCATTTTTTGACCTCAGTATAACATTTTAAAAAGTATTTTTTTACACATGGGTTTTTTTTCTTTTAAACCAAGCCTGCTCCAACACAAAGTGTATGATGATGACGACATCATTAGCTGCTCCACTGGGCTGGGAGATAAGCTCGCGCCCCTGCTGCTCACCGGGATGTTCCGGCTGCTGATGGTACGACTACAGAGAGAGCTGTGTGTTACAGATGATGATGAGTGGCATTAAAGCAGCACCAGGAGCCATGCTATTACCTACACAGTATATATATATATATATATATATACAGTACATACATTGTACTGTATACAGTCAACAGTGGAGAGAAGGATGTACAGTTGGCCTTTTAAAAGAGCTTTGTCAAGACAGAGGAGGCAGAGACCCAGTCATGTTAGTTATACAATAGTTTTTTGGATCGATTGAACGTTTGAAAATGGACATTATTTGTAAAGTTAGTTTGATTTTGAGCTATACCCCAAAAGTCAATTTTGTTGAAATCTTCCTCAGGACTATAATTTCTGGTTTATCTTATCGGTGTTAAGCCCAGATGTGGACGATGTATTACTCTGATAAAATTAGTAATATGTATTACTCTCCAATACTAGTTAAGACACACTTATGCATGTGCACAGCTATTTTTTTTCTACATACAATAAGGCTATGGATTCTAGCCTGATGAACTTTTATAATTAGCTTTATTCAATTTCGATGAGTTTTTTTATATGAACGGAAATACTAAACCTCAGACATTTGTTTACATTATCCAGAAGCTAAAATGTGTGCAATAAGCAGGCACTTCTTTCTCCTTTCTTTCACTTATTTTTGTTCCCTGTACTGGCTGCCACCATATCCTCTCAGTTCCCAACCATTTCCTATTCTACAACAACCGACCTTTAAACTGACCTTGCCTTGTCTGTGCCATTGAGACAAAAGCGAGAGATACCATATCCTCAGCTTCCCGCCCCACTATGCTTCAAGGTTTTTCCCCCCTGTCTCATCAGTCTTCCGGCTGCTTGAGTACGCCTTGTTATTTCTTCCAGATTCCTACATGTTTGGCTTTTCGGCCGATCAGACTGGAAAACATTGCTCTTGGCTCAAAGAGATGGCGAGCGTCGGCGTATAGACCCGAGCTGTCAATACAGATTAGGTTTATCTGATAAACTTTTATCTGCAACATTTGAGCATCCTTTGTTTGGGTAGCGGCCTAATTCTGGGGCATGATTGATATTGTGACGCATACTCTGAGGAGGTCGAAATTGGCAGCCATTGTTTAAGCCTGCAGTGGACTTGTCAGGGCATGTCACTGCACATCAGAATGTGTGTGAGATGTAATCTTTAGGTACAGTCTACACTATTTGGATGGATTTCAAATCTGAATAACAATCTGCAGTAAAGAGGCTAAAAAATTAAAAAATGTGTGCATTCGAACACAATTTTCCTTCAAAACCTCTCCAAGAATTGTCTCTTGGCAGATTTGGTTTAAACAATCATTTCTGGCCCACCACCACAAGAGGGCACTTAGAGCATATGTAACCATAACAGGAGCTGTCATTAGTGTGGTTTTGTCTGTGGGTGTATTCAATGAGGTGGCTCGCAATGACATGTCTCTTGTGTACCTTTTAGGAGTGGTGAGTCTTAAGGCACACGCAGGTTAAACCCTGTAAGGTGAAAAGCCACAATGTTTGGCTGGACTTTCTACTATTCCTGTATACAGTGACAGAAAAAAAGGTAAAATAACAAACCAACTGTTGGTGTTGAGCCAGCTTTGTAAGGAATATTCTTCAAAAACTGAAGAAAGGGGACTTTTTCAGTTTACCGCACACATACACCAACAAAGGCTTTTCAAAAAATAATAAACAGCCTGCATTAAGATTCTACTTTATGTTCTCAAATACTTTTATATGAAATTGCCTGAACACATTTCTATAACAAGCTGCTGGGGACTATAACAATTGTAAAAATAAAGTATGAGAACACAAGAGGGCAGTGGGGTTACCAGGTAAGAAACACACAGAGGGTGAGTCTTATTGAGTGTGGCTGAAAGTAGGCAGCTCACTCAAAACAAGCCTGGGTGCAGAGATGAAGAGTGGAGTCATGGCAGCAGTAAATGATGCTAGCCTTCAACACCTTGTCAGTTATTATGAGAAGCCAGAAGAGAAATCTGACATTACTTTGTGTTGTCTACAGAGACAAAATAATTGGCCAGCTGCAGCTCACTGGCACCTACACTACTTTGAAGAGAAGTTTTAAAGTTCTGCAGCTAAAAGGAGGCAGAGGCATAAGAAATATATCATGCACTTGTTAGAGGTTCACAATTTGTTATTTAGAGCGTTAATGTAGCAGCCAACTATTATTTGCCATTTAAATAGTTGAGTAAAATGTACCTGAGCAGAGAAGTGTTGGTTGTAATCCGAGTTTTTTATACTTTGTTCCGGTTTATAAAATAAGCCCAGCCATGCGTGCATGTCAGTGCCTTGGCTAGTGCATGTTGCTCCTGTACATGGCCAGTGATGGATAGTAACAAAGTACATTTACTGTACTTAAGTACAATTTCGAGATTACTTCTACTTTACCCGAGTACTCTCGGTTATTGGTACTTTATATTTCTACTCCAATACATTTTTAGAAAAAAATGTTGTACCTTAGACTCCACTACATTTATTTGACAGCTTTTGGATACTAGTAACTTTTTTAGGTTTAGATTATTAGCTAATACAAAGTATATATCAAATATTAAATAAACGTTGACAAATATTTATAGGTTGAGATATCCAGCAACAGTACATTAATTTATTCAAATTAGCTCTACATTTACCAGTTGTGATAAAAACACATCAATATCATAATAGTTACCCAGTGACTCAATATATAAATTCTGAAATGGGTCATGATAACGCCTAAGGAGTACTTTTACTTTTGCTACTTCAAGTACATTTTGATGCTGATTATTTTTCACTTGTACTTAAGATTTTGAATGAAGGACTTTTACTTGTAACAGAGTATTTTTTTAAATGTAGGCCTATTGGTACTCATACTTAAGTAAAACATCGGAGTACTTCTTCTACTAATGTACATGGCTAAGCTAGCTAATGGCAGCCGCTCTGCTAATACAGCTGTATTCCCTTCGCTTTCCCTTCCTTGTTCGACCTTGTCCGACTTGTCCAGGCTGAACCTCACCAAATGAACGTGTCCCCTTGGCCGTCGTCGCGGTTAACGTCGCTGCCACCCTGCGGTTCCCTCCATGTTAGCTCTCTCACCACTGGCGCCATCTAATGGCACTGTTCTTGCTGTTAGCAACGTAGCCGCGGGCTCAGGGGCCGCCATGTTGAGAACCGTGTGGACGCAATCGCGTGATTAGAGGGCGTGACCGCCAGCTGGAAACAAAACCAACATCCAATCAGGATTCAGTGCTTGTTTTCAGCTTGCCAATTAAAAAACGATGTAAACCAGAATTACTTTCTATTTTCTCCACCCTTTCTTACTGGTAAACTGAGGACCAAAGTGAACCATAAAAAGATCTAAAAAAAACACTGATAGCGCAAATGAACCCATAATCTCAGGTGCAGCTCAGTTTCCTCAATTTCTCTTTTCATCTGCCCATAATTTAGGTCTACAGATGAAAATTATAGCTAGCTAGCTAGCTAGCTGGTAAATAGTTGTTTTATATTGGCCAAAGTGAAATAACCCTATAACCCTCGGTTATAGCTCCTCCAGAGACACTGCTCTCTCCTCTCTCCTCTCTCCTCTCTCCTCTCTCCTCTCTCCTCTCTCCTCCTCTCTCCTCTCTCCTCTCTCCTCTTTCCTCTAAATCAGTGTATCCTCGGTAACCGAGGATACACTGATTTATCGGGATCGATTATCGAGGAGGCTGTCTGGAGGAGCCGTAACCGAGGCTACGGCTCCTCCAGACAGCCTCCTCGATAATCGATCCTCGACGAGCCTTTAGAGCAGGGGTAGCCAACACGGTGCCCGCGGGCACTTAGTCGCCCGCAGGGGCAACGTGATTCGCCCGCCGGGCATGTTCTAAAAATAGCTCGCCAAGCAAATCCAAAATGTATAAAACACACAAAACAAAAAAGAAAATGTAATTAAAAGAATCTACCCTATGCATAAACGAAACCTAAATCATAGCGAACTCTATCTACTTACTACAACTCTATATCTATCTAACACCCCTCCTCCCCCCACCCCCACAATGAATATCGACCAATCACGTTCTTGCTTGATTTGCGGGACCAGCGTTGCAGTCGGGAAGAAAAGCAATGTGGCACCTCCCCGCTTCATAAGGAGTTTGACCGTGATTTTCCTTCTGGCAGATTCTACACAACACATCAGCCCCATTGAACACAGCGTAGTCATGCCAGCCTATAGGCTACTGCACATGAGGGGCAGAGTTTTACTGCGTGTGTTGCAACTTGCTTATATTTATTGCACTTGACGCACACACACGCATGGCGTCATTTCCACTGGGGACAGGGGGGACATGTCCCCCGAACTTTTCGAAATCCCGTTTGTGTCCCCCCACTTTACAAATATGTTTATTATTATTTTTTAACGCAAGCCGTCATCGCCACGGAGGAGCACACAGCCTCTGTGAGCGAGCGAGACAGAGAGAGAGAGAGAGCTAGGGAGGGAGGGAGACAGGGAGGGAGAGAGAGAGAGAGCGAGCGAGAGAGCTAGGGAGGGAGGGAGGGAGAGAGAGAGCTAGGGAGAGCACACCTTTATCTATTTAATATAGATAAAGTAAGAAATCATTCCAATGTGTACTATAGGACAGTAAAAACATTTTTTTTTTTAAAAACAGTTTAAAAGGGGAGTGATTAGTAAAATATGCATAAATGAAAAGAAAGAATGCTAACTAGGTAACATAAGATAAGAATAAACAAGTTTAAATGATTTGTTATTGGTTGTGATCATATTCTAAAGATGTTTGGATTATTGAAAAGTATACAGCTCCCTTTCATCTGAGTGTTGAGAGCTGTATCCATAAATTCATTTTGTGCTCAAAGTGCTCCAGATTGATGCATTTCACTTCAACATTTAAAAAAACATCTTCCCGGGGGTGCATGCCCCCGGACCCCCTATAGGAGGTGAGGTCTGTGGGGGAAACTTCTGTGTAGCAATGCAGGAGGAGTCACCGACTCAAAAGGAGACACTGGATGTCAAACACTGATGGTTTATTTGGAGCTTCGGCCGGAGAATTCACAAAACAAGTCCAAGAGCCAGAGGTTCTGAGCTCACGGTAGAGTTGCCACGTCAATTCTGAAGAACTCTACCCCAGACGCATGTATTTAGCTAGTTCAGAGAGAATAATCAACATTGTGCATAACAAGATAGAATGATAACACCTCTATCAGCTGACGCCAACAGGCAGGAACAGGGAGACAAAACACTGAGAGCACAGCAGCCAAGGTTACAGGTGCCTGTGCTCAGTCAGGACAGCATGAACTGATCAACTGGGTCAAAGCTATGGGCTTTGGGAAATATTTCCCCAACAAGGTCAAATAAATAAAGCAGGTTAATAATAATTACATTGAATACATGTTATTTTAGTAAACACTGAAAACGGGTCCCACAGACCCAAACAGCACACAAAGGTTAAAGGTCAGCATATAATAATGTTAAAATGTGCTAAATATACACACTGCAAAAAACAAAAAAAAGAGGAGTAAAAGTAGCCCCCGACTTGTTTTATTTTTTGAAAGTAGCCCTCATCCTAAAAAAGGTTGGTGACCCCTGCATTAGAGAAATTTGTTTTCCTTCGAGACGGCGCGCCGACATCCGTTTCCGGGTCGATGCCGGAGGTCCTGGGAGTCTGGGACGCGAAAATTATAGAAATGACAAACGGCTCATTTCGGAGGACTCGCGCGCGTCTGCTTGACGCCGGGACGACCGGCCGCCCTCCCCGACAGGCGCACGGACGCGAGGGCCCGCTCATCACTGCGCGCACTTCTGCGACCGCAGTTTTAATTAAAATTATAATTCATCCCTCTCTTCAGATAGGTATGCTTCATGGCCTGTTACATCAGATGTTAATCGTTCTTAGTGTGGGTTAGTGTCTCCATTTTGCTGAAGCGGGTACCTGCTCACCAGTCTCCCTGTGCCACAAAGTCTCACTCCATGCAAGGTTTCCTCTCTTAACTTCTTGAGCTCGACTAACCCAGTACCAGCTCCACCAGTGTTATGATGGTAAAAAAGCAAGTTATAACAGATATCTATGCTATACTGTTTTGAAAATATGGAGTCTTATACATTCAAAACCTGTAAACCAAATGTATGTTGTCCAAACTTTTTTAGAAGTATCTTAAAGATAGTAGTTGACTACACATATAACATAAGCATCTTGTGTTAAAATATTCTGGGGTAATATTCTGCTTAGATTATAACTTTTTAATTAATTACAAATCCAAGCTTTTTAATGCACTTATAAGCGCCATGACTCGAAACACAGCATCAGCTATAATAGGGGGACAGTAACGGAGTCAAACAACACATTTTATAATCACACTGACATAAATTAGGTTTTTGCCAAAGAATGTCACCATACCTTTGTACCTCATAATGCACACAGGCACCTTGCATTGCATTGAATCTCTTAAGTCAAATACAAAAATTAATACAAATTCATTGTTTATTATTGTGTCAATTTCTTTGGTAGACTTGTTATTTGTAACTATATGGAAATTAAGGGTTATGAAGTAAATTCAGTCAACATTCAATATGGCATCACATAGACTAGAGCATGCACTTGGTTGGCATTTATTCCAGCATATCTGCATACAGTTTTTGATTCCTTTTTAAAATACAAAATGAGACTTGATTTTAGTGCTTACTAAACGACCTCCAGATAGAATGTTATTGCTGTGTTTTTCCAAGTGTGATTAAAGCCTATCTTTTATTGTGTTTAGTGAACCTTTCCTTTAGAAAATACACTTCAAAACTAATTTATGTCTGCTATTTCAATCTGAATAATTCACTGTTTAATGAGTTAGATTTTTATGACCTTGTTTATTGTTGTTTTGAAAGCATTGAACACCTATGTCAAAGACCCTTGGGAGATGTTATTGTTGAATATTAACAAAAGAAGAAAACAGGGTGTCTGCCCTCTCCTTTGAGACGCAGTGAAAACAGCTTGAAATTAAAAACACCAGTGTTCCAGTCTTGTAGAATGAGGAAGAAATGTGGTGTGAAAAAAAAACTGTTTTCTACGCTTAATACAACAGAGATTGGAATATCTTAAAAACTAGCTGAGAATGTCTGTTCTTTAATGCTCTGCCGCAATAGGTTAGTATTCCTGAAGCGCTCAATCACCAATGCAGATCATTTTCACAAGCGTCTGTGAATCATGAAGGACACTTAAGTTTAAGATGTGATCAAAATACAGAAGCAGTACTTGGCACAGAGTTGTTTTAAAGATAGTGATGCAACATTGTCCATTGGTTTTCCCACCGCTCCACACACTCTTTTTTTATTCCTTTTCCTACACATGGCATGGCCAGTTTCTTACATCGATCCTTTCCCCCAAAAAGGGGCAGAGGGATTTGTGGTTACGGTTTGTGCAGGCAGGCATCAAGGACATCTAGGCAAACAGTGTTAGGGAGTAGTGAACTACTCGCATTTAAACCAGTTTTTTATTTTACAGTAACTAGCTGCATAGTAGTTTAACTACAGTACATTCAAGTTTTTTTCAATTTCTTTTGTAGTCAACTAATCAAACTACAAAGCATTTTGGGCCATAAAAGGAAAGGAGCCCCATTTCACCACTCCTGCTCTATTATTTTTTCATAAAAGTTAAACATTTTTTAAGTGGGGTATTTTTTTTGTATTAGCACATAAAACATGCCCTTAAAGATTCTGCTTTTTAATTGCATAAGCAATATATTCTATGTGGTTGCTAAGAGTGACTAAATGAAACTACTCCCCCACACTCTGGAACTCCCTCCCCAGCCACGTCAGATCCGCCAACACTCTCACATCATTCAAACAATCCCTCAAAACTCACCTTTTCACTCTTGCCTTCAACTCCTAATTAACTAACCCCTGCCCTTATTCCACCTAGCTTAGCACTTTCTACTTTTGTTGTTATTTTTGTTTTACTTGCTTGTAAGCGCTTTGAGCACCAGGAAAAGCGCTTTATAAATGTAATGTATTATTATTAATATTATTACTCTTCATCATGCTGAAAACGAGTCTGCATCATTCCAAAATCCAATAGAAAAATGTAATTGCTTTTTGTCAAAGGAACCAGTGCAATGCTAACTTCCAGGTGGGTTTACAAAAATACGTAATTCCTGCACCACTTCATTGAGTGACATTATTTGCTGGCATGTGCCTTTTTCCATTATGTTTTGTTAACAATCTGTATCCAATGTACATTGTAAATATGATCCTTCTTTTTAGTAGTTTGAACTACTTTTTTATAAGTAGCTTTATTTACCAGAATAAGTTCTCTAGGGAAGCTCAGCCATGGTTAAATGTTTTCCAGTGTGAAATAATTGTTGCATTGCAAAGCTTTTTACTTTTAAAGAAGCTTACCCAACACTGTAGGCACAATAATTCATTCAAAACCTTGAGCTTTGTACCTTTTTGGAAGCCAATGCAATAAATAAGATACAAAAAAGATATGACCAAAGCAACACTAGCCAAATACATACATTATTTGGAGAAAATGGGAAAAATGTAAGATGCACAATCATTTTAGGACAGCATTGATCTGGGTAGACCATGGTTGCAGCTAAGCACCAGAATACATTCAGTGACAGGAAACATGTGTACCTGAATGTATAGTGCCATCATGTGCTTATATATATACATTACAATGCTATTTTCTTATTCAAGTGGATGCTTGTAAAAAGTATTTTTAGAAAACATAATGCAATGAGCAATTATTATAAAAGTAGCAGGAATTATTAAGCTCCTCATACAGCCTTTGTATTGTTGTGCCTTTTTTTGAGAATGCTGTTAATATACAAACGTAAAAGTACTATAACAGTCAAAAGTCTTGTGTGTCTTGTACTAGTTTGTGCTGTAAATGTACAGTTCTCAGTGTTTTTGTCTTTCAGAGGACTTGTGGCAGAAGGACAGACAGAAGGCCTAGGTTGCACAGGAAAGGCTGCCAGGAGTCTGTAGCAAGAGTCGGGCCACTGTTATAAAGGGACTGATTTTTCCTCCTCACACTCCTGGTGCGCAGAGTGGTTGTCTTTTTTGTTTGGATGGAGGAGCTCTCTGTTGTAAAGAAGCTGCCTGTGGCCAATGTCACGTCAGCAATGATGGGTGTTTCAGCAATGAAGCTTGTGTCAGAAAAAGAGGATTGGTCGGTGGTGTGGAGTGAGTCAGCGGATGAGTGTTTCTTTTTGCCGGAGATGAGATTGAAATCAGTGTTGAGCATGTGCTCCGCAGCAGCTGGGCTAGCAGATGCAGAGATGTGATTAATAGTTAGGTGTGTGTTTCTGTTTCCAGGTCGCAGGGTGGAGGTGCTAATGGCTGTGAAAGGGTGGTGCCATGTGATCTCATCTGAGGTTTGTGGGGTGCTTTGCAGAGCAGAACCAGAAGAATACCACCACCCTGTCACACTGGCATCAGGGGCCATGGAGCTCAAGTCCTGGGCACTCGCTGCCAGTGGGGGGAGGTTATAGGAGGCAAAATGCCACCCTCCAGTCCTGCCGGGGCGCACCCCTCCGCAGACAGGCCGGATGTGGCAGGGGCAGCCCAGGATGCGGGCAGGTATACGCTGAGTCCAGGAGAGTAGGTACTTGATGTCGTCATAGAGGTGACACGCCCAAGGGTTGTCGCCCAGAGTGATGACTCTAAGCGATGTCACCTTGTCCAACACTCCAAACGGCAGCGTGGAGAAGCGGTTAGCATGCAGATAGAAGTGAGTTAGTCTGAGGAGACGATCCAGAGAACCAGGCAGCACCTTCATCAGCAAATTGTGGGACAGGTCGATATTCTCCAGGCGCGCAGGCATGTTGGTGGGCAAGGTCCTGAATTGATTGTTGCTAAGGTTGAGCGTGACCAGGTTGATCAGCGTATTGTTGATGAAGATCGCCCGTTCCAGCTTGTTTTCAGAGAGGTCGAGCAGTCGAAGATTCCACTGGTGAACTGTGTCGTTCTTCTCCAGCAACTGGAGGCGGTTGGAGGCAGCATGGAGTTGCCAGAGGGAACGAGGTAAGCCGGCGGGAAGGTGGCTCAGCCGGTTGTTGGACAAATCGAGGAATCGAAGATGGGTGTATGATGTGAGATGGCCATCGAGGTCGTGAAATCGGTTGTTGGACAAGTTCAGGGAGCGCATGTTGTGCTGCAGGCCATCGGGCAGCTGTCTCAGACCCCTCCATGAGCAGTCTACCTCCCGGTGGCTGCGGCTGCAGGAGCACATGGAAGGGCACACGGCGAGGACGTGCAACCCCAGCGACAACACAAGCAGGAGCTCCAGAAGGGCCTCATTAGGGGAGAGCTTCAGCAGCACATCCCTGCTAAAAGAAAGATAGGGAGACAGGACAGGAGAGTGTTAGAGTGTTTCTAACACAGAATCCTCTTTACGGCCAGGAGGCACGAAGGCATTGTTTTGAAAGTCTCAAGTCATGTCACAAGATAAAGTCCTAAGTCAAATCTGAAAAGTCGCAAGTCAAGTTCTAAGTCCCAAACTTTGAGGTTTAGGAACGTTGCACCCAATGTATTTCAATTTTTCGTAATGTATTTCGTTTTTTGTTGACCTCCACATATGTTTTGTACATAACAATTATTTTCTTTCTTAACCGTAACATTAGTCAGGGATCTCTCCTGCATCTTGATTGGACGCTGTTGGATAGACTTAATGAAATTAATTGCAGTAACACAAGTTGACATGATGTGTCAATTATTTCTACGTATGTCAAAGGCTCAAATCGAATTTATGTCAAGAGTCATTTGTGTTAAAGTACAAGTCCAGTTGCACTTCTTTTCTGATTTTGTCAAATAAAGATTCAAATTTGTCACACCTATGGTAAATACAGGAAACACACTGCAGACTTGTTATCTGTCAGAGAAGCACACTAACTGCAGAGGGCTAAAAATTGCTTCATCGTTTCTTTAAAGCTCCATCCCCACCAAAATATCTCTCTCTCTCACACACACACACACACACACACACACACACACACACACACACACACACACACACACACACTATAGAAACAGGCTGCACAATGTTTGTTGCACATCACTGCATTGCTTGCAGATACTAACATTCACATCACATGCCAAACTGACTCCCCTAACAATGCAGTAATGTTTTTTCACTCATGCTGTAGGCTATATTTGCCTCATCAGTAGGCTACTGTACCAGGTTAAAACGGGTCCTTCTCTATAACTGGTAAACGGATCTTGAAGAGGATATTTCTAGTCTATTTAAGAATATCATTCATACCAGAGGCTGATAAATCCCTGCAGTCATTTTCTCTGGCATGAGTTTGCGTGTTCAGTCATCAGTGGTTGTCAGAGCAGTCAGTCCCATGCTCTCAGAGGAGGAGAACTAGCTCAATAGATGGCTTGTACTAATGACTCCACAGAGAACCCATGCATCAGCTGGTGCAAAGACACAGCCAGGACACTGCTGAAACGGCACTATACTGTGTGCAAGCCAGGGTGTGGCAGAATATGTGTGTGTGTGTAAATTAAAAGAGTGTATAAATGTGTCCATAACTCACCTTCTCATCTTATCATTCCAGTCACTTTTCTCTGCTCCTTTTTGCCGTCCAGCCTCTCTCCTCTCCTGCTTTCAAGCTCGGGAACAGATGCTGCTCTGCTGAAGGTGATTTTTTTTTTTCTGTCTGAATTCCCCTGATAGATTTGACCCTTGCCCACTTGTCCAGTGCAGGTTTTTAAGGCTGCCTTCACTGCTTTCCAGTCCTTGTCCTCTCTGAAGAGCTGAGAGTTTGATATTTCCTAAAGAGATCTCTTGGGTAGCGCGATCAGGCACTGCAGGCTCTGGATTTGCTCTGTGCAGTGGAAGTAAGCAGGGAGGGGTGGGGGGGAGTATTAGGAAGGTGGAATGGGGGGGTGGGGGTAAAGGAGAAATGGAGCGCATAGCAGAGGGGTCCCTGCCTTCAAGGAAAACTCCCCTATCCCTCATCTGGCAGCTTTCAGGATTTACTTCTGCATTTAAAGCGACAGCTATTGTTGTGTTTAGATTCATTGACTGATTTCATCCTGTTTGTACTCAAAATAAATCACCTAAATCCATATTATCCCTCTGTAACATATCCCTCTACAGAGGAACACGGTGCTGTAAGTGGTTGTTATTTTTCCCTGTGTAAATGTAGTTAGTGCCACAAACACCTTGAAGATTTATTGCAGAGGATTCCAGTCCACTGCAGCTTCCTACCTGTCATCAGCAATACAGGAAACGCTCCGTTCTGCACTGCATTGCTGTACTCCTCCCACACATCACCACTGTTGGTTCTAAGGAACAGTTTAACAGTGACACAGAGGGTGATCAGTGTTTCCAACCAGGTTGGTCATATTTATATTTGTTGTAATTAGTAACATAATCCATCTAACTTGAAAAAAAAATGTTTAAACTAATGTGGATATTTTTGGATACCTTATTACATAAAAAATAGACGCAGCCAAAAAGTGTTTTCCCCTATAAAACATCTAAAAACCTAAATTGCATTTATCATGTTCAGCATTTCACGAGTCAACAGCAAAAAACATTGCATTTGTTTAAAATTGCCATACCTATTATTCAAAATCCACTTGTTCATGTCTATTATACATAAACATGTGTCCCCTCTGCCTTAAGAGATTCTGAAAGTTTCAGGAAAAAAGATTTACCTCTTTATGATGTCATAACGTTTTGGCTTGTGTAACCATTAGCCAATAACCAAGGTAACCCCCCTAACTACAGTTTTCTATACAGCGGATTACACGGATGTATAATAAGAACGGCGGACTACTTTAAACGCATGTGATACTTTGCACCGTGCTCTTATGGTGTTGTTTTATGCTTTATGAACGTGGACAACAGAGAAACATTTATTCTTCATGACCAAGGTTGGAATTTAAATAAAAAAGTAAAGTGAAACTTATGCTTGTCACCCTCCGGTCCACATCAATACAAATGATCCCAATAGGTATGATTGTATGAAAAGATCTTAAAATAAATACAAATGTAATTATTATAAACGTGTTAGTCCTTAACATCTATCACTGTGTATATCACCATTAAACATGTTTTAAAAAGTTTAAGAAACCCCACACAGCTCAGTAAAGACTATGAAATGTTGACTTTATTTGATCATTTCAGTAAAAACTAACGTTCATATTTCTCCTTTTGATTATTATAGTGATGAACGTTTAAAACTAAGCACTTTGGCAACTTACCACATACATTTTAAAATGCTTAATAAGCACCGTAACTTTCATGATACTAATTTCTCGGTCATAATCGGTTGTTTCCGTGAACGGACTAATGTTTTGGCACGGTAAATGTTGAGGCCGCAAGGCATTGTGGGGCAGCATTTTATCCTTTCCTTTCATAAAGGAAAGTCCAGTGTTTCCTAAGCTAAAGGAGGTTATAATAAAAGAAGTTTCAAACCTCCTTTCCTATCATCTCTAGAGAATTTGAACGGCTCTCATCATGGCGGCCACTGAGGTACTTCCGGGTCATTTCACTCCGTTCGGAAGGTTCTTAAGCTAAACTGACAATTCGACCGCAGCCATGTTTTGTATATATCTGAGACCTATAATATATTGATGAAAAAGAGTATAATAGGAGACCTTTAAAGACTTGATGAAAAGTAACTGTAATTAAGTTTCAAATTTGTTCAATGTAACATGGGCTGATTATAGTTACTTATTTTTTTTATCCGATTACATAATCCCATTAACTTCCCACCCTAGTTTCAATTGCGAGCCATTCAAAACGATGTTGCATCATTGTGGATTCCTGATTTATGTAACCACAGCGGCTCAGAGTCATTGCTCATTTGTACTTGTCTTTGTTCAGTTGTCATGTAAACTAAACAAAGAACCCATTTACTCACACCTCTCTCTGTACTTTCCTCTCTTGTCTGCCTTTACTTCCAGTCCCTACCTGCACTGATTGAGATGGAGTGTCCTGTCATTGGCCGTTACAACAAGGCTTAAAAATGAATCCCTCACTTATTCTGTCAGTCACTCAACTTGCTAAGACAACAATGTGTACTGTGTTAGCAGAAAAAAAAAGTATATATTTGACAATTACACTGACTAAGGGTTGACTTATAACTTTTACTGCATTGTTAAACTTGCACATCACCTGCAACTCCAAGTGTTTCCCCCTCCTGCTGCTTTATGGGGTTGAAGCAGGAGCTGCATTGAGAAGGGACAAACTTTTCAGACTTTTAATGAAGAGTACCCATCCATCATGACGTCACAAGCAACCAAATGAACAAATATCTGTGCAGGACGATGCAAACAAATGCATATTTGTTTTTGAAAAGTTTTTTTGTATGGCCTTGTCAGCTCTGGCTGAGGTGGAAGAGAGCGTTCTTTCTGAGTTGAGTGGCACTGCCTGGAGGAGGCCCTTTCTCTGCATGCTAATCAAGCTGTCTTTCTCTCTTTCTCTCTCTCACACACACACACAAAATCGGAAGTGGCTGCATGGTAAAATAATTCAGGACTGAGGTTTCTCAGGACGGGTTTTATTCTTCTTTTTGTTGCGTATGTCAAAACAGTACATCTCAAAAGGTTTTTCACAACACATATTGACTATGACACATATTATTATATAAAAATAATTACCTACAAAATGACCACTTATAATTACCGACCACTATTATTTTTCTTTTTATTCAAATGCCTTCATGGCACAGGAAGATCCCCAAAAAAGAACATGTGTTATGTATTGTAAATAGAAAAGTGAAAAGTAAATAATGACAGCAAAACTATATCAAAATATCACTTTACAAACTGGAAGTGGAATGTAACAGTGCCAAAAGCTGCATTTCCTCGATTAGCCACCTGAGGCTTGCACCGAAAGCAAGTCAATCTCCATACACCACCATTACAAAACGCCAAAGCAGAAATAATCTTGTTTACAAGTTGGAACAAAAAAAATGTTGGTGTCTTTATCTAATTTACCTGTTCATTACAACGGGACAGTGCTGATGTTAATACAACTCACCCATTTAAATCATTTTAAGGATTAAGGGCGTCTAAGATCCACCTACCAGCTTTTTCTTCTTTGAAAAGGAAACTGGTGATGAGTATTTGATGGTACACAGTTAATTGAAAGCAATAATATTAACTTGTAACTAATATTTTGTGTCTAAACGTATTGTTATCGCTTTCAATTAGCCTAATACAGTTATGTGAAATCTATTGACATAATACATTTAGTTAAAGTCAATGTTTCAGTTTTTCACTGTAGAGGTAAAATATCCCTTTGATACATTTCAATATAACATCACTAATAACAAAGAAGTACAGTATCAACCAATTGTTTTCAAGCAGAAATGCTCAGTGCACAGTTTGACACATCTAGCTGCGGTTGATCGACTTCCTGTAAAGCAAAAGCTGCTGAAAAAAAGAATGCCTTATTTACTGTATTGTAAAGCTATAGGGAAGTAAAGGCAGGTGCTCAGGAAACGCATTGGCACACACATTTAACCCTAGACTTTATCTTTTGGTTCCTCAGTGCCTTTACAGTTAGAGGTGGATGCGGCCTCGGTGGACTTGGAGTCAGTGGCTTCTTCTTGTGGCTTTGAGGCCTTTTCAGCAACGGTTGCAGGACCAGCCGAAACTTCTTCACTCTTTGCAGTTTCTTCCTCCTTCTTCTTCTCTTCCTTTGGTCCATCCTCCTTTACCTTCCCGCCTTCTTCCTTGGTGGTACCATTACCCACCTTCTCCTGCGTTTGACCAATGTCAGACATCAACACCGTGTTCTCTTTGGCTTCTAGCTCTGACGCGCTTTTGTTCCTCTTGGCGGTTCCCATCCAGTATTCGGAGGTGCTGATCAGGTCTGCGTTGCTGCTCAGCGCCTTGATGCGTCTGCTCTGCTGGCACACCTTCCATATCAACAGCAGAGTAGAAACCAACAGAATGGTACACGCTATGATCAGTCCGCCGCTCACCATGAACAATGGAAGGCATTCCTTCCTGTACATATTGAAAGGGGCGGTGGTGGAAGTGGTGGTAGTAGAAATGGTGGTGGGCCGATGTGTGCCAGATGACATTGAAGTGCTATGACTGCTGAAGACCAGGGAGACTGGTGAAGGTGACTCAGACTGAATGTTGGCCTCACTTGTGTGATCAGATAGGGATGTTTCTTGAAAAGTTGAACTGTATTTTTGTGCAGTTGAGGCAGGATCTGGAGTAATCAGATTTTCAGCAGCAGTAGTTCCTGCGATAGCTTGAGAACCGCACAATAGTGAACCAAGGAGTTCTACGCAGCACAACAGGAAGAGCAGTCCCTTCATGTTGCTATCTGAGAAGACAAGATAGCTGTTTAGTAAAAAAATAGGTTTTGGAATACAGATTTCATACATGAAGAACAGTTAGCAGGAAGCTCAGACACAGTACCTCACTTTATAATCAATGGGGCAGCTTTAGTAAAAAAAAATGATGTATTTCTTACAAGTCATTTATTACTATGGACATTAACTTAAGTATTAGATGTGTGAGTCTGGTCTTTCTGACATGATAATATCTGTACTTAAAAAAAAAGAACAATTTTTTTGTCACTTCTGCAACACAATACTCCTGATTCACCACAAATACACTTTTCCGTTTTGTTCTGCAATTAAACGAACATATATTGTCCAGTCACTCATTTTCTTATATTGATTATTTGATGCTACTTTATACAGTGTTTTTAATACTAAATCATGAAGGCAAATGTTGCCTTGTAAAAAGCTAATATATGTTAACACAAATATAGTATGACGCTACCCAGCAGTACATGTTATAAATAGCCCAACTTTTACCCACTGTATGATTTAAGTATACCCATTAAGCAGCCTATGATTCGTCATTGTAATATTTAGTATTCTGAAATGGACCATTTGTGATGTGTGATATATTATCCATAGGTTTAATTTCATACATACATATATGTACATTGGAACCAGCTGCAGCATTTAAAACAAAAACAAAAGCATGGTTTTAACAGCAATTTAGCTTTTACAATGTAGTGCATTTTTTTGTTTTGTTTGAAATGTTTCGCCATAGTTTCCAATAAAGTAGTTGATTCATTTCAGATTCTATATTTGGTGCATTGTTTTGGGGACATAATTGTGAAGACATGATTGTGATTGTACAGCAAATTCCTAAAACTGATGTAAATTCATGCTAAAGTGACAGTTAAGCCCATACTGTACTGTATTTGCTATACCGTATACTGTGTATTTTGTATGTAGAAAACAGTGTAAAAAGTTTATATAAGTCAAAAATATATTTTATCATCAGGATTTAGAACAGAACCGTACAAAAACACTCTCAACACGTTAAAACATATTCCTTATTCTTAGAAGTCTTACCAGTTAAGGCCTAAACATTAAGTTGATACTATTTTTCTCTGTTGCATGATGTCAGAATTGACATATCTCAAACACAAAAGTATTAATAAATGGCACTTACATTGCTGATGATCTTGATTTATTTCCAAGAAGAATATGGTTTAATAAAATAATAAAAACGTACGGCGAGTAAAGAGAGATGAGCGGTGTGTAAAGGAACTATGTCAAATGATGGGAATCCAAATAAATGGCATAGTCATCTGTCTGTCTTCTGCTTACTTCTCCATTTGGACTATAAAAAGAAAAGGAAGTGGTTTTGTGTCCTGTACGAGGCTGAAGCTGGTCATGCAAACATCTGTCGTGTGGCAGACTATTCAAAGTTAGAGGCATACTGAGCAAAAACACTTACGAGAAAATAGCTCTAGAATCATTGACCAGAGATTATTGTATGCCTGGTTAATAGCATTTTAGTAGTCAAGTGGTAAAGACACAATATTCTTTTTTTTTTAAATGACAAGCCATCTCATCTGCCTTAGATAGCTACGTCATGTCAAGAGGCCCACAGCAGATTTTAGTTGAGACAAGAGGATTAAACTTCTATACTTCCGTTTCTTAAGTGTCATGTACTTATTTTGGTCTTAGCCGCAATTTCTTCAAAAAACTTTATTTAAAGTTCCTATTTAATGCCATGCACTTATAACGCAAGGCCTTTTGACACGTCAGTAGATTATGAGTACATGCAAGTGGAAAATGTTGCAGCATGTCACATGAAGGTGACTCAGATAGGTCCAATTCAACATCTGTTCCTGGCACAAAATAAATAATAATTATTTGCATCGATTGCAAGTGTATTAATGTAATAAAGTTCCCCTTTTTGTTTCTGCGGTAAATGTACATTTGTGTATCCGGTGCGATTCGTGGGTATTTCTGCTGCGTGTGTGCACATGCACCTGTAACTTGTTTTAGCATCATCCCCACACTTGACACCAGAGAGATAAAAGACAGCAGCTTCTAAAGTCAGGTCTGTTTTGCAGGTATTCAACTGAAGACCCTCGAGTGTATAACCCTTGTGGTTGACCTGCTGTGCTTTTGTTGTCACGGCAATGACAACAAATATCCGTTTAGACCATTTCATCAATTATCTTCCATAACATATTGTGCAGTGGCCAGAAATGCTGATAAAAGCAATGAAGATTCAATATATTTTTCAACTAACACAAAAGCACCACTTAAAATCATCTTTGGTGTTTACCAATACGTTTTGGAATCCCTTCTTATTTCTTTGAAATGTGTAAAAGCACTAAAAAGAACAAATCTTAGTAAGCTTGTGAAAGAAAAGTTGAAAAAAGCAAATTTTTTCAGAAAAATGAAGCTAAGTACTCGTTTTACATACGAGAAGAGAGAGAAACACATTTTCTAAATGTTTCCAATGCAATAGGAAATTCTAAATGGGCCCAGATAGATAATATTAAGTGCTAATTCAGTCTCTCCCCTTGACACCGATTCAATTTGATAAAGCCGAAATCTGACCAAATATGTGGGGGAAGGGGAAGTGAGAATAGAAGGACCTGAGATGACTTCATCTCAAAAGCCGCACACATCTCTCCCTGGGTGATGGAAAGTCCCATCTATCATTAACAAAGACCACAGAAGAGGTGATTTAATAGCAACTTTCCTTTCATCAAAAAGGCAACTCAAAGTGCTTTAAATGACACAGAAGGCATCGAGAAATATGTTTAGAAATGTAAGTCGATAAAAGTAGATAAAATTACAATATCAGATGAAAATATGCCAAAATAGAATAAGGCAGTGACATTAATTTTTACAAGTCTATTCCAAAGGGGGTGAGGCAGGGGAGTGTGAAGGAAAGAAGAACTAGAAAAATGATCCATGAGCTGGTTGTAAACACACTGAGGCTGTGATGTCATGTCTTCGCCACATTGAGGCTGCTGTGTGTCAGGGCGAGTCTTCTTCGATGGGTAGTGAAGGCCATCTGGCCTGAAAAGATGCCAGATGGAAGTTATCAATATAATTGATCCCTTTCAGACTGCATAGTTCTGCTGAGCCCTCATAGTCTGCTGAACTTGTTGATCCCATGTTGACCGTTGGCAGTGGTCCAATAATATAAAGAACCTCCAGGTTGTCCAGACAATTAAGCAGCTCAATGAAATCCCATTTTGGCACATTTGATTGACCTTTGCAGACATTACTGGCCCCCACATGTAGAATCATGTCGTGTTTTATTCCTCATTTAAGGATTTTTCTGTTCTTTTCGTGAGTTGGCAGCACTAAGTCCATAAATCTTGACTTCCTGGTAGTACATTCTTAGCAGGTAGAAATCCCATTCGCACAGATCGATGTCCATTTAAATATTGTCCAGTTCAATCCTGATGAACTAACTCGCCAGCAGAGTGTCGTTGAGTTCAGATCAGACTTCTTAAGGGCGCATATTCTTGTCTGGAGCACAGCAACGTTCTCTAACAATTTATGACAGGCTGTGCACTTCATCGATTCTGAGGATGAGGAGGCACAGGGCAGCTCAGGCCACAGTGCTGTCAGCAGTCCACTAAGTTACTGTTTGGCTCGCGGTAACACTCTGGGTTTAGAAGGCCGCTAAAAGTAGATCATTCCAACAGAGAGTAGTCATAAATTGTCTTCCCCATTATTTATTTAACACAAAAGACCTCCTTGAATGTGTTTTTTTTTAAAACTTTTGTATTGCCTTTTATATAGTGCAATCTTACAATACAATAAAATGTCTACCTCGCAATCTTAAAGAAAGTGAAACTTAGTTCATGTTCCGGACTGTGATTCGGCTCTGTTCCCAACTGTAATGGGTTATTTCTTGGCTCATTCTACACCCTACCTGCAAGTATCATGAACATTGGCCAGTGCTTTTTTCTGAAACCCTCCGAGAGACAAAGCAATTTGAAGACTTAACCTCCTTTGCAGAGGTACATTAACTATAATACAACCATTTAAAACACATTTAAATAAAGGGAAAAGAAGTCCAAGGGATTATTTCCACCATGTTTAAAAATGCGTTGTAGTTTGAGAGAAAACATGAATTGGTTCTGCACAAATCACTAACTGGTTAATCATCAGGTCCAGAATTATTTAACAGCACATAACATTAACAAATGAATACTTGTCCTTTGCTTTGATTGCTTTGCTGGAAAGTAAGGAAATTCTCTGTGTGGCCTCTCAGTAAAGGAAAAGGTTTCCCCACACCAAATGCTGGCCATGTGACCCAGTACCAGCTGGGGTCAAAGAGCTTTTGGTTGCATTGCATCGTCAGCCACAAGACAAGGTCCTTTCTTCTCTGTTGGATTGATGCAAGTGTGCAGAAATGAATCCATCACTTTTACTAGTCAAAGCTACACTTTAGAAACATCCTTCCTGATAACAGGTTTCAAGGACTGAATTCAGGCAGTATTTATATTTTCACTGACAGCTCCCAAGGCTCTACATCGGGACCCCCTTGAAAATGAGATGGTGCATCTCAAGGGGTTTATTCCAATAAATACAAATTCTATATATATACATTATAAACTTTTGATAGTTCAAAAAAGCTGCGTAAGCACAAATGTGGAAAAAAACATGCTGGCATACAGTTTATTTATGAAGTATATCAAAGCAATGCCCTTGCCAACAGTCCATACTCTTCTGCTATATATTACAACTATAGATAAATGCGTATCAATTAAATGTCCAAGCCAGATTTGGACAATGCCGACACAAGCAGACTTAACCATACTGGCATGTCAGTTTTAAACCATTCAGCGGTGGGACAAAGTCACTGTTCAACAGGTCTTAAGTAAGTCTCAAAACATAATCAAATCCCAAGTCAAGTACCAATCAAATCCAAAGGTAAGTCCCAAATCAGGTCCAAAATCATTTCACAAGTCAAGTCCCAATCAATGTCAAGTTCAGAGGCAGGCAAAACCCAAATCAAGTCCCAAGTCAAGTACCAAGTCAAGTAACAAGTCAAGTTCCAAACAAATCCTGAGTCAAGACTAAAGACCCAAGTCAATTACAGGTCAGGTCCCAAGTCAAGTTCCAATTAAACCCCAAGCCAAGTCAGGTAATTGGCGCGTCATTTAGAAATTCAAGAGCAAGTCAAGTCCCAATCAAATCCAAAGTTAAGTCTGAGGTCAAATTCTGATTATATATAAATATATAAGTATCAAGTCAAGGTTCAATCAAATACAAAGTGTTGTCCAAAGTCAAGACCCAAGGCAGGCAACCGGGTCAAGTATTAAGTCACGTCACAAGTCTAGTCCCAATCATAAAGCAATTCACGACCAAAGTCAAGGCAGGCATGTCACGACAGGGAAGTGCCATGTCAAGTTCCGAGGCAGACAAGTCCCAAGTCAGGTACCAATTAAATCCTCAGTAAAGACCTGAGTCAATTCAAGGTCAGGTCCCAAGTCAAAGTCAAATTGAGCCCCAAGTCAAGGAATGTAATGTATGCATCATTTAGCAAATCAAGAGCAAGTCAAGCCCCAATCAAATCCAAAGTCAAGTTCCAAGTCAAATTCTGATTAAAATACCAAGTCAAGTAGCAAGTCAAGATTCAATCAAATCTGAAGTCAGGTCCCAAATCAAGTACCAAGTCAAGAAGCAAGTCAAGTCCCAACCAATCCAAAGTCAGTCCCAAGTCAAAACCCAAGGCAGGCAAGTCCCCAGTCAAGTATTATGTTAAATCTCAAGTCAATTTGTAAGTCAAGTACCAAAGCAGGAAAGCTGAATTCTCAACGTTGATTTTTGAGTCCTAAACAAGCTCCTAAAGAGCTCTTCACCAAATGTCAAGCCATTTTCGCTCCACTAGTCTTGTTTACAGCAATTGCTTTGCGTTGACAACGAGATAGTACTCAAACAAAATGATCCTTGATGTCATTTTTTACAACTGCTGCTCAGTAACACAACATTAGTTCTTCCTGGTTCTCTCCTGCCACTTGATTGTATGCTGTCAGATTGGTTCAAACAAAGTGAATATGGGGAATTATGTGTTTATTTACTGGGAATTAATAGCATCAACACAAAGCAAACAGTCCCACAAAAATAATCTGAACAGTTCAGGTCAAATCTGTTAGATCCCCAATAGGCTCTTTCACACCGGAGTACTTTTCCCCGTACTTTTCCCGTTTAGTTCCGATAGTTCCTGGGATTTGCGTTCACACCAAAAAGAGAACTTAGTTCATGAGAACTTTTACCCCCTTTTTAGTGCCTGCTAGAGAGGTGGTACTTTCCTGGGGAGAAAAAAGTTCCAATTTCTGATTGGCTGGGCGAATTGCAAACCACGCCCCGTAAAACTCTGAAAAGTTTTGTGAAGCCGCCATTAGGCGCTTTCACACCAAGTACTTTGCCGTACTTAGTTCATCAGAACTTAGTTCAGTTCTGATGAACTAAAGAGCAGATCGCGTTCACACCGGAATAAGTTCCCTGAGGGAGGGTTAGGCAAATGAAGCCGCTGACGTCACTTCTTCTTCTTCTGCTTCGGGTTTACTGGCAGGCCGCAAACAACTTCACGGCGTATACTGCCACCCGAAGTCCCCGGCCGGAAGTCCCCGGAGTTGGGGACCCAGCAGCTTCTACTGAAGCCTTCCGAGTAAATCGCCAGAAACGCCGACACCTCCTCATCTCCACCGCTCCCAGCAAACATCCACTGATAAATTGCGATGTTAACAACCTCATGATAACGTCATATATTTTTTTATTTAGCATCATACCTGTGTTTAGTCTAGAAAAAGGTAAATGTGTGCATTTTATTATAAAGTTGTGTATATTTACAGACTGTTGCAAAAACTAAGAAGCTTATAAAAATCAGGTTTAAAACTAAAAGACCTTTACAAAAAAGTAACACAATTAAAGATGTTTGGAGTTTTATTTGAGTTATTAATTTTTATTTTTTGTCTAAGAGATGCTGATTTGAAACCGTTGTTACATACAGTTACGGCATTTCCTGTTTCTGCCGGAGAGAGGGGAGGTTGTCCCAAAGCTTGCCGCTGTATTTACTCCCTCCATCTGACAGGAGGGAGCCTCGTTGAGCTGAGTGTCACTCCGTTAAGGAGGGGGAGTGTGTAGGGGTAGGGTGTAGGGCGTGGCTTGGGATTGGGCCTAAGTGCTGGGAACTAAGTACGGCAAAGTACTTGGTGTGAAAGCGGCTAATATGGTTCAGAATGTAGAGACTGAAGTTGACTACAATTGCTTTCTGTTGGGTCTTTATGCCACCTAGAGGCCAACTGGGATTTTGAACATGACACAGATGATAAAAGCTTCTATAAGATACCCAAATGAGCTCCAAGGTTAAGCATAATTACAAATTGAAATAGAAGTTAGACATTCCTTTCTTTCTTGCAGGACCATCAGGGAGATAACACCCACCGGGTGTGCTCATATTACACATGCTCTTCTTCCTACACATTCTGAGTGGAGGCTTTTCATTCTCCCAAGACAACAACCAGCCTACTTTCACTCGCCTACAATACACAACACTAATGATCTTTCTAAAGTGCCCAAATTAATGTTTTTTTTAAATGTTTAATTATTGTAAATGAGGTATGCTTTGAATCCATATGTTCATCTCTGTCCTAGTCTAACAACTCTGACATTCTATTTTCACAGATCCTCCACTCACAACCTAAAAGAACACAAACAGGACCATATACTTTACTCTAAATGTTAATTATGATATAAAAACTATACAGAAACCTTTTCCAATATGTTGTTATGTTCATGTTCACTTCATATACAGGCAAAGCAAATACCTAAAACAGCTTTACACCACTTATATCAGTCTGGCAATGGCTTTCATGCACAAGGGAAAATAGAACCAATTGTTTGAGTACATTTTTTCTTTACTCAGTTCTCAAGTCTTAAAAATGTGGTAACAATAGCATACATAATACAAAATTAATTATGTTAAAATGCATGGCATTATCCAAACATATAATTTTTAGAATCTATACAAATATAGTTTCAGCTAGCTCAAATGTATGAAAGGAGAAGGGAGAAAATGAAGAATCCTATGTGGTGATCGACACATATTAAAGCTGCATTACGTCACAGTTTGAAGGTGAAGAAGATTACAGTGAGAATGTATTTCCTGACAAAATGCTGTGACATTTTCAAAGCTTTCAAGCATTTGCACTTATTCCATGACTTTTCCAATACTGGGAAATGAGATAAAAAAATGCCATCACTTTCCTGGTTTGTCTTTTATCCTATAAACCGTTTGTTCTAACATCAACTCACCAATCATTATCATGTTTTATGGCATATCTTTCAATCATATGCGTTTCCTGAGTGAGATCTCAGTACAAGCTAAGGATTACTTTGTATAATTAATTTGTATACGCTGTAAACACCAAGTACATAAATGTAAAATCCAACAATGTAATGTATTTAGTCATCTCATTTTTTAAAGTAAGCCTAGAAAACTAAAGTTAGTTTTAGGATCTGTCAATTATACAGTATAATTTGAAAATAATCAAATTAAAATACATTGTATTTGAGTAAAATAAAAACAAAGTCCACTGTATTGTTACATGACAAGCCTCATTTTATTGTCTTTATTGGATGAAAACAGAAACTGTGTGTACAGAATGGTAGTCACATGCAATACAAAAATATGAATTTTTACAATAACATAAAAAAACATGTAGGCCCATTCTAAAACAAATGTACAGCTTTTATACAGTATTATATACATGAAAAAAATATAAATATATATACATCTGTAGTAGCCATAGCAGTACCTATTCCAAAACGTTGTGATGTATTTTACATATAAAATGTTTTTACAAATATTAGAAGAAACATGTTCATTTGCTGTACATTAAATAATGTATGTACATTACATACCATTGGATTTGCAACACAACATTTACTGCAGTCTTCCACAAAATCAACCCTACGGAATTCAACACAATAAGCTCACCTTAGACACACTTGCACGCACACACACCAAATAAATTCCGGCACGCGACCTGAAGCCTGCAATCACAAAGAGCATACACAAGCGCGCACAAGAGGTAATGTTCTGGGAAGATATAGGACACTTCTGCGCCAGGTTCCTGATTCATTTTTCCCTTTGCGCAGAGAATGAAATCACTCAACTTCTTGAAGAAGGATCTTTCTTAATAAGTCATATTTGTATAAGGTGCACTTTACACTTCAATGGATGGATATTATTAAAAAAGTAATTTATCACAAAAAGCCAGCATTATTCTATTCCCATGTGGATTAGGAATTATGAAAGGAATATTTCCCTTGTGTCTTTTCATTTCCGGAAACAGAATTCCTCATCTGTGCCCCGTTTTCAAATGCATCCAAATAACAGTGAATTTACCAGGTTATACTCCAAAAATGACAACATACAAGTGAGCATATCACACTGTCCAACTCTCTGAGACCCTCTTGAAGGAAAAAAAAGGAAAAGGAAGCACTTTCCATGATACCCATGTCCTTAATGCATTATAAACATACTTGTAATACCTTAAAAACTGCTTATACCACTATATACACTCATAGTTATAAGTTTTCATAAATATACAAAAACATTCTTTATAACAACAAATATCACTTAAAATAAAACATTTCATAATGACTTCTAAGGTCAAGTTTCATAATAATTAATAATTTCTGGTCACTTGGACATTTTAGATTATGTTTCCAGCTGGGTTCGGTTGTTTGTTTGCCTGACAGCAGAACTACAGAGAAACAACAAGCCTGATTGTCACAACATCTTGTTAAAGGTTATAGAGAGGCGAAGTCCCTCCCTTTCCGGGGGACCTCCATAGTACCTTATTTCAGAAAAAGTATGTATTGAAGTCAATGGCGAGAGAAAGATTATCTTTCGATCCCGTTTGAATTGTGCCACGAATTACACATATGATGTTTGTCAATTTAAAAGATAATTTTGCAAGTCATAAATATAAAATGTGTCTTAAAACTGTGAAGTAACACTTTTTTTTGTGTGAAACCGCTCAATGAACTACATCTCCCGTCTCGCACCACACACCAAGACGGCCGTCACGTTGGCACATTTCACTTCTTTCTTTCAGAATGAGGTGAAAAGTATTAAAAGAGGTGAAAATCACTACAAGTCTGGGCATGTTGAGAGCTGTACATACACAAAAGGGGAGTTAGTCGGTTCCGTAAGAGCCAGCATGCGGGACCGGGATTCTGGGATTTTTAGTCTTTCTAGTTGCGTATTTTTCATAGTCTTATATTTCAACAGTTTTACGACAAACTGTGAGTTTTTTGACATGGAAATTATTTTTTAAGATTGACAAATTGATTTGTAATTCGTGGCACAATTCAAACTGGATCGAGAGATAAGTTTTCTCTCCCCATTGACTTCAATACATACTTTTTCCGAAATACGGTCCCATGGAGGTCCCCGGAAGGGGAGGGACTTCGCCTCTCGTGGGACAGGGAGGAATCACTCACATTTCGGAGCAGATCCAAATCAAGATGCTGGTTTTAATTCCATTCGAATTGTGCCATGAATTATACACTTAATTCTTGTAAATGTAAAGGATTTTTCATCAAGTCAAGTAGCGAACTAGCAGCCAGGTACCGGCTGACGTATATTGTGTGGGACATAAAAATGTTTCTTAAAGCAAACAATTATTACTTATTTTAACTTAAAGCAGCTTCGAATGTATTATATATATCTGCCTATATATATATTTATATGTTAATTTAGTTTTTGGGAGAAGGGGTGGGATTAAATAAGTGTAAACTTCTTCCCACCCCTTTTCGGATGTGTAATTAAGTAGAGTAATATTTTTGTATATCAATTTGACACTGCTTATTTTTTGTATTGTATAATAATTCTCATGTTACATTTTTGTATTATTGTTTTACACATTCGAAATAAATCTGATCAAATCAAAAAAATCAAAATCACATTCTAATGCATTATCAACAATTATAATGCATTATAAAAAGATTAATATTCCTTATAACATTTTAAAAATATATTCCAAAGTATAATAAATATAATACACTGGTACAAACAAATTATCAGCGAGAAATAATTATGTATATAAAGCATTACGGAAATCTACAAGTGCTTAAAACTATAATTAAACAGTGATTTAAGCAGCTTGTAACGAATTGGAACTATGTTTATAATGCATTGTAGAAGTGGCACAGTAAAAAGTGTTACCAAAGAAAACACTGCAAATATGATTATTTCAAAGCGAACAAAACAACAAAAAGAGTTATTGATTCTTTTTTAGCTCCTGTTGACAAAGTGCGTATTGTGTCTATGTCCTCATTGGCTGGTGACGTTCTCAGCACAACCAATAAAAAGTGAGATAGGGAGGCTTTGAGAACATCACTCAGCCTGCAAACAAGTGTAAACCCCTCGAGGGGGGAAACACTGATAAATTAAGTGGTCCATTTTAGTAGGGTCCTTTTAATGTTGCGTGTGTGTGTGTGTGTGTGTGTGTGTGTGTGTGTGTGTGTGTGTTTCAGAGGGTAAAAGGAGGCCGTGTGAGAACAACCACATCACAGCAGCACAGAGAAGGTGAGCAGGCACAGCAGTCAGTCAGCACAGACACCACAAGCCAGTTATTCAGAGTCCCGGAACAACATCATAGAACAAAGAGATATTAGACGAAAGAAGGGGGGGGAGGGAAAGCGTGAAGGACAACAGCTGTGTGTCCCCCCCCCCCTCCCCGTCCACCACACCTCGCTCCACCGGTCCTCTCTTCCCCCCCGACGAGAAAAAACGGTTAGACATGGAAGATCAGACTGCGGGTTAGTGGAAAGCGGAGTCTGTTTTCAGGCAATGCTTTAATCAATCCTGTAAGAGTTAAGGATACAGGAGCATGCAAGGCAGACCCAGGCTTTGTTTTGCATTGCTTATGTTTCAGGGTGACTGCTACAACCTGGAGAAGAAAAGAGAAATACAAACAATTAAAAGAGAGAGAATAAAATAATAGAAGAGAGAAAAGAGCAAAGGGAAACACAACGTTAGACAGTTAGTGAAAGTGATACAGTGCAGAAAGCATCATTGTAAAGCAGCAGGATATTACATACACACAGATTAGTTAAGGGATTATACTTCTTAAAAAGCTAGCTGTTAGTTTTTTAAAGATTCACTTCATCATTTTATGAAGATTTCAGTTAAGTAATTTGTATTCTTTTCTCTTAAGGGGACACTACCGGTAAATACAATTTTTACATTCAAGTTTACTGAAGTTTTAAATATTTAAATGACCTATTATCTTGTTAAAGATGTTCACATTTTCATGCTTTTCCAGAACAGAAATATAATCACAAGATGTTCAAAAAGCTGGTTTCATTTGACTAACATCTTCGAGTCAAAATATTTCCATAAAATGTGTTTTTGGATGTTTTCTTTCCACTAAACAATACGTTATGCAACTACAATAACCCAATATTGACCAGTGCATGAAAAGCTATATTTATTTTCACATCGCAAAGAAAACAAGCTTGTATTTCTCCCATCATACAGCTAATCAAAACTGGCATTTAACTAGGATTGATAGTGAAGCCTTCACTGCTGGTTTTAAAAATGTTTTTAAAATGGTAGACTCGAAGCAAATCATAAATAAGAAGTGGAAAACCAGTGGGAAACATGATGTAAAGTTGTAAATGAATGCGTACATTAAAGTGAAATAGCTAGTGCAGCAAATTACAGGATTAACACACACATATATGATGACAACATGTGAGAAATTTTTCCCTCAAGTGACAATAATCAGGAGTCTTGTGTGACAGTGAATAAATCAAACTTTACAATTCACATTGACATATTTAAACCACAATGTTCACATTCCATTAGAAAGCGAGGTTAAAAAGGAATTATAAATTATTTCAAACCTATGTAACTGATGTTATTTACCAAATAAGACTGTGTAACCCTAACCGTTAACCCTAAGGCTCATCACTGAGGAGCCGATGTACCACAAGCAAACAGAATATATACGAATATGTGAGATATATTTTCTGGTTACACTTCTAGTCTCTTCTCATCGTCCTTAATTGTTGGATACGTACTCTGCAGACTTCCAGAAGTGTCCGGGGTGAGAGAGCCGGCGGTTGAGTTTGGGCAGCTTCTCCAGCATGTCGGCCAGCTGGGTGAAGGGGGGGCGGTCCCTCAGGTCGTACGCCCAGCAGGCAGACAGGATCTCCTGAGACACAGAACACTTTGAAAAGATGCCCCCGCTGAAGGACACACACTCTGTGGCTCTGGACCATACCATATGATACCATGATACTTTATTTTCAGACCAAGTCTGACATTCAGATAGAAAGCTTATATGCAACGTCAACAAGGACAAATTATTAGACTGGAAACCCAGAAACAGATCTATAACGGAACATTACAATCACTAAAAACAACATGTTAAGATAAGGTACTGGTGAACAATAGAGTGCTTCAGTCTAACTTGATTAAATCGTGGGACCCTGTATCTCTGATTTGATGGCAATAATTCATATTAACTATTTAGGACATGGGTGGGGTCAGAGACAATATGTGGGCAAGAAATTATAATGTTAGGTTGATTCATACTAGATCATAACTGATGATACATTGATTGATGTTTAAATGCCTGTGTTAAGATACTTCTATAACAAAAAATAATATATTACCCCTTTTGTCTTTCATTTTTTCCCGTTTTACACATTGAAGTGACTTCTCCCATTATTGTTTTCAATGTAAAGTTGGTAAGGTTTTGTTTTGCACCAATTTAAAAAATAAAATGCATTTAAAAAGTAGAATTTCCACCTAATGGTTGTATGTCTCGGACCAGTCAAGTTGAATTACATATATCCATGTCTGTTTCAAATTTTAGAATTTTGTTTGCAATAAGAGAATGAATGATTGAGTTTCGTGTTTTGTGACCGTGACCTTTGAAAATGTTATCTGTTTAAGTTGAACCTTTTGCCAAATTTAAAAGGAATTCCCTTCCAAAAACAGATGATGATGATAGATCTTAAAAGTTTTTACAACATCTACATCTTTCTGCATCACCAGAGCACAGGTGACTCTGATATAAGCAGAATAATCATGAACCTGTCTCAGTGTCATCGTTTGTACTCACAGAGACCTCCTTGCCGAGGCTAATTTCCGCCAGGACCTTCTTAATGCCCTCTCCGCTGCCCACCTGCCAGATGGTAGCTTCCACATGCTGGTTGGTGATTGGCCAGTCCCTTGCTTGAAGCTCGTACCAAATGGTGCTGAAAGGAGGGAGGGGGGAAATGAAGAAGAATGATTAATCTGTCCCGTAAGCTCTCAGACAGACGCAGGTGTGACAGGAGTGTGCAGAACTCACCCAAAGGCGTACACATCTGCCGAGGTGGAAAAAGGAAGTTGGTCCTCGTTGTTACCCGGGCTCATCCTGCGCACAATCTCCGGGGCGAGGTAACAAATCCAGCCATGTGGAAGTTTGAGTTTGTTCTCACGCCTGGAAAAAAAAACGGGGGAAAAATGGGTACACATCTGTCAGAAACAAATCAAATGGAGTGGAAAATCTGATCATTAACTAGAGTGGAAAATACATTAACTAAATGTAGTCCACCTCCAATTCCTGTGTACAAAAGCTATTCATGAAGCAAAGGGAGTGTTTTTTTTTCTTCCAATTTTACAATCAGGAGAAAAATAGTAGCTTTCAAGTGAACTGCCTGCAGGACTCAGGAATGATTACAAATCACTGCATCTCTCCAGGTAATGGCAGTGCGGTGTGAAGAGCTCTCTGTGTCACTTTGTGTTTTTAAGGCCTCTAGAGTTTCTTACCTCCCCTCCTGAACCACTCCAGAGATCCCAAACAGCCCGAAGTCAGTGATTATGACTTTATTGGTGTCGTGAAAAACGTTCTTCGACTTCAAGTCTTTGTGAACAATGCCTTTAGCGTGCAGATAGCCCATTCCCTGCGTTGGAAGACAAACGACCGTTATAAATGATTATAGTCCTATTTTTCTGCGGAATGGCTTTTTAATGCCGGCAACATGCTCTTTTAAAAATGAAACATAAACCATACATCAATCAGCAATTTAACATATTTGGCTTTATATACGGATTTCCTGTTTCTTAGAATGAAAATTAGCTGCTTGTGGACATAAAATGTGGCTTTGACATTTGTTGTGCTTAAATTATTACAAATGCATCAATATGTGTTCTGATAGATATAGAAGAAACATTACCTTTACAATCTCCTGAGCAATTTGTCTGGTCTTATTAATATCCAAAGTGTTTTTAGTGTCTCGAACCACTGAATACAGTGTTCTCCCTTTGCAGAAACTGTGGAAAAAGAAGAAGAAAAGATTCAATTTAAAATAAGAAACGTTTATTTGGTAGGGGTAAAATCACAATACAATATTAGATCAATTATTTGGACAATGATATAACATTTGCCTATATCACAATGTTTACCCTAATATACTAATAGCTAAAAAGAGCATAAAGTGTTTGTTGTAAAAGGATCAGATTGTATTTCTTCTCTGTAAGCTGAACTGTTCTGTAGGCTAATACTTTCAGTGTGAATCTATACGCCTACTGCCTGAATCTGCTTTATGCTTTTCACTTTCTTTAGTTCTTTAGAAGTGTGTGAGCTTAACTGTGTGTATTAAACTAAAACTGATCATTTTCTATCAGCTCAGATTTTATTTCTGCTTTTTTAAACTGTAGTACGTGCTCATGTGTTTCAGTGTTGGTGTAGACTAGAGGCTACTGCCTGAATGTGCTTCATGAAAGGCAGGATTTCCTATAAATAAAATAATTTCTGATCCTAAATATCTTGGTTTCTTCTTTTCTAGGGTTACATTTTTCTGTTACATAATACATTTCAACATCTTATAGATATTTATTTTCTCTTGTATCTATTTGCATTTTATATTGAGGTAATCCAAAAGTAACAGAAAGTAATCAGGTCACATTACTTTTTTAATTGATACTCAGATTAGGTTACCGATTACATTTTCTTTTTACAACCCCCCCAACCTTGCAGACAGCATCATACAGTACTTACATTAAACACATCAGTTGCATTTATATCAACTCTACTATTAAAGGCCACATACAGTATCTCATGTGTAAGCATTTTTAGGGAAGGAAGTGCACTTTTAAGACAGATGCCCCCATGTTCAAAATAAAAGTGAGTTTTAAAGATGAGGATAGGCAACAATGATATTCGGTCGTTGGACTTTGAATCAATCCATATTGATACCAAGCTCTTGGGTTAAAATCATCTTAGAGGTGCGTTCGATGTTCCTGCCCTCACCTCGTGATGATGGCCAGGTGGGGGGGGGCCATGCAGGCCCCCATGAAGAGGACCACGTTCTCGTGCCGGGTCTGTCTGTAGTTCATCACCTCCTTCTTGAAGAGCTTCAGATGGTCCTGGTTGTTCCCGTCGATCTCCAGCAGCCGGATGGCCACCTCTCCGTGCCACCGCCCTTTGTGCACTTTGCCCCAGCGGCCCTGAACAACACAGCATGTTAGAGCCACTATTTGGTTTTTATAAGAAAGGCCACCTAATCGTGAGGTCTGTAGTCAACAGAGTATAAAAGACTACAATTCCCACGGAGTCTCATCTAAAAGTGACAGAGATGGGCAACCTGTTAGAAAGACGCCGTAGAGGCACAGTTTTTAACCGTTCAATTACCCTTTAAAGGTCCCCTATTATGCTGTTTTTCATCAATATATTATAGGTCTCAGATATATACAAAACATGTCTCTGAAGTGTTTGGTTGGTTGGTTATTGGCTAATGGTTACACAAGCCAAAACATCGTTATGACATCATAAAGTGGCCAAAATCTGATCAGCTCATTTTCAGTTTTTATATAAATGGATCAGGACAAAAAGAGAGAGAATCTTTTTTCCTGAAACTTTCAGAATGTCTTTACACAGAGGGGACACATGTTTATGTATCAGGGATGCAACAACACGTATGGTGAAAAAAGAGAGAACTATTCGAAGCAGGAAAAAAAAGCGTAATATACCATCTCTGACAAAGGCCTGCGCTATAATGCTTCAATTAACTGGCTATTCTTTATAATATACTCAGATCAATAGGAGACAGAGATGTTAAGTTATAAATCAAGGGTTTTTATTATTATTTACAGCAGGGGTAGGGAACCTTTTTTACAAATTATTGAACTCAACCTCTGCCTAAAAATACTAAAATCACAGCCCATTCATTTGGCCTTTCTTTAATGCTTTGCAAAGAAAAAGCAACCTCTTAATCCAGATATCTTACCATGACTCGCGCATGCATGCACGTGCACGGTGTGGCATGACCACCAAAACAGAAAGATATGGTATATGATATATTTAGTATCCTATCCATGTGAACATCATTTAAGTGGGGGGGGGACCTAACCTCCTCTAGGGGGGTCCAGGGGGCATGCTCCCCCGGGAAGATTTGTTTTTAAATGTTGAAGTTAAAACCATCAATCTGGTGCACTTTGAGAGCAAAATGAAGAGATCTATGGATACCTCTCAACACCCATATGAAACAGAACTGTAAACAGATTTTATTTTTCTTTATGGATATTTTACAAATCACTCCCCTTTCAAACTGTATTCTTGTTATTTTTAACAACTTTTTTGTTACTGTCATATAGTATTTTATACCTGTTTTTCATTTAGTCTCTTATTTTTTTATAACTATAATGATCATATCAAGGTGTGCCTTAACCTCACTGAGCTGAGGTTATTTGAGCCTCTCAGTCTGTCAGGAGAGAGCATTCGTTAGCATAGCTAGCTAACCAGATGCTAATAACAACAGATCGCCACTGGGCTTACAACTAAAGACACAGCCACGCAAAAACTGCGGCATGTGTACGGCTCCTTATGGGTACTGCAATATTTGAAGTGCTGGAGCGGCGTTCCGGTGCTCTCCGTCAACACTACACCACGTGATGACACGTTACGCTCGTGTTGTATTCAAGGAACCTGTCCTTGGCCAGGAAAAACAGGCACTCTCTTGTTTAATTCTTTTGCGGTCTAGATTTCTTAAACATTTTTTGAAGTGAGAAGTTGTCCGTCAGTCCGTGAGTCGGACCCCCCCCCCCCAAAACGGAAACTCTTCGGTTCTCCACGAATTACAGAAGTCACCCAAAAAAGCGGGAGGTGCCGAAAAGCGACTGATTTGCATGAATGATGTATAAAAGAAATGAAAAAGAGGATTTTGCCTAATAGGTAACATCTGGGTCCAATTCCTCACCTTTCCTATGAGTTCCCCGAGGTCCAGCTGTTCGAAGGGGATGTCCCACTCCTGCAGGTAGACGCTGGTCTGGCTGGCCTTGCGGCAGATGGGGCTCTTCCATTGGTTCCCCCGGGAGCTGGGCAGGTCGTCCAGCTCGTCACACTCTCCGTCCGATCCCATGTTCATCCTGATGTCCTGTTCATCGTCCTCCCCTCCATTCTCATCCTCTTCTTCCTCGTTATCCTCTTCCTCTTCAGGGTCTCCATCTTCGACTTCAATTTCCTCCTCTCCTTCCTGTGAGACAATGGTGATTAGGGCTGCGTAATTAATCGACTTTTTTTCAAAATTGCAATATGGATGAGTGCAATATCGAAATCACAGCTAGCGCGATAATTAGGAAAGGCAAACAAAAACATTATTCTATATTAATTATTGCAGTATTTTACAGATTAGTTTGGTACAGATGTATATTTTGTAAATTGTTTAATTTTCTTTTACCTTACATTTTTTGTTATGCATGCTTCTTAGTTTACATTAAGCTGTCTTAGGCTCTTTTCTGCTGTAACAGATGTACATTTCCCCTCTGTGGGACGAATAAAGGGATTCTGATTCTGAGATCCTCAAAAAATACCTCAATCCCTTTAATATCGAAAAAGTATATCTCAATTGCAATATCAGTACTCGTTTCTAAATATGAAAACAAATTGATTTTTTTTAAATGATCAATCTAGGTATGTTATTAATATGGAAAGTATGAACTGATGTATTAATATCAGGGCTCTGCAACACAACTTGTAGAAACAAAATGGACCCTTCATCAACAGCTGATTTTAACATGTTCCTCTCTCACGATATGGTGAAAAGACTATCAGACAATAAAACCAGAATTAAAGCGGTTGTTTTCTCAAATACATTTACAACACGTCCAAAGGCATTGCATGTCAAATGCACCATAGCTCCAGTTTTGGCAAAGGGTTTCAGGCTTCTCCAACAATATATCATACGATACACTATATAATAGTGCTATAGACAAGATGGTGCGTGAATAAGCAAAATATATTCAGATTAAACAGAATCAGATAAAATACTGAAAAAACACTGGAATAATAGATAATACAAATGAATTTGTGGATTACAAAGATGATCAGTGTTGTGAACCTTACCTCTTCATCCTCATCTTCTACCAGCTCAGATCGTATGTCGTCCGCTGCTGGCTCTATCTCACTGCTGTGACACAGAGAACTGATATTAAAGGGGGAATCCATACAAAAAGTAACGAATGATTATGTTTTTGCTGAGTGAACTTTTAATTACCTGGAATAGGGGCTATAGTATTATTTTTCTAATTGTCTGTGTCTATTAGCTTTCATCTGTGCTTGTGTTTCTGTTGTATGTTTATTGGTTTGTTTGAATGTTCTTTTAAATGTGCATATGTGCTGTAATTTGTGTATGTGTTTGAACTGTGCTCATGTGTTTTTTTCCATAGGCTTATTTGCTTTTATATATGTTTCAGTCTTCATTGCTTAATCTGGCACATTTACATGATGGACTCAAGTGGTCATATTAATTCATGTCCATTGTCTCTTTTAAACGAATAAATACAAATATAAAAATAATATTATTGTCTTACACAGTGTCTCGGAGGACATCAGGGTGCAAATGAGCAGGACTGGAGACATCTGTAAAGAGAAAACCACGTTTAGGAGGAATTGAGGGGCAACAATGTTATCTTTTTTCATGTTTACTCCCTTTTCCTTTAAGAAAGATTCATGCTCCACAACATACTGAATATCACTGCTCATGCAATATCCCCATTCCACCAGCAGATGGTGTCAAAAGGCTGTTAAGAGTCAACATGCATTGAAGATGGATACGGTGCTACAAGTTTAAAAGAAAACATGCAGAATACAGAGACAAGATCTACGGGGTAATGTGATCAGAAGAAGGAGAATCACAGTGCAGTGTGACACTTTAGGACCATCAACTCACCGGGGAAGATAAACTGCTGCCTGTGCTGAAAGTAACAGGCAGCTTTTGCACAGAAAAAGAGAGGGAAGACCGACAAGCATGGCAGGGAGAGAGACCTTTGGTTAGAGAAGCTTTGGATTAACAGACATTGTAAAATGAAGAGCATTCATCAGTGTTTAAAGGAGACACTACAGGTGAGTAAGAACAACATTTTAACTAACGGATATCATCAGGAAACTATCCCGTTGTATAAGGTGTTTTCTGAAATGTTTAAATAACTAACCCTTCTTGTTTCAATTTGCTGACATATTAAGAGTCAAAGGTTTTTACAGAAGAAATGTATATAAGGAAATATTGTCAACAGCTATAAAAAAAACAGACATTTTTGCCATGTTTTCCTGAATTCAATCAAAGGAAAAATCTAACCATTAATGATAAATTAATTTAAAAACCTTTAGAATATATATATATATATGTTTTATGTAAGTGCTACTGAATCGAAGATACAGTATGTGGCTGAGGGTATGAGAAAAAAGTAATATTAAGAAAAAACCTTTACAAATATATGTATTGTAAGAGACTACAGCTAAATATGAGCAACATTTTAAGAAATTGAATGTTTCTATGAAAGCTTTCTGAAATTGTATCTTCAAATGAGGCATTTTTTCATGCTAACTTTTGGTGATTATAGAATACTGTCAAGACGCCATTAGACAACGTTTTGGAAATAAACACATGTGTTTTTAAATGATGTTTTCTTTCTCCTAGTCTGAAAGATCATGGAAGCAAAATTACCCAGACCTTCAAAATTGCCGAGTGCATTAGAAAAAAGATTTTTACTGTAATGTCTGACCTAACTGTAACATATGGAGAGAAAGGGAAAGAGGAGGATGTTTGTAGCCCATACTATTAAATACTGGGTGATTGAGGGAGAAAAATCATCTGTATTATAAGGAAAAATGTAAGAGTACTATCCTAGCATGCGCATTTTAGATGTGCATCTGGAATGTTGTTTGTCTATCGGAGTTCCTGCTTCCCAGCGTTAGTGAGGCTCACCTGGGAAGTTGAAGCGGCTGTCCCGGTGGTTCTTGGGCGAGGGGTTGGGTGGAGGAGTGGCGCTTGGGGGGTTGCTCTGCTGGAAGGGCGCTGGGGAGGAGGGGGTGGAGGAGGTGGTGGAGGACGGGTTGCTACTGGAGTCCAGCTGGTTCAGCACCGGAGGATGGTCCTGGTGGGGGCGGGGGGGGTCACAAACGAGACGATCAGAGTTGATAGTTAGGATGACTTCTACAGCTGCTGAATCTTTGTTTGAAAATACATTTAGATTGTTCAAATTTCAAAGAGTATGTGCTGGATTGCGTTGCTTGATGGCGTTCAGGGTGAAGAGACACATTTATATTCGAGAAACAATTATTAGGTTGGCATGACGGATAACAGCTGTAGAATATAATTTGAATGAATACCCTGTTCTTGTATAGTTTTGTATATATTGATATAGGAGTTTAGGAATATTTTGCTTACAGATTACACACACTTAATCACTGATTCTGATAGTGAATTTCATTACCTCAGTTACCAATAATGTGTATTGCTAGAACAAAAAACTAAAAATGTGTCTTTAAAATTGTTTATTTATACTTAAAATGGAAAATGATGTTGTAGTAAATTGTGTTGTGAACTTTATATGTACTTATTTTAGTTTCTAGTATGGTATTATTATTACAGCCCCTGTAAATGACTTTTTTTAATTCCTACCTTGAGAATTGCATTTGTTTTGTTTTTAAATGTTCTGAAAATTATCTTTCATTATCTTTTATTTTTAAAATAATATTTGGATGACTCACAAGAGGGCTATTTTCTTTATAAAGCTATTCCCTGTGCCCTCCCGCTTTCACCACATTTGTTTTGTCTGTATAATTTGTCTGTATTAATATAAATGTTGTTGCATTGCGACTAGTTCTTGACCGTGTAACCATGTATCATAAAGAGGGCTTCACTAATCTTTACAATGTAATGAATGGTAGATGGTGAAAGGTCCATGGTCAAATAACTAGAATTATTATAATTCTCTTCCCCAAACAAACACATGTAGAGTTGTCATAAGGCGAGGTCATCCAGGAAACAGAATGTGGATTCTGTCAAATGTGGTGCGAATTTACATATATTCAAATGTTCAAGCGCCAGAGATAGAACTCTAGTGTGCGATTTCATTGGAGTCCTGCGCTATGGCTTCATGAATTTACATAAGGTATCCTAGAGCTGGATGTAAACAAATATTTTCCAATACAGATTTAGAGCTAAACAAAAGCAAAGCCATATGTACGGCATTTAACTACTTTGGGGTCAGTTCTTGATTTAAACATTAATATGTTAAAAATGCACCAAGTAAAAGGGGTTCTTTGTACAATTTACAGCCTTATTTATCTGAGATTAGTATTCTAAGTGAAATATCCCTTTTTTAATAGATTCACAACCGAGATCTTGTGAATTCAAATAAAATCAGGAAATCAGAAGTGATTCACAGCACTTGTTTTAAGGTGTCATAGTTTAGGATTTCACAATGGTTTTGTCATGAAGTGCTACACATAGTGCTACTGGTGATGTAATGCAGAACTCCTAAGCCTCCCAAAACATTTATGTTACCTTTTTCGTGATGGCCTTTGGTAAAGTGCCAAACTGTGGTGCCTCTGGCGGCCGGTCCACAGGGTTGTTTATATCAGACGGAACCGACTCGGTCCTCCGAATTTTGGCGACTAGAGGACAAATTTAGATGAAATGACACAATGTACTTGGCGTGCACAACACATTTCCTCCATCAACTTTTAATGGATAAACTTACTTGGTAGAAAGGAGATTCTGCAGGATGGGGCTTCCTTGGTGCATTTGTTGTGGCACTTTAACCTGAAAGGAAAGTTCACAGAATGTCAAAACATGGCACCTAAAACCACTCATTGAATCCAGCTCCATGCACTCATGTCTAATGATTGAGTTCTGGATCATACAGTATCACTCCTATATTGGCAGCTCTGTACTGAGTCCCAGTCAAATCCAGGATATCATTTAAAATTCTCCTCCTAGCTTACAACACCGTCAGGCAGACGACCTCTCCACATTTAATAGCAGGCCTACGACTTCCTTTAAAAATAAAAACAACAACTCAGGCTTGCCTTGAACATCCTCCTTGAACTTTTATATGTTTTACTATTTTTTATTTGTATTTTCCATTTCCATTGTCCTTTTCTCAGTTGGATTGTCTATGTTGTAATTCAATTTCAAAACTGTAAAAGCCCCCTGAGACAAATGTGTTTTGTGTTTTTGGGCTACGTAAATACAATTTGATTTGACCTGCGTTCCCTTATTCTACATGCTTCTGTCTCAATAAAAAACATTTAAAGTTGAGTTGAATAGAAAGCCCCTAACTCACCGACAGTGTTTGCACTTCACCCCAAACATCATGTTCTTCTGGCACACCTGACATGTTTGGGACAGCCAGGACTTTGTTGAAAACCTACAGAAAACACAAGAAATGCTGTTAAATCTTGCCACTTATTTGATATTTGATCAATAACCCAGCTTGCTTCATGATGACATAAGGTTGATGAGAAGACATTGAGTGTCAGAGAAAGATCTACCTGTGTGTGACTGAGAGGCCGATGTCCCTCCTCACTGCTTGTGGGGAGTTGCGATGCCCTGCTACGTTATCTAGCCGGGGGAAAAGAGATGGGGAAAAGGGGAGAAAGATTGAAGGGGAGTAGAAGCTTGAGAAGAGAAAGACTGGTCATAACCCCGGCCGGTGGTTAATCACGTTAAAAAACTGTGCACTTAACTATTAAAACTATTGTTAAGTGCTCATTGGAACGCAGTTTAAACACATTTATGAAGCGTTTCCACATAGAAATGATTGAGATCGAGCTCAAACACACACACACTTGCACATGAAAGCATATTTTTGCCAACCAATTAAACATACTATGCTTATTAGTCCCTGTTATTATTGTAAACCATAATGGATAAACACAGATTATTTTTGATGCTTTAAACAAGGGTTATTAATATAGAAAACTAAAATAGATACAGGCAGAAAAATATAAAATATTAACCTTATCCATTGAGAAAAACTAAAAATATATTGCCCGATTAAAAATCAAATCAAATCAAAATTCAGTCAAAGTCAACTTGAATGTCAGTCTTACTCAGTTTGTGTTTACAGACAGAGAGATCGAAATGACGTTTCCAACAATGAACGTACAATTAATTCAGTTTAAGTTGCAATAGATCACTACAGGAAAAATGAGACCGCGTGAATTTCTGTCAACTATCGTGAGATGAAGATCTACAAAAATTAAAAGAATAATCCAATCCATGTCAACAAGTCAAAACTAACTTGCAGCAATCATACACATATTTAAAAAAAGATGCATGCTCCCGACTCACTTTTATGGCTGCTGTGCTCCTCCATCAGGGTGGGGGTGCCGGGCAGGGTGTAAGAGGCTGTGGTGGCAGAGGGGGTGACTCCCGGGGTGCGTGCCGACATGACGGGGTAACGGGAGGGCGAGTCCTCACATCCATTCCCATTAACTTGCATATTCAGTAACAACTTATTCTTCTTTATACATCTGAAGAGAGGGAAAGCAAAAACAGGTCCAGTTTAAAGTACCCCAGGTCCGCAGCCTCAACACACAGGCCCAATTCCAAACTGACCCCCTATTTTTGTATATTTACAGGGTTTGTTGCAAAAACAAGTAGCTATAAACATCAGGTATAAGATCATTTACAAAAAAAGAAAACACTTGAGATTTTTGGAGTCTAATGACTATTTATTGTTTTTTGTCCGAGAGATGCCGAATCCAAACCATGGTAATGAACACTTCCTGTTTCTGCCGGAGAGAGGGGAGTTGGTCCCAAAGCTTTCTGCAGTATTTACAACCTCCACCTTAAAGCAGGAGCCTCCTTAAGCTATGAGGGTGACTACAGACGGCGTTTAACCCGTCACGGAGTGGGAGGGAGTAGGTGTTGGTTTGGAATTGGTCCACAGACTGTTTAGGGTTAGGGTTATGTAAGGGCTATGGAAGCACGTTGAGTCCCTAAATAACTTTGGCCCGGGACGGACAGGGTGACAAGCTTAACACCCGGACGGAAGGCACAAGCAAGCATTTATTTGCATGTGAGTTAACAATAACAATCTCTATTGTACCCATGTCTGTAATGAATTGGCATCATAAATGCAAAGTTCCACAAATATATATTTTTTTATTTAAAAAGTATTCCATGGTGTTTTCTGATGGATACAAACTAATGTTTGTTGTGACTTCATTCTGCGGACTGATATGACTCTACATAGTCCCTTGATCCTCCTTAGCACAGCCTGCTCTTCTTAGCAGCGGTTAGCTAGCGAAATGAATAGCAGACCTCTTGAATTGCGTTTTCAAGAGCCGTGTAAAAACATAGTTAAATTGCACTATACTGTATAAAGTATGATTGTATTGCATTATATGGAATTATTAAAAGGTTATTAAGTATTATTATGTATCTATCGGAGTTATAATACACTATGATCCTTGCCATTTTTTGGCCTTCATTATGATGCCAAACCTGTGCCAAACACATAATACAAATGCTTTAATAAATGTAGACAATTTGAGTATTCAATATTATTTTCAATTTTGAATCCCACTTTTCCTGTTTAAGCATTTTTAAGACTTTCAAATTATTTTTCAATTAATAAATGTTATGAATGATTTAAGATATATTAAACCCAATGGGAGGAGGGAAGCCTGATATAACAGATTATAAACAATATAAGTGTGTTTAGAATGCGTTATGGACATGTTGGTAATAGAAAGTGATATATCTAAATAGTCAATTTGTCTAATTATATAATGAGTTCTGTTCAGATGGTAAAATACCAAGCAGTGTACAAAACCAGGAAAAGTAGTGGGATTGTCTGTGTGTGTTAGATGCATTGGATCCATGTCAGCCGTATTTATTTCAGCCTTTGCCTTTTTTCTTTCTCACCAAAGCTTTCCATAAACAGACAGGATATTATGGATAAACATGAGGCTTGTTTGTGTATGTGCATCTAATCACAATATAAAGAGCGAGATAGATTTTGTGTGTTTTGCCACCTCTGAGCATTAGTCCCGGGAAAGACTTCCTGTTTTGACATGAGTCTTAATCTCTGGGAATCTGTGCGGGGATTAGCTCTTCTCATCCAGCCGGAGCAAAGGAGCAACAGGCAGGAAGTGGAAGCATGGAAAAGAGGGAGATAGAGAGGGAGGGAGTGGGAGTGTTTCTCAGGAAAACTCTGCGTCTGTGCAGACAACAGTGTAAGGCCGAGGTGTGAAAAAGACAGGGAGGCTTTCAGATAAAAAAAAAAGAAATAGCATCCACCCAATTTCTGTAAGGCCACCATGATCATGCTAGCTTAAGCAGGCTACGGTACGGTTCATGATAACAAATTATTTTACTAACTGCAATTTATTTTTGCATTTTTTTAAAAAGGGGAACTATTAGGTTTTTGGGGGTTTTCCCTTTTCTGAGTGAGTTTCTCTCCCATACACTCCCCCCCCCACTAGGGATGGGTATCGTTAAGGTTTTAACGGTACTACTACTTTTATCGATACCGCTTATAGATCCGGTCCTTTAACGGTACTCTTATCAGTTCTTTTGGAGAAAAAAACAAGGTAAACTAACTAAACAAATTGTGAACAAAATTAACATTGCTTTTTATTTAAATAAAATAAATAATATTTCACATCAAAAGAAACAACAGTGTTTTAACAAATCGTATTAAATAATCTGATGACAGAACTGTAAACAGAATAGCTGAAACTTTAACAAAATAAATAACTCAGTTACCTCTAATCATTAACCCATGTTTGTATAATTTAGTTAACTCCGTGTGTTGCTGCTAGCATACATAACACCTGACGTGGAAACGTTACTCGTGGATGGGGCTACAGAGCTACTAGAAAGACAGTGGAACCCGGTGCATTTCTCCGTCTGGATGAGGTGCACTTTTGCTAAGTGTTTAGACAAATTGCTCGTGTTACCGCCCTTACATGCTAAACTCTTATTGCACTTTTGGCAACGAGCATTGTCCACATCGAGACGGGTAAAGTTGAACCACACCTTGGAGCGCTTTCTCTCCGCCATCTCCGCCATGTGTGTGTGCTGCATGCATGTAGCAGCTGCGTGTGTGTAAACTGCCCTGGCCCCTCGCACACAGACGGGGGAGAGAGAGATCTCTCGTCTGGATTGGAAAGATTGAAAATACTAAAAATAATCATAGACGCATTTTGCAGTCTTTTTGCGTATTAGAAACGGAGTTGGCGACACTAAAACTGCAATATAATGTTTGTGTAGCATAATACATATGACATATTTTTTAGATGTCTCCAGTACCGATAAAAAGACCGATAACGTCGGAGCTTAACGGTACCACGGTCTTTAATAATTCAGCCCCGGGGCCCGTTTGATACCGGGGCTAGGTACCCATCCCTACCACCCACAGTGTCACAGTAGAGGCAGAAAATACTAATATCACCCTGAAAATGAGCATTATAGGGCCCCTTTAAGAATGCAACAATATTGTTGTAAAATAACATTTAAAAAAACTCTTTAATGTCTAGTTCAAACAGCTTTCTGAGCGCCTACTTGTTGTGGGGGGGTCCTCGATGCGGTTGCCCAGCTGGGACTCGTGGCTCTTGCTGCGCGTCAGGGTGATGTTGGGGAGCAGGTGCTGAACTTTGCGGGACGGAGGCGGAGGCGTGCAGGGGGGCTTCAGACGGTGTCGCCTCTTGGAGGGCGGAGTTATGGGCGGGGTGGATGTGCGTCCGTGGAGACGGGTGGTGTGGGATAAGGCCATGGGGAATGGGTCTGTCAGAGGGCTCTCAGTGTGGCCGTAGGAGGCCAGCCCATCAGGCGTGGGCACCGCCGACACAGAGCCCGAGCGGTGGTGAGGGAACACGGCGCAGGGGGTGGATGGGGTGGAGCGGACGGCTGATGGGCGGGCGAGAGGCGAAGGACTGTGAGGGCGGAGCGGGGTCCCCAGCCCGGTCAGCTGCTCCGCGGTCAGGAGAGGGCCACTGTCCCTCCTGAAGGGCTCCGACATCCAGGGAACGTCATCTTCCCTCAGCTCACCTCCTGCACAGAAGGAAAATTCCGTATGAAAAACAAGATGAAAACAACGTGATCCATGCTGACTATAAAAGGCTCCTGTGGAGAATACCCATACCTGATTCCGAGGCACTCTTCAGACAGGAGAGGGCAGCACTGAGCCGGGCACATTCCTCTGAGCTGGACCCCAGCCTTCGCATGGTTTCCCTCACCTGAGCACCTGACATCTGCAGCAAGGCATCCAGGGAAAACTTTGCTTCCACTGCCTGCAGACAAACAAAAAGAAGGGGTGAGAGGTCAGTGTAAGAACAAGCAAAAAGAGAAAATATATATATAATTCATAATTGGGAAGCTCCAAAAAAGGAAAAGAAATAACAATAACAACAATAATCAGAAACAAGGTTTAAATAGTCATCAGGCTAATGGTGGTCCTTTGCTAAATCTTAATAGACAAGGTGTATTTTAGCTTTCTCCTGTAGGGTTTTCTTTAATGACCATACACACTATGGATTAATGGAATATTTAATCTATTAATTGTTTGTTCTATAAAAAAAGTCCGAAAATAGTAAAAAATGCCCTCAGAGTCTCCTATGGGATGTCTGTATAATAACTGTTTTGTAAACCCAAAGAAACCCAAAGATAAAGATAAAAGCAGGAAGTTTCCATAATTATGAAACATCATTTCCAGCCATTTTTTCATAGAAAATTACTTTTTGCAATTCATTGATTCTCAAGATTGTTGGCATTATTTTTCTGTCCATCGGCCATAAAACTGATGTCATTTTTGTATGGTTTTAAACCTGTGTTATACAAGTGAAAACAAGACCAAGCTTGAACTAGGATTCAATTAAATGTCTATATGGGCTGGGCAATATAAAGAAAATCACATTTCATCGTTTCTTTTGTAATCCAAATACTTCAATATTAGGATAGTATTGTAGGGTTGACCATTGGTGCCTCCACAAAATATCGACAAAATGAGAATTTTTATAAATAGTCATCATGACTGTGGATAAAAATTTGGGAAAGTTCTTAAATCAGATCACTTTTCTGCAATGCTGCCTTCAAAACCATAAAAAGACATGTTACAATATCAAAAATCTAAGCAGATATCTAGTATATAATATCTATATTATACCCAGCTAGAGTGTCAATGTATTACTTTGTATTCTTTCCTTTTTATTCACATCACTCAGGATTTGGTACACATCTAAACAATGGTGCTGTCTAAGATATGAGTGATCACTGAACAGAAGGAGGCTTGACAGCAGCTAACAGGAAGACAACAGACATCACAACATTCTGAAAGTAGAGGATAACATTAGAAAGCCAAGATCAAGTGGGAGTAGCAGTGGTAGGCTACAAATTAAAAGTATAACACTCAGGCAAGACACTAATACTTGTTTGCTTAGAATAAACTTAGAAGACTAAGCACCAACAACCACTCGTAATTTATACTCAACGTTTAAATGTGAATCAGCTATTTTATAAAAAAATGAAGAGACAGTAAAACACTCCTTAAAATCAAACATTAACTTAGACTATTTAAACTAGCTTAGCCCTTGTTGGCTACAAACACAAATAACACAGTGGTCATGTATTTGGATGTATCTATTAGACGTGCAATGACAACAATAATTCATCAAGTTACAATGTATTTGGTAAAAACAAACAAAGGGTTAGGGTTAAAAAAGTGTATTGCAAAAAGCAGATAAAAGTCAATTAAGGAAGTGTAGGTCACAGGCCGTTAGCAACACCACAAACTGTTTGTGTATGAAACAAGGAAATATGAGATAGTCCAGTGCGCTGAGGATGTTTTTCTGACATGGGAAGTACGCAGTTGCTTATCAGTCAGGTTAAACCCTTTGATCGGAGAGGGCAACCAATGATCCCAAAACTAGGGCAGCCTCCCACACTCATGTGTACACTGTAAGCAAGAGAAAGCACACACGCATATAGACACACAAACACACGGGGTGAGTGATGTGATATTCCAAAGAGGCTGTGGGCCCTGCCTCCCCTCCCACCTACACACTCATAATAACATTACAATAATAGCACCACGAACAGCATGGCTTATCCTGCATTCATGATTGCTGTACTGCGCCGTCATGACACAGTATTATGGGTCAGAACTGCTATGCATGTGTACCATAGATAGAATAAAAGTATGTGGATGTGGAATCTCAACAACACCCATAGATTTGTGAACAATGATTTGTCTGGAGGACACTATTGTGAGAGTATTTTTCTTGTATTGTAAACTGAGGGTTACCATCTACACACGACATCATTGCGGGGGTCGCCATCTTGTTTTTTGCATGTCCTGCTTTATCGTCTATTTTACTCTAAATGGTACCATCAATTATACACTTCACATCAAGCCACCATGGAATATAGCGTTTGAGTCCATAAACTTATTAGGAAAATGTTTACGGAGGTTACAAATTTAGGTTGGTCTTAGGGTAATTTTCTTATAGACTTCTATACAATATGCATGAGATCCTTATGCATCCAGTGGCCATTCAAAATCATGCAGGTTTAAGGCAATTCTCGCCTTCACTTTACAAAACTTGATTTTGCCTCTTGATGTGAACACATACCTTTAAAAGTTTCAGAAAATACTACTCATTTAGACAGAACTGTTAACAAATACACCTCTATCAAACGAAAATGCACTCAGGCAAAATGAAGATTACAACTATTTTTGTAATATTTTCAACAAAATAGGGACATTATTAGTCTTGCACTGTGAATGCTCACAATGCTTTGGCAACCGTTCTTATTGTAGTGCGTTAATCAAGTCCGCTTAGCGGTGACACAGACAACATTAATTAAATCAGAGGAAGACACACATGGCCATTTAAGAAGCTTGCCAACATGCCAGTGGTACAACATGATGCAATGCCTCACTGTAAGTTAAAGCATATTCACGCAAATAATAGAGACGAATCTACCTCCATACATTATCTAACGCTAACTTTTGGTGAATTTCAGCTCTCTCTGTCAAACAAAATTGTTCTTTGCCTGTAGTTTTCAACAAATATTGTAGTCTACTAAAGCCCGTTCCTAAAGATATGTAAGACTTTAACAAACAGAATTAAGTTGAAATTCCTGACCCATAAAAAAAGGAGCTGTCCATTCCCCCAACAGATCCCAAAAACATAAAGGGCAGTAGTTAATAAATTGCATGAAAGAAATGTGAAATAAGGATTTTTTTTTTTTTAAATGATCAATTCCTTGAATATGATGTGCATAAATAAAATGGCAGTGCTCCTCTTTTAGAAAGAGATTCTGATGGTCATGGGTCAAGTATTCCTCATGTACATGTGAGCGAGGGACTGAGTACACAAACAGAATCCACATTAATGTGACAGGAGCGCAGTCCCTCAGACAGAGAGGGTGAGGGGAAACTCATATCAACAGAAAACGGCATGACCCACCTGGATGAGCTCCGGCCGCAGGTTGATGGTGCGAAGCCAGTCTCTTAAGTGCGGGTAGCGTTCCAGAGCCTCGGGCCTCTCCGTCTCCGGCACTTTCTGCTTGCACTGCAGCTGTTTACAGATGTATTTCATCAGCTTCACCTGCAGGGGAGCAATAGAGAACAGATGAGGGGGGGCAGGTTAGAAGGGGAGACTCACAGTGTGCTATGAGCTCCAGCTAAGGAGCAGGCCTCCAATGTCCCACCGTGATGTAGGAAGTGGACTCTTTTAGTGAGATTACAAAGAAATAAGCAGTATGTGTGAAGTTCTTTTACTGAAATACCGAACAAAAGTCTTTGGAGCAATGACAAAGTAACTACTGGCTATTGTGGATTTTATAAAAGTGACATAACATCAAAAAAGGGCAAAATCTAACTTACATTTATCAATATAGGTGCAACAAGGATTTTTATGACCCGTTAATCTAAGTATATAAAATGTCAGAAATAGTGAAAGATGTCCAGTTTTTCTAATTCCAATGCAATGTCTTTAAATGTTTTGTATTGTCAGTCTAAAACCAAAACGTATTATTTTTAATAAGATACAAACAAGAAAAAAAGAGGAAATCTCCACATTTAAAAACTGCATTTTTGCATTAAGGATTATATTAACAATGAATGGATTATCAAAATAGTTGTCCCTTATTTTTCTGCAGACCTTCTAATCAATTAGTCAACTACTTTTACAGTTCACCCAAGCTTATACAGGCTAAGAGTATTTATTTACCATCGACGTACGTACGCCTCTTCAATAGAATAAGGTCACATGAATGACTCCATACTTCCGTTTTGAACTCAATGTATGTGCGGAAATGATCCCAGTGTTTGTTTAACCCAATTTCCCAGTTCCCCCAGTGCAGAAGACAGTTAATTAGATATAAAGACTATTATCACAGAGAGGAACAATGAGCTGGTCATCTAATGAGAGCATCTGCGGTGCTGGCACAGCAAACAAAGAGTGTTTGGAACACGAAGCAGCTCGGTGACATAATGAAGAAAGTGCCATATGACCAGACAATTTTCCAGTTCGTTTCAGAGGCACTGTACTCTCTTTTTCACCACAAACTCCTAGAAAACATTGTGTGGAATTGCACCTTTTGTTTACTGAAGTTTTAAATGAAGTGCGAAGTCAGTTTTCTCATAGACTTCTATACAATCTGTCTTATATTATTTTGAATAATGTTATTTTGTTTTAAGTACACAGTCAATCATACAGTGTTACTATTGATAACAGTGCTTATTTATCCATTTACATTCTCAAGAAGATTAAGACATTGGCATTAAATCAAAAATATCTGATATGAAAAAAACATAAATAAAATAAAACCACAAAACCATAACAAAAAAATAATCTTTATCTGATGCCCAAAAAAAACCTGACAAATAAATTCTTTATACTCCTAAGATTTGGAACATTAATTTCTTAAATGTAAAAAAAAACGCAAATAGAATCAGAATCAGAATACCTTTATTCATCCCAGAGTGGACATTTGTTACAGCAAATAAAGAGCCAAAGATAGCTTAATATCAATCATGAGCATGCATACAAATATTACAAATAATATTACAGTATTTACAAAATATACATCCAGAAACAGTAACAGTTTAGCGATATAGCAGCCAGGTGAAAGTATTAAAAACTGGAAGTATATATATATATATATATATATATATATATATATATATATATATATATATATATATATATATATATATATATATATATGGCACAGCTAAAATAAGATATATGTAGCAAAAACAATTCTTGTCTCTTAGTCGGCTTAAACCCAAAATGTTCCCAAACTAAAGAAAAGGACGATAAGTCGATAAGAAAAACATATACAATATATTGGCCATATATTGTATATTAAGAATTATCCTCACAAGCTTTTCCCAATTAGCCATAAAAAGTGTGTGGTATAAAAGTTACATAGCATAATAAATATATTCCTCTGTGAAAATAAATCATTGCCTTTTTTCGACTTATACCTCCTTATCCTCTCCAAACAGCGTCCCAATGTCTACACATTCAGGTGGCGCTGCTGATGAAGATGAGAAGAAGAAGAACAAAGGCTTGCCTGTTGCTCAAGGTAGTAGCCTACTGACACACAGTAACCTCCCTTACAATCTTCCTCTTACATCTGCTAATCAGCCCAGGTGAAGACCGTCGTCCCAGCGCATCTCATATTCACCCGCATATAAAAGCTGTGAGACTTTACCCACTTTGAAAGCCAATGTCAAGTGCAGTGGTCCTGTGAGTAAGTATCACAATGTACACCGTGGTATTGGCTTGCATCGGCCGCGTTGTGCCGTATAGTGTGTCTCCTTATCTCGCAGTCTATCTATGAGAGTCTATTACAGCAGGCAGCACCTTCAGAAGAGCTGTGTGCGACACCAACTAGCTCTCGAGTGCCGAGCTACAATGAGGAGCGTGCGGCTTTCTCTGCTCATTTATCTTCCATTCCACAAGCACACAGAAGCTCATGCAGCCTTGATACTCTCAAAAGTGCGGCCTTGGGATGTGAAAAGGCTGCTTGGTGGCAGCTAACAAAAGCATCTCCACTGAGGGCCGCGGAGATGAAAGAGGATGGAGAGGAAGTAAATGCTCTCCGTGTTGACACTGACTGCAGCTTTTCAGCTCTGCAATTACTCAGCTTTTATGAGGTTGCACTCAAGGGCATTATAAAATGGCATGCATTATTGAATGTAAACTGATAAAAATGGATGTATGAAAAAAATGACAAGCATAGACCGTGTCATGAAAGCTGATTGATACTGGAAAAAAATGCAAAATAACTGTGCCTACTCATCTTCATCCATCAAAAAGCATAAACACCTACTCATTCAAAAGTCTAGTGTAGTAAGCTCTTTCACTCTTTAAGGTCTGTGTTTATAGGATGGAGGGGTTTTAAGCTCACAGCTAATGGTAACTCAGCTTGTTTTTTTTTTATTAAAAGGCCTATTCTGCTCATGTTCAGGTTCATATTGGTATTTTGTGCCTCTACTCTGACGTGTTTATATGCTTTAATGTTCAAAAAGCTCTTTATTTTTTGCTGCAGCACCTCTTTTCACCCTCTGTCTGAAACCAGAGCCTAGTCTGCTCGTATGTGACAGGCTAAGGGGAGATGTCCCGCCTCTTAGCCTGTCACGTCCAATGGGTTGGAGAGCTACAAGCGCAAGTGTAACTCAGTGATATCAACATGTCGCGGAAGTACACAAAGGAGTCCAATGGAGGGAGTTTATAGCAGTTTCACCTTCAAAATCGTAAAAATGTGGATGCAAACTTCAATCAATTACAGCTTAAAGCTAGTTACTCAACAAAATGTATTGCATAAATCTATTAGTATAATACATTTAATGTGGAAATGTTACATATCCTAACCTGATTTTGGCATTCTTCTGAATAAATAAGTCCTCCTGAGACCCAGAAAGAAAAAGGTTTAAAATGTCCTTTTTTTTTAGATCACACAAGTCTTTAGGGTGGTATTAACATAATGACTAACACAAACTAAAAAAATATATTTTTATTTTTGTTTTATTGTGTGTCCTTTGTAGAGGACATCGGGTGTTAGTTATGCAAAGCATAGTATACAAACAACATTAACATAAAAGTACATTTAGAGCACAACAACTCAATGCAACAAATACTGAGCCCTCATTTGTAGAACTCCATCCTTTTCTGAAATGCAGAGATACATCTGACACTTGAGGCACTTGATGTATGTTTTCCCACTGCATCCGTCTGCCATGAACCCTACAGAAACCTACGTGTTAGTTTTGGCCCATAGTGGACTCCATTTGTGTTGTGTAAAATGGGGGAAATAAAAAGTTAGCAAATCCCCATGTCCTCCTCAGAGGACATTCATAAAAACATTTAGTTTTAGGTCAAATCATTATTACACTGCTCTGAAAACTCACTACACTAACTCCTATGTTCCCTCACTATAATTAATAAAAAATATTGAACTCACAACACTGGTAATTACAAAATTACAAACTTACCATTTCTCTTTCTATAAACAGTGCTTGTGTTGATGGACGCCATTTTGAAATACAATGAAATTATCTTTTTCAAAGCCACACCCCCACATATGTCATATGTTTGAAAAGCCCAGGATGTCCTCTGTGGAGTACAATTGGACTTAATGCTGTGGCATGTATAACCTCAAAGTAATGGACCAGAAACCAATGTGCACCACAGAGGACAACAATGAATGGGTGGGTTTCAGGAGGATAGGATTTGCACATTATTATTATTATTAATATTATCCATCTTTGCTATTTATACATGTGCACTCTTCTCCCTTTGTATTCCAACTGCTGCACAGAAATTTCCCTCAGGATAAACAATTTTTTTCTTCTTATTTTACACATGTGTATGGAAACAGTAATGTGTATCCATGTGCACACATGCACAATGTGAAACCGGGATATTTTTATATCCAGACGTTGCATAAATCCAACATTCTGCATTACAGAGCCTCACAGATTATTCATAGCTCTCTTTAAGTATCTGAATTAAGTGTTTGTGAAGATGTGAACTGGCAGTGAGAGGCCTTATACTCGATGTTGCTAATGAGCTAGCCTCCAGTGCCCCCCCACCCACTTCCCCCATACACACCAGTTCAGTCCTGTGACGTCAGGTTACCTAGCAACACCTCTACTGAGTCGTCAGCAACATTTCAGTGGGATTTTCCCATACATGTGAAACACGGAGCTCAAACACAATACATGATCTCAACATGCAAACATCTCCATGCGTCTGCTCGGGGTAATAACTGTAGTAGCAAAAAAAAACATGACCAATATTATTGACCCAAAATAAAAAGGTGGATAGTTACATAAGCATTGATATCAGTGTGTTTGTGTTGGGAGCATCAACAAGCAGAGAGATAATGACAGGCCCCTCCTGTGCTATTATTTTTGGTGCAGAGTGAAGAAAGCAGCGTTTGACGTGTGGCCTGGAGGTGGGAGGAGGGGGAGGAGATATGGCGTCAGAGCCCACCTGTCAGCAGAGCTAAACAACACCATGGCAACGGCCTAATGCTGCGAGGACATGACTGACAGCCAGAGAGTAGGCCACCAGAGAGGGGAGAGACAGGAGGGGGAGGGGGGCGAGGCAGATCCCATGGCTCCAGTTCTTTTCTCAATGCTCCTGCTGACACAGCCCCTTCTGGTGCACCTGCCAGGGATATTATGTCCTATCTGAGCAATAATGCTTTATCCCAGAAAATTATATTTACACAGGAAGCTCAGTTCAGTAGTAAAGTAAAGCAAATATACTTAAAGGGGCCGTATTGCATTTCCAGGTTCATATTTGTATTTTGTGCCTCTACTGTGATGTGTTTACATACTTTAATGTTCAATTTTTTTTTTTTACGATTGTGATTGGTTAGCTGGCCGGCTCTGTTGTTATTGGTCAACTGCTTACAGATGTCCGGCCCTTTAGCCACTTGGACATTTAGACCATTTACATGCACACAAATGTATATAACATGCCAGGAAAAAGCATAATAGGGCCATGTTAATAGATAATAAGATCATTTAAAATAAGTATTTCAATTTCCTGCTACTCTATATTTCTACTTCGAGGCAAATGTTCTACTTTTAACTCCTTTACATTTGTGACAGCTGTAGATGCTTTTAAGATTTAGATTATTAATACACATTTGAAAAAAAACACCTTTATTTATATATGTTCTTTATTGATCCCTAGGGTAAATTCACAGGCTAAGGCTCACAATATATATAGTTTAAAAAAAACTCCACCAAAATTCAATAATCAATTAATAAGAATAGTTCTATAATATATATATCATTTATATTTATAATTTGCTCAACATATTATCTGAGCAGGCCTGGGTGAAATATTACTTTTTGTACATTTTGATGCTGAAACTTTTATCCTCTTACTAAAATGTCAAAAGACAAGCACACAATGGAGCCAGACAGACATAGTAATGCAGAGGCCAGGTCACATGGACTTAAGGCGGGGTACAGTCTCAGACAATGCCCTGTTGCCCCTCCTCCATTGTTGTTATCCCCAGTGCTTGTTGACCCCTACTGGACAAGGCTAGGGGGGGAGGAGGCGAGGAGGCGCACACACACACACACACACACACACACACACACACACACACACACACACACACACACACACACACACACACACACACACACACACACACACACACACCACACACACAACACACACACACACACACACACACACACACACACACACACACACACACACACACCTTTCAAAACATTTAGAAGAACGCCAATTTAATATAGAACTGAATAAAAGGTTTTTATTGGCATATGCACAAAGCTACAGTGTAGAAATGGCAATGAAATTCTCCTGACCTGAGCTCCTCCAACAGTGCAACATATATAATAAAATACAAAATAGAAAGTAGTGCAACAAGTCTATATACATGTCAGTAGAATGCACTGCTGATAATAATGGACAATTAACATGTTTTGTGAAAACTAAAAAAGAGTAAATAAAGAATATATTTACAAGGCTGCAAAACCAAGTCCATCAACAGAAAATGTATTTACTAAAACTTTTTTGATGATCGTTCATTTAAAAAAAGAAATTAAATAATACTTTTCTTTCTTTTCCCCTTTATATCATATTAAAGTGAATACCTTTGGGTTTTGGAGTGACAAAAAAGACATTTAAAGACCTCAGGCTTGACATTTTAAAAGACCATACAAATACTCAATTTATAAATCTGCAAATGTATTGATATATAATCATAAAATAATCATTAGTTGCAGCCCTATAAACATAGCACATTCACAACCAGACACCACGTTATTATTTGGGGCAAGCAAATTGGCCCTTTCCCACTAGAGATGTACTGCAGACCAAAACCTAAAAAGTACAGGATGTAATGCAACTCATCCTGAGTCAGTTTAAGAATAGATTAAGGCTGCCTACACACTTTTAAACCTCCCTGATTTCCCCATCATGCAGTCCATTCTTATCGGCTCCACCACAAAAAAAGGAAACAGAGACAGGGTCAGCGTTGCTACAGTTGTGTTTCCTCTCTACCCGGAGCAACATCCTCCATTGTCTTCTCCTAGGCCACACACACACACACACACACACACACACACACACACACACACACACACACCACACACACACACCACACACACACACACACACACACACACACCACACACACACACACACACACACACACACACACACACACACACACACCACCACACACACACACACACACACACACACACACACACACACACACACACACACACACACACACACACACACACCAGCCCATTGGCTTTGATTCGCCCCTCCCCTTTTCCTCCCTGCTCTCCCCTCTTGCACAGGCTCTTTGCGCGTCATTTGATTTTCTTATTTAACAACCAACCCTGAAAATGCGTAGGAAGAAAGATGTCTAAATATAGATGCAGCCACAACAGCTCGCACCATGAGTGCACAGCAAACTCTCTCCTACACCGTGAGGAGACAAAACAGAGTGACGCTTTGCTGTTTGCCGATCATTACCCAGACAGCTGTGATTAAATAAGATAAGAATTGCCTTTATGTAAAAAAAAAAAATCTTGGACACTTCATTTAGGTTATGTAAATCATAAGCAAAGGGTTTCCAGCATGGTTTGAATTCATGTTTCTAAGTGTGTGTATTATGTCGAGTAATTTGGTTGGTCAAAATGACAGGAAAATATAAAGAGTTACAGTAAACGTATCAAAGGTGCAGAGACCAGGCTGAGTGGGATTAACATGTGAAAAGTGAAGTACCAGTTAGCACTCCATTTGAGAGGCCAGTATCATTATCCTCTCACTGGCGAAAGGCAGAAAAAGAAAAAAACACACACACACAGTTCAAGTGGAATAATAAAGCTCTTTCAATGAGAGTATAAAGTGAGATCAAGTCTCTCTCGATGGCACTCCAGTGCAATATTGGAGCGATGCCCGTTTGCACCTCGAATGTGACAACTACTCCGACCTCACGGCGCTCCAAGCGTTTGTAGTAATCATATATATTATGTGTAGCTGCTACAGGATGGTTTACAGGTGCTTGCTTTGATTTCAAGATAATGGCAGGGGCTATATTGTAAACACAGACTGTAAATATGAAGAGGACCTAGTCACTGTGATGTCACCCAATCGTTTGTGGACTAAGGTTTTGAGGCCTTGAGTTTGGCAATTTGGCCCCCGCCATCTTGATTTATTAGGAGCCAGAAGTGACAAAAGAAGAAGTGACAATGCGAAAAAGCCATTTGTAGGTGATTTTACAATTAACTTTTAAACTGAAAACACTGTAAAAAAGGTAAAACCCTTTGAAAAAAACACAGACAACATCAAACGTCAATCACCAGGTAGCCAAGCCCTAAAGCAAACCCTGCATGGTTGTCTATTTACTTTAAATGCAGCTATCATGTACAAAATAAGCACAACGAAGAAGAAGACTTAAATCTAGCATTTGAGCCCATAAACTTGTCAGTAAAATATAAACTGAGGTAATAAATCAAGTTAGAAGTATGGACATTTTCTCATGGACTTCTACACAATTATAATTCTTTTTGCAACCATTTGCAGGAAATTAAAGAGAATGCAGGTTTAAGGCACTTCCACATTGGCTTCACTGTTTCGACCTGGAGGTTATAGCTTCATTGTACATCTCTCACAACATTGGGTCAAGGTACAGACACAACAGAGATGTGTTTTCTGGATATCTTGGCCATGACAGCATCTGACATACAGTATATGGCAAACATTTTGAATCTACCAGGGTCTTTAGAGTCAGCGTAAATCTATGATCAGAGTCTGCTGACTGACCTACGCATGTGCCAAATGAACATCTGAAGGAGGGCTGGAGAAGGAAGTGAAAGTGTACACTTATGGCAAGATGTGGTTTCAAAATGGTGTGCCAGTAAAGATATAGGAAGTAAGTCTGCTGATCATGACAGTGCCCCATGCCCGGCCAGAAAACTCGTTAGAATACTAGGCTTCTTAGTAATGAGGTCAACACTCGACTCTGACATTTGACCCGGATCAGCGATCACTAGCTTAAAAATAAAATGCCCATCTAGAAGAAAAGCAAAAAATTGTTTTAATGTATTGTTTGAATAAACATAACATTCTTGACAAATTAACTTTGCGATGCCTTTTGAATGCAATTAAAGAGTTCAGAACTGAGAAATTCTCTTATCTCGGTTTTCCTCACAGGGTTCTTAAAGGCCAAAGAGCAGCAACAATGAAAATGGCAGACTTAACCACATATCTAAAACTTCTGTTTAATGTCCAGCAGGTTTAAAAAAAGAAAAAGGGAGAATATGTATTATGACTTATGAAGTTGAATACTGTCTTCTATATATTATCACATTCTCTTTTTAAATAGTTGTGACTTCTGCCCTTGACAGGAATGTTGCTTCCAATAATCTGAAATATAGAATCAATGCAAAGCAAGAAGAACTACTATTTAATTAGCTCGTCCTTTGTTTATGAAGAAAAATAAAAATTGGAAAAATAGTCATCTTAAAATTAAAAATCGTTTTTCAAAGCACCTGCAGCTACAAACTGGAACTGATAAGTCAGCCCCACATATCTTACATACTTCAAATGAATCAACAATTCTGCTGATGCATTATGAGACCGACAGCAAAAGATCAGTTCAACAGAATTTTCTGAATATTTTTTAACACTAACTGTGATCCCATTTTTAGTCACATTTGTCTTCAGTAAATACATCTTTTGAAACAGTTTAAACAACTTTAAGTCGTATGCTGTTAGTATATAAATAGTTTGACCATTGAGACAAAAGGTATAACCAATGAAAAAAAGGCTTGAATCAAAATAATATAATGAAATCCACGTTTTACTGTACTGTACATCAGAAACGACTACTGTACCTGTTTCCGGTTCAGCAGCTTAACGCCAGTGATCATTCTGAGGCAAGTGGTACATTTCCAATCAATCCTAGTTGTTCTCATCCTCAAATTGCAATATGGAAGAATAATGAACCTGGCTAAACTACAAACAAGCTAAGCTAACTTGAGGTATCACATTTTGCACTTCTTACTTTCAGGGATCCCCCTTTACAACGGCCTCTCTTACAACAGGAAATACCCCTCAGAGCAGCTTTAATAGGTTTCAAGAAACAGGCAAGACCAAGACCATTGTCATGTAGAACAATGCCAGTGCAAAAAGCATCTGAAAGACAGCGCACCTCAGGAAGTACTCTGCCAGATCACGTCCCGTTCGCACGCAGTGACGCAGCACGCATGACCACAGAAGAAGAAGAGTCGGAGTATGTAGGGCAGGACAGGCCGTGAACTTGACTTCAACATTTATTTGTGTACACTCTTTTTCCAGACCATGTTTTTAGCCAGTTAATACTTCCTGGGTTGCTTTACTTGAGCGGGAGAAAAAGGGTCCCCACACAGTGTCTTGCCAACTTGTAGATCAAACCTGCCAGCTCGCTAAAGAACTACGAAAATATTTTGTTGGCATTATGAAAATGGATAAAAGCTGCAGTTATAATATATCATGGCTCTGTCATCAACTTCTTTTAGGTTGTTCATTTATTTGTGTATCACAAATACAAACTGATATTTGTTTTTTTTGTGGCTAGCTGGCCTGCTCAGGAAAACATGCAAAAGTAGCAGAAACACAGTAAATCTGCAAATTACCAATTTTACTTCTTGACCATTCTGAAGGTCATATTGCATCTCATGTGTGACTGAAACTAAATGCTCGGAGCTTTCTGGAACATTCGTTTTTAAGGGTAACAGCACAATTGTTCATTGGGTGTTCAGTTATACAGAAATAAAACAGACATGGATAATTGATAGCCTCCAGCCAATCAGGAGTGAATATTCCTTTTATCCAAGGTATAACGCCTAAATAAACCATGAGGCAGAAAAGCCATTTACCATCTATCATGTCTCGAGAATGTCTGCGTGTGTCTGGAGCCAATACTAAAGATACATTCACATTTGTAAGCCTTTTAACTTTGTGCTACGAAACAGTTTTTCAAGACTCATTAAAATCCACTGTATCAGCCTTTTGCACCCCAACACACCAACCCCCATTTTCCCATCACCCTCCTCTGCAGAAGCCGGGCCTTATGTCCCCTCATGGCATTGTTACTAACAACATGAAGCTGGACTTTCCATGACATGATTCCTCCAGTCATCTCGCAGCTGAGGATATTGCAAAAACAATATGTGACTGTAAATATCCCAAGGATGGAAAGCTGAAGGCCTGAGATAGAAAAAATATATAGCCTATGTATAAAAAAGGACAATAACATCATCATTAAGCATTGTACAATTACAAAATAAATTATAAGTCCCACTTTATATAAAAAGCACTTCTGATTATGGTGATAGAAGCATCTTATTTTGCAGCTATTCTTTTATAATATGCATGGTAATGGTTGAAAGGCTAGAATAGTGCATTCTTGCTGATACCTCACTCACTGCCTATATGCTGAGGCCCTTTGAAGCCATGGCTCTTGCGCAAAGCAATGTCAAGTCATCCCAAAACCAATGAGCACAATATGCATCCAGATGCAGGAAAATCCGGTCTGGCAAACAGATCTACACATCATTTTTTTATTGTGTAGCGTGCCATATGGGAATCCACAGACTCCAAATCCTGTGCAGGGAACAGCACACGGTAGCGTAAATTATAGCAGCATCAGATTATTGAATGTGTGCCATTAGGCCAGGGAAGTACCCCAGCATATTTCCACCTCGAAAAAGAGGTCACACAACGAATCTTCTACAGGAATAACACATGCAGACATTTCAATATCATTTTTGATATATGCACCTCAATGCATCGGATCAGTGGTTTATCATAAGCGACAGAATGTACTCAGCTCAGTGACACTCAGTGATAGGGCGCCTCGCTTGCAGCCGATATTCAGCCTATACGAGGCGGACATGGTGTTAGGGCTTCATGACTCCGCAATTTGACTACAGTGCTCTCTATTGCAGGACATATTTATAATAAAAAAAAATAAGCGCATTACCTCCAAAGTGCGTATTTCTTGTTGTGTGAGGTCGTTGGACGCGGCGCATTTGGTCCGAAGCCCCTGTAAACTAGAGATGGAGATTTCAATCATGTTCTGGATGAGTTCGCATTGATGTAGTGCGGCCATCGCTGCGCCACCAACACCGCCGCCGCCGCTTCCCCTCTCCGGCTGCTCATCACTCTCCACCATCTTCCCCCCGGTAGCAGACACACTATCCATTCCTCAGCATTGGGCACGGGTGGAAGGGGGCTGGAGTCAAACTGTTAGGCGACAATAAAAACACATGCAGCAGTCCAGCCAGCGACGCAGCGACCTATTGTGGAAGTTAGCTGACAGCGAATGTCCCCTAAGCTCCAATTCAGGACAGAAAGACAGGATGCTAATGTTTTTTTTAATTTATGAAAACGCGGTGCTCGACGGTGACTGGTGGTGAAGCGGGCCGAAGAGCAGCAGAGCTCGGCTTGTGTTCTCGGTCCGTACAGGCTACCGACGACAGGCTACTCTCTTCCACCGACAGCTCTCTGGCAGAGGCTTTCACCGTCTGTCAGCTGTTGGGAACATCATGGGGCGCGGTGCACTTTGGGAAATGGAGTCAAGCGGGCTATACTCCACGCTACAACAACCTCCCCCACCCTCTCACACAAACACCCGAATTAGAGACAGTAAATAGCTTTTTTAAAGGATATTTTACCAACATTTGTACTGGAAAATATAAGACTCCATAACAGAAAAGCACAGGTACAATTAATACGTTTAAATATGTCTGCATTGCATTAAGGTGATGAGTTCAGGGCCCATTTTGACCCACTTATCCTGATACTCGGAAAAACACCAAAAGATCAAGAAGAAAGAGGCTTACTTTTAATTATTTGTAGCAAACAAAATATAAGGAACTGGTTAATAGATGATAATCTAATTCACTCTAAATGAATGGATCTTGAAAATGAAATATACAACATTTAAAAACATGAAGATTGGAAATGAAGGTCATATCTTTGACAAAATAAGGGAACAATGGGCGAGGTGTACAACTGATCCTATAGTTAGTTGTGACAATTAATGTATCCATGATGTTCATCATTTCCCCCCCTTTGTTTTTATTTATTTGTTATGATTTGTTGATTGTTATTTTACACATTACAGTTTTAACTGTATCTGCTTATTTATGATATGATGGTTCTTAAATACATTTTAATTTTCTAGTTTTGTTTTGATTGCTATTTTGGGTAGAGTTAATTGCCTTGTTAAGTGTAAGTAAAGGCCCCATTTCATCAAGCTTCGGCCTACAACCTTTTGTTAGGCCTTATTTATGGATTTAGTATTCCTTAACCACTTTCATAACTGTTTGGTCAATTTGTTGTAATTGTAATATATGCACCTTCCCTGCATTCAAAAGTTTACATAAATAGAAGTAGAAAATACGAGTTTCAAATTACATTTATAGTAAAAAAAGTAAATGTATTAATTCAGCACAATGGACCATTTCAGAACAAGATATGTTATATTGTTGGATTATAAATATTCCATTGCTTCTATGTTGCATCTGGTAGAGGAGGTGCTTTTTTAAAATGATTAATAAAATACATCATACAAATATATCAATATATATTAAATATATCAGTTGTAGCTTGTGAATTTCACCAAGGGATTATATTGATTGGTCTCAACCTATACTGATGCATAATAAGTCATTTGTTGGTTATATCTTGTATTATGCTGAATCTGAATCTTCAAAGTCACTAAAGCTCTACAAATAAATGGAGCTGCCTCTGAATTGTAGTGGATTTGAGGTATGAAGCAGCTGGAAATAAAAATACCAAGCTTAAGTACACATACTCCAAAACTGTAATAAAGTAGAGTAGCCAAATGTATTGTGCTACTGTCTACAATAGGCATTCGGGATGTTATACTCGTCTCATACACTCAGGGGCGGTTCTAGGGGGGGGACCCCCCTGTGGCCCCCCTGAAAATGAAAAAATAAAATAAAATAAAAAAAGTTTATGATTAAACGATTTCTTGGCTGATGGAATAGGCGGAACTAACGATATTTGAATTTCTAGTCGGACCCATTAGAGCAGGGGTCTCCGCGATATTTCCACTAGGGACAGGGGGGACATGTCGAAATCCTGTTTCTCCCACTTTACAAATATTTTTAAGGCAAGCCGTCATCGCCACGGAGGAGCACACAGCCTCTGTGAGCGAGCAAGACAGAGAGAGCTAGAGAGAGAGCACACCTTTATCTATTTAATATAGCTTTAAAAAATTAAGTAAGAAATCATTCCAATGTGTACTATAGGACAGTAAAAAAAAAGTGATTAGTAAAATATGCATAAATAAAAAGAAAGAATGCTAACTAAACTATAGGTAACATAAGATAAGAATAAACAAGTTTAAATGATTTGTTATTGGTTGTGATCATATTCTAAAGATGTTTGGATTATTGAAAAGTATACAGCTCTCTTTCATATGAGTGTTGAGAGCTGTATCCATGAATTCATTTTGGGCTCAAAGTGCACCAGATTGATGCTTTTAACTTCAACATTTAAAAAAAAATCTTCCCCCCGGACCCCCCTAGAGGATGTGAGGTCCACCCCCAAATAAAGCAGGTTAAAATAATTAAATTGCATACAGATTATTTTAGTAAACACTGAAAACGGGTCCCACAGATCCAAACAGCACACAAAGGTTAAAGGTAAGCATATAATAATGTTAAAATGTGCTAAATATATACACTGCAAAAAACAAAAAAAAGAGGAGTAAAAGTAGCTCACGACTTGTTTTATTTTTTGAAAGTAGCTCTCATCCTAAAAAAGGTTGGAGACCCCTGCATTAGAGCGTAAAAACTGTAACTATAAGTATCTGAAATAAATATGTGTAATGAAACAAATATCAATAACTGTATTGCATTGTTTTCTTATGCACAATTACTTCATATTGTCTTTGTCTTTTTCGTCCTGCATTTATTGTGCCCCCCTCAGAAAATAACTGGCCCCAGCCTGGCCCCCCCAGTCAAATTGGTCTAGAACCGCCACTGCATACAGCACAATTGCACAGTAGTGTGGAGAGGCAGGGCCCAAAGAATAATGACCACCTTCCCCCTCACTCACAGCACCGTGCACTGCCTCCGTACACTGTGTTGAGCAAAAGAGATGCACAGGAGGCCTAGAGGGAAACTAGAGATGTTTTAGCAATAGGATTATCAGGCCACAGGATCCTTCTGTATTTTATCAAAGGTACAATCTGTGATCAGAGTACAGCCCCCTCCCCGTCCTGCCAATCCAAGTCCACATAGTTGACATTCCACTTGCATGTAGTCCAGTGAGTGAACATGGTCTGCATACAAATGCAGACTGTGCACTTTCCACAATGATGTGATGTTAGTAGTGGAAACAGAGCAGCACACCAGTGGGTTTCAAACATTTTTTAAATAATTTAACCCATCTAAAATATGATTTTTTTTTTCGAAGAATAAACCCATAGAAAGAGGAAAAAACTACTTTACTCAAAAACAACAACAAGCCACATTTCAAATGTGTTTATAATCCATCACTTAATTAATGGAAAACCAATAGTGTCATCATGCAAGTACACTATGATAGCGCTATTGTTGAATTGAACTGCCTCCTTTTTTTTTTAAAGAAGTTCCACTTATTGCACATTTGAGTTTCAAACATGGGTGTTTGTTTTACTTCTTTCTCTTTATATTTCTCTTTGTATCCAAGTTTTAAAAACAAATACATTTTCTTTTTTTTTTGGTCTGACATTAAACGTCGAAATGGGCTTGCCCGTGACACTGAAAAAACTTAATTGTGACTGCAATTGTTACAGAACTTATCGATTGCAATTGAAAATAGAATATTCAATATAAAAAAATGGCCTATCAAACCTACATTATCAATTTCTTTCACAATAGTGTACCATATCGTATCGCAGCATAGACACTTTTTTTGTAAAGCATATGGAGCTACTATGATCACATAATCTTCCCTCACATGTTTTTTATTATTTCCACGTCAAAAGCAAAGCAGCCGTTACACCAACATGCAGTCAAAACCAAATAAATAACAGAAACCAGAGCCCAGTCTACTCTGATTGGTTATGATTGGTCAACCGATTAGAGATGTCCCGCCCCTTAGCCTATCAAGTGCAATGTGTTGGAGCGCTAGCCAATAGAAGTGAGAGTGTTACATAGTGATGTCACTATGTTATTGAAGTAAACAAAGAAGTTCCTTTAGAGGATGAAGAAAGAGACAATTCAGATGGAGGACTGTGTTGGAGAGGAACTCCCTCTGGGGAGAACTTTGGGATTTTACCTTTGCAGACCATTTACATGCATACAAACCACACACTACAGGAAAGTGAAAACCCCAAAAAGCACAACATGGCCCCTTTAAAAGTGACAGTACAAATCATATGCATGGGGGTGGGAGGGTTGTGCAGGTTTTCAAAACCATGAAGCAACAGTACACATGGCTCATTGCTGCAATGAGGGTGTGATGTTCCTTCCTTTAATATACCTGATTATACAATGGAACATGAGTCACCTCTCATAGAGCCCTTCGTTCCTCCTCTCCATCTGTCTCTTCTCGTCTTCTGATTGCAGATTGTATTGTATGTCACACTGGCCAGACATGCACCAGTAACAGCGGCCTTGCAAGCAAGTGTAGGGATCTAAGTGGATAAGCAAACACAGGAACTCCAAAACCTCAGTGGCGTTTTGGTTTACAACCAACTTCCAAATTGGCTCAAACCTGCAATGTAAATTCCTCTAAAACAACACTGACACTGATTCAACACTACATTTTAAACCTGTGCAACCATGGAATGAAGCGGACACAAAGCCAAGTTTCGATCCTAAACTATTTGCTGTTGTCTGTCCACTGTGACTTCAGTCCTGCTGTATTAACAGCACAGATTTGATGATGAGATGCCAGCACAACCCGCTGCGAAATTCAGCTCTTCTTTGTCTTGAGAGTGAAGTTACTGAGTGTGATCAAAGTATGGAAGGTTTTAAAGGGGCCTTATTATCCTCATTTTCAGGTTCATATTAGTATTTTTTCCTCTACTGTGACATGTCTCCATGCTTTAATGTTCAAAAAGTTCTTTATTTTTCTCATACTGCTGCACCTCTTTTCACCCTCTGTCTGAAACCAGAGCCCAGTCTGCTCTGATTGGTTAGCTGGCCAGCTCTGTTGTGATTGGTCAACCACTTAGAGATTTCCCTTGTATATTCACCCTCTCATATATGAAAATTCCTTGCTGTTCTCTGTTTTTTTTCTTAAATGACTAAGTAAGCTACGTTAGCTAGCTAGCTTACAGCAGATCTCAATAAAATCGGAATGAATCGTGTGATCACATTGTTAAAATAAGCCAATAAAACTTACATTGGAGGTACATTTCCAGAGGCAGTGACAGTTGGCTAACTTTATAATCCCCGAACATCAAAAAAGCGCTCCGGTCTGTGTGCGTCACTTTTTAGTGTCCTCTTTTCCGTTGTGTTTTGAGCCTCTTGCAGCATTTTTTTATTTGCAGCATTTGTGTTTGCAGCGTTTCGTTTATGCAGAGCTTTTAGTAAACGCTGCGCATGTTTCGTCAAGTTGGTGAAGATGTTCATTTGCATGTGTTTTGGCACATTTGTGTCCTTTTATATTTGCATTGTTTTTGAACAACAACAACAACAGCAGTGGGTTTCTGCTAATGGAAGTGTTTTTGGCCATTGTAACGCGTTTGCCCCCTTTCAGTCACCTTACATAACACTTAAGAAATGTAAATAATACTATTAATTGTGTATAATACATTAATCAGAATGTTGCTGAACAGGCTTAGAGCGATATACAATTTGAAGGAAATATTAATTGTAACCTCTCTCATGCCATGTGTCTGGCTTATCGTCTGTTGCATAACAGCACCATGACAACCCTTGCAGTGAGCAAGTGATTATCTTTGTGACTACTTAACCATTCTGTTGACAGATCACAAAAACAGCGAAATGTGAGCACGACAGAAGCACTGTGATGAAAAACATTTCAGTGTTCCGTCAACGGTTCTCTGTTTTGTTTTAGCTGCAGCTCTTTATAATTTTCCTCCACAATTTTAGGGTATCTGACCTTTATGCAGTGATAAATAATGTGCAACATGCAGGCAATCAAAAAGAAGTACCTGCAGTGTATAAAAAGATATTTGCACGAGCAGTGTTCAGAATGACAGCTTGCTGACAGGACTCACTCAGCTGAGGATAACATGATCCTCTCCCTTAAGCCTTTTAAACTGTGGTACTATTGGACAGCCAAGACACCACACATAGCATGGAGCTCACAGCTTCAGATTCAATTAGATGTGGTGTCTGACTCGATCTTCTTTGGTTAGGATTTCCATGAGCCTGCGACCTGCAGTCTGCAGTCTGCAGCTCATGGCACCATTTAAATACTACATTTTGATGCAGGTGTAGTTATTGCATAATTTAGATAAATACATTGATTAGAATTGTCTGTGCTTTGGTGAATGTACATATAAAATACTAAATAACCCATAGTTGAAATGGTTCCGTAAAGCCACACTTAAGTAGATTAACAAATATAAGAGTTACACTCCGCAGTGTAATGGATGCGTGGAGACTGAAAGTAACCTCGTACTTGCTGGACTTAACTTGTATCATAATTGAAAAGACAATTAATTGGAATATTACTAAAAAGCTTTTCTGGTGTCCTTTTTATAAACCAAAACACATCGACTAAATGTAGTTTGTTGTAATTTTGTCCACGTTTCCACATGTTTACCACAAAATAAGCACCGGTTTAGCAAGATTCAATACGTCACTCAGCACCCGGTCTGTAGCAATGCAAGAGGACCTTTTTTTCTAACTATGGACGCCTTCAGCTGTCTGCAGTGAATACAGTTTCTCTAAATGTCAACTGATGTTTTGGTGTGGAGGGAAATGTGTGTTAGCACCATCATAGTGGTTTCACAATATACTGGTATCATTATGTAGTTTAATCACCATTATTTGTTTGCCTTGTCTGCACATGTTAAATCATAAATCTTTGTCCATTTGAAAGGTAAGGTAACTATTCATTATTTATTTTCAGTGAATTCATTTCTTTCCTATTCTATCATCCAACACAGACACTAACCACATCAAAGTTTGGATAATTAAAAGGAATATACAAAAGATGCCATGAAGGTCTCATTTTCTTCTATTTTATAGCCCTAGAAAATCTAGAATGGAGAAGTGTATCCAATGCCTCTCTGATCTTATTACATTAATGCGAAAACAGGAAGTATAGCAGTGTGAACTTCAGCTGAACCCTCCACCCTACAGAGAGCGGCCAAGTGAGTTTTGTTTTCCTCTTTTTGATCCTTTAAGGGACAGGGCACTCTTCTGACCTTTACTGTTTTTAAAAAAACAGAAGAGAGGGTGGGGTTCAATTATTCACCAGAATGAGCCATGCTGCAGTTTTAGTGGTCTAATCCTACTAGATCGTGATTTAAAGCAAAAAAACAAAATGGTTGTTGTTCACCCTATAGTCGGTTATGTCCAATACCTACAGCTGGATATACAACTGAATAGGATGCAACATTTTCACACTTTATGTTGGAATCTAAGAGACACAATTGCATTTGCATTTAACTTAATTGTTTCACCACATACACTATTTAAATTGTCCACTACCAGATATTAAAGGTAGGTAGGGTAGGTAATTCACTTCAGAAACACTTTTTGTTATATTCCATGGAATGCTCTTATGAAGAAGAAGATACACTTTATTAATCCCTTAAATGTCTTTCCCCACTTTGTTGTGTTTACACACATTACACACACAGGGGAGGTTATACATGCACAAACACAGAGGATATACATGCACACACACAACCATATGCAGATAGGAGAGGTGGCAGAGCAGAGAGGCTGCCAGGTACCCAGCGCCAAGGGAGCGTGCCTTGCTCAAGGGCACCTCGGCAGTGGCCTTGGAGGTGAACTGGCACCTCCCCAGCTACCAGCTTACTGCATCTTTTTATTTTGTTGGTCCAATCGGGACGTGAACCGGCAACCCTTCGGTTCCAAGACCAAGTCCCTACAGACTGAGCCACTGCCGCCACAACATCCCGATAGCAATGAATACATTAAATGCTTTGACAATAAATATATACAAATATTTCATCTGTGGAAGCCGTGGCGCTGTAAAAATTAAGTGCAATTATCTGCCCCGGCTCGCGGCAGATAATTGGACGGTCTACCTGCCTGTCAGCCTTCCATCTCGTGCACAAACTTATCTCGTGCCCTCATTGGTCATGTGCGCGTTCTTGTGTGTTGGAGGAGGGGCTCTGTAAGGAGGTCTGAAGGAAGGAGGGGCAGTACTTTCAAATTCTAGCTTACTCGAGCTGGTTTCTCCATTCTTACCTACCCTACCTTAATCTCCAGAGTTTCTTTGTATGTCTGTATTCAGAGGTTGGAAGTAACTAAGTACTCCATTCTGAAATGGACCAATCTGCAGAATGAGTAGTTTTACTTTTCTAATTTTACTTGAGTAAGATTTTGAATGCAGGACTTTTACTTTTAACAGAGTATTCCTACACTCTGGTACTTCTACTTAAGTACAAGATCTGAGTACTTTTCCCACATCTGTCTGTATGTTGATTCCCCAACTATTCCCTGTGAAATAAAATATCCAGTCCAGGCAAAATACATTTCCTAATTAGATATTATTTACTCTGGCTGCTATCATAGGATAATGTAAATCACTATGTCCTCAGAGAAGACCACTAAACTAGCTGGACTAGGCTGGATTTAAAAGTAGAACGGTGACTGAAACGTGTATAGACAACTCCACCTGCTGGACACATCTGTACTGCAACATTAAGCATCACCTTCAAAATGTAAATATTCATACCTATAAGACCTTCTCTTGTGCTGGGGGGAGGTGGGAGAAGTACTTATATCTTCGTCCCCTTTCAGGATAATATAAATTATACGTTTTTATATAAATATTGATGTATTAAAGGGTTGTTTTAATGACTTGTATACTGCAGGGTAGCTTGTGAAGTTTACTCCAGATTTAACAAAAGTATTTTAAGTGCTGATTATATATTTCACATCATTAAACAAAATCTGCTAAAGGTATCAAAATAATGTAGTGGAGTAAAAGTACACGATTTACCTCTGAATTGTAGTAGAGTAGAAATACAAAGTAGCAACAATTTTTAATACAATACTTGTACAATACTCAAGTAAAGTACAAGTACCTCAAAATTGGGATATATATTTGTTTTAATCCTCTGGAGCAGAGAAAGGAGCTGTGGATTATTGTTATTGATTAATGCATCAGTGTTTCTTAGGGTCAAAAACACTAAACTCACAACTTAAAATGAAAGCGTTTAGTTTATTTAATAAAAGAGCACGTGTGAAAAGTGACCGTTGATAGATTACTTCAGTTGCAATTTGGTGCTATATATATGTATATATATTAAACAAATAAACACCTTGAATTTCAGGGGGGGGCGTGGGGCTCCGTTGGTAGGGGAAACACTGGGTGATGAACGAGCTGCATCTGTTTATGTAATCACGCCAGAGGTTTGATTTATTCTTAACATTTGACATTTTCATTTGAATTCATTTTTACTAAAAGTTGAATTGTACTCTATGTAAAACAGGACTGTAGATTTTGATCATAAAGTAAAAATAAATTGAAAGCCAGTTGCTGCGTGGAAAGGCAACTCAAACTAAAATCTAGCAATGTGTTTGGAAAAATTGTTAGGATATGTTAGGATATCAGAATTGTGAATAAGAGAAAAAACTGCCGTTTCAAAAGCACACCTGTAATGCAAAATATGTGTCTCCAGTGTTTAAGGGATTTGGAAATTGTCATGAAAAAAGATTAGCTATACTTTTCGCCTGATACACCCATTTAAAAACCTGTCTGAGAATGAGCGGATTTGGCCACTTTGTGACATCGCAAATGTATTTTGGGTTGGGCAACGATTAGCCACTAACCAACCAAGTAACACCCGCCCACCCTATAGGTGATGAGGTCGGCAGGTGTTACTCTCCTCCTGGAGCACCATTGTGCTTTTTGGAACCAAACACTTCAGAGACATGTTTTGTATATATCGGAGAGATATCATATATTGTTGAAAAAGAGTATAATAAGGGACCTTCAAAGAGGAACAAAACTAGAGTTGAGAGTTGAGCCTAGAGTTGGTGTTTGTAATAAAGAAAGGTTTTCTGGATTAGGTTTTTATAAAATGTCAAAGTTGAGCACTAAACATGTCGTAGTTTTCCCAGCTGAGTCTGCAAACCATTAAGTGTTGTGTTCAATGACACAAGAACAACTTTCTATTTATAACACTGGAAATTCCCTGTCAATGTGTTAAATAGTAATGAACTTAATACGTATAAACACATTTGATAGTTTTCTTTTATTTAGACAACCCAAATAAAAGGCACATAACATTGCGCATGTTTATGTAATAATTTGACAAACATACATTTAGAAAAATGTAGGAATGTTTGACCTTTCTGCTAATCAGAAAGCCTAGCCTCTCATATATACACAATTACCATTGTTAATGTTCTAATACAAAAGATTTATAAAAAAAGGTTATCTTATCTTTCACATCTACTGTAACTACCATATCCTTGGAACTAAAATTGTTTTGTACAAAGATATACATTCAACTGCTTTCACAAGGGTCCTGGAATTTCATTATTTTTCTTTTCCTAAAAAATAAAGACATCCATTCCACCAGAAATGTTCAGTTTATCACATTATTATCGTATCAAATTTGGCAAACAGGCTATCATAGTGTATCTACGTAAATGCATAAGAACAAAGAAAAAAACTACACTAGTATTTTGTTTTAAACAAAAACTCGGAGGGGGGGTGGGGGGGTGACAAACATGCGTATTGCATTTACACAGAGCTGCAACATGGCATTCAGTAAAATGTTCAACAGCTAGTGTTTGGGGGTCATGCAACATCAATCCTGTCCTGTTCTTTTTTTCGGACACATTTTTATCATTCAGGTCTCAGACAGAGGCTGAACTTGCCTTTAAAATGTAAAAGTACAGCATGTATGCCATTGCACAGTGAATTATTACTTAAATGGACGGCTTTGTTGAAATCAATGATTCTTAGACTGTTTGTCCCCGACTGTAGTAAAGTCTAACAACGGGACAATGCTAAATGATATGGGGAATCTAAAAAAGGGACAGATTTAGTCAATTTAAAAAGGAACCAAGTCCATGTGAAATGGGATTTTTATGTGTGTTTCCTGAGTGAAGGGGTCCTTAGTATTGTCTTGGGGAGATAACATTAATCGTTTAAAAAAAAGTGTACAGAAGAGTCAGACAAAACGAATAAGTTACCATTGTGACGACAGTAACAGCCTGAAAAAGCTTCACAACAAGGCCAGGCTGTTCCACGTTCAGCCACTAGATGGCGCTCAAGTGCAGGCTGGCTAACCGAAACACTCCGATTTCATCTTTGATAATACTGCTGTCCACCTTGTAGGAGATGCTTTCAGTGCAAGACTCATTCCATACTGATTTCATGGAAAACTGAAAACAACGAAAAAGGCTAAATAAAAAATACAAACCTTTTTGTTTCCATACCGTTAGCAAAACCCCCCAAAACATTTCTTTTTCAAGAGGGTCTCGCGTTGAGACGTCCGCTTGATCGACAAAAGCAAGAAATGAAAAATGCTGACATGGAAATACATTATTATGTCAACTGTACAAGTTAGTCACTGTACCTCAAGAGCTACTATCAGAGGAGAAAAAGAAACGCTATAGCACTGTGAAAAAATATACTTCCATGCAAATGGAAGCGGCTGTCCCTTTTACTAGACTCATTTCCTATAACATTAAATAGTGATTAGCAGGCTATAATAAAAAGAAAAAGAAACATACAAAGTAACACCCAGAGGCTTTGGGAGAGAACTTGCAAAAAACACCAATCATAGTTATTGCTTCAGTCCGTTTCTCATCTCCCTTTTACAAAAGCACAGGGGTGTTTTTCCTACGGAGTCCTTCGAGGAATGGTCTCCTCTCGTTTCTCGTTATACAAATCACAGTTTCATCACTCTAACTGACTACTCTAAAGTCTTGTCCTGATTTCAAGATAAATCCTACGCGATTTCTACTCGAGTGTTCTGCATCTGGTGTCAGTCACTTTAACACTAGCTGTGACTCGGGGAGCTCCTACCGGCCGCACAGCTCGTGTAAATGTCCACTTCGGGGGGGGGGGGGGGGGTAAACATAATGGAGGGTGTAGGGGTTGGGGGGAGGACAGGAGTCTCTTGTTTAACTTCATTTTCCCTTTCTTTCTAGCCCAGTTCAACACCCTCCACATTACCAGGGTGGGGAAGAAGGCAAGACTTGGGACAGAAAAGGCATGCTATCCATTGATCTCATGGCGATGTTGAGCGGACCGCCCATATTCATGGACATGGCGGTCGTTAGGGCGACCGGGTGGGCGATATTCATTGCCCCCGATGTGGGGATGTTGAGGGAGGAGATGTTGACGGGCCCGCTGATGGTGACCGGGTGCTGGAGGCCCATCGCAGACATCACGTTCACCGTGTTGGTGCTTATGTTCATTTGAGCCGCGATGGTGACTGGGTGGTTGGAGTGGCCCCGGTTCATCGAAGAGGTGATGGGGGCAGAGATGGTCACGGGTGTAGCCGAGTTAGAGTTGCAGACTCCGTTACCCTCTGGGGAAACACAAGAAAGAGCGTTTAACTACTAACTATTCAAAGTCATTCAAAGGTCACCTATTATGAAAAATCCACTTTTTCATGCCTTGTATACATCAACATGTGTCCCCTCTGTGGAAAGAGATTCTGAAAGTTTCAGGAAAAATATCCTGATCCATTTATATAAAAACCCGTCTGAAAATGAGCTGATCAGATATGGCCACTTTATGATGTCATAACGATTTTTTGGTTTGTGTAACCACTAGCCAATCACCAACCAAGGTATTTGTATATATCTGAGACCTATAATATATTGATGAAAAACAGTATAATAGGGGACCTTTAAGATAAAAGCAGAGCTAAATGGGCCAAACCCTCTGTATAATCCCAATCTAATGTTGCAAACATTTTAACAGTACCAAAACTTTATACTTTTAACAACCAGGATTAGGGCGGGGTGATGGGATTGAACATGTACTGATGACTAACATTCTTTTCATCTTTCCCTGTGAGAAAATGTTGATGGACCGGCCAGTGTGTGTGTTTATCCAGGTTCAGCTTGTTTGGACATGTACCTTAGCCAATCATTTTATACCTGCCAATATTTTAAGCACATTTCTGTGTAAGCAATGCCATAATAACAAGACATTGGATGTGAATAATTGTGGTCAACATAACTAGAGACACATAGGGAATATTTCTTTCCTTTTAAAATACATGTTAAATAGTTATTAAATAATACATTTTTGGTTTTATCCTCTCTTTCACAGGTTGCATTCTATGTATTATGTAGGACTCACTATTGTCTTTTTTTAGGGGTTTAAAGAAACATGGCTCACATTTGGAGTTTCACCATTGACTATAATCGGAAGCCTGGTGTAATAATTATTTATGATGTTTCATATCATTGTCAACCTTTGTTTATGTTGTGTTTTGTGCTGCATTTTACAATGACTTACAATTGGCCAAAATGGTCTTGGAGATTTTTGGGAAAAGTTGTTCTGAGTTGTTGTATCAATGATTTAACCTAAACAATTGATAGGTTAACAAAAAGGAGGCAGCAACTTTATTGAAACTTATTAAAAAAAGATTTCTGCCACACTGCCAATATCTCAACAGTGTTGGAGAGGGCTGTAAAAACCTAGACTTACAGAATTCTGTTTTTTAAGTGTATGTAAGAGGCTTTTCATAAAAGCGTCAGCCAAATGCAATGAGTAAAGATTTGTAGAAATCCTCTGTTATCTGCTGCAGACCTTCCATTTGTGATGTTAGAGGTGTGTGTCGTACCTTTGTTACAGGAGTTGAAGTTGGTCTGTCCGTGAGTCTTCAGATGGCTGGTGATGTACGCTGCACTCAGCATCTTCCCACAGATGCTGCAGGTCACCTTGCCCTCATGTCTGATCATGTGGGAGCGCAGTCTGTCTTTGGTGGCAAAAGCAGAGGTACAGGCCTGCACACGCACACAACACAGGGTCAAAGGTCAGAGGAGAACAGCAACTAAATGAATGATAATGATGGTAATCTGGAAGTGCACTGTGAAGACTCTTACCGTAACTTGACATTTGAACGGTCTTTCTGAGGAATGCACATGCTTCACATGGCAGCTCAAGTGGTCTGGCCTAGATTGGGAGAACAAAACAACACAACAAATTCAATCTTTGGACTGATGCCGTGAGCTCCATGACGTTCAGATGAGTAACAGAGCATGGTGTTTTCATTCCAAACCATCTTTGTAGCACAGAACTTTAAGTTGACACAAGTTGTTGTCGCTACTAGAAAAACTGATTAAAGGGGCCCTATTCTGCTCATTTTCAGGTTCATATTTGTATGTGCTTCTACAGTGACATGTTTACATGCTTTAATGTTCAAAGTGATTTGTTTTCTCATACTGCCTTAAAATAGTGACATCACTATGTAACACTTGCGCTTCTATTGGCTAGCGCTCCAACACATTGTACATGATAGGCTTAGGGGCGGGACATTTCTAAGCGGTTGACCAATCACAGCAGAGTTTGCCAGCTAACAATCAGAGCAGACTGGGCTCTGGTTTCAGACAGAGGGTGAAAAGAGGTGCTGCAGCACAGGTAGTAAGAGAAAAATAAAGAGCTTTTTGAACATTAAAGCATGGAGACATGTCACAGTAGAGGCACTAAATACAAATATGAACCTGAAAATGAGCATAGGGCCTCTTTAATGTTGACTATATATAGACAAATGTTTTGGGGTTACATCTACTTTACTTGTGATTTGACCACAGATACAAACATACACAAGTGTGTATTATCTAGGCTTATTGACAAGGAACACCACATGTTAGAGCACAAAGCCTAATGTCATCTTTAAATTGAGGGTGCAGAAGTGTGGAAACATATGGATGTGCTCCGTTTGCTTCCATAATGAGGTAATGGGCGCAAAAGAAGTCCCAAAAATGTCAGTCAATGGCAGTTACTTCTCCATGATCAATGGTGCGTGAATTAGTTTGACCTAGTTTCAAACGCGCACCACATAGAGGTGGTACATTTGTCCACTTGTTTTCCTGGACAAAGTAACGGTTTAGCAATAGGCTACACTACTTTAGTTTATTCTCTTGTAGCATTGGAGTTACTTACAGAAATATGAAGAGAATGTTTTAGAAAAATCCCAGGAATTTAGCTTATTCAATACAATATTTCTCACTGAGAATTTGTAAGAGGCTATGTAGGTCACAAAGTTAGTATAACTTTGTTAATGCAGTGAAGGGGTTGAATTATTGGATTTATAAAGCGACTATGAGAAAGTTTCAAATGCATGTTAACATATAAAAATGTGAGTAATTAGGCTAATAAACCATGGCCATCACCTTTTAGAATGTAAAAAACAGCAGAGCTTTTTTAGCCTTTTAGAATAGAAGAATTGGGAGGGATGAAACCCTCTTTAATGGTCACACATGCAGAGCACACAGTGACATTTGGCCTCTGCATTTAACCCATCCTAGTAACAGGAGTCTAGTAGGAGCAGTGGGCAGCTATTGTACAGCGCCCAGTGAGCAATGGGAGTGAGGGGGGAAGGGGGGTGTCCGGTGCCTTGCTCAAGGGCACCACGGCAGGGCAGGAGGTGAACTGGGACCTCTCCAAGTAGCAGTCCACACTCCATATTTTAGGTCTGGTCGGGGACTTGAACCGGCGACCCTACGGCTCACAGTCCAAGCCCCTACTGACTGAGCCACTTGCCTTTACACTTAGTTTTGCATTATGACTCAAGTTAAACCATTAACATGTTCCATGTACCTGATACAAATTAAAATTACAGTAAAAGCACCATGACTATAACAGGTGATGCAATTTTTTGCTACAGACGGTATTTTTCAAATATATATTCATAACTTTGAAAAAAAAAAAACTGTGGTATGCAAAGATACTTTATTCAAATAAATAAACTAAAAAAATAAAACACATTCCTCAGTTGTATTATTTAATGATCAGTGCTAGGGCTGCACGATTTGGATAAAATATATGAATATATTGGCTAGTGCATATGGTGATTTGGATAAAATGTCAATATATTGTGCCGCCCTACTCAGTGCATATCAGCAGTTGCGAGCAAAAGCTTTGCCTCTTGACCTTTACAGTGAAACAAATTCTTTCTTGGCACTGATCCTCCTGTCAGCCTGCTAGTTTGCTGAAGCTGAATCATGTTGGAAGTGCCATAATGGAGTGAGTAAGGACGGCTCCAGCATTGGCAGCTGCTTCCAAACCGGAAAGTTTCACGCTGCTGGATTTAATTAATTGTTTACTCAATGAGAGGGGTCAAGTGGAATCTTCCCAGTAGTGCCATGAACCGGAATCTGTTTCGCCCCCTATTTCTTTTTTTTGTGCCCGTTTGACAATACGCTCAGACAGTGACTGCGTACGTATGTGGCTGAATGGCAGTGACTCAGTGGCCTGTTTCAGTCCCTACTCTCACTTTCCAGTATGCTGATGAATCCCTAACCCCACGTCACAGTGTTGGAGGCCTGCCTGAAACTGCCCTACACAGCATGGTGCTAATGTTACAGCTTGGCTAGGGTGCTGATGTTTTTGTCAAGAACTCTTCTGATATTTTGGCTCTTTAAAAAAAACAGTGAATGTGTGTCTATACATTTAAAATTAAAGCCACCGCAAGACCCAAAATATTTATTCCCTACATACTAAATGTGTTGACCTGAGCGTTAGCGCACGGATCACTGCATTCCCAGGGGAAAGAGAGTCTGTGACATGCTGGCGGGAACCGCAAAGTGACAAGTGATGCACCCTCCCCCCGCCCCCACCCTTGATAACCTACCACTGGTGCTCTCCCATGTGCGACTGTTTAACCATGTGGTTGAAATGGTGTGGGGGTCAACACAAGTACAAATTTAAACTGCGTAGCACATTAATAAATATGAAAAGAAAAACACAGCCACTGTGGAAGGCTACATGCACACACTATATGGACCATACAATCCTCCCTCTATACATAATCCTGGTGCGGCTGACTTATCCAAACAGAGCTGGCTGAATCGCTCGCAAACAAGTCATAGGTTAAAAGCAATATGGTTGCTTTTAATGAACTTTTGGTAAAGTCAAAATAAAGAAAGGTGCACCTACATCTCTTTGTATTGCCTGTGCTTAATACATATGTGCAAAGCGAATGTTGGGATTCAGTGTAGCAAGCATTTTCTTCTTACTTAACAGAGCAAAAGCTTTATTTTTGACTGACATAATGAATAAAATGCATCTTTTTTTGAATTTGTTTATCATCATGTTATGTTTTCTATGAAGACAAGTCAAGCTTTTTCTACATGACCCTGGAATCCAACCATCAGAGTGTGAAATTATTCTCACCCACTAACATAGGAATAAATTAAATAGAAGAAGCATACATCCTGTTTACGATTGCCTTGTTACTTGTTGATTGAAAGCATATTACTTGTATCTTCTTTTTTGCATTTTGTGCTATCGTCACTAATCCTATTGCTTACCAAACACTTACTCAGATACACATACAGAAGAGTTTCACTGGAAGGGAATGTCGCGCAGCCACATATTTAAAGATTTCACATTTTAGACACATCCACTTCTGTTTATGGAAGTCCAAGGCGGCAATGAGTCTTAAGAAGAATGTTTACTGAATAATTTGGACTATAGCTAAAAAAGTTAAAACTGTTGCTTTAGTGTTTAGTCCATGCTCCACATTTGTTGGGTGCTCATTGTACTCAGTAAGGTTGCCTATTATATCACTATGTGAAAGCAGCCATGAAAACAACTCAAAACTAAATAGTTGTATAACTATTCAACAACATATCAGTGTAAGTTTAATACACTTGAAGTCCATTTCAAATGATTGTTCATGAACAAACTGTGTCATGTTTCTTTTTGAATATTACACTTCTGGTCTAAGAGGCGACATAAGAGCTTATCCCAGGACCTCAGGAGCTGTACGAGGAATGTACAAAGACATTTGAAACGGGTCATGTTATCTCCCCATGAAATCTGTTGCAAGCACTTTACGGCCGTCCCTCGCTCAGGGTCGGCCAGTCTGTTTGTGAGCATGAAGACAAATGTATTCACATCAAAGATCTACATTAAGTATTATATTTTAAAGCATACGCAAAACTTATGTTACTTTTTCCATGCCAAATATAATTTTTAACTGTATGTTCATGGTAAGAAAACTGCACCAACATTATTTAAGACATTTTAAGACTAATTAAGGTGTTTATTAAGGTTTAGGAATGTAATGCCTTTTGAAAGATCCAGAAACCCTGACCTTCATGTTGTCAAAAACATTGTTTTTAAAGTTGCAGGTGTTACTAATCGCAAACTCTGGCCGTATCTCATTTCTGCGATTTCCCCTCCTCGACTCCTCGAATCCTCGGTCCTCCGGTAGTGACCCGGAAATGAATTTCAGCACGCCATTTTGAAGGACATCTCATTTCTCTAAATGCACTTCGAGGACCGAGGATCGAGCGTCGAGGAGGCTCTCTGGAGGAGCTATAATCGAGGATACACTGATGGGTCCTCCACGGTCCTCCGTGGGTGCATTTCCGGCAACAGAGATGTTTCAAAGAGTGGTGACGCACGGCCGGACTGATCTCAGCCAATGACAGCTCTGCATGCATCCCTGGATATTATTTTATTAACTGCTTTCATCGCGACGCGATGTTTACAGAGAGAACAGCTGTGAGGTCCGTGCAGAAAGCAGAGCAGTGTGTATAATATATATCACTCAGTATAACAGGCCTACTCTCTTTATTTGCTTTAGTTTAGTAGATATCTACAAACAAAGAGTCGATATTTTTCTAAAACCATTTAGTGCTTCACATAATAAAATACACAACGGCTGTAGCCTGATTATATGCTTTAGGAGCTGTAGGTGTGTGTGGTGTAGGTGTGTGTGGTACAGTGTGTGCGTAGATGCAGCGGACAGACAGGTCTCAGTTGGTTTGGTGTCCTCTGCTTACTTTTAATAATTGTAAATAAAACTTTTGGCCCGTAATTTATTTTCCTCATTGTAGCGACCAGAGAGGGGGGGGGGGGGGGGGGGGGGGGGGGGGGGGAGGGGGGTATATATCCAGTCTCTGATAGTGTTACGTTATTATGAGAGTGCTCTCATACTTGTTTGATTCTGAAATTGTATATATTTATATAAATATATACATATATATATATATGTGTGTGTGTGTGTGTGTGTCCGCATCTGTAGCCTGTTATTGTCTCATTATAACGCACTGTGAATGAATTAAAAGTAAATATATAAGTCATCATGAACACATCTGTCCATCAGACAGAGGGCTGCTGTGCCACCTGTCATCATTAATGGACGTCTCTTTAATATGACCGCTCAGAGGAGAGGAGTTCTCATTTCTCTAACCGCCTGCTGCTTCCCCTCCTCTCTCCTCGGCTCCTCCGCTCGCATCTCCTGTGGGCGGGACTAAGACACGAGGATAGGAGTCGAGGATAGGAGTCGAGGAGGGGAAAACCCAGAAATGAGATACGGCCTATATATCTTCTTCACTCATCATAGAGCACTGTTGACATGAATGCATCTTATCAGCCGTGGTTAAGTTTAATCAGCATAAAACTGATATGAAAATGAGAGGGTGTCTACCGGAGAATGATCGGGTTTCAACCAGGGCTGGATTTATTAATTCCACCTGTATCAAAAAGGCAATGTTACGAACAAACTTATATAAAGCCAAAAAATGATGCTCTTACCTGGAAAAGCCTTTCCCACACACTGAACAAACGTAAGGCTTGTGGACCCCCCCGTCATGAGAGCGAACGTGGTAGGTCATGCGGTCCTTCCTCTTAAAGCGTTGCTGGCAGATGGGGCACTCGAAAGGCTTCTCGTCCGAGTGGGACAGCTTGTGGCGGTTCAGGTGGTAGACATCGCGAAAGGCCTTGCCGCACATCTCACACCCGTGGTTCTTCTTGACCGGTTTGGCGGGTTTCTTGGGGGTGTTTTGCTGCTGCATGTTGCCCATTGCAGACGACGTCATGATGCTCGCGCCCGAGGAAACCGAGGTGGTCGCTGTGGAGAGGATTCCCGCCACCGTGGAGATGTAGGAGGGGTGGCCGTTGTGGTCTCGTGACATGGTGGAGATCATGGGTACCATGGTTGGGGCTGACTGGGCGGTCTTCTTTGGCCGCGACACCATCTTGATGCCAGTGTGGCTGGACTCATGGCGCCGCAGGTGGTAGCTGTCGCGGAAGGCCTTGTTGCAGTAGCCACAGACGAACGGCGTTTTGCCTTTGTGTTCCTTCTTAATGACGGGAACTTGTGGCCGTCCGCCTCCTCCGCTGGCCACATTGTCTTTAAGGAGTTCTGCAGCGCTGGTCGGGGGCTTCTGTTCTATGTGGATGGGCAGGATAGGCTTCTGGTCAATTTGTTCGACTCCTGCATTGAGAAGTGGCAGCAGGCTGTTCTGGGCCACATGATGCTGGTGGTGGAGGGCTTCATTGGCCTGCTGATGAAACAAACAGACACACAGAGATGAATATTTGGTTTTGTCTTGAATTAAAACTAGCATTTTACATGAAAGCAAATAAAACTGAAGGTAGGGCTGGGCATATATATATCACTATATAGATATTGTGATTCGAGACAAGATCATGTCTTAGATTTTGAATATTGTCATATCCCAAATGTTGTCTTTTACTGTTTTAAAAGGCTGCATTACAGTAAAGTTGTGTGTTTTAGCTCTTCTATTATTGGCCTTTCCCACTAAGTCAATAAACTCTAAATTCCAAGCCTGCATAAGAATGACCAAATATACAACAAGTGTTACGGACTGTACCATCAATGGAAGTTGGTCTGAAGGCTTAGTAACATGTTATAAAATGCAAAATGGGCAGTGGATCTGGCGTTAATGAAGTGATGCCTCAGTGCATTGGGATCTAAATATGCAGGATGAAAAATGATCCCATCATGACAGTGCTGATTCGTCATGTGACTGCAAAGCAAGCATACCAAAATAAGAGGCAAAGCCGAGTCCAGTGCTGGCCATCAGCTCAGCAAAGGAGCTCAGTTAGAGGGCATGGTGAAGTAAAGGAGGGAAGTGCACACACACACACTCATACTACAGATACAGGTCACTAAACCAGACAGAACAGCGTGGATCACAGTGGCACAGACGCTTTTCTTGGAGTTAGTCAGCTTAAGTTAGTAATGCTCTAACAAGGTTTGAGAAAATTTAAATTCGGGCACGCATGCACGATAACAGATAATGATATTTCCGCTGTTACTAAATGTATATTAAAAGTATTCATAGACCTTAAATTTGACTGTACAGGGAAGAACAGTACAAAAGCATGATTTAAGAGATGCTGAATGTTTGTTATTTAATTAAATATATACTGTTAATACTGGTATATGGACACCCCTAGTTACTCCCCCTTAAGAAATGCCTTAGATTCTTGTTTATCTAGGGACTGCCCTTACTACATCCATCGAAGGCAAACATAATGAACAGGAATGGAGGTTTATGGTAATTTAACATTTCTATTTATCCATATCACTTAAAAGATCCTTACAAAAATGGTATAGTAACTTGCTAAGAAAGCATTTTTCCCATATCAAAACATAAATAATCTATCACCGTTTATGCTGTTGCTTTTGGTAAACGGACACGTCAAGACGACTGTGTTGTGGAACACCAGCAAGAAAAGGGCAAGGTGAAATGCTTGACCTTTCCCTTTGAGGTTCATTCATCCATCTCAGAAGGCCAGCCAAGAAAAAGGAGTTGCAAAAGGGAAGGCATGGGACAGAAAAGAAAAATGAACCACAGTGTCCTCCTTATGTCATCCAGCCTATTGTGAGAGACACAAATCTGAGCAGTGATGCCTCAGCGGGGGATCTTTGTATGCTCATCTTCATTGATTTGGCTCATCTATTCATGAGACGGGGACATTGTTTATCCACACACTACTGGACCAAGCTCACCGTCATTCCCTCCTAAGCAATGGGACCTGGGAACTGGTGGAGAATGCCACCAAGCCCACCCATCCGTTTGTCTGAGCACCTGCTCACACTTGCCACCTTCCAGGATTAGCCGTCACCATGATGCCAATGCCAGCCCGTGCGCTGGCACACCGGGGGTGGGGGCTCTATGTTTGGGTGGGGGATACCAGCCGGGGAACCCTCTTTGTGAAGTGCAGACACAGCCACAGCAGACAGCCTGCCTCTATACAGAGGTGCAGGGCCTGTAAGCTGCTGTGCCTTCATGCAGCTCTGACCATTTTGACACAAATGCGCTCTGACAACTGGGGCTGCTCCCTCATAAATAACATCAAAATGGAGGGAGTGTCCTGATGGCTCCACGGGCCACTGTAGACTTGAATTGAGCTCATGGTCTGAGTCGGATTAACCACTTGTCTTTCTTCAATCTTTTGTGTTGCAGCTGCTTGCAGAAATCCCAATTTTTACACAAAAAAACTCCTAATTGATATGGAAGGGAGGAGGGGAGCTATACACATTTTGTAGGAAACAAAATAAAAAATATATTCTGGTATGGCAAGAGCCTTCTCTTCAACTTCGCAAATTTGTTTTTCACTTGTATACAAGTTTCAAAAACATTGTTTGCTAGTTAGTTTGCTGAGTTGACACTAGCTCTTCCAAAACGTTACTTTTGTTATCAATGTTTGTGGGGTTTTCACAGCCTTTAAAGCTATAAGAACGCTGCTGGGATGCTGTACCTTGAATGCTGATGTTGTAATTACAGGTATTTAGGTTATGCTACAAGTGGTAAAAACAAAGCCAGTAATGTCCAAAAACAAAAAAATACTTTTTATGCAGTATTTGCATGTTAAAGCCTTTACTAGGACTTAAATCTCTATTGTTGACTAAATCATTTAATTTATATATCTGACATAAATAATGATTAAAAGTACTTTGTGTAGTTTCAAAGGGTCTGTTTGACATAACAGGCCTGCTTCAAGCAAAACAAGCTCCAAGTAAGCTCCCTATTAGGCACCATATGGCAACTGAAAGAGATAGTGGTAAACAAAGTCTTGCAAGCTTAAAAACCCAGACGATATATCAGGGGCAGTGGTGGAGAACAAACCAGAGCTAAAATATTGACCTTGAATTCCTATGTTTACCTAAGGCATGAATAAAAAGTAATAATGCAATTGTGGTTGTTTCAGTAGGACCTTGTGTTTACTGTGCCCAATGAAAAAAATGCAATGTTCAGTATTTTTAGCCAGTTGTTTAGAGTATTAAACTATACCCACAAATCAAAGCAAAGTGAATCACCATAAGCTATTTTTAAACAATGTTTACATGTCTTGTAAGGGAAATTCTACTAGTTTAACATGTGCAATATAGTGGGTCCACCTGTTGAACATCAAGTTCTTATTAGACATTTGGGAAGTTGTCATCCAAATGCCTCTGGAATGAAGGCATACATAGCATTTATTCCGTTTTCCCCCTTGTTTTGTTGCAGCTATTGCAGTTTCCAAAGCAGTCAGTATGGAGCCTAAGGCACTGAAGGATTGTAATATGACTATACACATCCAGATCTCAAGTGGTCTGAACAACATGAACTGTAGCCAAACCATTCCTTATATTTAAACATACTGCATATCATTCAAAAAATAAGAGCGGCAGCTGTACTTATGGTATTAGTCAGGCTCATTTACACAACAATATGGAACATTTAAAATGCACGAATGTATTCAAATAAGAATAGGTTTACTATCTTTTAATTTATACATACCTTTCTACTAAAAGTAATATATTGTAGTACTTCTAAGCTAACAGCTCTGCAAAGCATGTGCCAAGGGATGGAAGCTGAATTAAATATTTCCCTTCTTACGTCAAGCGACAGAATGAATACTGCACACACATTTACATGAGCTTCATAGAGTAACAGTGGGCGGTACATAATAAATGCAAGGTTTCTGGCTGGACGCCAGATCCTCCAAAACAAGCCACACTGCCCATCTGCCTTTTTCACCAGGAAGAAATGTTCTCAGATGTAAGTAAGTGATCAGTCTGACAGCAGAGCTAAATGCTACTAACACCACAAAAGGTTGATGTATACAACAACTGAAAATAAACTAATCCTAATTGTATTAAAACTATAATAAAAGCAGTCAGTACAATACTCATACTTTTTTGACAAATACTTAGAAGGGCTGTAGTTAAAAACACAACATAAGTAATATTAACTTAACTTTGTGCAGCAGGGGCCTTACCTACACCGTTAAGATGCATCTTAACATTTAACATATTTATGATTTTCAAGCTTGCATCTGGTAATTCTACCTCCTCCAGACTCTCCGTTTCCTGATGACACACATGAGCCCTGTAGTTATTTGACTTTCATATGCCTCCTCTATTCCATATCCGATCAGGGAACCCTATCAGCATCAGTTTGATTAACCTAATTATTGATTTGCCTATCTGTACAGTGAATGTAAAGCGTTATACAGTAAACATGTTTCATTGTAGGTTAAACAGATTCCTATACAATGTATTAAATACACATGTATGGCTTGCATTGGCAAATGACTCAAACACAACAGTACTACCAACAATAACTTGTGATATCTCATGAAGCTAATAATGATAATTAACTTAACAGCCATCAAGTCTGTGGAGAATGTACATTAGATAGATTAAGAAGGTTTTTTGTGTGAATGACACTAAACTGTTAAAGTTCACTGTTCCCATGAGGAGTTTATCACTCCCACCTAAAAAACACTGGGGCATAACTGCACAGGGAATACATCAACAAATCCCTCGTAAGACTTGGAAGTCGACCAGAGACCACAGAATGGTCATATACTTATAATAGGGACACATATCACGTTTAAAAAAAGGCATTCCAATTAAAAAAACGCGGCAAAACATTTAATCCCCATCCCCTTTAAAAAAAACTCTGGGTGTTCACGTCCACACTAGCCTTAATTATTTTAGGCTAGACAGGCCATGGTAAATAAACATCTCATTCATGTTATTGAACAAAGGCTTTTATCTTAGTGAGAACCTATAAACGATGGCAGATATCAATCTCAACAGCAGCCCTCACTTTCTGGTTGAAAGGGATTTATACATTGCGTAATGCCGCTGCTAATTTCAAATCTGCTTCTTCGTTGCTAGTGTTAGCTGATGTTGTGTGCATACTTTGAATTCCTTTCCACCACGGTCTTCCCGAATAAATATATGTTTGGTAAACAGAGAGCTGCACAGGGCTGCTTATCGAGCCGCTTAACATTAGTTTTGTAAGTACATTGCGTCAGCCTCGCCCAAATTAAGCTAAATTAGCCAGTGAGTTTGATGAAGGCAGCCTAAACACCGTTAGCTAACTTGGCTAGTTACTGTCGAACCGGTTGAGGCAGGCGGAAAGTTCACCGCGGACTTGCGAATCGTGGTTCGTAAATCTCAGCAGCAGATAACCTACGTATGCACTTATCCACCGTTTACAAACAGCTACCACTTTAAATGTGAATAATCTGTAGTATTATCCATGCCACAATGAAAATAATCGCCATCTCATTATCCGAAGGCGTCCGATCAAAGCCCTCAGTCACAGGGAAAAAAACAGGTCTGTCTCGATTGTAACGGTGCAGTCTCCAGCCTTACTTCAAATTATCCCGCATGTTTTGCTGGCCTCGACTCGGCAAACAAACTTGAAAAACCCCCAACGCTGTCGAGTTATTAAACATCAGTAATATAAGTGTTCGTACAATAGAAAACAAGCCATATTTTTCAAACGCACGTTGAGGAGAATTGATTTTTTGTTCTAGCGTCATTCCCAAGCCTCACAGCTGGACGCCTGGATTCATATACCATTGTTTTGCTTGGTTACTTGATCTTGGCGATACTCGTTTAAAAACTGGTTTTACCGTTAAGAAATCCAGTGCTAACCTATTTAAAGGTTGTTTTACGAAATATCCCGGTTTCCCTCCTAATGAGTCAACTTACTTGAAAAAGAAACGTACTCCAGCTCGGCTCCATTTCCACACTTACTAATTCTGTAGGAAACCTTGTAGAAGCCTACAACAAAGCAACCAAACATGGCAGCTGAAACAACTTCCGGTAACCTCACGGGCTGAACCATTTCACATACTATTTAGGGGGGTGCGTTTTAAATTTAATACGTTAAAACATAATAGGTGTAATTGTTTTTGTGGCTCATAAAATATATACAAACAAAAAAAGCATGAAAAATTAAACATAATTCAGAAATATATGTGCAATACATTATGGGAATCGTGTCCCTTGTGTCACATAATTAATTTGATGTAGCTGGATTTCTAAACTCCCCTCTGGAGGTTTTTCGCTGAATCTGCGAGGGGCATTTGTTATAGCAGTCGGACGCTGTCGCATGTGGTTGGGATATGAATGTGTTTCAGTAAAGCTACATTTGTTTTTATAAGAAAGTGATGCGCAAAGCTTTTTGTTCTGCATTACAAACATTGGGGCTTGCTTCTTTCCCACAATGAAAAGTGTTAAAGTCCAAACGGAGTAAGACATAATCCGCATGCGCAGCAGTTTATTTTCATTCATGGGATGGGGATGAATGAAAACGACAGAACCCATAAAATGGACAAATTGCCTCCAGTGGACCAAAATAACACACCCAGTCTATTCCTTGACTGTGAATTGACCATTTACACTGAATTAACTACTATTTTAAATGTATGGCTGTGTTTATTATGATTATTTTCACTATGATATGATTTTGAAATCATAGCAATGAATAAAAAGCTGCTATATAGCTGTTCAAAACATAAAATAAATAATTATTCTGATTATTCTCAACACTGGGGGCCAGTAACTAGAAAGCCTACACTTAACAAAACATATGTACTCACAATTTTGAGGATTTACCATCAGTGGCTCAGTCAGCAGGGGCTTGGACTGTGAGCCATAGGTCGCCGGTTCAAGTCCCCGACCAGACCTAAATATGGAGTGTGGACTGCTACTTGGAGAGGTCCCAGTTCACCTCTTGCCCTGCCGTGGTGCCCTTGAGCAAGGCACCGGACACCCTCCCACCCCCCCCCCCAGACTCCCATTGCTTCCCGGGCACTGCCCACTGCTCCTACTAGACTCCTGGTACTAGGATGGGTTAAATCAGTGGTTCTCAAACTTTTTCTGTCAGGCCCCCCCTTTGGAGAAAAAAAAAGTCGGGCCCCCCCAACACAAATAGTCAGGCTCAGTGGCGGCGCCAGAGATTTATTTTGGGGGGTGCTGTGGGGTAGCTTGACATTTCATAGAGGGTGCTCAAACATTTAGGGTTTCCCATTAATGTACCGGTCGCTACAGTTGAATTTTCTTCTGCAACAATCCCCAGGCAAATACACAATGTACCTGCGACTGTTACAATGAAGGCTCGAGGCATATAGGTGTAAGCAGGGGTAAAGTGCTATTTTTATAGGTGGTGTGTGGACCTCACATAGGGGGGTCCGGGGGCAAGCTCCCCCGGGAAGATTTATTTTTAAATATTGAAGTTAAAAGCATCAATCTGGTGCACTTTGAGAGCAAAATGAAGAGATCTATGGATACATCTCTCAACACCCATTTGAAACAGAACTGTAAACAGATTCACTTTTTCTTTATGGATATTTTACAAATCACCCTTTTAAACTTTATTCTTTTTTTACTGTCATATAGTATTTCATACCTGTTTTTCATTTATTATCTTATTTTTTTATAACTATAACGATCATATAAACGTGTGCCTCGGAAATAATTGTTTACAATAATGGTGACCAAAATGTTTGAGACCCACTGAGATAACTTAGACTAAAGTTAACTATCTAAACACTGAGAGAGTCCTTTAGCTCACTGAGCCTCTCAGTCTGACAGGAGAGGACTCTCCTCCACTTTGTTGTTGAAAAAACTCCTTATATCCGTTAGCGTAGCTCGCTAGCACCAGAAGCAAACAACAACGATCTCCGGTACCGGTGCGCTCTCTCTCTCTCGCTCGCGCACGCACACAAAATGGCTCGTTCCACACACACACAGAGCCGAGCTTTAATGAAACACAGAGACCCAGACGTAATAGTACTGTATCATATTATTTTCGAATCAATAATTTTTCAAATTATGATTTTCTTTTTTTTTTTAATCTTTTTTTTTTTTTTTTTTAATAACCATTTTTCCTCCTGGTCTCTCGCGCCCCCCCCTGTCATGCCTCTGCGCCCCCCAGGGGGGGAGCGCCCCCCACTTTGAGAACCACTGGGTTAAATGCAGAGAACAAATTTCACTGTGTGTGCTGTGCTGTGTGCTCTGCATGTGTGACCATTAAAGAGGGTTTCATCCCTCCCAATTCTATTCTATTCTATTCTATTCTCTGCTACTTCACTACAATTTGGAGTATTTTTTATTCCACTACATGTATTTTATTTCCTTAGTTATTGTACAATACAATTCACTCTGATAATACAACATATAGTCAACAGACAACTCATGTATTGTTATAGTTCAAGCACACCAAATGCTATTTTTCTTTTCTTGCAAACACACTATATATAGTTCAAAAATATTGAATATTAAAGTCCCATAATATAATATGTATTATTATTTAATGGGACGATGTGCAAAATGACTACTACTACTTTTGTACATGTATTAAAGTTATTTTATTTGTATCAAAAAAACTCAACACAGTAGTATTACTACTTCGACATACAAGTAAAAGATCTGAGTAAGTTATTACACCCACAGCTGATTGACACACAACATTTTTGGCTCTGCCTAGGTGACATATCAAGGCTGCTGAATATTTCAAACTGAAAGTGGACGTAGTAAATACAAAAAAATCGACATAGCTTCTATCTCTGAAAATGAGACTTGACACTTTCTGAATCTCACTATTCTACAAACCATATCTTGTCAGCTTTCTTTCAACAAATGAATCAGACATGTATTAATCACAAGTCTTCTTTGAACCAAAGGCAGATGTGTCCTTCACTGTGCTATAGCCTGTCATTCATCATCAAATTGTATAACTAATGATTACTCAACCAGCAGACTGGAAACTGTATCACAATGGAATGAATCATAGCTGCATTAGTATGTTTTTGCAGCAGTCTCAAAGATGTTTCACACATTGGACTTTAATTTAGTCTTTTGATAGAAGAGAACATGTGATACATTACTGTGGGACACCAATTAATTCATGATATATCTCTGTTTACTTCATGCATGATGAAGTCAGACAATGTTAAGAATGGTGGAGGCAGAGTCTGTGATCAAATGACACCTTCAACCTTGGAGACAGCCAAGAAGAAAAAGACACAGCGTGGGGTTACAAGAATAGTAGGCAATGCCAGATGACCTTCATAAGCACCAATAGCTGGCCTTAGATTACTAAGACACTTTCCGTTGTTTGTTATTTCAAGATCATTAATTCAAATCGGGCTTGGGCAACATTGTAGATACAATAGAATTCCCATTGTCGTTTTCTGATTTACATTTTTGTACAAAAAACAATCTCTCATATTGAGCTAATGTGTCAGCAACAAAAACAGGGTTCAGATTGCTTAATAGAATCAGACAATGAACATATAATGCACTTAGACAAGTATAAGAATACACAATTATTACGTCATCAACTTATTGTAAAACATTTTGACATGATGCCAAATTCTTATATTTTCATCGATTCATGATATGACCAGTTTATAGTATAGTATATTTCAGTTCTAATATCAGAATATTCTTGAGATTTAGAAGTGCAATGCTCTATAAAAGGGTGTACTTGCTTTAGCATAGCCTTATCTCTTTGGTATAAAATGGTACTAAAATGACAATAATAATATTTATCACAATTAATTCTTGGATAATATATCATCTAACAAAAGGAGTTGTACCAGGCGGAACCACTCTATCATATGGGCAAACAAAGCACAGTTATCACAGTATATCACATTTGTTTTTACCTCAATAAGAGGTCAATTCTTCTTATAAACTCAAAAACAAACTACCAGAATGGAAATCTAATTCAAAAACAACACTCCTGCAACTTAGCCCTCATATGTAGAACCAGGTATTGTTAAAGAACTTCATACTTTTCTTTAAATTGTAAGTCTCCATTTATTTTTGCTTGATGAAGTTAAAGTGGCCCTTCGTGTTGAATCTATGAATAAACACATTTAATGAAAACGGTTTGCGGTATTTCTTTCTACAGCAATCAAAAGTTGTATATATTTTGTTTAAGTTGCTGATATTTCTTAAAACTTGAATCACAAGTGACATGAACATTTGTATATGTTGATTCTTCTCACTTCCATTGAGAAACAATACTTGTACTTGAGCTCTATAATGAAAGTGGACACAGTTGGGTGCTAGAATCAGTATTGTGCACACTCTTTCCAGCAGGTTCTTTAGACTCTACGCTCGTTTGTGAATGGCTGTTCAGTAAAGGTGCCCCCATTGTGCATTTCCATCTTTGTCCCACTGTACATTGAAAGCCTTTATTCACATACAGTGCAACGCATGTTTCAGTTAGAGTTAGGGAATATGTGTGGTCAGCCCATTCTCCCCACATCCAGCTCAAAATACACAATAACGTCCAGCAACGGGCTCCACTCGAAAATATAGTTATGCAGATTGTTTCCTCTGATATTTTTCCAGTTTTGGATAAGGGAAACTCAGATTCTCCACAGGTAAGGTCCTACAGGACAGCAGAACAGAATGAATGTCAAAGAAGTTGATTACATTTGAGCTTGTTCATCTTTTTTGTTGTAGCAGATTATGTAGAATACTTTGAGAAATGATGTGTATTTAAAAACACATATTTCTGTTAAAGGAAATGGTGTCTCTTTGAATGTAAACGTGAGAAACTGCTTGTAATTTAAACGCAGTATCTGCTCCTAAACACTACACACAAACGGTTTAGCATTTTGAATAAATTAAGAGAAAGAAGTAACACTGAAGGTCATGCCAGATTGTGACAACACAATATTCTACGATATTCATATACATCCACAGTTGATTTCTAGCTCAATATATGAACCTTTATAATTTTGGAAAGCCATACATGTACAAACACATCCGGTTTTATGCACCTGCTTCCTTGGTAAGACTATTGAGTCACATTTACTGCAGGGCATTTCCTGCTTCCTTAGAAGTTCAGTTTCATTATGATTCAGTTAGGGCTTGGCATTGTTCAAATTGACGTTATCGAGCCTATTCTAACTCAAATGTCACAGAAATCGAATGTGATCCATTTTGGGGGATTTTAGAAGTTGGGGTTTTGTTTTTACGTTACACTACACATAACTTTAAGGTTGATTTCATTGAAAAATGACTACAGTTAAATCAAGCTATTTATTTGATTACTCATGTGTTTGAATTCATGTAAAGCTATAGTCAGTATAGCAAGAAAAGTGAAGTAAAATGTTATTCATTTGTTTTACCTGAGACTTTTGTGTTCATATTATTGTGTTGTGTTCATTCTTTTGTCAAGTATTAATTCACAAAGGAGTATACACACATTGGCTTAAGAATGTGGTTATTTCATTTTGACAATCTATTTATCAGATGACCAGAAAGCATTCTATACAACATAATGACGACTTTTATTTTGGTATTTAATTCTTTGACTTTTTACTTAAGTAAAATGTTCAATGCAGGACTTTAACACTATTTCTACACTGTGATGTCTCTTCTTTAAAAAAAGATTGAGCACTTTGCCTGGTCACATATTTTTACGTTATTGAGAAATGAAGTGACCTAAGAAGATTGTGGCTAGGTCATCCAGGCCACGATTCAGTTGGCCTGGATGACCTGTGTGAGTTCCTAAATACTGTTAGTAAAAATAATATTGTTGTAACCATCGTGTTTCCACAGAAATGGGAGACTGGTCCATTCTTGGCCGCTTCCTAACGGAGGTTCAAAACCATTCCACTGTCATTGGCAAGATGTGGCTGACGATGCTGCTCATCTTCCGCATCCTTCTGGTGGCTCTGGTGGGGGACGCAGTCTACAGCGACGAGCAGTCCAAGTTCACCTGCAACACCTTGCAGCCCGGGTGCAACAACGTCTGCTATGACACTTTTGCCCCCGTCTCACACCTGCGCTTCTGGGTCTTTCAGATTGTCCTGGTCTCCACACCTTCTATCTTCTACATTGTATACGTATTGCAGAAAATCACCAAGAATGAAAAGTTAGAGGATGACAAGAAGGTGGAGGTGGTACCAAGGTCATCGCCTTCCTATGAGAGGGACAAACAGACAGGAGGAGATATAGAGGCGACAATGGAAGCTGAAAGTCCCTATAACGCAACCTATAACAAGGAGGACTGGAGTTTAAGGGGAGGGGAGTGTGAGGGGAAGAGCCTTCATGGAGAAGATATTCCAGAGGTAGGAAAGGACCCAACAGAGCTCTCAAGCCAAATGCTACTTATCTACATCATACATGTTTTGCTGCGCTCCATCATGGAGATAATCTTCCTCATTGGACAGTATTACCTGTTTGGATTTGAAGTTCCACACCTTTTCCGCTGCGAGACCTACCCCTGTCCCAACAGGACTGACTGCTTTGTATCCCGAGCAACAGAGAAGACCATCTTCCTCAACTTCATGTTCAGCGTCAGTCTAGGTTGCTTCTTCTTGAACATTGTGGAGCTACATTACCTGGGCTGGATTTATATTTTCCGAGTATTGTTCTCGGCGTGCTGCACATGCTGTGTTTCCAACAGGAATGCAGAACAGCAGGCAGATTTATACTCAAACAACAACCCCCTATTGCTGGAGCTCAAACACTCTCTGCGGGGCAGGGTCGTCCTGCAGACCACCTCTTCAGTGTCCCGGGATAAGGGCAGCTGGGGGACCCCAATCCAAGGGCCGGCCATCTCCTTCGAGACAGACTCCACACTGGAGTGCACTTCCAAGAGGAATCCAGATGAGAAGGAACGCAGCAAGTCTAAATTACACAATATTTCCAAGATAGGAAGAGGGAAAAAGTCATGGCTGTGAATTATTTCAATAAGAAGAAGTCTGAGGAACTTCCAATGGGAGCTATTTCCTTTGCAAACTATTTGTTTTAAACTATGTAAATTATTTCAAAGGACAATTATATTTTGTGTTGTATAAAGTGGTTGACAGTAACTTTAGTTACATTTACTCTGGCATTGTACTTAACCTAAATGTTAAGATACTTAAGTATTTTAATCTATTCTAAACTTCTACTCCATTACTTTTATTTGATAACTTTAACAATTCAGACAAAATATATTCAACAAATCATGTATTATTATTGGTTAAGATACGCATTTTTGATCCCTTGGGGAAATTACCAAGCTATATATTGTATATAGTAAAACATATAAGCTCATCCTATGCCAGCTGCAGAATAAAAGTGATGAACACAAAAAATGCAATCATTAATATATGTCATTATGAAATGGGCTGAAGTGCACTTAAAATATATTTTGGTAATAATGCTTTTGTACACTGTGGTATCACTACTTTTACAAAAGAGGTTTATATATTTTCTATTTATGACTGCACTTGTATATCTCTTAATGGACTAACATTTAAATAGTTTAAGAATTGATCAATATGAGTTATGAAGTAAGTGATTATTAAAGTCATTCAGTGGATTTCAATAAGAAACAGTAACAAACTCAGTGTATTTGTTTATTTCTAGCCGAGATGTGTTTAACATTCTTGGTTTTACTTTAGATGTAAGAGATTATAAGAGACAGTAAAGCTTTTTATGCAAATATTTCTGTTAATATAGTCAAATCAATGTTTTTGCTTGATTAATTCATACATCGACTTACTCCTAATCATTGTTGAAGAAACCACAAAATATTCTTTAAAAATAGATGGATAATGAGTTTTAGAAGCAGCAACTTCATATTCAGGTGGCCCAATGAGCGACAATACACAAGGGCTCTGATCTAGATTCTCATTGTTTATCACTATGCCAGCATGGAGTGTAACCTGCACAGTAAGTTTCCTGGGCCATGGAGTGGGCCCAAAGGCTTGATTTGACTTGACTTACCTTGAACCAGATATATCTGAACAAACGTGTGCTGTCTTGCATGACAATTTTATCCCGTAATATACAAGCTTGGGATAAAATGTAATCATATATAAAAAATGAAATGTATAAAAGTGGAAGGCAGAGATTAAGAGAAGACACATTTTTTTTAACAAAATGAAGATGTGTCTTTGTTTTGAGTTCAAAGATGAGTGCTTCAAAGCAACATTTGGGAGTATTTACCTCTTTAGGCTATGTACTAAAATGATTTACCTGCACAACCAGTGATCCAGTTCATAAAAAAGACCAGGAGGGGTCACTGCTATCCGGTTTACCCTGGTGCTACCTTCAAGTGCTATTGGAATTACTACACATTTACCGCAATTTGATGTAATTGACAACCCAAATACGATTGCAGAAGGCGAAATCTGGCACAAATGTTACACATATATGCTGACATACAAAGTTGGATTGTATGTAAGCAGTATAAATTAAGATGGTGAAAATATTTCGTGAATCGTAATACATGTTAGTTGTTTTCTTAATATGATAACAATTCAATTTTCCTCGCAATATTTGACTTTCATAAACATGACCACTACATTTATTTTTAGAAGACAAACAAAAACACAAATATCAGGTTGGTTGTGTCCCATGGTCGTTTTCCTAACCGACCAAGAATCCTATATTGTTATAACGGAGTTTACGGAAAGCATTTGAATGCATCACCAGTACCTACATTTCTCGCACCTACTGTCAATTTCAAGGAGGAAAATGCTGAAAACTTCAAGCAAGAAAACAACGTGGGCAATGACAGGTATGTATGTCAGTGTCATATGTGCTCAAAGCGTTTGCTATATGTTATTTTATTTAAATTACATTGTTGTACTCTCTGCTGAAAGTGTTCCCTAAGGCCACCGGTGCTAGAGAATGAGGGCAAAGCAGCTTAAAGGGAGAACATTAAGCTGTGGGCTAGGCATAGCGAAATCCTAGCTTTAGCATGTGAAACGTTAGCCTATTAAGTTTAGTAAAGCTAAAAATAAAAACATATTCTTATTTCATATGAAACGTCATCATATTCACATAATTATATATTATAATTATATATAAGTGCTGTAAAGTGATTGTATAGCCATAAAGTGATTGTATAGCCATTTTATAGCCTGTTTTACCATGTAATTAAGTGAGGATTAAGTGCGAATTCAATGTTTATGGGGTGACAAAGGCTACCGCAAGGCATTTAGCTTCCATTGTGAGTATTGGGCACACATGTTCAGGTGTTCTGCATCACTCTAGTGGTGATGCAGAACATTTGACAGCAAGACAGATGAGGTCAAAGCTCTTCCTACCAGCGTCTGTATGTAGGGCAGTTCAAATGTAAAGAGGCATAGACATGTGTTAGTGTATTGGACTAAGGAAACATATACCAAATCTTTAGTAAATGTATGTTTTCAAGATAATATAATAATAATAATAATAATAATAATAATAGGTGCTGTCAGTCCCATTTCACTCAGATTACCTGACGTTAGAGAAGTACTCAGATCCTTTACTTCAGTAAAACTACAAATACTATCAACTTATTAACCTCAAATTGTACCTAAAGTACAAAAAGTAAAAGTACTCATTCTGCATAATGGCCCATTTCAGAACTATATAAAGTACGGCAGAATTATAAGCTAAATGTACTCCAAATATCAAAAGTAAAGGTACTCGTTGCAGAATGGATATTTTCACATAATAATACTGCAGTATTATATTATTATGGTTAGTATTTTACCCGTTTTTATACATGTAGGAGAATTTTAGTTTGTCAATGTGCTAGGGCTGCTCAATTAATCGTATTTTAATCGCAATTACGATTTTGGCTTGCAACAATTATGAAAACAACATAATCGAAATAAAACGATTATTCTTTTTTTTTTATTATTGGTTTTTCAATTGAATTATACTTAAAGTTCAGGGTAATCAACTGTTAAAAACATACTACACATCTTTTTTCAATAAATGGATGTTTTCAAAGTAAATGGATAATCGTTTTTAATAATCGTGATCTCAATTATTGACCCAAATAATCGAGATTAGGATTTTTGTCATAATCGAGCAGCCCTACAATGTGCAACAAATGTAGAGATGTGAAGCACTATGGAGATAATAGTACAGTACTGCATTATACCATATCAGCATATCATGTGTTTTCTAAATGTACACAACGAGTTACTGTGAATGTTAAAATAAATGTACTGGGGTAAAAAGTAGGATATTTGTCTCTGAAATGGAGTAGAAGTATAAAGTAGCAATGAATAGCAATACTCAAGTTTATTACAAATATGTCAAAAAAGTATGTAAGAAGCACAATACTTGAGTAAATGTACCGTGTTACTTTCCACCCCTGGTGATGCTGAACATTTGACAGCAAGACAGAGTAGGTCAAAGCTCTTCATATCACTGTCTGTATGTAGGGCAGCTCCAATGTAAAGTGGCATAGACATGTGTCAGTGTATAGAACTGAGAGAACATATTAGGGCTGTTCGATTATTGCAAAAATCATAATCATAAAATCATAATCTCGATTAATTGATATCACGATTATTAAAAACGATTATCCATTTACTTTGAAAACATCCATTTATTGGACAAATCAATGGAACAGTATGTTTTTAACAGTGATTATTGATAATTTTGTGATCTTATCACTTGGGGAAATTACCAAGCTATATATTGTATATAGTAAAACATATAAGCTCATCCTATGCCAGCTGCAGAATAAAAGTGATGAACACAAAAAATGCAATCATTAATATATGTCATTATGAAATGGGCTGAAATGCACTTAAAATATATTTTGGTAATAATGCTTTTGTACACTGTGGTATCACTACTTTTACAAAAGAGGTTTATATATTTTCTATTTATGACTGCACTTGTATATCTCTTAATGGACTAACATTTAAATAGTTTAAGAATTGATCAATATGAGTTATGAAGTAAGTGATTTAACAGTTGATTACCCTGAACTTTAAGTATAATTCAACTGAAAAACCAATAAAAATGTTTTAAAAATAAATAATAATAAAAAAATAAAAAAAATCGTTTTATTTCGATTATGTTGTTTTCATAATCGTTGCAAGCCAAAATCGTAATTGCGATTAAAATACGATTAATTGAGCAGCCCTAGAACATATACCAAATCTTCAGTACAATCTTTATTTCCTGTTCAGATTTCAATGCAATAATAGCTGCTGCCTGTCCCATTTCCCACTGATGACACTACACTTTTCTTCTGAGTTTAGGAATGGGTGTTGATACTTTGCATGGAAAACAAATGTTTGATTAAAATGATACAAAAACGGCAACACAAGTTATGACATGATAAGCAATATTGTTGTTTTTGTGTTGCAACAATAAGATATAGGAAGAATGTTAAAATGGTGTCAACTGTGAACCTTGGCACCTGATATGGCTTAACTAACAAACATGTGTGATTAGATACATTATTGTCACATAAACATGTCAAATAAGGGATTTTTTTAGGCTTTAATCATATTTCATACATAACATAAATATGACAAACACAGTGCTGAAAGAAGTATACAGATCTTGTCATACCACCATTTAGAAATAGATAACTCTGTTACAAATAAAGGTTCTTCATTTGAAATTATACTTAAAGAAATTATACTTTAAGTACAAATAAAGTTCTCATTCATTGAACAATATTATATATATTAGTGAATTTAACCAACGCATCAATAGAGTTTTGTCAAAACCTACGATAAAGTATTTGGTTATATTTTGTATTATCTGAGTCTGAACTAAAGTTACTAAAGCTATCAAAAAATGGGGTACAATAGTAGCCTCTGTACTTGAGTGAAGATCTCCATTTTGTTTTATGATAGTTCTTGTATGTGTAACTGTTTGTTCATTTAATAAATGAAATCCTATGAGGAATTTGAAATGTCTACTGCAGCTTTGTTTTGCACATTTGACATATTGTATGTGCAATTACAAATGTGCATGTCAAACAAGATTGGCCAATAATTGGCATTGAAGCACATTAGCCAGTATTACCTTACTACCTTTAGTCACATTCCTTCCTAATTTCCCCCTCTTTTTCCTATTCCTTACAGGTAACATCATAGGTCCCTAGATGCTTTCTCATCATATGCAAAACTGTCCCTTCGTTGCTGTTGACATTTTAAACTGGTAGAACATTTCAGAACAATTTGAGAATGTTTCACCTTATTAAGAAAGAGAAGGAGAAGGACTTGGGCAAGAAAGAGAAGAAAGAAAAGAAAGAGCGTATGTCCCAGGCCGAGTTGAAGAGCCTGGAAGAGATGAGCATTCGTAGAGGATTCTTCCACCTCAACCGAGGGAGCACTAAGAGGGACTCCAAGGGCAGACTGGAGATCTCTAGTCCTATCCCAATCAAGGTGGCTACCAACACAGAGCTCAGCCTGACAGATCTGGAGGTGGAGCGCCTTCGCAGCGCCCTGGGGCAGGACATGGGGCAAATGAGTGCAAGTCCCTCTGGTGAGGACGTGAAGTTACATTATCTGGACCCTCAGCGCAGCTCTGTAAAAGAGAGAGCTGCGAAGTTTGGTGAACTTAATTCTTCCGCCCAGAGGCACGTGTCTTTTTCCCAGAAGGAGGCTTCGCATTTGTATCGGCAAAACTGGAGAAGAACTTCTTTCAAGTACCGCTCCAAGCCAAACTTCCGTAAGGTCCACATTCCTGAGATGGTGGAGAAGACCTTCCCCGGTGCTGACCTACAGTTGCCCATGCTTGTTGCTCCACCAATACCAGATCCAAGAGAGCTGGAGATACAGCGGCGCAACACTGGGGATTTTGGATTCTCTTTGCGGAGAACCACCATGCTAGAGAGGCAGCCTGACGGAGGGGTGTGTCGGCGCGTGGTGCACTTTGCCGAACCAGGTGCCGGGACAAAGGACCGGGCTCTAGGTCTGGTTCCAGGAGACAGGCTTGTGGAAATAAATGGGATCAATGTGGAGAACAAGATCAGGGATGAGATCGTGGAGATGATCCGTCAGTCCGGAGAGTCGGTCCGGCTCAAGGTTCAGCCCATTTTGGAGCTGAGTGAGTTGAACCGCAGCTGGCTGAGGACCACTGAAGGCCTTCACAAAGATCTTCCAGAGGTGAGTAGTACTTATATTTAAATATTTTTGTCCACTGAGTAAAAAGATTCCAACTTGCAATTCCACATTTACTGATTCTGTCTCTTTAAAGCCATTGCATCATTTTATATAAGTGCTTACTAGGGGTGTCACGATATACTGGTATTGATGATAGCATTTTTTACAGACTCTCCACCGAACTACACTTGTATTTTGAGTGTTATTAATTCTCCCAAAAAGTAATAGAAAATGCAGGTTAAAGAATGTTAAGGATGAATCTGACTCATAGCATTATTTGTATTCTTTTTGTAAATATTTTCTAAAGATATTGCCGTAATATCATGAATTCCTATTGCACGTTAGTCATCTACTGAATGTTTGGCTGTTTTTTGTTGACAAATAGTTTTATTGTGGATTTTGTATTTTATACTTTTGAAAAATGAAAGGTAATGATCATTTTTTATATATTATTCACATCATCATTGAAAAATATATATTACAATGATAACAATAGTATTTTTTGAAGAAGATCTGTACTGAATTTTTTTTTTTTTATAATTCTTAAGAATAATGTTTGTAGGCCAGGACTGCTGAACCACACAAATGTATTATATTTTCACAATTGATATATCGCAATATTGTGATTTTGATACTATTGGGATTAATTGTGCGTCTCTAATGTTCCTCTAGTGTTCCTGGAAATGTGTTTGTGAGTTTTTAAAACTAAACCTGGGGTAAATTGACCAAAATAATATTTTTGTTTTCTTGTATGTATGTGGTAATGCACCTTGCATCCATGTAGTGGATTAAAGATGTCTGGATCATGGGTGGAACTGTAATGACACTGGTAATGTGCTTTTGTGCTTGCATGTATGGGGGACTGTGTGTTTTGAAAGAGAGAATGTGTTCTGTGTATATATAATTCCCCCCCTCCCCCCACTCCTTTAACACCAAACAATAGGACGCTGAAAGAAGACAACGGCCCAAGCGCCACCACAGACCATGGCCATATGGTCTTGTAAGATTTGGCTAAGAGCCCATTCAGATCTTTTCGCTTGGATAAGCATGTGCAACAAGTAGAGGAGCATCATGTTCAACTCTTTATTAGCTGGCACAACAAACACCATCGTTTGAGCATTCTAAAGTATCTTTAGACAGTGGGTGAGATACAGTAGACTGTGGCTCAGCTTAGGCCTGTGCAGTGTACTGTTATTTGAGGTATAACAGTCTTGGTTTCACAGCGCTTTGAATTTAGATTGAAATGCTTGTGGCGTGTGTTTGTAGATTTTATACAGTAATTATAACAAAAAAGTCTTGATTAGAGCTTAGTAGTTACACTGTAAGGATAAATGTAGATAGGATATTTAATATGTAAACTCCAAAAGCAGAATACTGTTTGATATCGTTGCACTTTGTAAAGGCCTTCTCAGGTAAGTTACAGTGTGTATATTCATTCTGATATATGACACAAAAATGCCATTCTTTGTAATGGCCAGCAGGGGGCGACTCTACTGGTTGCAAAATGAAGGAAGATTGTATAGAAGTCAATGAAGGTTTCTCATTTCTCTAATTCCCCTCCTCGACTCCCCTCCTCGAATCCTATCCTCGTGTCTTAGTCCCGCCCACAGGAGACGCGAGCGGAGGAGTCGAGGAGGGGAACCGAGGAGAGAGGAGTGGAAGCAGCAGGCGTTTAGAGAAATGAGAAATCCTCTCCTCTGAGCGGTCCTTTTAAAGAGACGTCCATTAATGATGACAGGAGGCACAGCAGCACTCTGTCTGATGGACAGATGTGTTCATGATGACTTATATATTTACTTTTAATTCATTCACAGTGCGGTATAATGAGACAATAACAGGCTACAGATGCGGACATATATACACACATATATATTTATATATATATTTATATAAATATATACAATTTCATAATCAAACAAGTATGAGAGCACTCTCATAATAATGTAACACTATCAGAGACTGGATAACCCCCCCCCCCTCTGGTCGCTACAATGGGGAAATGAAATTACGGGCCAAAAGTTTACAACACACACCTACACACTGTACCACACGCACCTACACACTGTACAACACATACAGCTCCTAAAGCATATAATATATATCAGGATATAGCCGTTGTGTATTTATTTTATTATGTGAAGCACTAAATGGTTTTAGAAAAATATTGACTCTTTGTTTGTAGATAATAAACTAAAGCATACCAATAAAGAGAGTAATGTAGGCCTGTTATACTGAGTGATATATAGTATACACACTGCTCTGCTTTCTGCACGGACCTCACAGCTGTTCTCACTGTAAACATTGATTAAAGCAGTTAATAAAATAATATCCAGGGGATGCATGCAGAGCTGTCATTGGCTGAGATCAGTCCGGCCGTGCGTCACGACTCTTTTAAACATCACTGTTGCCGGAAATACATCCGCGGAGGACCCATCAGTGTATCCTCGATTATAGCTCCTCCAGAGAGCCTCCTCGACGCTCGATCCTCGGTCCTCGAAGTGCATTTAGAGAAATTAGATGTCCTTCAACATGGCGAGCTGAAATCCATTTCCGGGTCACTACCGGAGGACCGAGGAGTCGAGGAGTCGAGGAGGGGAAATTTCAGAAATGAGAAACCTTCTATGAGAAACGACACTACTTCCAACTGGATTTATTACACCCAACATTTGTTTCCCTAAGGAGTTTTTGGTCTCAATTGCTAGTTTCATGATGTTAATTTTGAGAATTTTGGTTCCATTACAGGTAAACGACATCTAATGCAGGCTTTAGTGCGGGATATTTGGTTATTTACCGCTCGCTGCCACAATGTTTGTCTGGTTTTAGGTGCCCTCCATGTTTTTGTCTTTTATTTTTTGTATTTCAACCCTTCCACAGTGTTTTTATTTTATGAAAGTTAAAACATTTTGGTCGCCTTAACAAAACTTTTGCTTTGATTGTTGTTTGGGTACATAAATAAGATGCAAATAGTGTATTATACAAGGCTGGTGTGTACAAATCTAAGACATTACAGTTGTGAGACAGTGACACACCTGCCATTAGTGATATGTGCTCATTTTCTATTTGTGTAAATCACATTGTCTGATTTTCTATCCAATGATTTTACCCATCTTAACATAACATAATTGTCATTTACATGAGGTTATATATTTGTGGGAATTATTAACACAATTTCTGTACTTTGTCCTACATTCAACTGATCTTTATGATCATCATGTAAAAATCAGAACGTGCATGTGAGCGTGACCTAGAACCAACAGCGCTATTTATAGGTGGTTATTATAAGATCCAGATTCTGTATCTAGAGCTCTGCAACAGAGAGAACGAGATGATGCATTAGACATTTCGATCAATCCTATTTCTTGCAAGTGTAATCTGTGACGTTTCATAACACTCTAATTGACGTATGTGCACTGAAAATTGAGTGACACCTACATGTAGGAAACTCTTAGCTTAGCACTTGAGTAGGAGGAAACAGCTAGCCTATAACTGTCCAAAAAGGTAGGCCTATACCAGCATCTTTAAAACTCATAAATAACATGTTGTATATATTACTGTTATCTGTATCTAGTGACTAGTACTTGGCTGGAGTCGTGTCATAAAAAGAAGCTGGTTATTTCACAAAAAACGTTCAGGTTTGGTATCTTATGAAGACCTAAAGTACTCTCCCTCTGCCTGCTGTCACTCTCTACCGTAACATCTAGGCTGCCAAATACACCCCTCTCCTTAACACACAAAAATGTGTGTCCTGATCACTTCTCAAGAAAGAGAAACTTGAAATGTGCCTCACTTTATTCTGGGCCTAAATAAAATGTTTCTTGGCAAGGCCAAGTATGCACAGCTGAGCACTTGAACCTTTTGTCCATTGGGTGGCAGCCATTGTCCACATTTCACAAGGACAGATCCACTATTCTAAACACCTTTCCTAAGCTTTCAGTGTCTTTCCTGATTCACTGTAACTCTTTCTAATAGACACGAGTGACACCAATGGACACTGATAATTGTTATATAAAGTCACATTTAGTGGGGAAAATACTAAAATGAAAGATAACAAGTCTTCTCCCCAAGGTGCACAATAAATGACCCCCCCCCTCCTCTTCAGAGGGCTGATGCTACAACAGCAGAGTAGTGATGGCAGTTTGACACTGAAGCTTCGATACGTGCTTCAAACCCTGGACTTCCTATTCCATAGAAGCAGTGCTTCGAAGCTTGCTTCAAATCACGTGACATATGACGTCCGAAGCAGCAACTGCTTCATTGCCTGAATGAATCACTTGACTGGTTCGCGGTCCAATCACGCGATTCAATGCACTGCCTCGTCTCGATTCTGACAGGTGACAGGTTGAAACAGTTTCGAATTTGAGCGTTTCAACAACTTTATAAGCGCTCTAAACAATGCGCAATGTGTGGGTTGTTGTCGTAGTTTGCGTTGATGCTGTTGAGTTGTTGTTGGTATTGCATTTGTATTGGATCATTATAGAGCAAGCCAGGAAGAAAGATAGGTCGTTCTGGCTCGGGAAACACTTCAAAATGTGGAGAAGTTGTGAACAAAAAGACTATTATGAGTATTAAAAAAAAAGTTCACCAGTTTAAAGAATAGATAGCCCAGTGGATAGAGCGGCTGGCCTGCATGCGGCGACGTCCTCCGCACAACTGGTTCAAATCCTGGAATGGATGAACTTTTAATCATTGCCCGCTTTTCAAGTTTAATACTATAACTGATAAAAGGCCCTCTCCGGCCAAAAAAATGCCTTTAGAAAAATACAAAATAAAAAGAATAATGTAGGCTACCTCAATAAAGATCTTTGAGTGTTCCCCATCCCACATAATCATCCCCTGCCATAATTACACAAGCACACCCAACCAATGCCACATTTTACAGCACTCTTCTCAATAACCCAATACTCACAATTATCAATCTTTAATTGCCAATAGAACCTGATATTCAGTCTTAGTGTTTGTGTGTGCATCGAATATTTTTAAGGCAAAGATACGTTAAACCCAATGCAGCCTTGCACTTCGCCAGGAGAGGTCGCTGTAACTGAAGCTTCGAGAAATGAACCTATTTTCGAAACAATTGTCCAAGGGTGCATCTCACTTCGGTTAAATGGATTCCTTGCGTCCCTCACTTGCGTTGTTTCCCTGCGACTAGTCCCTCCCACCAGGGAAGCATGGAGAGACGCAAGGAAACCACGAGAAGCAGGGAAATTAGTTTTAAGAGCAATGGGACGTCGTTTCCTCCGGAGCGTCACGTGAAGCGACGTCCGTTTGTGATGACGCCGCACAGCTGATCGTCTGACAGCAGCCAGATCAGTGCATGCGCTGCATTGTCCAATCAGTGAGCGATACACAGTAAGGGGGCGGGGCGAGTGTCTGAGGATTTTACCGGAGGATGGTCTGGTAGTTCCTCGATTATCGCTCCTCCGTTATCACTCCTCGATCCTCGATCCTCGGTCCTCCGGCAAAAATAAGGCCACTGGGACGGTACTCAAGATGGCGCAGACAAATCAACTTCCGGCGATACCGAGCCCGAGGAGCGAGGAAATGAAAAATAACCGAAGTGAGATGCACCCCAAGTGGTTCGATGCTTCATTCAAAGCTTCATTTGCCCATCACTACAGCAGAGTATTAGCACTGGTAGGATTAGAAAGAGGATGGGCATCCCAGAAAAAATCTGTTTGAAAGATGCCACTTTTTAAAATTCAACTGTTCCTCTAGTGTTCACATACATTTCATATGTCATAATTGTGTACTATTGCCCTGGTTTCATCTCAAGGTTTAATAAAGACTAACAGAAAAACAGGACTTAAATACAAACTGATACTAACGAGGGGATAAAGTGCAGGTGTACAGGAAGTCAGGTGATTGGAGGGCTAATGGGAAACAGCCAATGGCGGCGCCAGAGTATTTTTGTTGGTTAATCTATGGTAGGGCTAACCCATACAGTGGTGGGGCTCAAGTCAGTATTTGCAATGTAATTACATACACGCTATATCGCCCCCCTTGACAGTGAAACGCCACACGTGAGGTTTAGATTATTTCCTTGTCTCAATCAAAATGGAACTGTATGAAATAAAATGGCACATTTGTCTTGTAGTAAATAAAAAGGGATCACTGTGAACGTGACGTATGATAGTACACTTTGAAGATCCAATGGAGATACTGAATGGCGGTTCCGACTGATCTCTTCAGTAATGCATGACGCAGACCCAACGTTTCGTTGCTCTGATTGGCTGTAGGTCTATTCAAATTGCATTCGGAGGCATTTTGATCTGACCGCGGCCGCGCTGATATTATAACGCCAGAGAATTTCCACACCTTTAGTGTATAAAACTCCCCCACTACTTAGACTATTCCTTGCACCCCTCTTCTGATAAGGATCAGTTTGTGTGTTGTGGACACGACCCGTATATTTTCGCAAGCCGTTTTCTCAACATTTTGCATTTTGCTTATTATTTAATTTAATTTGCTTACTTTAACATACTTTTTCATGGTGGGGCTAAGGTGGGGCTAAGCCATTTCTTGGTATGGCTGTAGCCTACCCCAGCCATACCCTAGCGCCGCCACTGGAAACAGCTGAAACTAATGAGGCAAGGACAGACAATCGAACAGGCGGGACACAGGAAGTAAAAACAGACATGATATAGATGAGAAAGCATTTAAATAAAACATGAAATACAAAGACAAAGATTATGACACCATGTCTGTCATTCAATAATACACAGGTACTTGTCAGACACACCCTAATCATGTCAGCCATTTGGGCAGCAACTACAAACATTATTTTGTAAATGGATATATTACATTTTAAATATATATATGTGTGTGTGGTGGAAAATAAAATAAAAGCAAGAGCTTGTTCAAGGAATATAGTGCAAACCACATTTAGCAAATAATTAATACTCCCTAAAATTCTAATCACAATGAGTAGAAATATTGCATCTTCATTAACTCTCAACAAACAAAAGCTATTGTAATTGAGAGTCGTTGATTGTTTTATGAACCTTTTATGAAACTTGTATTTAGTTTCACGACAGAGATCCTTAATGTGGGCTGTTACAACTGTGTTCAGTGTTAGAGAAAACTTTCTTTGGCTGTTACATAAGACCATTCTTTTGTATACTGCCTGAAACACGTGAACCATAGGTGAGATCATACCTGAATTTGTATTTGCGGCTCCCTAAATCACGACCAAGTGGTCAACTTTCCTTAAGAAGTCCTGATTTTTAGGTTTACAATTTGGTTCACATCCTTGAATATTCCGAGGACTGCAGAATGTCCCATTTTAGCCTGCTTAGCATGGATTACACTGTGTGGAGATTTTAATCTGAAATGATCAGCTTCCATCAATACATGTATTAATTTGATTTCAGAAGTATTCTGTCTTCAGATTTTCATAGTCTTCTATATTTTTGTGTGTCTGGTTAGCTCTGCCATTTCTAACAGGGACAACAAACTCAGTTCAAAGGGGTTTGGTAAATAAACAAATTGCAGTTATAGTTGTGGACAAACACATCAACTGTTGCATTTATTTCTAACATGGTTTGAACAGATTCCATATTATTGAAGGATTTATCTGGGTCAGAATCAGCAGCGGTTATGGTGTATAAAATGATCCCTAATCTTGGATCTGCAGCAGCCATGTGTAGACAAACATCCAGCATGATGCTGTGTCCCAGTAACTGACTCTGGGGATTAGTAAACCCTGCGAGATAGACCAGCTAGGCCATGTATTTCTGAGTGCTAATATGTGAGCTTCTTATTTCACCATCAGGAGGAAATGCCATGTAGCAGATTCAAGTTTTTTCTTTTTTTGTTGCAGGAAGGCTCTATTTTTACACATTACAGTACCAATAAAATAAAAAGTGCTTCATGATTCTGATCAAATTACATCAGACACCCTATTGCTAATTTACGCGTTCACTTGTTATTTTATAAATGAAACTGTTAATGAGTTTATAAAGAGGAAAATAGCAAACGCAGATTGGATTAGTTCATCCCTGCCCAGTCAAGCCTGTTGTTACATTTCCGTGTATTTATGTGTTGACAGACTCCATTTGGCATCAATGAGCTGGATACCAATCCCCATACAACTCATCACCAACATTATTGAAATCATTTTCACTTAAAGCCGTGGCTGGAAATGTTGTTTTGATTGGGAGAGTAGTGTAGTTAAAAATGTTCTATCCGACTCTCTCCTTTAAAAATGTTTAAATCGTAATTTATTCTTAATTACAGTATTTGTATTTGTTGTATTCCTTGGATTGTGGCTTGTACTGCTTTTTGCGTCATTAATGTTTTTCACCCAACAATATAACATCCTGAATTTAGGTCAGTAGTGTGCTTAAGCAGAACCTTCTAGGAACAGAGAATGTAATGCGCTAGTTTATAGCTCCCTCTTGTGGTGTATAAAGCATGGTGAGGAACATCATTCAAGACACGGTGTGGCCTTAGGATTGTTCTATACTTTGGATCTTTGCATGTTTCTGCATGATTATGTGATGATTATTCACAATTCCTTACCTTACAGAAAGTGAATAGGATTCTTGTTTGATGTGCAGATAACAGTGTGTATTATAACATTCAAAATCAGTATTGTATTATTGTGGAGGGGAATGGAAGGTTAAAAAAAGCTTTCATTCAATGTGGAGTCTGTTTGGAGAGAACAGTGGACTTTGTTTCAATTATTAGTGAGCCGTAGATCTCTGTATCATCTCTCAATCTCTTAATTGTGTTATTGTGGCTTTTGTGTTCCCATCAAATTATATGGCACATTAAAGTTTGTATTCCACCTGTCACTGATGAGGGAGACCACCCCTCTGATTCCCCACCACTAGGATAAGAGTGGGGCGGTAAAAAATGCCAATGTTAATTGATGTGCTTCTGCAAATTCTATTTATAGGGCCTCTGTATTTCAGCAGCTGTCCCTCTTCTATCTGCCTGTCCAGCTGCTCTCACATTACCCCCCCCACTCCTCACACCACAGCTTTATTACTGTGCTGTGCTGACTGTGACCCCGCCCTCGTCATTGCCCTCCCACTCACTCTGGACTAGTGAGTGTGAGCTCTTTGTAGACCCGGGTCCTAGCCTGCCGTGCACTGATCGTGTGACAGAGCGAAGATTGGAAGGTTAACCAGGCTTTAAGAGAAGGTAATGGGTGCCCGCCTCTGCTGGACTGTGTGTGTGGTGAGCAGTGTGATCTGCTCAGGGTGTACATGCTCTGCTTAGCAGTTCCATTTGGGCTCTGATGGCATCTGAGAATGGCCTCCTTTAGCTGCTGAAACTATTTATAGGAGTTGACTCTGTGGAAAGCAGGGCCAGAGATGGTGAAACATGTTGCTGCACGCCTCATTTTTGCTCTGTCCCCTCTAGAAGTTATAATCAATTATGTTCCAAACTTTGATTAAAAAGTTGTGATAGGTATGATACAATGTTTGTAGCAAGTGGCATGTTTAATTGGTTCATTTGGTTCATTAATATAGAAGTATGTTTGTTTGATTCCTTTGTTAATCAGTCGTTAATATGGCTGGCTTTTGCTGATTGGGCTTCTGTTGTGTATAATAGCCCTTTGCTGATTGGATTTGAATGTCGTGCCCCAATTTTGAATGTTATAAGCAATTACATGGCCGTTATCAGTCATGCACAACTGCACCAGTCACTGTACAAGTGAAAGTGAAACTTAAAAACAACACTTAAAAAGTTTAACTAAAAGAAACGTTCCAAAAAATATTTGTTTACGTTTAGGCAACAAAACTAATTGTTTAGGGTTAGTGTTTAATATCCTTTGGTTACAATACTTAGTATGAAAAGTGAAATTGAAACTTGGGAACACAAAGACAACAACACGTTTTACATGGGAAGTAAACAACGACCTTCTGTGTAAATGTCCTTGGTTTTTCATTTCTGTATTTTCACTTCAGCCTTTACTCCTTTCACATGTTCTTGGTTTCCTTTAATTCTGTGATTAACTGTGTGAAAAGATGATTAGACCTACATCTATCGGGCTGATCACTACTGATAACGCCCATTTCATCAGCTGATAACATTCAAGCCAGCTGGAAAACATGATAACGTGATAATTTAAGTGCGCAAACATGAAGTTCTTCACAAATAGTCATACAAAAGAGTAATTGTGAGTAGGGCCCTCATTTAACTAACACCGTTAATACCGTCAGTGTTGAGTCAGACCTCTAGTCCATTTGCAGTTTTGTAGGTGTTGTTAGATCTTCTCCCATTTGTCTCTTGTAGTGTGAAGTAAGCAAACTATTCTCATGTGTTTGTCCCCAGGGCTGCATGGTCCCACTGTTGTGTGTCGAATCATTCCATACTGTACATTTAATCTCTACGTCCACCAGCTTTGTTCCATGACTTCTGGCCTATCTCCATGGCGTACAAATCACGCTTTTCCTTCTGGGAGCGAAAGGGAAGTCTTGTTTTTCTGTGTTTTGTTTAGATCCTATACTCATGCTGTTTCTTATTATTTATTTTAAATATTCCATTATGTTGAAGGAGAAAGGTGTGGGCTGAATGTGAGGTTTGATTTTGTTTTTTCATGTTGCTTCCTATTGTGTAGGAGACCAAGCCAGATGTAAGTTTGTATCCCCTGCATGCTTTTGAGCACGAACTCACATGATAAAAACATTTTTGTGTGCCGTGGTATAAAATAGCAACACAGTTTGGTCACTTATGATGATTATGACCTTCTGCAAGTCGTTTCTAAATCAATAGTTATTCATTACTCTATGGAAACTTCTGGTTTGAGAATATAACGAAAGCATGAATTTGATCTAAGACCGTATCTAACATTTGAGTCTTTTCATTCTCACCACTGAGCATCACGGTCTATGCATGTGTCCACAACATTTAAATTATGTTTACATTCAGGGTTTTCTCATTTAAATGCATTGTGTGCATCCTTGAAGTCTGTCAAATGTTTTGAGTACATTTCTGAATGTTTGCCAATAGGAGTGAGGCTTTTAAGATTCACCAATGGAAAACCACTCACTGATATAAATCTATTTTAAATAGGACCTTACACAACGTTTCTGAACCCATAAAATGCCCCCAAAAAGTGCCCAACTATCATAACATTCCATTGTCCATGTTCCATGTCATTCCATTACAGGTTATTTTACTGCTTGTTCCATAACAAATATTCTGCTTTCACTCCTAATCTAAAGGCAAATACAATTTACTACAAAAAGGTTGAGCTTTTCATAGTTATCCAGCCAAAATAAATCAATACATGGGGGTCATATTACTTCAAAGTCCTCATAGACAGGAAAGTAAAAAAAGAAGGGAACCTCATAACACATAATCTGTCCTCCTCTGGAGTGGCGTTTCTAATGGCTAATGCAATATTTGCTTTTGTTGAAATTATACAAACAATTATCACAAACAGATTTACACTTAAGTTGTTCCTAATGGAATTTATATTGTTTTATCTACCAACCGTTTTTCTCTATAAATGAGTAACATTCTGAACAGCCCCAGAATATTAAAAGGTGATCAGTCCATGCACAAAATAATGAAAATATATGACCATGTAAAATGTCATGAGTCTTTAATCTCAAAGTCTATTCAAAGGCTGAACAATTCAACATGTATGTCTTTTGTCTGGAGGTTCCCGTCTTATATCATCACCAATGCCCAGAATTTAATTCAATATAAGAACCCCTAAAAAGGAATGCAAAAGCGTAAACACTTGTACTTTCACAGAAACCGTTAACACTACAAGCAAAGTCAGACACAGGACACACATGAATTTAAAATAACACTGTTGAAATCTTTGACAGTTCATCTCCGCCAGGCATGGGATTAATCTGCAGTATATCTGCCCTGCTCTGTTTGTATCCAGCCTAATGTAGATAGTAGTCAGCCTGAGGCCATCGCTAAACCAGGGCTAGTCACAGAAAGTGGTCCACCGTCAACGGCCTCATCAGCCGAAGAGACAAATTCCACCGTTGCCATGGACACTCCGGGGGAGGAGCAGGGCAGTCAAAAAGTTGTGAAGGTTGTGAGAAGAATTGTTAGACGTGTGGTTCCTGCTCAGGCAGAAGGGCCGACCCAGCCTGTTGTTCCAGAGCCTGCAAGGGCTGCCTTCGCCGCAGACTCATTGCCCAAAACCACCACTAGGCCGGATGATATCTCTATGGGCCTGACCAGCCTAATGGGCAGAAGTAGAACCAAGGAACACCGGCCTCGCACCCGCACCCAGGACCGCAAAGAGGACATGAAAGAAGAGGCAAAGCAGGAGGAAGAGGATAAAGTAGCTGTGGAAGAAAAGGAAGAAAAACCTGCTGTGGAAAAAACAGAGGAGGCCACTGTGACCAACCCTACAGCACCAACACCTGCATCCCCTAAAGTGAACCCCCTCACCCCTCCAGCTGGGTTCATCCCCGCTCCCAAACCCAACCCTTTGGCCCCACCGGTTGGCTTCATCCCGCTCCCCAAACAGAATCTGTTGACTCCTCCGCCTGGTTTCATCCCTGCCAGAAAACCCAGTCCAGTGCCCCCAAGACAGAATCCCCTAGCAAGACCTCCAGGATTCGTCCCTGTCCACAAGACAGATCCTCTGGCTCCTCCTGCGGGGTTCATCCCAAAGCCCCGACCAGTTGCCGTAAAGAAACCGGAGGTACAGAGTGAAACAAAAGCATGTTTGCTACTTAACCTCAGGGTGGAGCATGCTGTTCAATAACAACACAGACATTACTGTTCATATTCAACCTCCTCCCAATGTCTAGCCTAAAACACATTTTCAATTTGAGCTGATTGGCTTTTGATTATGGATAATCATTTCTTATATTAAGCATGATAAGGCCTGATCACAGAGTGTTTTGCAGGTTAAAAAAGGGATTCACATATTACTGTTTTGATTTTTGTGGAAGACCACCTGATTTGTCTGAATGTTTTGCAGTATACCACCTAAAATAAAAAAATATTGTTGGTCGACAACAAGTACTAAAGTTAGCTTAACACAAACCCTAAACCATAAGATACCCTAATAGTTAATAGTACAATTTAATTAGTAAAACCTCTCTCCGGATATCTTGAGTTCGACATTCATTTACGTCCCAATATATATAGTATAGTTCCGGGTTTTGCACAACAGACAAAACAGAAGGCATTAAGTCATCCATTTAGACAATAGGAAAAAAGTTTTGGACAAAGGAAATACTTTATTTATTCCAGGGCAGTTGGACGTTTTTTTAAACTTGAGGAGTTCAGGGCGCTCCTTCAACAAGAGGTGGAGCTCTGCAACCCAAAAGCAGTAAGCAAAAACGTCCCTATAGTTGAAAACAATGACATAAAAGCTTCAGCACACTCTGTCGGACCGGGGCCTACATGTCATTTTCATGATTAACTAAATCGCTCTTTCTTAATTTTGTTGCTCCAACTTGGGCAAAAATGGGCCAAAACAAAGATAAGGGAAACAGGGTGCATGTACCATCTCATGATCATATTTCATCAGTGGATTTAAGCGTGTGCTCATCGCCTGAACTCTGGTAATCCGGTCAGTTGGAGATGTCAGTGAGCACCGAGCCGTGACTCATTACTGTTGTGAGGCTTTAAGGATCTTTTGGGATGGAATCACAATAGGAAGTCAAATAATGTTCTTATTGAGTAAACTCATCTGTAGTTCTTGCCAATTAAACAGCCCAAAACAGTTTTTTAGAAAACACAAGAGTCCAGTGGGTCGTGCAGATTGGAGCTGGATGATTACATTTAGCTTCATCTAAACCTTTCGACGTCTAGATTTTTATTTTGTAGCTGCCCTTTCAGTTTCATACTTGTTTATACTTTCTTAGTCATTTGTTCCTCAGACAGTTCTATGTTTTCCTTGTTATTTAGTGTTTGTCTTGGGCATTTTTGTCTGCCAGCAGGCCATCTGAAAAATGTGATCAACAGATGTCCATGAAATCTGGCAAACAGTTGGGTGTTTGGCCGTGGAGCGAAGGATTCAATTTGTGAGATATGCACCTGGTGTTTCTGCTGAGGATTATTGTGTTTTTGACTGCTCTGCGGAGAGATTTAGTTTTCCAATATTAGGGAAAGAAAGATGTGAACTTATAAATGCAATTTGTCAAGCATTCTTGGAGGTTGGTGCTATCTATTGATTTTTTATTTTCAGCTCTCACTGGAGTTAAATGAAAACTAGCAAGAAAAATGCTTTACTTAGCGTTGCTGTCACCTAAGCAAATAAATCAGAAGTAATGATTTCATCACGATTAAAAAGTTTGTCTTCAATTTACTGCAAACAGCAGCAGATATGGGACACAACTATAAATATTGATCCACAGCGGCATACAATAATTAAAATGCAGGTGTTATTCCCAGTTGATAATTCAGCTGAGACAACGCTAAATGATATTACTACTTGAAAGAAACTGCAACGGCTTGTTGTTTAAGTAACCATTGACAAACAAAAGCCTCCAACCATTATTCTTCTGCTGCAACGCTTAATGATCCAATTTTCTTTAATAGTCATTTTCCTTTACTCATTTCCTGTTTGACTTAACCGGAACCTTTCATTAGCAGAAACAAACCTCCCTTGAAGTTGATTGTTGTTGCGGTTGTGTTGAATTGAACACAAATTTGAAAGAAAAATACTCTTATCTTCATCTTCATCTTCCCATGTCATTTCCATGTGTGTGTGTGTGTGTGTGAACGTTTGTCTGTCAAAATGTGTGTTTGTGGATATAATGTGTAAAGGTAAAGGAGACATCTTCTCCCTCTGTGGCCCCCGATGGTAAGCCGTCCCCTGTTGCACTTCCCCAGGCTCAGTCTGCAACCAATAAACAGGTGTGTGTTCGTCTTGCTGCAAAGGTACACGAAGGAATGTGTGTTTATACATACACACTGTTTCCACAACCCATGTTAATATATCTAATATGTAATATATGACTCTATATGTATATATGTCATTTTCATTTTCATTTTCATTCATTTCTTACCTATAGTTTATATGACCAAATATGTATATATGCTCATTTTAATTGTATTCATTTCTTATTTCATAGTTTCTCATTATTATTATTATTTTTATCGCTGATCTTATTTTTGATTTTATTAATCTGTGTGAATCTGTGCTATCCTGTTTTTCACTCTTACCCTGTTGCTGTTTGAACAACTGAATTTCCCCACGGGGATTAATAAAGGTCCATCTTATCTTATCTTATCTTCTCACATAACAAAGCACTAGACTTATTTTTTACATGGAATGCTTCACGTGCCCGCTCAGTCTGAAGTGGAACAATCATAGCAATTTTCTCTGCATCATTGATTGTGCTTTCTGCAATTTCAATCACTGGTCCTGCAATCCTACTGTAGGTCCCACAGCTGACTCCCTCTGAGGAGGATCACAAGCGTGTGAGGAGGATCTTCGCCGCCGATGCCAATGATGTAACTTTTCTCTTTGAAACTTTGTTTGGTTTGCACCTGCCATGCTTTTACCAACCTATACCAGCCTGGGTCTACTGCTTGCTTCCCTGGATAGAGGGAAATGTGTCCAAAAACAACCCATGTGTACGGCTGTCCCAAGCTGTCTGCCAATGGGGTTTCAATTACAAGGGTCCCCCTGCGTTGTTGGCCCCTTGGAGTGACATCTGAAACTTTGTGACCAAAGGGACTTTTTCTTTGTCTGCGGGAGTAATGGAGATTACTTCAGAGTTAGCTCAATAGAAAGTTAAGGATTTACTGGTAATCGGTATCACAGTTTGAGTACAGCCCTTAAAATAGGATGGATTGGATTACATTAGATTAGATGTACTTTTTTTGTTACAGTTAACAAGGCACTGCACATGAGTTTAAAACAAAAATAAACAGTAAATATTAACAGTAGAAAAGTAAAGATCTATAGAGTATCTATAGATTACACAATATCAAAGAACAAGTTAGAATACACTATAATTGACTCCGACTAATAAAATACAAACATACTAAATACATTATGTACGTGTGCAAGGTAGTTGCAGTTTTTTAAATAAAAAATGAAGTGCAATGAGCTAGAGTGCGAGTACAATATGGTATCCCCTCTTATTCTTTCTGTAGTATTAACTTCTTTGTTATCAGGTCCAGAGGAGCACCCGTGTACTTTATGACTTTGTTCATTGCCCATTCTGGTTATTTTGGCAGTACTTGATTACACCCCGGTGTCTGGTTATTTCTTCTTTCACAGTCTAAAGCACTGGAAGGCACATCTTTCTCCTGTTATATCATATTGTGTCTCATGTCTGTGTTTTTGCCTCTCTGTGGGTCATCGGATCCTGACCTGCTGCTGGTCTCCTTGCTGTTTGCATGGCTAGCGTGCCAGAGGCCGTAAATCCTCTCGGGTACGACCGGCCAGAGTGCTGGTGTCTGAGCTTGTTGTCCTAGACTGACTCCTCCCTGCTCTGTTTATGCCCCCCCCTCCGCTCCTCTCTGTCCCCGCGCTGCTCTCTTCGGTTCATTCAAGGTTCATGCTAGAGCTCGGTTCTGTGATGTAACACAAACAAGTGGTTACCAATGTTTGGTGAGGGATTCTTGAATTAACAAGTGCAGCTGTGTATTGGCCTTGCAGTTTTTGCTATTTTCACTCAGATATTGATACCAAGGTTGAGATTTATTAGTGTAGGAAATAAAACAAAATGTACTTGGGGAACATAATTGTGGGAAAATATACACAGTTTTTCCACCTTTTGTCAATATGAGTAAGAAGCGTATATTTCAAAGAGCAGTGTCTTTATAATAGCATATGTGAGATTAAATCATTCGAACTATTCAGGCTTTTATTTTGCTCAGAATAGCCTTTGTTTATGTATTCATTTAGATAAAGTCCTATCAATAACTGCAGTTTAACATATTCAGCATGTCTTATTTCAACCCTAAATTAAGCCTGACATACTGACACACTTACTGACATTTTGAACATGGATGAAATTAAAATGTACACTCCACTATTCAGGTCTACTTCATCATATCTTATGATTATTAAAATATACATAACATAACCTTACTGTAGGTGCTCCTGTCTGTAACTAGATAAGCACATGTACAAGGTATTATATCTGTTAACTCTAAAACTTGGGCATTCCGTATACAATTACTTGACTTTATATCCCTGAATTGCTTGCAATGACACATATTATATCAAGATATTACTACGTCATTGTGTTTATGCACGTACTATCTCTGCTCCAAGCACATTAGCATTGACTATTCAATTGTTTTACAACTGGCTCTATAATGCCCTGCATTTATACCTCATTCTGTGCACAACTGATCTAGTTAACTGTGACTGTTAATATGACAGAACATTCATTTTCTTTATAATACTCCCCACAGGCCTGTAGACTGCATTTTTAATGCACCTTGTAATCCCTGCTCATTAATACATTAACATTGTAGTTTTTAATGGTGAATTAATATAATGACTTTTTCTGCTACCGTTGCTTGACTTGATAGTGCACTGCTGCTGCGCCGTGTCTTGCTACAGTGTTTTATTTGATGTGCTTTTTACGAATTTGCTTGATTGAATGCAATGTTTAGCTGTTGAATTCAATCTTCTTCTTCCCTTCTCCAGTCGAAGCTTGTAGCGGACCCTGTGGCCATCCTTCAGGCAGCGCACTCGGCTGCAGCTCAGGTCTGACTATGGCTACTACTGATTGTAGTTCTGGTTGCATCCCCCCAGAGTGATGTGTTGTTGTGGGGTTTTAGTGTGTGATGAACTAGTAGAGGCTAGTGGGAGGATCGCTCTGTAGTTAGTGAGGCAATCCCAGCTGTTATCTTCCCTGTAGCACTAGCTGTTGAAGTATCACCTGGCACTCTTTCTCAGGCAGAAAATACAACAATAATCTTGGTGCAGCTATCCGATGTTTATGACCCTAGCTTGATTGCATGTCTGAGTCTGTTTTCATGCATGACTCTCCAAACAACTGATTTGATTTGGTTGTGTCTGTTTGTTGTATTTCAATTTATTCAGATGTTTTTTATCTGTGCAATCCTTCTAAAACATATGTATTTGTGTCTGTGTGATTCACTTGGTTGTGATGAAACAACCCAGCATCCCCCCTGTCTGTGATGTCTGTTCAGTGAACACATCAGTTTGCAGTCGGTGGGTTCAATGCACACTCTGTGAGCTCTGAAGGGTGCTGTAAAGGTCTAATATGTAACATTTTCCACATTAATGTCTGAACACAAATAGATGTACATTATAGAGTTACGTTATTTTATTTAAGTTTTTAAGAAATCTGTGCTTTTAAGTGAAGGTGACCATTTTATCTAGTAAAACCTGTAAAAGCTACACACCCCCTTTGTGCATATGTAAGCGTTTGTCAAAAGGTGTCTTTTCAGCCACTTTTGGGCCACATTTTTACATTACACTTTTTTGATCTCGGTTGATTTCCCATATTTAGTTTAATTGGATAAAGGATTTTAGTAATAGGTCGTCCTTGATTTTAAGTTATCAGAGGAAACAAGCTAGGCTAACATTAGCTTTTGGCTCAGAACCCTTCTGCCCTTTCTCCAGCGGGACAAAATAAATGTTTACATAAAAAAACTGCTTAATTTAGTGTTTTTACTTTTACTGACAATTTAGCTCACGTTACAAATATGTCCTGAAAGTCTGGGTCCTACGTTATCAGAGAAACAAGCTAGGCAAAAATGTGCGGTTAGCAAATTCTCACAGATTCATACAGGTGTTTACAACCAAAAGAAACTCTTATCAACTCATACTATTAGCTTATTGAAGGGCCATTTGTAGGATCCTTTTGGAGGTCCATCATTCATTTATCTAATTTAATCATTAATCATTCAACTATTCTTTTTGCACACTCCATCATTTTGTAAGGTTCAATCACTGATTATACAAATATCCTGTTTTGAACCCGTTTCTACAGGCTAAGACAGAGGAGCAGCTTACGGCAGAGACAGCCTGGTACAACAAGGAGAAAGTATGGCTGGTCCACAAGGATGGATTTTCTATTGGTCAGTCAAAACTTCAGCATTTAAGTATCAGTATCATTTATATATATTTGAATTTTTAAATAATTCTCTCACTTTGCTGTTACTTCGGTTTTCTGGCTGATAAGATAAACATATTATTAAAAAAACTGGTTCAGACTTGATTTGACTTTTTAGCAATACGGATAAATAAAAGAGCATTTCATTTTGGAATTGGAATGTGAAACACAAATGAGTAATGTCTGCACAATGTCTGTCCTTTAGTGGAGTGCAGACCCTTCTGTTTATTCATCATTTTTGACTAAATGTAATCAGACTGTATGTAATTAGATTTAGTTTGGTTCTTGTTCAGTTTTAATTAGGCTTTTAAATTATTAAAAGAGATCACACATGATCAGACATGTAAGAAAAGACAAAGCCATTTCACCCAGGTTGAGATCATATGTCATGATGAATTAACTCCACTCTCTTTGGCTGTGCAGCGACTCTCCTGAAGGCGAAGGCAGGCAGTCTGCCAGAGGGGAAGGTGAAAATCCGCCTGGAGAGTGATGGATCTTTATTGGATGTGGATGAAGACGACGTAGAGAAGGTATTTAATCATCAAATCAACTCTAAACCACATCAATTACAGATGACACGGGGCGAGAACTTAACTGCTTTGACTTTGAACTCCAGGCTAACCCTCCGATGTTTGACCGAGTGGAGGACCTGGCCTCTCTGCAGTATTTGAACGAGTCGAGTGTGATGCACTCGCTGAGGCAGCGGTACGGCAGTAACCTCGTGCACACCCACTCTGGGCCCAACATGGTGGTCGTCAACCCCATCTGCGCCCCCTCCATGTACTCTGAGAAGGTAGGCTGCATCTGTTCATATATTCTATTTTGTCCTCCTCTCCTTCACTGTTTCTTCATCTTCTCTCCAGGTGATGCAGATGTTCAAGGGCTGCAGAAGGGAGGACACGGCCCCTCACATTTACAGCATGGCCCAGGCTGCCTATAGGAACCTCCTCACCACTTGCCAGGATCAGTCCATTGTCCTGCTGGGCAAGAGTGGTAGTGGAAAGACCACCAACTGTCAACACATCATCCAATACCTGATCAGTGTCGCGGGCAGCACCAACAAAACATTCTCCTGTAGGTTGGAAAGGACTACATTTGAAAATAATTAGACTTTTATGGTTGTGGTTAGGCTTGTCACAATAAATACTTTTGTTAGAGGATACATTAGAGGATAATGATAATACAATAGCATATTAATGCAAGTTTACTTTTCCAAAGAGCAACACATTTTGGAATTGTAATGGGAAAAGATATATATATATATAAAAAAAAACACTTTATAATGTTAATACATCTTACTCCATTACACGGAAATGTTTGTGCAATGTCCAATTCTTAGAATGAAAGTGATAACCTTTCAGTTTTTTCTATCATGATCTTGGCTATAATATTAAGATAATTAGGCAAATATTATCGAAGTCATGTGTATGTACATAGCACAACAAGTCTGTAGTGTTATAATCGTGACAGGCCTTCATGCTGTTGCTGATGTATTAAATGACTGTATTTTCTCCATGTTGTCTGTAGCAGAGAAATGGCAGGCTGTCTACACAGTTTTGGAGGCCTTTGGGAACGCCTCCACCTGTATGAATGGGAATGCTAGTCGCTTCTCCCATATTGTTTCCTTGGACTTTGACCAGGCAGGCCTGGTAACATCAGCCTCTATCCAGGTACAAATAGCCTCTGAAGGTCCGAATAATTATGCATATCTGCCATGATTCAGCAGTGGTGGAAGACGTTTTTAAAGTCTTTACTGATTTAAAAGTACAAACACCCCACTTTTTAAATACTTCACTACAAATACTCTTGCATTCCAAATATCTCTTAAGCAAAATATGTAGGATAATCAGCAAAATACACTTAATATAGTTAAATAGTTAAAGTAAATGCATTCTTTGTGCACTGATATCTTCCCTATCAGTATTATTATGATATTTTTGGATAAGCAATACTGCTGCAATATTGTCTATGTTGCATTTCACTGCTGTATATGTTAAAATACTTCTCATGTGGGTAGTTTAATGTTCTGCAAGTCATCACTAGACAGGAAGGAGATGAGAAACTGGACCGAAGAAACGGAAACATTGACTTTAATTAAGTGTATTATGTCAACATATTTCACATAACTATTAGGTTAGTTGAAAGCAATGATATTAAGTTAAGTTATTAAAGTCAACGTTCCAGTTTTTTCAGTGTTTGATCGGAAGAGTTTTACAAGCTGTTTGACAAATGTAGTGAACGTACAATATTTGCTTCAGATATAATAAAAAGTAGCAGAAAATGAGAAAAAAAAAAAGTTGAAGTAGCATTTATTGGTACTGACGTGTAGTAATTGTACTTAAGGATGTGTCATGAACAAATATAGATGTTCTCCAAACACTTGCTTATTATGCTTACTTTATATTATGCTGCCTTTATAAACTGTTGTTTTCTATCATGCTAATATCCTGTCCTGCTGTTGCTTTGCAGACCATGCTCCTGGAGAAGATGAGAGTGACCAGACGACCAGAAGGAGAGTCCACTTTTAATGTCTTTTACTACCTGATGGCTGGAGTGGACAGCTCTCTTAGGTCAGAATAATTACTTTAATCAATGCACAGTGAAATTAATTTCTGCACTGGATTTTTACATTTCAATTATATATACTGTATGTATGCTTCCCTTATTCTTTTACTATAGGCTATAGTTGGCATTATAGATTTTGATTTCTTGTGTTTTCTTTCATCTTCATCAGAACTGAGCTGCACATGAATCACTTTGCTGAAAACAATATGTTCGGAATCATGCCTCAGACCAAGGTAAATGCTGCTGGTTAATGGAATGTTGGCCTGTTTACCACCAGAAATGGAAAAAAAAGATTACTTCAGCTGAATGTTTACGTACTGCAGATATAACTGGCTGTACCAACAATTTATATAAGAGCTCGCTCCCTGCTCCTGTTGGTAATAATGCCACTCACCTACTTGTGGCACAGCAGCGTGTTATTATAATGCATCACAGGAATGAACAAAATACCAAATAATTGGTCTCTTGTCATCACTGAAAAAAACATTACTAGGAGAGAGCGGACCTGCATTCACACGCTTTTACGTACCCTTTCCCCCGAGTTGTTACCGACTTTCTGACTGTGTCTTCATGAGCTTTAAGTTTTAAAGTGTAAACATAATGGATGCTACAAAGAAAATGTCTTGCTCAGTATGTTTAAACATCACTTAGATAGCTGTTTCCAAGTGGCCATGCACGTGATTTTTCTTTAGGGATCATTTCTACACCACATTAATACAGCACCAATGTCCTATAAATAGATATCAGAATTTGTGTGAAAGTGTGTTTTAAAAGATTGCGCTCTCTCAACACACTGAAAAAACGGAAACGTTAACTTTAATTAAGTATATTATGTCAACAAATGTCACACAACTGTATTAGGTTAGTTGAAAGCAATAATATTAAGTTCAACCTATACAGCTCTGGAAAAAATTAAGAGACCACTCCACATTTTTTGCAAATCTTTACATGTATGGCAGCCCTTCCATTCCAGTGTCTGTTGAACTCCAACACAGAGAAATGTTGTCAGTAGTTTATAGAATAAAATAAAAACATTTGAATGTTACTCAACCACATACCTATAATAAAACCAGAGAAACTGATGATGCTGCATGGTCTTCTCATTCTTTCCAGAGCTGTATTTTAAACATTACGTAATATTATTGCTTCCAACTGACCTAATCCCTGATATCCAACAACTACTGTATGTTGAACCTACATTTGTCCCTGAACCTTTAATTGCAATATGACAAGTCTGTGAACCTCTTATTATTACTTCGAGACATCTTAAAGAGGAGTTTTTTCTCACTTATTGTTCTAAAAGGAATTTTATCTGAATATAAATGTTGTTTTCCACCAGACTGAAGATAAGCAGCGGGCCTCGCAGCAGTTCTCCAAGCTGCAGGCAGCCATGAAGGTTCTGGGGATCAGCGGAGACGAGCAGAGGGCCTTCTGGCTCGTCCTGGGGGCCATCTACCACCTCGGGTCTGCAGGAGCTACTAAGGGTAAGATTTCTCACTTCATTTTCCATTCTATAGCTGCATCACTTGTTGTATTAATAATGTTTCTTGAGAATAAACCTTGAATTTGTTCATGTTAAAACAACAAAAATGGCCAGAAATGAGCCTTACTATCCAAAAAATGCCCAGCCCTTATTATCTCCCTGTACTATAGATAACACCTTGAGAGTGATGCAAGACAGCTGTAATCCACACAACTGAATTATGCATTTGCACTTGTTGCAGATGTTGCACAGTGAACAGGTGTTATGCTCTCCTGCACTGATCTACACCTCAAAAATGAAAAGAAAGTTGTATTTGTTATGAAAATATTAAAAATGTCCTGCTCATTAAAGACATCTATGGCGAGGAGGGGGCTATTTATGGTTTTTGCTGCTGTTATTGCTCACAGACAGCAGGTGAAGTGATGCATTTCAGTTGTTCCACTCCATCCTCCAAAACAAGCTTTACTAAACGATCAAATAAAATCATCAAAGCATTGCTTGTGCAACAGAAGCTGAAGCCATTCATTGTCTATCCATCTGATGTTGGCCTTAAATCTTGACAAACATTTTATCTTGTTAAAAGAATGCATCACTGGACTGATGGGAACATAATGAACTCTTAAACATGAGGATTTGCTCCTGTCTTTGAAGCCTTTTTGTATGATGAAACCTATCTGCCTGCCTCCCACAGCATTAGTTTTAATATAAGATAGCTGCCTTTTGAAAATACTGTGATAATGCTGTCAAAAAGATTTATATTTTTGGTAAACATAGCTTTTTTCTCAAGTATAAAAAGCCCCTTGCTTAAGAATGTTAAGAAACAATAGTCACATTTTTAAGCAATGTAAGTAAGTAAGTAAAATGTATTTAGCGCTTTTCACAGACAAAGTCACAAAGTGCTTGACAAAACATTAAAACATCATAGGAATCATAAAATAACAAATGACCACACAAGCCACGTAATGTAATTGCAACTTGACTTAAGGCTTTCTGTGTTAGCAGTACACTATACAATAAATCAAAATTACAACCTAGATATCACAATTAAAATGTATAGCAGCAGCGACTCTGTATGTTGGGCTTTTAAAATGTTTGGACGCACTGTAATTGCCAGTCTCTTATACAGAATTGCTTGCCAAATTATTGTCAGTGATCCCCTCCAGCCGGCTGCCAATCTTTTTCATGGCGATATAACGCCATCCGGGAACAGTTTTAAAATGTTCTGCAATTATTATTGTCCCATGATAATGCATGATAGTATGATGGGATATAAGTTATGACCAAGAGTCAACACATTCATGGCATTTATAATTTGTCTTTCTGCCAAAGGGAGCATTGGATTTACAAACAAAAAACAATTCTCTAATCATATTCTGGACTATTAAAAAGGGGTTTTTCGGTGCCAGGAATGAGTTGATTATCACACACAATATTAAATGTTCATTGGTAGTGCTTCTTTATGTGACACAAGAGGGCAGCACCGGTCTCTAATCCACCAAAACTAATTATAGGGACCGCCTGAATTGAACTTGCATTTCCCTGTATAATATACTGGCAACACTTCTATTAAGTGTATCAAAAAGGCTCATCACACTGTGAGTCTGGATGCTTTTAAGGGCAAATATTATACATAAATATAAAAAAACATTTTAAGACTTACAAACTCCTTGAGACAGTGATATCCAGATATATTGGCAAACCCAATGTCCTCTATTTGATGTATTGCTATTGTGGTGGCGAATGTCTATCAAAGCAAATATTGAAATGTCTGTACTTGTCTTTTTTAACCATCCTGCTTATCATGGTGAAAAATATGTGGGGCTTCTGCAGCGCTGATGAAACAGATAGAGCCCACTGCTCTGTGTGAAATCCCCCAGTTTCCCTCTCAAGTCTTAGAAGATACCACTTCATGGTGGATTAAAACCGAAGTTTGCGTTTGTATCGGCATGTTTCCATCACTCAGGCGCCAGATTAAAGAGAAGCTTGTGTTTCCCAACAGAAGTCTTTATGTACATAGAGGAATTGTTTCCCTTATGATAAGTTTAGCTTTTATTCTCAAGACAATTAAAGGGCTGATCATCAGTTATCACTTCAACCTCATAGACTCCAACATGAAACAGAAGTTGTGAAAGCTAGTGGATATATATTTTCAATTCATAAGCTAAATGTATTCGAGCCAGTTACATTTTAAGCATGCTTTTCTGTGATTGTTGCTCAGGAGGTTGAGTGGTTATCCCCCTATGTAAAGCTTGGTGGTTCGATCCCTAGCAGTCCTCTTATTGAGGCACCCAAATTGCTCCTGATGGTATTGTATTGCACGGTTGCTTCATAATTTAATGGGTTTCGCTACATCCTTTTTGACCAAGTTTGCTAAAGAAAATCTGATTTTGTATATACATATATATAAAACAAAAAAATTAAATAATAAATAAATAATACAAAATAAAATTAGTATATAATGACAATGACTTAACTAGAGGGGGTGGGAGCAAACCCCCACTGACCGTCTGATTGGTAGATATTTTAAAAATGTAAAAGCTTTGAGGGGTTGCAAAGACTGGAAAATAACTATATAAATGCAGTCCATCTAGCCTTTTCGTGTATGTTCTCACCAGCTGTGTCAGTGTCAGCTTGACCACAGACAAATAATGCTACCCTGTCAGAGAAAGGCCTGTAACGGAGCTACCAGGCTAGCAATGTGCCTTGGGTGGTTGGCAGAGGACTAATGGAGATTTTTTCTATGCACGTGTCTCAGCTGGCAGGAAACAATTTGCACGTCACGAGTGGGCCCAGAAGGCGGCCTACCTGCTGGGCTGCACCCTGGAGGAGCTCTCCTCCTCCATCTTCAAGCACCAGGCCAAGGGCACGCTGCCCAGAGCCAGCTCCATCCGCCAGGCCTGCGACGAAAATGGCACCGCAGACTCAGGTACTCCACAGACCAGGTTTTAACCAACACACTCTTTTCCTCTTCATTCCTCACAGCCAACCCCCCCCCTCTTCTTCTTTCCTTCTCTTTTCACTCTCACTCCACACACACACACACACACACCACACACACACACACACACACACACACACACACACACACACACACACACACACACACACACACACACACAGACTAACGCCTCTGCTCATCACTGCAGGGAAATTGCATGCTCTGGAGAAAGTAAAGCTTATCTTAGTAATGAATACCGCAGCTTTACAATGGCTATTGACAGATAAGTACACACACTGTGTCGGGACAAGCAATTTTGGATTTGCTCTTCGTTCCTCGTCCTTGAAATCATAATTGCCTCACATTGATTTTTCACATGTGCTGGTCCTCTGACTTCCATCAAGACTGCAACACACACTTTGAAGGGCAGGAGGTTGCAGTTAAAAGTCTGTCAGAGAAGGGATGGGCAAACTTGACCTCCGTTTCACTTTTCACGTGGTTACCTCCCTCACACATGAACATACAGACCAAATTCGAAACAAACCTCTACACACTAACCCAGGGGTGTCAAACTCAAATACACAGTGGGCCAAAATAAAAAATCGGTACTAGTCGAGGGGCGGACTGGTTCAATGTTTATTGCAAAACTTATTGAAATAAACTTATTGCACATATTAAACCTGGAACTAACAAAGCTTAAATGATTGCCTATAAAAACAAATTAAACATTAAATAATCAGCTGCATTCATTTTTTATGGCTCTATCTGCAGCTTTTCCTGAGTCATTTCTTATGATTACATTTTTCCACAGGCCAACACAGCTTCAAAAAAACGATTTCCCTCAAAGAAAAAACAAACATGCCCTGTTGTCGTGAGAAAAAAAGTGCAGAAGGAAACATCCATTGAAACTCAGTTTGCTGCTCTGTGATGCTAGTTCAAGCCAGATACTTGGCCTCTCATCTTGGGTGCAAGTTCATCAATGTCTGGGCTCAGGCTCTGAGCTGAGGAAACCCTCAGGATTGAGTGAAGGTGTGTGTGCAATATACCGGCGGGCCAGATCTAATAGTAATTAGAAATGATCCTGCGGGCCGAAATTAATCCACCAAGGGCCTGATTTGGCCCCTGGGCCTTGAGTTTGACACATGTGCACTAACCCTTCCCGCTTACAGTGTTTGCGCATTTCTGTTGAGGTTTTGAAGAATGGATGTGGGAGTTATTAAACCGTCCAACAGGAAGTCATAATCGGCCCTTACTTAACCAACTGCCCTGCCTGACCAGGTGCAATGCTGTTTGTGCCCTTTTTATGGAACATTGAGTAGAAATAGTTCCATGCAAACATTTAGCCTGATAGTAAACTGTGCAACATATTGCACATGTTGTAGTTTTATTTGTTTTACTGACATAAACATCTGTTTGACCACTATAAAAAAGGAACCTTGTACCTATTTGAACTTAATATTATTGTTTTCAACTAACCTCATACAGTTATGGGAAATTTGTTGACATATTACATTTAATGAAAGTCAACGTTTCAGTTTTTTCAGTGCAGTCTAGAAATGTTACACATTTTAAACTGATGGGAAGGTTTTGAATATTTACATGCAACGCTAAAAAAAACTAAAACCTAGCGTTTCAGAAACATTCGATTTTAGACCTGAAGTGGTTTAAAAAAAAAGATACGCCACTAAAGAATTTTTGGGGTTTTATTATAATAATATTTATTGTTTTTCATCCAAGAGATGCTGATTCCAAACCATTGCTACAAAATGTTACGACAATTCCTTTCTACCAAAGAGAGAGAAGTTAAATCCCGAATCCTGTTGAAGTATTCACATCCAACACCTTAAAGAAGGGAGCTTCATTCGGCTGTGAGTGTGACTACAGACTGAGTTCGCTCTTCACAAAGTGGGAGTGTGTAGGGATCGGTTTGGAAGTGAGCCACAGTCCCTGTGGCACCATCAACACACTATTTGGTGTGAAATTGAATGAATTAGGAGAGCTAACAGGTGGCCATTGCCGCTGGACACAGACATAAGTATGCACGGCTCTGACCAATTCAGAAACACCTGAATCCCAAATGATCCCGCTTTAGACTATTGGCAGACAGTTTGTGTTCCTCATAGCCGCCGTGGAAATAATAAGCACAAATATAATGCTGTTTAATCTACTTTTAGAAACAAATGGTGTTACCATAGTTCCAGGGAAGCGTTTGCTGCTCAGAAAATGTCTTTTTTGTATTAAACTGGCTCTTATGTTCTTTTTTAATAGAGGTCTGTGAACTGGTTATTTTTCTAATGTTTTCTGTGTCTGGCTGCCTCTCATTGCAGGATCCAAGGCTTCGGGCATGGACTGTTTAGAGGCCATGGCATCAGGGCTTTATTCTGAGCTCTTCACTATTCTCATTTCTTTAATAAACAGGTAAGTATTTCTGATCAAGCACATGTTTGAAGCTGTGTCAATTGTAGATGGCATTATTTTTAGCTACACTTTTTATAATGGAAACCTACTTGGGTGCTTTGTGCATCTTATAAAGAGGATACATTATGAAAAACTCTTGTATATACATTTACATATCTGGATTTCTTTCCAACCCATAAAATGTGACAAAAGACGAGCAATCATTTTTTTGTGGGCTGTCACAAACAGAAAACACGGGATTCTACAAGCAATTCCTATTTGGCTCCATTTCATATGTCTGATATCTAGGATCTCCCCCCATATCTTGAAAAATTACTTAATGAATCCACATTTTCTAGCAAGCCAATCTGAAAAGACTGGTCATTCTGGATAGTGTCTTAAAGAGACAGGCGTTAAAACAGAGTGTTTTAGACATAAGGTATATGCAGATAGGACAGTATGGAAAAATAATCGTTTATTTTAACATTTAAGCATGGGATTATATTGTAGTAAAAAAAACAGAATACAAGCATAAACCTAAAGATGTTTATGAAATGTCCCCTTTAAACAAAACAATTGTAATTCTGCTTGACATATTAGATATTTTTCTAAATTGTAAATACATTACTGTCATTTTTAAGCGATGTCTGTCCAGAAGACGCTGGTTTGTAATGTCTTTCTGATAAGTTTACAAGTATAAGTATTTATTCATATTACATACAACGTGTCTGTACTGATCTATAGTGTGATCAATTTTAATACTACAGCTCCAGTGCTTAAACATAATAATACTGTTAATTCTATATATACTTTTAACATCTGTCATATTTATATACCTTTACGATACATATATATTACTCTATACATAACTGCATGTTGTTGTCCCTCTACTTGAGCTATCTGCAGTGATAATACAGTTGAATCTAATCTAATCTAATCTCATGAAATGCTATTCTAGCTCAATGGCTCGGGTTTAGGCGCTAACCCAAACCTAAGATTATGTTTAGTGAGGGTTAAAGTTGGAGATGACGTTGGGAGAGCTAAGGTTAAAACTAGGGGTTACATGCAGTGAATGCAATCAATAAAACATACTCTCAAGTATTTCAATGTTTCTGTGTGTGTTTACCCTGCGTGCTTCAGGGCCTTGAAATCCAGCCAGCACTCCCTGTGCTCTCTGCTCATCGTGGACACGCCAGGCTTTCAGAACCCCCGGCTGGCTAAGCGTGAATGCGGCGCAACCTTCGAGGACCTGTGCCACAACTACACTCAAGAACGCCTGCATTCCCTCTTTTATCAGCGCACTTTCGTTCAGGAGTTGGACAGATACAAAGAGGTGAGGACATGTGAAGTGTTAGGCACCTCCAGGGTTAGGAGGGTTATTTAAAAATGTATTCCATTACAAAAACTAATTACCTGTAAAATATGTGATTTAATCAAAGTATAAATTGATGTACCCTAGTTACTTTCTTTTACTTTGGAATATTTCAATATGAAATACAGGCAAACAAATACAAGAAAAAAGAGATATAAATAACACGCTACTTAAATGTATTATTTAAGGCAACAGCACAATGTATACTTAGAGAAGCAAATATGTTATATTAAAAGTGTGTCCTCTGCTCATGTTTGTAAAATGCTAATTTCAGTTTTCATAAATGTATTTTTTGCCTCTACTCTGACATGTTCACATGCTTAAAAAGTGCATCATTTTCTTTAACTGCCTGTGCTGCAGCACCTCTTTGTCCCGCCCCTTAGCCTATCATGTTCAATGTGTTGGAGCGCTAGCCAATAGATCGGAGAGTGTAACATAGTGATGTCACTATGTTACGGAAGTAAACAAATTATTGCAATGGATGCGTTTCAGGCAGGGGGGAGTGTGTGGGAGAGAAACTCCCTCTGGAGGGAACTTTGGGATTTTAGTCTTTGCAGACCATTTACATGCACAAAAAGCTGTAACACACTACAGGAAAGGGAAACCCCCAAAAACACAATAGGGCCCCTTTAGGCATATTCATTCACTAGTCAAGAGAGCCACAATGTAAATGCACAATGCATGACCATACATAATTGACCTTATACCGAAAATCTAATTCAGGAAGTACGCCTACCTATTCTACTACAAAATAGTATCTTTGACAAAGCCTTTATTTGTAAAAGCTTTGTCAAACTAGATGTAGACTCCTTGGATAATGACAGTTTATTAATAGCTGGATGGCACTGCTTGCACTGAACAGTTATGTTGTTCAGTTTTTTTCCTTCAAACGCAAAATAAGTTATGATTAGCTATGGTTTCAACAGAGAATCGCTTCACTTGGTGTATTGAGACTCGGGAAATGTTGTAATGTGTGCTTCGTAATATATCGTTCTTTATTTTAATATGTATTGTAACATTATAATCTCAATTTTTTGTATGTACAATTATGTGTCTTTTTTAATATAACTGAAAGGGAATACCTTGTTTTTGTAAGATAATTACGCTATCCCGTTACTTGTATTCCGTTACACCCCAAGCCTGTGCACTGTGCACACAAACATAACTTCCCTTTCTTCTTCCTATCCCTCTCCCTTTGTCTCTCAGATATATCAACTCCAATAGCGCATGTGCTCATACATCAGATACCATCCCTCCCACCTGTCTCTAGCTGTGACAAGGCAACGTAGATTGTGTGTTAGACCTCCTCATTAGGGATGCCAGTCTTCACCTCTTCTCAAAGATCAAAGTAAAGTCACCCACGACTGCCTTCGGGAGAAACGCCCAGCTGCACAGTGGCGGTGCGGCTCCCCAAAGAAGGAGCTATTCTTCTTCTGTCCTCCTTTGAGTTTGTCTAGCAGTGCAAGCCACTACAACTGGGCCCAGGCATAATACAAGTTGACATATAGTGATGGATATGAGATAAGTTCTTTCATCACTTGCATAAATATATCCACCCATTACTGCCTTCCAAACTTTAATCTTAAGGAAGGGAGGAAATTGGGTTTTGTGAAATTTCCTAAAAAATAAAAACCAAAAAAATGTGCAGTAAAAGGATTAAAATAAAAAATATAATTTTTATAAACATGAGAAGTACATTTAAGAATGTGCAGTAAAAACATACAAATAAAATAGTATAACAATATGTATACAAAAATGAAGTTGAATTTAAATGTGCAGTAGAAAAATATTTTTAAAATAAAATAGAACAGATATTTATACAACCATAAGAATGTGCACATTGTAAGGGTTCTTTTATAACTCAGCCAGAGCACACTAAAGCTAAGCAGAAATACTGCTTTTAATTCTTTGATTGGATCCATGGATTTCTCACCCACATTCACTCCTACATGTGCCCGGGAATTGGAGCGAAATGAAGTATAAATGCATAAATATGTGGCGTGTAATTCTCTCTTGTCGGTGCAACTTGAAAATACAAGAAGCTGTGAAACTGGTATTCAAAAACGGGTCAAACTCGCGCACAGTATCAATAATGGCAGGTTAAACTGTGATACACATAAAAGGAACATGCCTTTTAAGTCCAAATTAAATTGAGAGCTTTAACTGTGTGGAGAGTTTTTGTATATCTTCTCCACAGCAGAGAACAAAAGTCATTTCGGCTACTTCACACACACTGTCAACTGGAACACTGGCATCTGTCACGGCCACAGTATTAGCAGCGCCAGCATTTCCCCACATTCCCAATGCAGCTAGCACTTTGTCACTGCGAGCCGCATTACGCCTGATCTGCTTGGGCGAAGGGCATTTACTCTATTTGTTTCCACTTTAATACCACAGATGTTGTTATGTGCAACAGTAATGAAATATTTAGAGAGTGAGTTTCCATTTACCTATAGGAAAAACAGTCTTGGTAAATGTCAAATGTTGTTGTTGTTATTATAGATTCGTTGTGGCTTTTAGTTTTCTTTTAGTATGCCATTGTTTTTTTCTTTTTCTATTCTGGAGAATGTCCAGTGCCTGGGGCTTTTTTCAGATAACAATTCCTTTTTATTATTCATTTATCTAATAATACATTTTTTGTTGAATCCTTTTGTCTATAAAATGTCTGGAAATAGCTTAAAACTGCCCATCATATTTCATGAAGATAACATATCTTATTTGACAGGCAGGAAACTGTTTTCATTTTGCCTAAAAAATAGCTGAAAGTTAATATTATGAAATGATTAATCGCTGTAGATGAACCGAGGATGTTATGATATGACATTCACATTTATATGAGCCTGGGTGACAAAATACACTCAATAGCTACAGTTGTGTAAACCTCAGTGAACATTAATTGAAAAAGATAGATATAATTATTTCCCTCAAGGTTTTTATTTCACAAAATATTCTGCTTCAATCCCTATTTATTGGCGTCAAGCCTTTCCAAAACCAATATTTCACTGACAAGTTATATAACTATTTAAAAAAGTGATTTATTTTAAGGGAGATGATGTCATCAAATATTACATTTGAAGCTTAATTTGAACACCTGACTAGAAGCTTCTTATGTAAACTTTTTGTATCAGAATCAGAATATCAGAATACCTTTATTAGTCCCACAGAGGGGACATTTAGTAGCCCTGATTCCTAGTTTATTTAAAACTACTTTCACAACACCATTGCATTTTTTAGCGGCAGCAAGTATGACCAAACTAAAATTGGCATTCAATTCGTTCCAATGTTTCCTGGCTTTCTGGAAAAGTTCCTCCCCCTGAAAGGGGACAGCAGCTCCTCACTAGAGAGACTTCCCTTACAACTCCACCCACAGAGGAACAGTTTCATTCTTCATATCTCCATTACTATTTCAAGAATATCAGCCCCCTCTTGATTAAACATTCGTCTATGTCCATGAAATGACATAAACCCAGCGCTCCCTTCTTCTCAGCATGTTAAAATATATGTCAATAACTGAATGACTTTTTATTCCACACTATTCAAATGTCTTGTTTCTGTTATTTAGTATCATTACTAACAAGTACAATTGTTATCAAATTGAAAAACAGACTAGTGCAATATCCAAATTGCTTTTAAGTGCAATATTTGTAACATGCAAAACATGTAAAAGCATCGTTCTGAATGTATTACTGTGCTGAGAAGATGTCCCAGCCTACAAATAGTATTCTACAAACTTTATAAAAATCCTTCTTTGGTTCAGATTCTCCCAAAAAAATCACACCATGATCATTTTGTTATCTCTTTCAATAATAATGCGAATAATGTTCCATCTTGCAATATTAGTCAAATAATATCAATTAGTTATTTTTTGCCAACTCCTGCAGACATCCAGTACGTTATACTTATGATACCAAAAAATGATTATATATTTTCTTTTATATAATAAAAAAAACAGGATTCACACGTTTTACATTCCTGTTTTTATTTCATTTCATCAAGCATTTCCTTAAATTATTATAAATGTAACATTTGTGTAACATAATAGAGCATCACAAGTCATTAAAGAGTGTCTCAATCTGCGTCTCCAGGAGAACATCGAGCTGGCTTTAGATGACACCGAGCCCAGCACCTCCCTGTCTATAGCAGTGGTAGACCAAGCCTCAAGTCAAGCACTGGTAAGTTCAATGTTTTCATGTCTGTTATTTCTCGTGAAAATATATGGATATTTTCATGCATGGGTCCGGTGTTTCCTCAGAATGCTTATCACAACTCCCAATAGTTTAATTATTTGAATTGTGTTCACACAGTTTGAAAATACAAGGACAATCATAGGACACGATCATGATAACATTTCTGATGCTTGAAAACAGGGGCCCAGACACTAAACAGAAAGTAATTACAGAATATATTACTATCACATCTAGAAGTGTAGAGTTTTAATATTTTATACAGAATCACTACAAGCTAAAAAACACCTAACAATGACCAAATACCCTAAAATGTAACCCAAACAACTACTGTACATGGTCTGAAAACATCAATTTCATCAGTCTCAACATTGATCTTAAATAGGTAAGATATAACAAACACATATTTGACAAAGGGCAGATAATAGTACACATTAAATGCATTTTAGAGGAAAGTAAACTGTGTAGTCAAGCTTTGAATTTGCTATTTGCTTAACATATTACATTACATGTCACTTGTTAGACGCTTTTATCCAAAGCGACTTACATACTCAATACTGTGGACAATCCCCACAGGAGCAATTTGGGGTGAAGTGTCTTGCCCAGGGACACACCGACTGCAGTGGGGTTTGAACCTGTGACCCCCTGATTCGAACACCAACGCACAACCCACTGCGCCACACACCTCCTACTAACATATGCGGGATTGAGCGCTTTTTAAAGACAGACAGTATCAACAGTTTCTGTTTCAATCTCATTCCGACATCTGCAAACCACACTAAAGCTGGTAAACACAAGTTCAAGTTGTTTTGCCCTTTATAAGATAATGTTTCCTCATATGTATGCAAGAGAAAATAAGTTGGGATAATAGCACACAGTCTGTTAATTATACATTGAACAGGCATTGTGAGGCATTCCATTTTCACATAGAAAACTCTGGATACCCTTTTGTTTTTAAATTCAACAATAAATATTATCATTTAGCTTCAGACGTTTTCTTTTGTGTGAGTTTTAAATATTAAAAGGTGTTTGGCTGAGGCTCAAAAGAGAGGGCAGGAGAAGGAAAAAGAAAGGTTAGAGAATTGACTTGGAGTGAGAACAATCGATGATTGGCATCTGCAGCCTGTGATCTGCACCATGGAAACAGAAATGTTTCTAGAGTTTCTAGAGTCATAGATCACTTTGTTATAATTCCAATGTGTTCAGTTTGACTGCTTTAATTTTAAGGGGGTCCATACACTGATGGGAGAAGCACTGAACTGTAGTACATCACTCTTAAACCAAAGGGGTACAAAAAACGCTGATTCTTCATTCATTTCTAAAGTAAACTAAACAAATCTGCTGGTTAGAATGAAAAGATCCATTATTTTCACTCACAGATATTTTTTTTCTCCCGTTGTAGCTCAGATGTCCTTTATCGCTCTAATGCTTTAGAGCGGTGGTTCTCAACTGGTCAGCCTCGGGACCCACTTTTTCCTTTGTCAATAAATCGCGACCCGAAATTTGAACCACTCAAATCTATTCAAGAAAAAATTGTGCTGTAATATATACGCTTTTCAGCATACAATATTAATTAAAGTGAAGTACAGTGCATATATCCCTTATATCCCTTCACAGAACTAAAGTATGCTTTTAAAAAGGTTTAATGAGATGATGGAATCAAAGCTGAACTGTATCACATAAAAAGGCACACATGCTGAAAACCCAACCGCAGAAGGGGGGTCTGGGGGGATTCTCCCCCAGGAGATTTTTAGAAATACTAACATATAAACTACGCATTCTGGTACACTCTGAGAAGAAAATAAATAAATCTATTACTACCCGACATATTAATAATATTTTATGCCATTGTTTGTTTTTCACTTTGTTCTGATAGCTGAACTTGTCTGTGTGAATTGTGGGTAGGGTAGATAGCCCCCATTGTTCTGTGACCTGTCAATCATCAAACCGGGGGTCATATCTCATTATGTGTTCATTTGTATCTGAAGTTGTACCCATGGATGTATAAAGAATAGTTCTACCGTAGTTATTCTCCGTGGGGACTTCCGGCAACAATCTTGATTCTGATTGGCCAGAAGACTCGAAAAAACATCAGCAAAGATGTTTTATTGAGAAGATGATCACTACGTGACAGAATTTTTCAAAACCGTTTACGGTCTCCGGTACTTCCAGTCCAAAGCCTACTGCATGCACAGCGTTAGAAAATCGGGCCTTCAAAATAAAAGTTTGAAAAAAATATATATTTTGTTTTTTTTCAAAAAAGAAATTCTTCACTCATACATCTGCGACCCACTCGAAAGGGTCCGCGACCCACTTTTGGGTCGCGACCCACCAGTTGAGAACCACTGCTTTAGAGCCTCACAGTTGTCATATGTGTCCTCCAAACTGATACTCTGTGTTGTATTTGAAGTCAGTGTAGTGTGCACTGCTGATAAGGGTGTCTCCAGTGTAACTTCCTGATAGCTGCTTAAAACAGTTTTTGTTTTTTTCATTCTTATTCCCAAGCTATCAGTGTGGATATTGTTCCCACTGGAGCTCATTGTCATCTGAAAAACAATACTGACTTAGTTTATGTCTTTGGGCAAATAAAAAAAAAGGGCCTTATTATACTCATGTTCAAGTTTCATATTTCTAGTTTCTGCCTCTGTGACATGTCTCCATGCTTTAATGTTCAAAAAGCTCTTTATTGTTCTCATACTGCCTGTGCTGCAGCACCTATTTTCACCCTCTGTCTGAAACCAGAGCCCAGTCTGCTCTGATTGGTTAGCTGCTGAATATGAAAAACTGGACTTGAAATGTTTTAAATACACGGAACATAAATCACAAGACATTGAAAAGGATATTGACCCTCAAAATAATTTCTACAATAACATCCATAACCAATGTGAATACTACACAGAAGATCAACTCAAAGAAATGGAATAATGGATGGATCAATATCAATATTACATTTTAATAGCAGAAGCCTCATTTCAAATGTATCAAAGATCAAACACTGTTTAAGGCAACTGGAAAAACAAGTTACAGCCCTAGCAATATCAGAGACCTGGCTTAGTGAGGAGCAAGCTGACATGGTTGAAATCGAGGGATACAAAATGTTTTTTACTAATAGGACTAATTCTAAAGGTGGGGGGACTGCACTTTATATTAACAAAAGTTACAAAAGTAGATCTGTCAGTAGAATACTGGTAGTAGTGAAGGCGTAGAAAGTAAAGATATATATGTGAAGGAAACTATATTCTTAAGAGGGACTGATGAAAATGAAATTATTGACACAGTTAAAAAACTTAAGAGTAAAAGGTCTACAGACTGTCATGATATTGACATGTATACAGTTAAAAACATTATTGAATGTATAGCCAAACCACTAACTCACATCTGTAATCAGTCAATACAAACCGGTGTATTTCCAAATAAAATGAAAACTGCTTAAGTCATACCAATACATACATCTGGAGATAAACATGTACTGTCAAACTATAGACCAATTTCATTGCTCTCACAGTTTTCTAAAATACTGGAAAAAATCTACTACACAAGACTAAATGACTTCATCACCAAACATAACATACTCTATGAACAACAATATGGTTTCAGAGCAAACCACATCATTTGCAGTTATTGGAATTCTGGAACACATTACTAAGGCAATAGAAAATAAAGAATATGCAATAGGGATATTTCTGGACCTTAAAAAAGCATTTGACACGGTTGACCATGAATTATTAATAAAAAAACTACAGAGATATGGCATTAGAGGTGTTGCACTATCATGGCTATCCAGCTACCTACATAACAGGGAACAGTACGTTGAACTACAAAGCCATAAATCACAACTACTGCAGGTTACATGTGGGGTGCCTCAGGGCTCTGTCTTGGGGCCATTACTATTTATTCTGTATATTAACAATATATGTGAAGTATCAAAAACTATTAAAACCATTCTTTTTGCAGACGACACAAGTCTACTCTGCTGTGGGGACAATTTAGAACAGCTATTGGTCACAATGGAAAAGGAACTGAGCAGGATGAAGATCTGGTTTGACCAAAATAAATTAACATTGAACGCAAGCAAAACCAAACTCATAATATTTGGGAATCGATCGACCAATACAGAGAAGAAACTCACTATAAATGGCGTCCAATTAGAAAGAGTATCGGAAATAAAATTCCTTGGAGTAATCATAGACAATAAATTAAGTTGGAAACCACATATAAGCTATATCAAAGCCAAAATATCCAAATCAATAGCAATTCTGAATAAAGCCAAATACCTAATGAATCAAGCTTCCTTGTTTATGCTGTACTGCTCCTTCATACTTCCATACATGATGTACTGCTCCTTCATACTTCCATACATGATGTACTGCTCCTTCATACTTCCATACATGCTGTACTGCTCCTTCATACTTCCATACATGCTGTACTGCTCCTTCATACTTCCATACATGCTGTACTGCTCCTTCATACTTCCATACATGATGTATATTGTGGAAGTTTGGGGGAACACATATAAAACAAATACACATCCTATCTTCATCCTGCAAAAAAGAGCCATACGAGTTATACATAAAACTACGTACAGAGAACCAACAAATAAATTATTTATCAAACTAAAAACACTAAAACTACAAGACCTGGTTGACTATAAAACGATTCAAATGATGTTCAAAGCCGCAAATCAACAATTACCTCATAATATCCGGGGACTTTTCACACGGAGAGAAAGCATGCACATGTTGAGAGGAAACTGCAATTTCAAAAACCCCCGTACGAACAAATGCCAAACTTCACTGCATCTCATCAAAAGGTGTTAGTCTGTGGAATAACAGTACTGATGCACTGAAATATTGTACAAGTCTATCTAACTGAAAGTATTATTTAGGAACCAAATCATGAATGGATATGAACAGGACCTGTAAAATCCCATTTGTTATTTCTTGTAATTGTAAAAGTAATTTCTTGCTGATTGTTTTGTAAAAAAACAAAAAACCAAAAAATTAACAAGACAAACATGTCGCTGATGACGATGACCTAATATTTTATTTATAAGGAAAATGTATGCTAGAGGGGGTAGGACCAGAAAAGTTTTTTTTAAGCTTCTTCTTGCCCCTGTTGAACATGACAGAGACTATTTGAGAATTATTGTTTTTTTTTTTTTTTTTGTATTATAATTGTTTTGTTCTTTGTTATAATTATTATTATGAGAAAAAAAAAAAGAATATATATATATTATTATTATTGTTGTATGCTTTGTTTCTGACATGTTCAATAAATTGACAAAAAAAAAAAAGCTGGCCGGCTGTTGGGATTGTTCAACCGCTTAGAGATGTACCGCCCCTTAGCCTGTCACGTTCAATGTGTTAGAGTGCAAGTGTTACATAGTGATGTCACTAGAGAAACTCCCTCTGGAGGGAACACAGGGATTTTAGCCTTTGCAGACCATTTACTTGCACAAAAACCTATATTACACACTACAGGAAAGGGACAACCCCAAAAAGCACAATAGGGCCTCTTTAATGTCGTACTCTGGCAGAGTTTCAAACCAAATAGAAAAACAAAGCACGTTTCTTACTGTTTTGAAGTATGCAAAAGTAAAGCTTCATGCCCAAATAAAGTTTGGCACACAAAATAAAAACCTTTCCCTTGCACTTATCCCATAATCATTAATAAGAGTGGGTTTTATTTTTCTTCTGTGTTCACGCTAATTGTAATACTAATTGTATTAATTTTTAATCCCTTTTTCCTCTGCCATTTTCCGTATTCATGAGCTCTTTTTTGTTTCCATTTCAATTATAAGCAAAAGCTAAGTTGATGATGCCATTATCACAGCGATTTGCTGCAGGGTGCAGGGAGCGCAAATGCTTTTGAAACTTTAATTTCTGATGCTAGAATGACTCTCAGGCCTCTCAGCTCATACTGGGGAAAGCACACTACTTTCACTGACATTTAGTATAATAGAATATTTAAGGAAACACTGACTTTTCTTAATAAAAAGGTTTTTCCTTCCCTTTTCTGCACTACAATATATTTTCCTTTTCCAGACCAAACAGTTCTGTAAGGCACTTGGATTTTGATAATAAATATATATATTTTTTAGAGGCCAGCCCTCAGCATTTGAAGGATAATCTTCAGAATCCTTTGCAATTATAAAGATTTTTTGCTGTGAAAAAAAAGGGAGAAATGTCCTCTGATTCATTAATGTGTTCCCATTTAATAGCTAAAGCAAGCTAAATGTCCTTGTTGCCATGTTGTTTGTTACACAGTCTTTAGCCATTTGATTAGCAAATATTTTACGCTCATGTTCTGTTGTACACAAAGGATTCAAGGCCAAATATAACATGTTGTGTCCACACTAGATTTTCACAAAGGAGCTACGACCTCTGTGCGTTTATGAGAGCGTACATGTTTGTTTGACAGGTGCGGACGGTGAGGACAGATGAGGCGCGGGGCCTGCTGTGGCTGATGGAGGAGGAGGCGCTGCAGCATGGGGGGTCAGAGGAAACCCTGTTGGGACGTCTCTTTAGCTACTATGGGCCTGCCGAGGGCGAGAGCAAAGGCAAGGAGAGGACAAACACACACACACACACACACACACACACACACACACACACACACACTTTTCATGGGTTCAGGTTTATATGTCTTTCTACTATTTATTCACCCTGAATGCCATTGACCCACACACACATGTGCGCACATAAACTCAAAGCTAATACAACACATGGCAAGCATTCTACTTGAGTGTTTTTAAAGGAAAGGACTAAACTTTGAAATATTTTCAAGGGTAAAAAATTATCAATTTACTTTTGTAAAAACTGCCAGACCTATGATGTATATGTTGGTGAGCTTAGCACTTAAACTATCCTAGATGTTTTCAAATCCACTTAATCAAATGAAGGTAAGAGTCTTTCCATTGGGTCGCCTTGATTTAACGTTAATGGTAGCCAAATCGTGAAACCATTTTATTCAGTGTTTTTACCCTTTATTTTGGGGAGCAGGAGACTTAATTTGGCTTCTGTTCAAAACCTTGTAAACGATGAACAATTAAGGTTATTCTAACTGGTTAGAAATTGACTGCAGTAAAATTGGCAATACATGAATGATGTTGCTAAATCATTGACAGGGTGTAAAGAATCGTACTTGGTATGAACTTTCATCACTGTCAATCATTTGAAAGAGCAGAATAATTGTTTCCTCTCTTTCACAGTATTTGCCGATTCTTGCCACAGGTTTTATTCAGAAAGAGACATTTCATCATGTATTACAAACAATGTTTGAGACGTCAGTAAAGACTCTTCTTTTGTTTCAAAGAACATTGATTGTACTGTATGAAGAGACCGGTAGGCTATTCATCTTGATAGAATAAATTGTTCTCAAAGCACTATTCGACCAGTATCGTACTGTGAATGAGTCATAGAAATTCTCTGTATGTAACCTAACAACTGTTTCTTCCCAAGGTTACATCGTGGTATATAAGTGGTCCCTATGGAACTCAATAGAAATACATCAGAAATATATGAGCCAGGTTGGAGCTCTAGTTTATCATCCATATGTCTTGAATAGTCTATCACATGAACAACTAGGTTGAGGACAGATTGTCTTTTATTATCGCAGTATCAGTAAAGTTTATATAGGTTTGTGGCACTGCATACAAGAGGAACCAAGACAAGCTGCAGCTCTGATTAACCCTTCACACTTTACTAAAGTCATGAAGGAGACTGTTCCAGGAATCTGACACTTTCTTTTTCCATTTTCATCAGGTCACACTTTCCTCTTGAAGAGTGAAAAGGATCATCATTTCCTGCTCGGCCACAGTCACGGAACCGACTGGGTGGAGTACGACGCCTGCGGGTGGCTGAACTACGCCAAGCTGAATCCTGCATCTACCAATGCTACAAGCCTGCTCCAGGACTCCCAGAAGTACGAATGAGTAATCCAACAGTATTACTTTAGTAGATTTTTCAAAAGAACTTTAGGCTGAAGTTGTGTTCTCTTACAGGAAGATCATCAGCTCGTTGTTCATGAGCCGAACTGCCGGAGCCACCATTCTGTCCGGTTCGGTCGCTGGCCTTGAAGGCGTTTCCCAGCTTTCATTGCGCCGGGCCACTAGCATGAGGAAGAGCTTCACCACAGGGGTTGCTGCTATCAAGAAGAAGTCCTTATGTATCCAGATAAAGCTTCAAGTGGTGAGAGGAGAAGATGACAACAACACAGAGGGGCAAATGTATTGAATTGCATATCATTTACACCAGTTATCTGCCAAGTCTCAAGGTCTAATTCATAAAATAAATAACAGAGAGGAAAGGAAGAAATATAAGCGCAAGATTAGTGAAGAAATTATTTCATCATCTGCTTATATAATAACCAAGCAACAACCTCTGGTGATGAAAAATGAAGCCAATGCAGAAATGCCAAAACTGCAGTATGTGATAGGCCAGGGGGCGGGACATATCTAATTGGTTGACCAATCACAATTATCAATACAATTATGAAAACTGAAAATGAGAGCATAATAGGGCCCCTTTAATATTCAGGATGGAAGTAGCAACAGAGATAATGTATACCCTTTTCTTTTTAAGCAATACAAGAAAATCATGTACATGTTAATCATTACTTTTCATTAACGTTTGGATGAGTTAAGACACAACTGAACATGATAATGTATGAACTCCTCAACAAATTGAGGAGAAACATAAAGATAACACACATGCTTGAAGTTAGGCTTTACAACAGTGGTTTCCAAACCTTTTATAAATGCCCACCCACCCCCCTCGCTCCTTTTTAGATACAAATATTTTCAGCCGCCCCCCCCTAATTTCATACACCTACAATAACCCACTGTCATCACGTTCTTTGATGGTCTTGCAATATCATTTTAGAGAAGAAGCATTAGAAGGTACACTGCTGAATGCATCTTCTACATTTTTACTGTGCAACAGCACTGGTGGCCTTCAACAAATGTTTACTAAAGTTTACACCGAGTTTGGGTGCCTTAATTGAGATGATAAAAATTGAACGTTTTATTATCTCTCTTCCGGCACTGTTATAGAGTAACTAAAGTGCTTGACAAGAGCATCGTTCAGAATTGTTATGCTAGATATAACCTGCATGTGGCTATTAAAACAAACTCCCTAAAGTAGTATTTTAAGGAGTGCACGTCAGAACCAGTATGCTTTACATTTGGTTGCTTTGAGTAATAACAACCTATTACATGTAGATACATCTTGGGGAGACATTGCGTCAGCCTTCCACAGTCCCTAATCCTGCTATGTATTTTCCAGGATGCTCTCCTTGACATGGTGCGCAGGTCCAGGATTCACTTTGTTCACTGCATATTGCCCAAGGCAGATGCCCTGAAGGCTCTGAGCGGATCCCTGTTCAAAGCAGGCGAATGTGAGGCGCAAGGGGAGGCTGGAGATCCCGGCTTAATGCAGCTCGATGTAGCCTTGCTCCGTTCTCAGCTGCGTGGCTCCAAGCTGCTGGACGCTCTCCGGATCTACAGGCAAGGTGAGGCGGCGGCCAAACTCACATACTAAGCACAGGCAAAGAAATGCACAGAGCTGTAAGACGGTATCAGATCTTCTGCTTAAGTCAAACTAGCAATGCTGTATAAGTAAAAGTACATAAGTATAAGCATCAAAATATACTAAAAGTTACCAAAAGTAAGTACCATTACAGAATAATGGATAGTATCTATTATATATGACTATTGGTACATTATTGAGTTTTTATCACAGCTGTTTAAGGTGGAGATGATTTTAATGACTTTATGTTTTAGTTGATTTATGATTTGTATTAGCTAATCATCAGAATAGGTAAAGTAAATGCAGTCGAGTAAAAAGTACAATATTCCAAAATGCACAGTGTTTTAAGAACTACTCAGATCTTTTGCTTAAGTCAAAGTTAATATGCTACACAAACATACTCTATTACAAGCAAAGGAACGGCATTCAAAAGCTTTTTTAGTACTTGTTACTTGTAATGGCCCATTTCAGAATCATATGTAATAAATTACTGGAATTATTGGTGCATTATTGTGTTCGTCACAGCTGGTAAAGGTGGAACTGTTTTAATTACTTTATTTTAGCTGCTGGGTATCTTAACCAATGTATGATTTAGGATTTGTGTTAGCTAAAAATCTAAATAGGTTAAGTATCTAAAGCTGTGAAATAAATATAGTTGAGTAAAAAGTTAATTATTGGCTAAATATAGAGTAGAATGGGGCTAGGGTTAGGGTAAGGGTTAATATCACGTAAAGTATGGGGTTGGCTAAAGCTGTCACATAGATAAAGTACAATGTTGGCTTCCAAAATGTTGTGGAGTTGAAGTATCGAGTAGCATGAAATTAGGGTGAGGGTTTAATGTAATGTAAAGCACACGTTCCTCTAAATTGTGCTTATGTACAGAACTTGAGTATATGTACTTTATTACATTCCACTTCTGGAAATACAGATCTTCTAACATTTCAAGAGTCTAACGTTGTTATTCTGCACCGACCTTCACAGGTTACCCCGATCACATGGTGTTCTCTGAGTTTCGCCGACGCTTTGATGTGCTGGCACCGCACCTCACAAAGAAGCTCGGGAGGAATTACATCGTTAAGGACGAGAGGAGAGTGAGTCAATCAACGGGAGTACAGCTCCGCCAGTGGCCAAGCGCAGGGAAGATTAATGTTGTGAAGAGGCAGCTTCATTACATCTGCCCCTGATTTGTCAGCAGCCAACTCACAGAGAAATACACCCTCATTCATCAGAGCCATTGTAGTGGTCTAATCAACTTAACCTTATCGGGATCGTGCCTGTTAAGGAGGCAGATCGGTAGTGTGGCTCAGAAAGTGCTTACTGCGTTCAAAGCTACAAAATACCGTTCAAGTAGATGTACTTATCATCTTTTGTAATCTGGGCATTGGACACCAGCTGCCAAGGTTTTACCCAATTGTTCCCACATTACTGGTGCTTTACCTCTGTATAAACCTTTAAAAGAAGATCGGTTTGAATGTATTTGTAGCAGAAGCATCATTTAGAGTGTTCTCTGCATTGGTCCTCTTCAAGAGAAGCAGAGTTAAAGTGCAAAATAAAAATACAAAAGTTTGTTTCTAGGGGGAAATAAGAAAGGGAGAGTGAAAGAATGGGGTCGGGGGGGTAGAAAAGCTATTTTCCCCCTGTGCCCATGTTTTGTGGCTCAGTTTCTGTGGAAACGCTGGCAAACAAAAGCCCCTCAGTACTAGTGGCAAGCCTCTCCTGGTGTAATCTAGATCGGCTGGAGGATCAAGTGGAGAGGGGAGGCTGAGACAACAATACACCTACAGTAAACAGGCCGGTACTCGGACAGGGAGAGGCTCCAGGCTGGCTGAGAGTGTACCTCTGTATCGACATTATGTGTGTCTTGAGGAATATTCCAGGGAATGGGGGATTATTGTGGGACAAGTTGTAATTAGTAGTTGGGAGATTCTAAGAAGCCAAACTTTTCCGTGCTTACTTTCAAAACAAAATCCAGCCGGGAATGGATGTGAGAGAAGAAAAGGGGGAGGGGGGGGCTGCACTGTACCATTAGTTCAGCATGGCAACTGAGGGGAACTGTGGACTGCTGAAGTGTTGCAGCGTCAGTAGAGGTTCCCACTGGATCCAGCAGTTGAAAGACTAAAGAGTGTGTTTGTGTACATGTGTGCCTTTACCCAGGCTGTGGAGGAGCTACTGGAGTCCTTGGATTTGGAGAAGAGCAGCTACCACATGGGTCTCAGTAGGGTAAGTAATGCCGACACATCTCAAATAAATAAGCAGCTTTAAGATGATTGAGGAAACCTTTTGCTGTAAATCACTGCCAGTTTCCCTCCTCTTAAAGCTTCCAGCACAGAGCTGCAGTACAAGGCCTCTTTTTATCCTTGTTTTTTTTTTACTGAAAAAGCCACTTTCGGTCTGGGGGGAGCCTGTCTTGCTTTACACCTGTCTCTCTTTGAGGTTGTTTGTCATCCTTTTTTTGGAGAGTTTCCAATCCTTACCCCTTTTTGCATTCTTCCGAGAGGCACTACTCTACCCTGTGCTACTGCCGTTATTCTTTTTCATCTCAGGTCATTAGAGCAAATTCTCCCCTTTGTTTTTCCCCATACCCGTTGTAAAGTAATCACAGATAACACTGCCTGACACACTGAGCTATAATCCTATCAGCCGGAAAGTGGCCATCAGCCCTGGAAAAAGGAAATCAAAGGAAACAATAATGTAGAAAAGAGTGGAACTAGTGCTCAGAGATACGTGCGTCTGTACAGGTCACTTTTAGAAAAAAACACGGTTTGGAGGCAGCTTCACATGGTGCCATACTCTGGAGTGTGAAATGGGCTCAGGAGTGGACAAGCGCAGCTGGCCTTTCAAAAAGCATTCCAGCAGCATCCTAGCAACCTGTCTCACTTGCATGCCAATTACAGCAGATCCATATTATCTATAACAGCGGTGGATTCAGGGCTTTTGACAGGACCTGCCATTAGAAATAGTCGAAATAAAATACCATTTTACATTTTTAGAAAGTGTTGAATTCATCACTTCTTCTCCCTGCTCCCTTAACAATAATGCAGACACTCCTGGCATAACCTTTTTTTTGTATTCAGACTTTTTACATTTAATTATGTTCTTATTTCAGCATTATTTCATCTGTTTCATGCAATTAAATCACAGTATCATGCCTTTATTCTGGCCTCATACTGCTGAAGTGAATACTTAGATGCACAAAGTACGGTGGCACGAATCAACACAACATTTTACTGGATCCTATTTTACTTTGTTGAATGGCTAAAGTGTTTACCTCAAACACAGGGTATATTCCCTTGCAAAAGCTGCTCAATCATTTTCTGCTTCTGCTTTGTCAACTAATCTCCCTTTTATGATGCACATTTCTTTAATGCAGTATAAACAACTCACTTTTTACAAACTGTTTTCTAATTCCTGTTGTTTTAATCATTTGTTCATGATGTATTATGAGCATCATAGAAAGGGCTATGAGACGGATTCACTGGTGTCATTGAATGCATCACTCCTCCCTGCTGGTTTGCCGCTCCATCATTTCCCGCTTCTGCTTTGTTAACAACTCACATTGGGATTTGGTTATTTATAACGCACTGGGACTTGTGTGGAGAGACCTTGGCTGGAGACAGTCCTTCATCCATCCATTTGAATAGCTGGCTGCCATCATATCTGGGATGCATTCACAGTGCCTAATCCCTGTGAGGTACAGACAGGCCGTGACGTGATCTGCTTTATATCGGCTGTTTACCTTTGTTTTACCTTTGGCCCAGATTAGAAACAGACAAGGCTGATAGTCCCAGATAATAACTTAATCACAGCCCTCTCACTTAGATAACACGCACTTGTCCACGGATTACACTGCGTCTTATTGATTTACTGCTTCTCTGCACATATTTACTTTTATTACTGTTTATGTTTTGCTCCTGTGCCTCAACTAAAGCCTCTAAATCCAATTTCCCCATGGCTTAAAAAAGCATTACAGCACATGATCTCTCAATAATTGTATCCTTGGCTAATAAGTGAATTAGATTGCATTGTTTTTTTCCGTTCTAGCTGTTCTTCAGAGCCGGCACCTTGGCTAAACTGGAGGAACAGAGAGACGAGCAGACCAAGCGTAATCTGACACTGTTCCAAGCTTCCTGCAGGGGATACCTGGCACGACAAGCATTCAAGAAGAGGAAGGTAGGTGTGATGGGAATTCTTTTTGGAGCATTGACTGAACGAGGGAGCTGGAGACCAATCTGAAACCTGACAAACTGAAGGTTTATTCAAAGTAGTCAGCCGGAGAAATGAAAATGACAATGCATCCTCTCAGACTCTCTGGGTATGCATATTTTACTGATTTTTAAGATGGCAAATATTTTTCTATAGTCAAAACATGTCTTCACACTACAACAGAGCCGCCACCTGAACATTATGATGGATATCACATCTGTTACTGTCTGGTGTGATCTACAGTAGCAGTGTCCTCAGACATACTTCAATTATTCCAAGTAAACAACATTCTTGTATCATATGTATATAATATATAATATAACATATCTATGAAATTCACTCTTCGATTTTATTACTTTATTTATATATTAAGAGATAGAAATGAGCTCAAAATCTAATAAACAATAGGAGAGATGTCACAATGAGAAGAAGTGCTTAGTCTTACATTCAAGTATAGCAGAAAACACCAAGAATATATAACCTGTATAAAAAGCAGGCCCAACTTTTTAACTGAATTTGATTTAGTTTTACTCAACTTTCGTTCTGTTGGCATTGATTACATAATTATGTGTTGCTGTCTGTAGATAGGACAGGGATATTGGTATTTTTTGTTTTCTTTTTAAATTTGATTAATTGATTGATATTAGAGGTAGAGTCTGAGGATTGTTGATATCCTGTAGGACCTTCAGAACGTTAGCATGTGCCATATTTAACTTACTGTCCCTCTGCCATCTCCAAAACAAACATTATATAGAGGTTAAAAAACGATTTGCTGCAAACAAAGGGAGTCACCCACCTGTATTTACAGACATTTGATGCTTCAATCTAAATCCTAAATAGAAACTTCAAATGTGAAAAGAAAAACACTCTATAAGTTTGCTATTTACAGAGCTTGGGCATAGTATTTACATGAGATGTGTTCTTAGTTCAAACGCAGAAGGGGAAGGTAGCTTAAAATCACAGACGCCACCTCTAATTTAAATTAAACTTGGGTATACCACATTCATTTATTCCACCGCTCATCTATATCAACATCTAAAGAAAGGAGAGAAAAACAAATGTATTCGCTTCAATATGTGGCACGACACAAGTTAGACAAAAATTCATGTGATTCTTGCAAAAGCGAGCAAACCTGTCAAAGTCCATTTGGCCGCTTAGTTGCCTTTTATCAATAGAGTATGAAGAATGTGATCCCCAGAGGCTTTGTTGCCTAAGAGTCCAGCAGGAGTTGAGAGTTCCTTGTTCAAAACTCATTTCAGCGCCTGTTTGCTCTGCTCTTTGGGTAGATCTAACCCGCTGTACTGTAAATCCTCAACTAATTATAAATGTGTTCTCTAAATCTATTGCCCTTACCCCCCCTGCCTCTTGTTTTGTAATCCATCCAATCAGCACTCCCGGGGGTGATATTTGATAGTGACACGTCCATTTCTGTTGCATTTTATCAAACTGCCTCCTTTAAATGCAGCCTTATCAAACATACTGCTGACTCACACGGCCATCTGCTCCACCCATCTTCCATTTTTCTCCCAGCATTTGATGGGTCCATCTCTCTGGACCTCATACATGTCCTCTTGTGATGTATGGAGCCCCGCGGTCCTTCTCCCTCTCTGTGATTACTATTTAAGTGAATGTGCCGCTTCAGCTGGCTAGTGATGAAGCAGCAGAAACAGAATCAACATTGCTGCTCTCCATCCAGCATGACACATTGTTAGTGAGTAGTTATCTTGTATATGATACCAGGAAAACTATTAAATTGTCATCTTTGCAAAAGGTAAATCAATATGACCTTTTTTATTACTGTTCTTCCATTTCTCTTTTGTTTTTAGAATAAGAGTCTTGTTCAATCAAAAGAGGGTGATGTTTTTCCTTGTCTGGGTTCAAAAGTCATCGTTCTCACAGTAAAGCAGGCTAAGAGCACGGTGCTTCATAATCCGCGAAAACTTCAAGTAAATCAACAGAGAGGAAACTTTCAAAATTGCTAGGCAACTGTGCAATTACAGAAGTCATTAGCAAAGGGCATTTTTTTCCCTCTGCCCCCATGTGACCCCTGTCTCTTGCAAATGCATCTATTTTAGAAAGATTTTATGCTATTATCCATTTTATCTTGTAATTGTATTGCACTTCAACTCAACAAAGGGCAAGGAAAGATGTAACATACAATTATGAATGTGATTGGAACCGACCACAGATACATGCAAGTCATGATAAAGGTGGATCCAGAAAGGCTTATTTCAAACTTTGAATTTCATTTGCAGTTTTAATAAAAAATAAACTGCATTCAATCCAATGGAAAATAAATACTTGTCCCTGGAAGGGCACGGAAAAGTTTATGCAAGAGAACTCACACAGACACACATATCTCGCACAGATCTATAGATTTTAAATGATAAGGCCCCAGTTGTAATCATTTAAAACAAAAGGTAGGAATAGTTTTGCTGTGTTTTAATTGCAATGAACGGATCAAAAGGATGACAAAATAACTCGACCTGATGCCAATTTGTAACAAGTGGATAAGGGCTAACATTTTAGCTGCTCCATTAACACTCATCACAGGAATATTGAAATTGGGAAATAATATTGGCACTGTTTATACACATAGAGATCTTCATTATGTGGAGCTAAAACACACATTTTCCCACCTCAAATTTGCGTCTATACTGTTTCTTTGCATTGACATTACATTTATTTGTGTGAAAAAACATGCACAATATAATCTGTTATTTCAGATTCAGAATACTTACACCTTTATATATACCTTTGAATTTACATATCATGGAAATGTGTCTTTGGCACTGGCAAATAGCATAAAATAACACTCACCATACACAGCATACACATACACACAACAAAAGGAAAGTGTGTAAGTTACAGTTTTAATAAAAGTGCAGAGTGGTTTGTTCTTTCACTGGCTTTTGTACTTTAAAATATCAGTTCTATTAAAAATAAATAATTATCAATACATGGTGAGTTAACTGTAAAACTACTGATGGGCACATTTTCTTACTTTTGAAAAGATTTGAACGTCTTATCACTAACAACATATGTTTCTCCCCCCGAACAAAATGTTTTCTTTTAATTAATTCTCAAATGCATTTTTCAAACTTTTTGCAGACTTTCAAATCATTACCACAAAGTATAGTTAAAATGACTCATCATAATATCTGAAGGTGACAGATCACGAGTTTAAAAATGTGGATAATGCAAATATGTCGTATCCTTTAAAACATACAGTTCTGAGTGGTGCAGGTAAACTGCAGTTAAATCATCCAGTCTTTAGAATGATGGGATAATTTGACATATCATATGAAGTAACTTAGTGATGACTTACTTGCTTAGAGGTTATTACGTCTGCTTGGTCTAAATTTGTCAGATTGACATGTGTGCTCTAAAGGAAGAGATGCAGTGCCAAGTCTAGTTGGCTTTCCCTTTTTTCCTACTGCTCCAACAACAACAGTTTGCTAGATGAATTACTATCCAACTGTTACATGTGAGGTGTATTATCTCTACTTGCAATGAAAGGCAATTCTCTCCCTCTGAATCTCATTGTGTTTATATTATTCTTGATTCAATTAGTGCACACACCAGAGTAATAACACAGAAACAGGGCTGTGGAGTGATTCTCATCTCCCCTTCTCACCGTGATTTACAGCGTGCTGCTGTTTAATCGTAGCGTAATCATCGTATAATAACAACCATTTGCGCTTTTGCTGTTACCCTATTATCCCTTTGTGAATATTGATAGGGCTCCATTGCCTCTTGCACTGTTTAAAGTATCCAGTCGTGGCAGGTACAGTAGATTATACTTTGCCTCAGGAACAGTGCCTGTGAGTTCTGGTGAAGCCTCTTAGACACATGCTGCTTGATGTATACGGATGTGACAGAAAGACACAAGTTCCCTTGATTGATATTCTCTGGCATGTTAACCTTGTGAAGCTGTGCCAAGCCCATGTGACATTAAATGACAAAACCATATAATTGTTTCCTCGTCTTTCAACTGTCTCCTCAAGGGGACAGCCTGACATTTGAAAAGTCTGTATTTTGCCTCAGCAGGAACCCACCACATTGGGAGTTTTGTCCTTCAGGTACCCTACATATGTTTTTTTCTGAGATATTTGCATTGACATCAGTGTAAAGGAGCAAGTGTAAGCTAGCTTTAGTCTAGTAATACTACATCTGTGTATTTTCCCTTCATTGCAGCCCCGCTCACGGAATTTTGAGATATACCTTCATCACCCTTCTGCAGGATTTCTCATTTATTTGTAACATGCAAACCTGTAGTTCAATATGGAGGACATAAAAGCAGGCATGGATAGGCTTTGCATAGGCTTTGCATTGGTATAAGGAACATATTTTATAAAAAGTGTGTATCTCACATTTTTAAGAAAGTAAAAGACAAGAAGGCCATTTCAACAGAGAAGAGACCATGGCCCCAAAAGAAGAATTTAAACTTCCATTTAGTCCCAGCAGTGTTACATGACAGGAGATAAATATTTTTTTAATTCGTTTTTTCAAGTGACAATCTATCATTACTGAACCATAACAACTTGATTGGATTTTAAATATTTAGTTTATTAGGGATGGAACACATATTTCGGGGGGGATACTGAGAAATCTTATTATCACTATACTGATAATGAAAGTAAAGCTGATAGATTATAGTCGGATAATACAAAGTCAAATTGCTTGCATTTAATACCAGCTTAGACCAAATCTAGTAAAGTATGTTGGTATGCACCTTTACATTTGGAGAAGAATAAAAACAGGTTCAGCACACTCTATTGAGCCAAACATGTCCTTGTAGGAGTGGAGTGGATCTGTTTTACAGTGTTAGAGCAAGACAACATAATTGCAATTAGCAGAAAATGTAAAAAGTCAGGGATGATTTGAAAAAAAATCAATGAATTATAATACATATTGTGCCTCCCAACAGTTTTTTATCTGATCCAGATCCAATAGTGCTAAACCTAGACTCACATTCTATTTTCTATTGCGAGGTTTAAAGGACAGCCTTGCTAAAGTAACACACCTGTAAATTCCATCTTGTTTGTGGCATTACAGTTAATTTGTCACTGATTCAGGGCACCTGATCCTATTTCAATCTGCACACATTTAGATGGTAAGCTTCCACTTTATTTCATCAATGACTAGTGACTTCTTTTATTTAGTTATAGAGCTGTTGCTCAGAGGTGTCTCGTTATGCCCTTTCAATTGTCAGTCTGGTTGAACCATTGTACAGCGTTTTGTCCTCTATGTACAAAACAAACCCTTCATGAAAAATAACACCTATTTGTAAAAGCACCTTCTACAATCTGAAGCCATGAAAGACCATTCAAACAATAAAATAGTTCTCATTGCAATCCCAGGGGCGGTTCTAGGGGGGGCCAGGGGGGGCCACTGCCCCCTAACACTGACTTTGGACCCCCCTGTGGCCCCCCTGAAAATGAAAAGAAAAGAAAAAAAGGTTTATGATTAAACGATCGGAATAGGCGTAACTAACGCTATTTGTCATTCTAGTCGAACCCATTAGAGCAGGGGTCTCCAACACGTCGATCGCGAGCTACCGGTAGCTCGCAAGCCCTCAATAAGAAGCTCGCCAAGCAAATCCAAAATGTAAAAAATACACACAAAAAAAATGGAATGTAATTAAAGAATCTACCCTATGCATAAACGAAACCTCAATCATAGCGAACTCTATCTACTTACTACAACTCTATATCTATCTAACACCCCTTCTCCCCCCTCCCCCACAATGAATATCGACCAATCACGTTCTTGCAACAGTTTAAAAGGGGAGTGATTAGTAAAATATGCATAAATAAGATAATTTATAAGATAAGAATAAACCAGTTTAAATGATTTGTTATTGGTTGTGATCATATTCTAAAGATGTTTGGATTATTGAAAAGTATACAGCTCCCTTTCATCTGAGTGTTGAGAGCTGTATCCATAAATTCATTTGGTGCTCAAAGTGCACCAGATTGATGCATTTAACTTCAACATTTAAAAAAAATATTTCCCGGGGGTGCATGCCCCCGGACCCCCCTAGAGGATGTGAGGTCCACCCCCAAATAAAGCAGGTTAAAATAATTAAATTGCATACATGTTCTTTTAGTAAACACTGAAAACGGGTCCCACAGACCCAAACAGCACACGAAGTATAATGTTAAAATGAGCTAAAAATATACACTGCAAAAAACAAAAAAAAAGAGGAGTAAAAGTAGCTCACGACTTGTTTTATTTTTTTAAAGAGCTCTCATCCTAAAAAAGGTTGGAGACCCCTGCATTAGAGCGTAAAAACTGTAACTATAAGTATCTGAAATAAATATGTGTAATGAAATAAATACCAAGAACTGTATTGCATTGTTTTCTTATGCGCAATCACTTCATACTGTCTTTGTCTTTTTCGTCCTGCATTTGTTGTGCCCCCCTCAGAAAATAACTGGCCCCAGCCTGGCCCCCCCAGTCAAATTATGATACAGAAGTAAACAAAGGAATCCAATGGAGGCGTTTGAGGCAGGGGGAGAGTGTGTGGGAAAGAATCTCCCTCTAGAGGGAACTTTGGGATTTTAGCCTTTGCAGACCATTTAGATCAGGGGTCGGCAACCCCTGGCACGCGTGCCACCATTGGCACGCGGCACCGTAACCAGTGGCACACTAGGAATAAGTGGAATAAGTGTGCAAAATATTTAAATTTTATTTTCGGATCCTGAACGAGACCGCCGCCAGAGCGCGTCTCCCCGTTACCTGCCATGCATGCAACGCAGCCCGCTCTCTTTAACTCAAGGCGACTTTCTGCCGCTTTCCTCCGTAGTGCAGTGCTGATCGTTTCACCACAGAGGAAAGCACTTCACAAATGGCAGTACCCATAAGGAGCTGTACAAATGCTGCAGTTTTTGCTTGGCTGTGTCTTAGTTGAAAGCCCAGTGGCGATCTGCTCATCTCTCATCGAAATAACATGCTACACAGGGGCGGACTGGCCATGTGTGTTCTGGAGAATCACAGAACGGAGGATCGTCCTTATTATTATGCCGTTTAAACCAATTATTTAAATGTGTTTGTTAAATTCGGCATCATGTAAGTTAGGGATGCTCCGATCGATTGGCCGCCGATCGATATCGGCCGATACTCACCCTCTGCCGATCGATCGGTGCTCTCTAAAAATGCCGATCGCGAGAGCCGATCGCATGACGTAAAATACATGACACTTTTCTCTGTGCGCGGCAAAACAGGCTCGCCAATATGGCTTCACCAGTCTGGCAGTATTTTAAGGTGTCCGAAAATGACAATAAAATAGCGGTATGCAACGAGTGTGAAGCAGAAATCCTGCAGCTCCACCCGCTGTGACGGACCGGTGAGCGGAGCAAAACACACAAGAGTTAGACCTAACACACTTAGCTATTTGATCTACCTCTGGAACAAGCTAAACTAGTTATAAATATATTTATTCTTCACTGTCGGGTCACTCATTACTGGATCAGTGAGCTGCACGAGATACTGACAGGCTGGAGAGAGAGAGAGAGAGAGAGGGGGAGAGAGGAAAAGAGAGCGCTTCCGCTCATTTCTCCCGTGTTATTATCCAAAGTTAATGTAAAATTGAATAATGTACTTCATTTGAATGTAATAATTATGTTGGTTGTTGTTTGTGGAAGCGCCAGTGAATGAGCCCCATTTACTGAGTTTTAAACATCACTTTAAATGGAAGATCCCCATAGGCCCCGCCCACTCGATCGGATCGGCCCAAAATTGGCGATCGGAGCATTTCTAATGTAAGTTGTGCTGACAGGTCCACACACTGCTTCCCTGCAGCGAAGCTCCCCCCCCCCCCCCCCGTTGATAATTCACGATCGTCGGCACGCTGATAAAATATTCTTTTTTTAATGGCACTTCATCAGGCGGTGCTGCAGTCTTATATCCCAGCATTTAGATGTCTTACATATACACAAACAGGCCTGCATTCACATACATGCAAACACAATGACACACATTTAGAATGAAGCATACTTTTGTCTTAATCTTGGCTCATAAACCTAATTTACATCACACTGTCTTACAGCTGTCACTGCCTCTTAATGTGATCTGAATACAAAAATGTTTATCCACGGTGTTCATGTGGTATAATCTTTTGTTTGTTTTCTATTCATTTCAGACTAAATATGACAACTGAGAACTGTTTAAATCTTCTGTCAGAGATGTGCTGCAAAAAATTGCTCCATGTAAAGGCTTTCACTGTGTGACAAATCCTAATTGGTCATAGGGAGTACCTTCAGGGCGAAATGTACCTGATGCTGAGA